>CM037855.1:38937960-39008440 GCA_021234595.1 Delia radicum | reverse complement strand
TTAAGGGAGAATTATTATATGTATTAATTTTAAGCTCCTAAGCAGAGACGTTAAAGAAAATAAGAATTGAGAATTGAATTAAAAATCTATGGTATAATTGAAGTTCAATATTGAAAAATTATAACCGATAACAAAGAGCAAGAATAACTAAAAATAGATTATCGAGTAGACCCTACGACCCCAACAAAAATTTGAGTAGATTACAAAGTTTCGGTAACAAGCGAAAACCAGAAAAAATTTAAAATTTCTGGTTTTTAAGAGGAATTTACTAATTTCAAAGGGAAAGCCAGAAAAAAATTAGTTTAAAGGGGAATTCCCTAATTTTAAACCAAATGTATCTGTTCTCTGAGAAATTTGCACATATTAAACGAAGAGAATGATTTTTCAACGTGATAGCGTTCGTCCGGCCGTACCAAAAATACTCGAACGCCAGTCAAATATCCAGTTCTTTAAAACCACAATATTTTAATTTAAGAATTTTTTTAGTTTAGTGAAAAAGAATTCGTTTTTAAAACTTTTGGCGCCCGAGCAGGGACAATTATTTAATCAGTTTAGTGGACAATATTGAAAGTAATGGTTGTTTAAAGACAGTTTTCATTCAGACTCGCCTTAAAAACGTTAGGATCATATTTTTTTTTCAATACTAAAAAACTCAAGAATTTAACCAGTTTAGCGGAAAGACATTCGCTTTTTTAAGTTTGGCGCCCGAGCAGGAACATCAATGTTTGTTTGAACTCAGTCTTCAGACTGTAAATTTAATTTTTCATTATTTAAAAAATATAATTTACAAATTATTAACTTATATTTAAGGTTCTTTTTGAAAACAAATACCAAAAATTTATTTTTGAAGCATGTGTTAAACATTTATTAAATTTACTTTAATTTGTTACACCTGCAAATTGAATTTTTTGACATTTCAAATTTTGGAGTTGATCTTTCTAAATCAATTAACAAACATTTATTTTTTTTAATAAATTTGTGCGGTTAATCTTTTAATTCATTATCGTTTTGAATAAAATTAACAAAAACAATTTATTTATATTATTATTTGCCGAGCGCTAATTAAAATTTATTAAATTAAACTCAAAATATTTTTTTGTCGAAAGTATATTGACAAATAATACAAACAACAAAATTTAATAAAAATTATGATAAGAAATTTAATATTTGTTAACTCTTATCAGGCGTAAAGCGATTAATTATATATTTTGGGGAATAAAAAAGATTTTGGAATAAAAAACAGTGGTAATTAAGTTCGCCGGTTGCTAATCTCTGAACTGAGAACATTTGAAAATATATATGTAATTACCCAGTAAAAAAAAAACACAATTGGCAAAGCGTTGGCAAAGTATTGTATATGGTGGTACAAGTGTTGGCAGAACGTCCGCTTTTCAAAGGTTAAAGTGTTGAGCCAACCTTGATATGATAACGTCAATCTTCGGTTGGCCGTTCGTTTTTAAAAACGTTGGCAAAGCATTGGCAACAATGGTAAAATAAGTGCTCTGCCAAAACCTGAAATGATAACGTCAATTTTCGGTTGGCCGTTCGTTTTTAAAAACGTTGGCAAAGCATTGGCAACAATGGTAAAATAAGTGCTCTGCCAAAACCTGAAATGATAACGTCAATTTTCGGTTGGCCGTTCGTTTTTTAAAACGTTGGCAAAGCATTGGTAACATTGATAAAATAAGTGCTCTGCCAAACCCTGAAATGATAACGTCAATCTTCGGTTGGCCGTTCGTTTTTTAAAACGTTGGCAAAGCATTGGCAACAATGGTAAAATAAGTGCTCTGCCAAAACCTGAAATGATAACGCCAATCTTCGGTTGGCCGTTCGTTTTTTAAAACATTGGCAAAGCATTAGCAACAAGGGTAAAATAAGTGCTCTGCCAAAAAGTTCTATAACAATGGGCAAAAAATGTATTATGTATTAGTGAAACCCAATATTTTTATTTTTGTATTCTATTTATTAAATAATAAATTAAATTATGAAATAAAATAAAAAATTAAATATTGAAATCAAATAGAAAAATAAAAAATGCAATTCATAAAAACATTAAGTTTTCTTTGATCTTCTTTTATTTCATTCGTCTTTGTTTAATTTAAACAACCTTAAGATCATTTATTTATTAATCATTTATTTCCAATATTTCGTCTCCACATTGGGTGACTTCTTCAAGGAACTAATATTACAATACATATTACAAATATTTTCAAATTGTAATATTTGTTCCCTGAAAAAGTCACCCAATGTGGATACGAAATATTGGAAAAAAAAAACATTGGCAAAGAATTGGCTGATACCACTATGCCGACGTTAGAAAAAAGTGTTATCACAGTGCTATCCACTCAGAAATGACCAACTTCTCAGAAGACTAACCACTGGTAGAGCATTTATTTTATAATAATGATGATGCTTTGTATAAAAAAGTTTGTAGTACGAAGGTGACAAATACATTTTCAGCCATACATTTTTTTTGTGATAATCTTGTATTTTTTAAATTTATTTTTTATAAAATTAATTTTTTTGTTTATGGAAAAGCTCCTTTAAGACAAACTTTTTTTTGTACTCTTAACGTTGGCAAGTTATTTCTAGCAAACCTTATGTCAGTGCTGACATTTGTGCAGCCATTCATTTACTTAGTCCCGTTTCACACACGGCAATTTTACTTGCGCAATTTTTCTTCAATTCTCCTTTGAACTTGCTTTTGTGTTCACACAGTTAAATGTGTGTTTCAACAATTTTCGTTTTCTTTAGTTCGTGTTGAAAATTGCGGATGACAAAACAAAACGGAATTGGAGTACGGGTAAGTCTGTACCCTAGGGCGGGTCGATTTAAAAATCGCTCAGGATTTAAAATCGCTTGGAATCAAAATAAGAAACTTTGCAGAAGGAAACATACCTCTAAAACGAATTCTGATGTCCCGACTTTTGACCCGTAGGGTCAAATTTTGAAAAATCCAACTTTGACCCATTTACAGTGCCCCAATCGAATTCAACCCAATCGAATATAATTTATACATTCATCTGTTAGAGCGTCTTCCGGAAATATCTCTATCCCGAGATTTGTACATTTTGCTATAAAAACACATCTAAAAAGGCCCTCTTTCAACTTAAATTTTAACCCCATAACGGTCACCCAGAATGATGATTTATGACCCTACGGGTCAAAAGTCTGGACATCAGAATTCGTTTTAGTGGTATGGTTCCTTCGGCAAAGTTTCTTATTTTGATCCCTAGAATACGATTGTCCTTGTACGTTGAGCGATTTTTTTGCCTCCCTACAAATCGACCCGCCCTACTGTACCCCCTTCCAATCTCTTTTCCTCCCTCTTCTATAAACTTGCGCAAGTAAAATTGCCGTGTGTGAACCGGGGACTAACGTTTTAAGCTAACAACTATTATACTTCTCGTTAGCTCAGTGGTTACAGCTGAGGGTTCGAATCTCGTCGGGACCTAAACAAATTATAAATGAACTTTTTTTAAATTTTATTTTGAAAGATCTTGATCACAATTTTCATGGTTTTACCAACATTTTGCGACCGTTAGAAATTTTGTTTCTCCAGTGCTTGCCGGAAACTTTTTGAGCAGACGGACCTTTTGTGTAATAATGTTATCATTTTGGGATTGGAGAAGCACTTGTACCACTAGCTACATTGCCTTAGCAAAGGTGGTCCGTTTGTCTTTTTCTGACTGGAAAGTTTTCCCAGTACATAGTATATTTTTTCATATAAGGTCGTAAATTTTGTCAAAAAAGTACTGGCAAAGCCCTTTTTGCAAACGTTGGCAAATCACTTTTAACAGATGTTTTGCCATTTTTTGTTTTTCATAAACACACATTCAGAAACTGGCTAACCGAGGAATTGCAAATAACTACTGTCAGAACAGATGCTTGTAAGACGCTTTAACAGCGTTTCCAAAAAGCCTTTTGAAAGTACCTATGTATTTGTTTTACAATACAGTAGTAACTCGATTCTTGCACATACTTGATACTTGCACACCTCGATTCTTGCAACATAGGAATATTTTTCATTACGCACTCAGTACTTGCGACATCCGAAAATTTTGAACTCGATACTTGCAACATTTTTGTATTACTCTTGCGTGCTGCTTTGTTTACGTTTTCCTAGACTGAATACATTTCGGGAAATCCCCGTCGTTTTATGCTGCTGATGAAATATTGTAATTTGAATCAGTTTTAAGCTGACTATTGAGAGGTGGGGTGTCATAATGGCAAAGAAAAAATTTACGTTGCTGACAATTAAAGACAAAGCTGAGATTTTAAAGAAATTAAGTGCTGGATTTTCCACAATTTCCTTAGCCAAAAGTTTTCATGTGTATAGATCAACAATAACTCGTGTTAAGAGAAATGAAAACACCAAACTGTACTGCTCTTATACAGCCCATGGACCAGAAGCGTGGAAAAACAATAGACGAAGTCTTTGCGAAACATCACCTTAAAAGACGGAATATGTTTTTTAGCTAATCCGTGGAATGCCCCTAATGAGTCTTCAATTCGGTCATCATTTCAAAAACGGTTTAATAAATCATGCGACTGGGATAATGAAGATGTCATTCCTCTTTGATTTACGTTTACAGCTAGCTGACGATGCATTCAATATTCAATCCATTGCAACTTTGCTTTAAGAAGTAGAACCATTGCAGCAAATATCATATTCTGAAATTGAGCAATGGATTGTTGAACCTAATTTGTCGCTCACCGCACAAAATGAAGAGCAGTGTACCGATGATGACCTTACTGATGGTGAAGAAACCGGGGACGTGGTACTCAATACGAATCAAGTTATATCGGAGGAGACTATATCAGCGTTCAATATTTGCTTAGAATGGGCGGATCAAAACAATGCTTCATTAGACGATATTATGATGCTCCAGAGACTAAGAAGCAGTGTAGTACTGAACAAGCGACTTTGTACAAAACAAACAAAAATTTTAAATTTCTTTAATTCCACGTAAAATATGTATCTACTGTTATACGAATGCGTTGAAGTTAAGTGTTTTGAATTGAAATATTAAACTTAGATTCTAAACAGATGTACCTATGTGCCTTTTATTTTGTATGGGAAATTAATACTCGGTACTTGCGACAACCTCGAAACTTGCACCGAGCACGGTTTTCATTACGTGCAGGAATCGTGTTTCTACTGTAATTTAATTTCAGTATTTTCCTAAATTCGTTACTGCACATTTATCCGAATTTTCGGATAAATGATTTCCCGCGTAAATGCGCTGAAAACTTTGAATTTTTGCGGGGACTAACGTAGTATGTACTTCTTTTTAATCCAAGTGGGCAAATGATTGTTAGGAGACCACCTGTGGAATTCAGCACAAAAATCCCAACATATTGAATTAGGATAAATTGACGAACATTTATGTTATCCATTAAAAAAAAAATCTGCTTAGACTAGGTTCACACACGGCAATTATAATTGCGCAATTCTTGAGTTTATAGAAGAGGGAGGGAAAGAGAATGATATCTGCTTAATAAGTTATAGGGAAATTGAGGAAAAATAAGACAAAAATATTTTTTTTTTATGATTATTAAAAAATATTAAATTGTTATTAAATTGTTAAAAAAAAAAAAAAAAATTAATTAGAATAATAGGTATAACAATTGTATTACAAAAATTTGAAATAAATGTGCAAAAAGCGCTAGAAATTACAAAAAAAAAATTGAATTAACCAAAATTACCCCCCATTTCCCTTAGGGGGTTAAAATCATTAAAAGAAAAATTCTAGACATAAAAAATAATTTAATTAAATTATAATCTGAAAAATACCGAAAACAGCAAAAACAACAACAAATAAAGAATTGGAAAAAAAAAGAAACAACAAACGAAAAAAAATTTATCAACAATTGAAACACGATTTTTTTGTTTTCGCATTTTTCTTCCAAGTTTTCTATATTTTTTTTACTACATATGTATCGTTCTTCTTATTGTTGTTGCTTATCTGTTAAATTCTTTGGTTTTTTTTTTTTTGCCAGACTAAAGGAAATAAACGTTTAAAAGGCAAATACAAAAAAAAAATGCAAAAGTCAAAATATATAAAAAAACACCGAAAAGAAGACCAGAAAAAAATAACAGAATACAACAAAACAAGAAAAAATCAACGATAACCGCAATGCGGCATTATGAAACGGTACGAAACGGTTAAATAAAACAGAAAACATATGGGGAGAATTTATAATACACACACACACATTTAAACACACACACAAGCTTTCAAATAATCAAAAAAGAAATGAAAAAAAGCTACAGCGCAAAGTGGTTGTTTCAAAGAAAATCAAAAAAAGAAAAGAATATAGCAAAACAAAATAAATGTTCAAGAGAACGAGAGTTATATATAGAGAGAGAAAAAGAGATAGAGAAATTGAAGAAATATAGAGCAAGAGTTATTTCAAAATGTAAGCCAAACGGTTTGAATATAAGGAGAAGAGCGAAACGGTAATGTTGTTGTTTTTTTTGCTTTTAGGGGAAGTTTATAATAATAATTTTGTGCATATTTTTCACATGTGAGTTAAAAGAAAAAGTCAAAAAGAAATTTTTAGCAAAATTTTTGGATATTGCTGTTGCTTTTTTTTCATTGTATTTAACAATTAAACAAAACATTTCATTTTTGTTCTTAATAAAATTCCTTTACGTTTATATCATGTTTAATGAGGTATAAAACGAAAAAAAAAAGAAATGGGGCTATTTTTACTTCCCATACTATAGTAAAGTAAAAGCCAAATTTTTTGTAAAAAAGTGAATAAATTTTGTTGTATGCAAAAAATAGTCAGTCTTGTGTAAATTAAATAATGCCACAACACAACATTTAATGTAGATTCTGTAATGAATATATAAAAATCCCCAAAATACCATAATTTTTTTTTAATTCTCCACAATCACAAAATGTTTTTAGGTGACGGGCTAAAAAAAAAAAATATGTCGAAAGCTGTAGTTAATATTTTTGTTTGAAATTACAAAAAACTTGGTAAAATTTAATAAGTTTTTACTTTTTTTTAGCTAAAAACTTGGGAAATTAATTTTTTTTTTTTTGAAATTTATAAAGTCTAATTTATCAATATTTTGTTAAACAATTTCATGTATATCATTAATTCCATTTAAAAATGGAATTTTTCGACCTAATGTCATACGACTTTTTTTTTTTAATATTGTGAACATGATGACTTTATGGAACATGATGACAATATACTAGATCCTTAAAATTTAAAAACCTCGTGATTTTATTCACGTCTTTTATTTTTCAAAAACTTGAAAAAATTATAAAAGTTGTAAAATTTGAAGATTTATAATTTGTTATCTGTCTACTTTTACGCTTCTTTCAAAAAATGCATTTAACACTTTTTCACCCTCATCGATTTAAAAAACGTTAATATTTTTGCAAAATACAGAATTTTTTATATAATACACAACTTCGATTTTCTTGGGACAAGAAAGTAAACTATTTAATATGATTTTGTTTAAAGGCTTATTATATATTCCCATATAGAAACCCAAAAGTTTAAGTTTCCTTAGGATTTACTAATTTTTTTTTTTTCAAAATATGAAAAAAAAAAATTAAAACAGTATAGCACTATTTTTTAGACAGTTTTTGGCGCATTACAATAATTTAAACATCGGCTAAATGGAATCATTGTCTTTTAAAATATTTTCGTTTAAACAATTATTGATAATTTAAGATTTTTAAGCTGTTTTTATTTTTGCAATATATAGATTCAAAATATAGAATAATAGATTTAAAACAGAAATCGTTAAAATTAGTAAACTTGTGTTCCCCGAACACATCAAATTCTTATTTTGCAAAACTTTGATATAATTTTTATTAAAAATAAAAATTATGTGTTTTCTACCTTTAATTGTGCAATGAAAATGATAAATTATTCCAGTTTGAGGCCAAACTCTATATTTCTTTATTATAGAGTTTTTGTTTTAAAAATTTATTAATTGACCACTTTCAGGAATGTGTTGATAGATCTATTTAATTTTCATTGCAAAATTAAAGATCGAAAAAACATAATTTTTATTTTTAATAACAATTTTATCAAACTTGTATAAAAGACAAAGTACGGTCTTCTTTACTCCCCCTTTACATCTTGTTTTTAAACAAAACAAGTGTGCAAATAAAAAGGAGAAAAAAACAGAAAGCGTGTATTATATATCCACCAAAGGTAGAGGGTGCACATAACAAACAACTTTTCAATTTATTTCTGATCAATTGTGATAATCTTTAACTTAGAGCTCATTTAGTGAGAAGAATGAATGTTTGATTTTTTGCATGGGATTGTCACTTCTTTCAAAACGTGTTCTGATGATGGGAACCTAGAAAATTCCCGAAATAGATTTATCAACACATTCCTGAAAGTGGTCAATTAATAAATTTGAAAACAAATAAATACTCGTAAGATTAGTTGTTAGAACAATATTCTAATAAAGAAATATAGAGTATGGCCTCGAACTTGAACAATTTTTCATTTTGCAAAACTTTAAACAATTAAAGGGGGAAGAAGTCTCAAAAATGCATTTAAAAGTTCCATTTGCATTTATATGCCTATATGACTTATAACGCTAAATATTAAAAAAGACAATTAAATCTTTTAATTGATTTTTAAATTATTGAAAAGCGATAATAACTGTAAGAGATATACTGTCCAAATCCAACAACTTTCGTAAGCTTTTTAAAAAAAAACTTAAAAAATAGTTACTTTTTTGTAAACAAAAAATTTAAATTTTATTTTATATCAAAAATTCTGTATTGTTCCAAATTGTAAGCTTTTTTAAAATCGAATGGTAGGAAAAAGTGCAAAATTTCATTTGCAGTACAAATGTATTTTTGAAAACAAGTGGATGTTTCTAGAATACTGATCGTTAAAGTAGACAACTGCAGCTTTTAGAAAAATTTTTAATGTATGAAATAGTCCATCTACTTAGCAAATTATGGCTCTTCGAAAGATCATAACATTTTTCAGTTTTTACAAGCTGAAAAAAGTTAATCAAAGCGCGAATTTTTTTTAAATTTCAAAGATATAAAAGCATAATTGTCTTTATGACTCCATAGAGTTTTCCTGTTCACAATTTTAAGATAATCAGAACACACTTGGTCAGATTTGGGGACGATTTCTCATGTAATTAACGATACACAACTTTTCACATTTTTTTTTTTACTTTATTTTATTATTATGTTTAAAAGAAAGAATCATGACAAAATATTTGATTTACAATATAAAAAAAAAATTATGAGTGAATACATTTCTAACGATGATCAATTGCTATATATCATTAGATAAAAAAAATTATTTTAAAAAAATTGTAAAAAAAGTTCTAAATGTGCAGTTTAAAAAGAGTTTGATTTAACAAAAATGTATAGTATTAATAAAAAGATTATGTCAAAAATCCCTAAAATGCATTCAAAAATATATAATTTTTCATTCGGCTTAATAATGAAATCGTTCCCAATTTGGCTTAACAAATTTGCTTTTGTAAGAGAGAGAAGAGAGAGATAGATAGAGAGTTGTTAGTAAAAATAAACGAAATAATCAAAAAAAATATAGAAGAAGAAAAAATTAAGCCTGAATGATGACTGGAATTTTTTGTAGAATAAATACCTCATTAGCGCCCTGTCCGTTAACCGCCTAAAAGAAGGAAGAAGAAGGAAAAATTGGACATAAATCTATATATTCCTAAAGTCTTTGAAATCAGGATTAAAAAAAGTTAACAAAAAAAAAATATGCTCACTGGAAAATATAAAAATTAATTAAAACAACATAGGATGATGAAAAATATTGATCTGCTGTATAAATTAATTAAACAAAATTTAACACAAAACCACAAAATACACATTCTTTACAAATTTATATAATATAAAGTATATTTTTGACATAAAACTCTTACCAATATTTTATATAATATAATAAAAATATCTTCAAATCATGGTCACTAAAGGCAGCTATTAAAACTTTTTGACTAAAATCAACAATATTTTGTTTTGATGAAAATTATAAGAATTGTCAATTTTTCAAGAATTGTAGGTTTTTTAAACCCGCTTAATTGTCGTGTTTGTTTGTTTTTATTACGCACTCGATAAGTTTTTAATTAATAAAAATGTTAAGTTTTCCTTGATCTTCTTTTATTTCATTTTTCTTAGTTTAAACGAGCTTAAGATCATTTATTTATTTCCAATATTTCGTCTCCACATTGGGTGACTTCTTCAGGGAACAAATATTACAAATTTCAAACTGTAATATTTGTTGCCTGAAGAAGTCACCCAATGTGGAGACGAAATATTGGAAATAAATAATTAATAAATAAATGATCTTAAGTTTTTAATTAATTTTAAAATTAAGACTTGATTTTTTTGTGTCACACCCAAAAAAAAAAATAAATGTTCGTAATTACATGACAGTTGTTGGTGTAGTAATCAGTAGTTGTTGTTTTTAACTGCAATTACGTGGATTTTGCAAATACGATTCCAAAATCCGGTATTTTTCGGGATTATTTAAAATAACGGGTTTTGTCGGGATTGTTTGAAAATCCCGGGTTTTGTCAGGATTCTGATATTTGTTTACGTTAACATACAAATTCGGTAAAACAATTCAATTGGCAACTTATTCGATTGTCAGCACATATATGTTTGTAATTTGGATGGTAAAAATGTTGACTAAAAACTTTTTTAATTAATGTCGAAGAAAAGTTTTGTATTGGAGTTAAGGTTTTTTTATTTTAGAAAAATCTTTTACAAACGGCTTTGCAACTACTAAAAACATGGATGGTAACCGATTCGATGCTGGCATCGGTAAGGGTAACGCTATTTTTCTTTATTTCGGCAACGGAATTTTAGGAAGAAAGATATTTTAGTTATTTCGGTAACGGTTTTTTATCGTTAACGGTATTTCACTTATTTCGGTATCGGCATTTTAGCGGCAACGATATTTTTGTTTATTTCGGTGAAGTTATTTTAGGGATAACGGGTTTTCGGTAACGGTATTTTAAGGATAACGTTAAGTTATTCAGGTAATGTCAATGCATATCGATAATTTTAGCCCCTCATGCCCGAATTTCGAATTAATGATCAAACTTTTTGAGAATATATTTACAGCGATTATTTTTTCTGATTTTGTCGGATTATTTTAAGGATACCACTATTTCAATTATTTCGGTAACGGTATTTTAGCGATAACGGCATTTCAGTTATTTCGGTAACGGTATTTTAAGGGTATTGGTATTTTAGTTATATCGGTAACGGTATTTTACGGATAACGGTATTTAAATTATTTCGATAACGGTGTTTTAGGAATAACGTTGAATGGTCGATAATGGTATTTTAGCGGTATTGCCTTCCATCCCTGATCAAAAATGATATTCCAAAAAATTCTAAGCAAAATAAAATAGCTATATTGCACAGTGGGATATGTCACAAAATGTTTGGAAATAATTCGGCAATTTCTTACTTAGTGGTCTGGTCTGGTTGCAATGAAATTTGGAACAGTCATAATTGACGCAATATCGAGCTTAAATTATAATTTGCAAACCTTCCAAAGACCACGGGGAGGCAAAATGAATCAACTAAACTAGGGAACTTTTGAGTGCGCGTCATTTTGTTTGATCATTTTTAAGCGAATTATTCATATTAGACACTTTCTTTTAACATTAAAAAAAAATTACGCTGACAACATTGAAAAAAAAAAAATTAAACTCAAATGCAAGTCCCGGTTCACACACGGCAATTTTACTTGCGCAATTCTTGAGGGGGTACAGACTTGCCCGTACTCCAATTTCGTTTTGTTTTGTCATCCACAATTTTCAACACTGCAGGTTGATATACAAAAATTGCTGAAACAAACTTTTCCTGTGTGAACACAAAAGCAAGTTCAAAGGAGAATTGAAGAAAAATTGCACAAGTAAAATTGCTGTGTGTGAACCGGGAACAACATAAAGAAAATAAATATTACTCAAATGACAAAAAGAACGAAAAGAGCAAAAGACCTAAAAGAGCTAAAGATTGTGAACTAGCTAACTTGTTCAAAATAAAGATTAGTTCAATTGAACTAGGTCGTTCACGAACTACACAACTCTGGTTATTAATTTTTATTTTTGTAATTTTTTAAAACCTCATTAAAATTTGGTTAAAAAAAATCTATCGGATTCATATTTTATATTTTTTCTGTAACTGAACCATTCAGGAATGTGTTATTTATTATAAATGATTTTGTCTACAATCGAAAATTAAAAATTTGTTATACATTATTTCAAAAAATGTTTAAATTATTTTAAATAATAGGAAAAAAACTTAATAATAATAACAAATAATAATAATAACAAATAATATTAATAAGTTGAATAATATTTTGATGAGAAAATTTTATTTGAGTGCTAAAAATGATTCAGTCAATTATAATTTATGAAAACCTGGCAGATTTAAATACGAATTTTCCAAATACACAAAGTAAAAAATATGTCAAAATTTATTCCGTTTAACACAAAACAAAAAATTTAAAAAATACTACTTGAGTCAGAGTAAAAAACTAAATTTTGGTCTTCAAAGTTAATTAACGTAATGATGCTTGTTAGGAAAAGTCACTAGCTACGTGTTTGATTACTATGAAGACAAGAATGGAGCAGCATTGATGATTAATAGGTTTTTTTTTTGCTAAAGCTCTGCCTATTATTGAGGCTTTAGCTTTTATAAAACTTTGACTTCTGATGAGATCTTTAGCCAGATCGAACTACTAGTATCAACCTAGCTAATATGTTTGATTTGCTTTTTGTAACTATACGGAGGTTGAAAGCTTGTTATAAATTAAAAATAACATAAAAATAATCTCGATGTATTAAACATAATCTCGATGTACGAAACATAATTTAAAAAACACTTATAAAATTTATATCAGTATGGTTAACATGGCAATTTGAAAGAATGGTCAAAAACCAGAATGTTAAAAAAAAACAAATTTAAATTGCTCAAAATTATTCTTTAAAAGCACATAGTCAAACACACCAAATTTCACTTATTTCGCCAAATTTGTTAATTCTAAAAATAGACGACTATGATTATTCTATTAAAACTTGAGTTACTTTAATTCTGTTGACAAATTTAACATGTTAAAGAAAGCATTTTGAATATAATTCTTTGGATGTTGTTTATTCCATGATTATTATACAATTCAAGAAAAATGGGATTATAATATATGTAAATATATTTCAAAAAAGTTCCTTAGGAAAACCAGCATCCAAACAATCATATTTGGTATGCATTCCTACTATGACAAGTCCATGTTAAGTTCCTCGATGAAAATAAGACCACAGAAATATTCCCCTGGGTATTTTTAAGCAATTTAGCAATTCGGAAAACCTGACTGAAATTTCCATTCATAAAATAAAATTCAAATGGTGTAATTTTGTATATATTTTAAATTTGCTCAACCACATAAAATAGAATCATTATTATGATATTAAATTCACATATTTATAAATCGAATGAATAAGAAATCTAATAAAAATGATTTTATTCAATGATTTAGCAAATCAAATGATGAACAATTACAAATACATTAATTTAAAAATAAATGAAATAAGACCAATTATTTCTTCATTCCGTTCGTAAAGTTGTAGTTTTTTGTCAATCAGAATGAAAAATCGAATTATGGATTTAATTCTTTAGAACCTCAGATACGAGTCGTATGTAACGAAATATTACTGACCCATTTTTCGAATGCCGACTAAAACTATCAACCACTCAGAGCAAATTGTTTTTTAATAAGATTCCAATTGCTAGATTTTTAAAACATAATTTAAAACTTTAAAAAAGAACTTTAAATATTTTTCCTGGAATTAAAATAAAAACCGGCTTAAAGGTTAAACATTTTTGTTAAATACGCAAGTGGAAGAATTTGAAATCTACATAGAGAGAATTTCTTTCTTGGAGGAGTTTAAATAAAAGTTTTTCAGTTAAACTTATGAAGTATTCTTCACAATGCGAATGAAAAATTTCTTAAACTTTATGAAAAAGCTTCATAGTTTCAATGAAACTATTTTTAATGAAACCTTTTCATTAGTAGTATGAAATTTTTAATAAATAAAATAAAAAGTTTCATTCAATTTTATGAAAAACTGCATTAATTTAATGACAAGTTTCAATGGACGAGTTCCAGAGACATTTCATAGATCTAATGCTAAAAATCCATTAATACCATGCAGAGAATGCTCTCAGTGTAATTTGTTTTAAGCTAAATTTAGATTAATAAGGCCCAGAGAAGCTTCCTTGGTTTGATTGCCGATATGAGACTCTTTGATGCCCTGATTCCAAGTCCGGCATCCAAATTTTTCGAACATGTTACAATTTTGAGAAAATCGCGGCTAAAGTTGCAAAAAATACGATTGAGACGCTTTCTAATGATTCAAAATTTACTCTTTGAAAATACCGCAATGAAATTTTCTAAAACTGATTGTTTAAATATCGTAAAGAAACATTTATCAAAAGCCTTTTACAAAAAAAAATATATGTAATCACATTTTTCTTGCGAAATTGAGAAAAAAAAAAGAATTAAAATTTCGTGCAATTTTAAAGATAGATTATATTTGAACTGCAAGTTAAACAAAGTTGCTGTAATAACTTTAACGCTTTTCGGCGACATTAAAAAAGGAAAGTTCAGAGTTTATATCGTGGCCGCGAAATATCACGTACATGTAATGTTCAAAACATTTTGTAGGTCAAGTTAAAAAAATTTTTGGGCTCAGTACATTTAAAATACAAAAAGTTTCGAATAGGAATGCTAAGAAAAATACAGAAGCCTTAAAACGAGCAAAACTATTAAAGATTTTTTTTTTTTTCAAAAATTTAAATGTTGCAGATTTTTTACAGCTGCCCGTCCCGAGGTTTTATGTAGCGGATAGTCATAGAGACGTCCCAAAACAGTATCAAACAAAAAAAAAAAAGACACAATCGCAACTTACGATACTTTCGATAGACGTGACCGAATAAAGATTTTAATATGGCGTTTAATATAAGTATATCTCATTTGAAAAGTTCCCATATATAAGCACATATAAATTGGTCCGAAAAATGGGTCATCTACATGTATCTTATTATATCAAATTAGATATACAGTTGAAAAGCGATTATCCGGGTTGCACGGGACCGGACTCAGCACGGTTAATCGAAAACACGGTTAATAGAAGTTATTTATTTTACCCGAATTTTAACTCTTTGTATGTAGGTGAAAAGAAAAAACAAGCAAATAAATATGTGTACTGCACGGATAATAACTAGAGGTGAGGCACGGCCAATAGAGGACAAAAATAATAGCACGGATAACAGAGGTAAACACGGTTAATAGAGGTATAAATCAAACCACCAGCATGCCGGTTAACAGATGTACCCGGTTAATAGAGGCCCTAATAATCGAGGTTCAACTGTAATTTTATTCAATTTTATCCGCGATTTGCTAATATCCGCAACATTAAATTATATCTTATTAGATATAAATATATCTGATTTTCTAAAATTTTAGCCGATAGTAGGTATGCTTTTTGTAACTTGAAGTAAGATTTGAAGACATATAATAATATCAAGTACCGGATAAAAAATGCTCTCAATTAAAATGATCAGATGTAGTTGTATATAATGATATTAGACGTAATGTGACTTCATTCAAAGTCATATATGATTTAATCATATTATATATGACTAGATATAACTATTTTTAATCGTTTGGATAGGAAAATCACAACAGAAACTGCTTATTAGAGGCATTGCCAGACATATTTTAAAAATATATATTAAACGCTTTACTTTTATATATAAAATGGTGCAGACTATAAATCTGTATAAAAATTGAATCAGTAGAATGTTTTTTTTAAACTATCGCTTAACTCAGTCTCTATTAATGTAACTTTTTTGGTGTTAACGTGTATTTGGGCTCACACTTTACATTTCTATAGAGTGATAACACTGTGCTAGTTCAAAAACGTAACAAGCGGGGCACCCGGCGGGTAAAGCTAATTCGAGTACGCTGAATCCAGTGGTGCTAACCGTTTTTTTAGGTTAGCTCTCGTTTAAAAAATAATTAAGATTGAAAATTATGGTTCCAAGTACCTAAAAAAAAAACAATTTTTTTAAGTTTTTTTACCATTTATTGATTTTAAATGTATGAAATTGAGAACATTTTATGAAACAACATCAACAATAAACTATTTGCAACAAAATTTAATTGACTACAACAATTTTAAAGTGATTTATATTTTTTTTTTTTAATAAATAAATTTTTCATGATTTTTTCAATTTTCATTTCCTGATTCTTCTATATCATTATCTTCCTCTTGCAAATTCCAACAAATGTCACCTAAAAGTGAATATCGCATTCCGCCCATTTTCAGTTCGACTACCAATATTTGTAATTGATGGACTCGTACAAATTTGAAGGCTATATAGCTAATATAGAACCCTAGATATTTAATATTAATTTTGTATATGAGCTTAATATTCACTTTGTATGGGAGCTGCCACGCCCACTGGTATGATCCTGCCCAATTTTCCCATGACTATTCATAATATAATCAACGTGCACAAATTTCTAAGACTCTGGCTATTATAGAACTGTAGATATATGATATTAAATATTTACTTTGTATGGGAGCTGACACGCCCACTGGTCCGATCACGCCCATTTTCCCATGACTATTCACATTAACAAATAATCAACGTGCACAAATTTCTAAGACTATGGTTATTATAGTACTGTAGATATATGATATTAAATATTTACTTTGTATGGGAGGGAACCATAATTTTCAATCTTAATTATCTTTTAAACAAGAGCTAACCTAAAAAAACGGTTAGCACCACAGGATTCAGCGAACTCGAATTAGGTTTACCCACCGGGTGCCCCGTTTGTTACAAAAAAAAAGTGTCCGATTCGAGCACAGTGTAATTAGGATTTTTTTTTAAATAAAAATTTATTTAAAATGAGTTGCAGATACTAGCTTTTAGCTTAAAAATTTATTAAAAAGAATTGAAAAATATTCAATATTACAAAAGAAAAATGTTAACCCAGCTTATATCGAACTTAGCTTATAACGGAGTTAATTGTTCGTTGGCTATTAGTTTGTTTAAACTAGGTCAAGCCAAAATAAGCAACAGGGTTTTTTATTCAAAAGGATGACTATCGATATCCTTAAAACACCGTTACCGATATAACTGAAACACGCATAGCGCTAAAATACCAAAATCGATATAATTAAAACAAAACGTTATAAAAAGTTGAAATTAAAATTAGCACAATATGACATTTTAAATTGTAATGATTGATTTTTTTTTTGTTTTGTATAGAAAGTTGAGACCTCCAACTATGAATATATTTTACTTTGTATTATTTGTGCGATAAATAGTTTTAAAAAAATTTTTTGTATCTAGTTTCAAAAGGGCACTGAGTTTATTATTTGAGCGTATTTTCCAATTATTTCTTAATATTTCCCAAGAATTTTTCTGCGTGTACAAATTTTAAATCGAAAACTTAAAAAAAAAACCGAAAATACGTATGTATGTTGGGGTTCAGTATGAAGTTAGAGTAATAGAGGCAATTTACACGAGGCAATTTTTGCATGCAATGTTGCGTGCAATTATTGTTTGTAGGCAAACGGGATAGAGAAGCAAGCGGGGGTAGTAAAAAGTGCACGGTTTTCGTTTTTCAAGATATTTCTTAACATTTCTTTTTGCTATCGTTTGTATTCTGTTAATTTGTATTAAAAATTGCATGCAAAAACTCCTCGTGTAAATGTTCATGATTTTTAGAAGCAACTTTAAAAGAGAATTCAAAAATTGCCTGCAATTAATTTCTTTGTGTAAATTGCCTCTTAGTCTAATATTTGAAAACAATACATTGGGTGGATTCATTAAAGTTTCGTATATGGTGTATGAGTACACAATATGTATTTGCAGGTACGTTCCTCAACTCTGCATTTTATATATAATTCGTTCGTTTGATCTTTAATATCACGACTGTTTCTGTACAAAAATATTCCTTTACGCATAAAATATAATATTCCAAAATAATCAATCAAAATAGAGTTGTGTCGTTCATGAACGAATTAGTTCAATTGAACGACTCACTACTCAATTGAACGATATCATGCTTTCACCAATATTCGATCTTGTCGTTCAATTGTTCTTTTTAGTCATAGAACAATTGCATCTCTATTCAATCAAATGATTTGCAAGAGCAATGTTTTTTTTTAGAAAATAGTAATAATATTGTTTCAACAATTAATTAGATCGAGTTTTTGCGATGTCAGTAAAACTCGGTTTAGTTTAGTAAAATCGACAACGAACTTTGTCTGCCATTTCCAAATTTATTCACAAAAAATTGTGGGATCCACTTAATTTATTTTAAGAATTTTTGCCATTATTATAACAAAATAAAATCAACCTCATTTCAAAAGCAGTATTTCATTTAAAAACTGCGTTAATCTAAGTTTAAAGATAATCTACATCCCAAAATTTAGGCCTTAACGTAATAAAAAATAAAATGTTTTTTACACAAAATAAATGAATTTTTGTAGAAAAGTTGCAATTTCATAACACTTTTTGATTATGTACAGTAAAATTTGTGAAAAAAAATCGTAAAACCTGAATAGTGTCAAACGAACGACACAGTTCACAGCACATATGTATGTAGTTCAGTCACAGGTCAAAGCAAAAAAGAACAATTGAACGAACTAGTTCACTGACTCGAATTGAAAGATAATGACCCGAGTCATTAAAATGAACTATTACACGCAACTCTCAATCAAAACAAAATTTTTTTAATTTTATTTAAATGTTTGAAAAATAGAAAAAAATACAAAACAAATTGTAAAATAAAGTTTCCAGGGTTGGTAAAACATTTCTGACAATAATGTCACATTTCTGACAATAATGTCACATTTCTGACAAATGGGATGTTTAGACTGACTATATACAAAATTACATGAATCCCTCTATTTTATTTATTTTTTGTTTTGTTTTAAATAATGCTGCCAGCAAATAAAGTCAAAAATTAATCAAAAAAATATATTACTAAAACTATTGTATGGAAGTGATTCATTCAAAATAGCATTCTTTTTTGATTCAAAATGTAATTAACCCTCTTACTGGCAAACGATGTTTTGCAACGAAATTCATAACATGTCGAAACACAAATAATAAGTTCTTCAACAAAATTGTTTATCGTTGTCTAATTTAGGCGATATGAGCCAAAATATTTTAGGGTGCATTTTGGAAACTAAAGCATATAAAAGAGAAGTTTTGGAGAAAAAATATTTCTCTTACCAAGATATAACCACACTCGAAAAACTATTTTTTTTCTGCTCCTATTTAAGAAGATATCGCGATTTTCGCTTTTTGGAAAGAGCGATATGAGGCGAAAAAGTTTCTAATCTTCAATTTATATTGTTCAAACTTCAACGCTTTGCTATTAATACTTAAGGTCTTCTTTCTGCAAAATTTCATAAAACTCTGTCTACTAGTTTACAAGTTAAGACGATGTCCTTTAGAGGAATCCTGATAAAATCCTGTGAGTCCCTGGACTAAATTAAGGACTTTTTATTAAATATAAAGATTCAATCTTACTTATATTTTATTATAATTATATTTTATATTATATTTTATCAACTTGAATTGGTTTTTTTAGATTTTTGAAAACTATTTTTTTTTTTTAAATAATTACTTTTTGAAATTTACGAAATTTTGATTTTGAAGCTTTCTCGCTTCGCAAAATATTTAGAAAATTTAGTTTTCTATTGGAATATATTAATTTATAAGTATAAAACGATCATTTGACGCATTTGTGGTATATTTTATGAGGACTGTCTTGAGGCAGCCTTATGTATGTTCAAAAATTAATCTTTAAAGCTCCATTAGACGGTGTTCCTTGCCGTGATGAATCAGCTGTTTCGTTCATGTTATATGTTAGGTGCTTTTTTGAAAAACGAACTATCAATAAACAAAAACAGCTGAATCGTTACGGTACGGAACGGCATTTCTAATTGAAGGCTCAATTAGTCTTGCCGTTCCGTGCCGTAACGAATCAGCTGTTTTGCTTTTGGTTTATGGATAGTGCATTTTTCAAAAAAGCACCTCACATAAACCATGAACGAAACAGCTGATTCGTCACGGCACGGAACGGCAAGACTAATGGAGCCTTGAGCCCTTTAAGGCTCAATTAGTCTTGCCGTTCCGTGCCGTAACGAATCAGCTGTTTTGCTTTTGGTTTATGGATAGTGCATTTTTCAAAAAAGCACCTCACATAAACCATGAACGAAACAGCTGATTCATCACGGCACGGAACGGCAAGACTAATGGAGCCTTTAGTCTTGCTGTTCCGTGTCATGATGTATCAGCTGTTTTGTGTATGGTTTATGCGAGGGATTTTTTGAAAAAACGCACAAAACAAAATCAAAATAGCTGATTTGTTACGGCACGGCAAGACTAATTGAGCCTTTAAATTGTTTCAGGTTTATATGACAATTATCTTCCAGACCAAGTTTGGATAAAACAAAAGGGGGCCGAGATCGAAAATTTGATTATTAATATATTTTGAAATGAGTCCAATATAGCATTAGGTTTGAGACCTAACGAACAGTTCAATCCCTCGATTAAAAAAAAATTATATTTTAGATAGTATTTGATCAAGATATATTTATATAGGTAGTCTTAGTAGCCCAGCTGTTTATCTTCCTCTTCCCTGGTTTTGACATTTCTTACATGGTTTTGACACTGTACTGTACTCAACAAAAAAATGCCTGTTGTTTTTGTATTATTTGTAGTTGTTTGTTGTAGTTGTTGTTCTAGTAAGACTACCTACTATATAAATATATCTTGGTGTTTAATTTTTCTAAACTTTTCTTGTCATTTTTGTAGAAAAGTAAAATAACGGAAAAAGTCCATATAAAAAAAATTAACCGGTTAATCATCATATTTTAACCGATTAACCGGGTTGAATAATTATTTGAGTTTTAAATTATTTGTTTTGATATTAACCGAAATAAATGCAATTAATCGAGTAATCGATTAACCAAATTGAAAACAATAACTTCCGGTAAGTAAATTTAATTGAATGAATTTTTTGGCCAACCATTTAAAATAAAAAAAATATATAATTTCGAGAATTCTTTAAAGCATACATTTATTTATTAGTACAAATTTGCTAAAAAAAAAATTTAAAAAATAAAGTTTTGCAATTTTTACCATTTCGTATTAGAAATTTTGCCTACTTGGCAACTTTGTCATTTAAGTCTGTGTTTCTTGTTTTGTACACGTAAGTGTGTGAGTGTGCTTTTTTCATATTTTCTTCTCTAACCATAAAAAAAAAAAACTACTCCACCCTTTTTATATTAATAACGGAAATTTTATTAATGTTCAAATGCAAGAAATGAGTAAAGTTTAACTTTAGAAATATATGAATATTTGTTGTATGACAGTGTGAGAGTGTGTATAATTGTGATAACATAAAATAATATGTTTTAGATGTGTAAAAAAATTTTGCCAGTTTTTTTTTATTAAGAAAAAAAAAAAAAAGTTTAGTCATCATTTTTTTCTGTGACCACAAAAAGAATTTATAAAAGAAAACGAAGAAAAAAAAAAAAAGTTTCCGGTTTTTGAGTTTTTTGCCTTTTTCTATACTTTTTTTTTATTGTTCTGTACTTTGGTATGTGTTGTTGTAGATTAAAGATTATAAAAAAAAAAAAAATTGACTAAAATATTTTTTGTACTTACCATTTTTAATGTGTTTTGTTGTTGGGTTTTCTTAAGTTTTTAATTAAAGCTGTTTTGTTGTAGGTTTTGTAGTTTTAAAAACTCCTTTTTTTGTGGAAATTTAAACTATTTTTTTATGGATTTTTGTGTTATAAAAATGCTTTTTGTTAAGTCTTTTATGGCCTTACGTGCTGCACACCTTTTTTTAAACAGTCCTGAAAAAACTTTCAAAAATTTTTTTCTTTCGTTACAATTATTTTTTTATTTTTTGCTATATATAAATTTCAAAAAAAGGCCAACACTGCAAAAAAAGAAATGCGTTTTTTTATAAATAAAAAAAAAAATCCAATTCGCACAACTATTAAAGATGATGCCGATGATAAATTTTGTTTTCTTAATTTTTCGTTTTTTATATTTTAAAGTTTTATTTTTTTACTTTTAACGGTTTAAAAAAAATTAGAAAGAGTATATTAAAAAAGAAAAAGAGAGATAGAGAGTAAAATTAAACGTGATGAAAAAAAGATGTATAATAAATTTTTGGTACTTTTTAATCTATTTTTTTTTTTTTTTTTTGGAAAATTTACTTTGCAACAATAAAACACCACCACCACTAAAAATTACTAGTGAATATAAAAATCAATAATATTTTTCCTTTCAAAGTATATAAAGGTTTATAAAATTATATTATTTAACGTAAAGTATTATTAAATTATTATATACAAAGCAAAGTAAAAAAAAAAATCACGTTTTTCTTAATTTAAAAAAAAAAAAATTAAAAGTTCTCTTCTCGCATTAAAAAAAAAACATATATAAAAAAAATAATTTAACCGTTAAGAAAAAAAAAACCGAACAAGTAGAGGAGACTGTTTAAAAATAATTTATTAAAAAACGTAAGTTAAAAAATACATTGTAGTTTTGTTATATTTTCGTAGAATTTATTAAATTTATATACCCTTTGAATGTTTTTTTTTTTCTATTAGTTAATTTATATTTATTAAACTCTATAAATTTTGTTTAATTTTAAAAAAACTTATACGAAGGGAACTCGCAATTTATTCAAGTCCGCCACGGTCAACAACTCAATTGCAACTGAGCTGTTTTCTGTACGGCTCTTCTATGTTTAGCTGATTTTTTTCCATCTTCTTTTTGGCTGTTTCATTTATTATATTTTCTGTTGCTTTTGCTTTTATATTACTTTTTGTGCTTTGCTTTTTCTTCATGTCTGTTTCCTAGTGTGTGTGTGTTGTTTGTGTGCTTTGCTCTGTTAAAGTTTTTTGTTATTGCTTTTGTGAAACATGCGTTAAAAATATCTGAAAATTTCTCCTCAAAATTATAAAAAAAAACCGTTTCGCATATTCTTTATGTTATTTTTTTTTCGGTCAAAAACCACCACCTGGCTGGGAAAAGTGTTGCCAGATGGTTTTCTATTAAAATGTGTTGATACTATAAATATCTATTATGTTCCAATTGGATTTAGGTAGGGACATATTAAAATGAATAGCTTGATATTCGACAGTGTCTTAAAAGAATTAATTCTTTAACAGCCGTACCAGGTTAAACGATTTATCATTGCACGATTTTTAGTACCCAAAATAACTAAAGGACGACTTGACGATTTTTGTTTCTAAAATGACGATTTTTTTTTTAAATAGTTTAATATCCCGAGTAAAAAAGATCAGATCTGTTTTACCAGATCTAAATAGACCTCATACCAGGCGCGGATCCTGGGGGGCTTATATTTACTATAAAAAAAATAGAAAATATAATATACAAAGGAAATATAATACAAAATTATTTTAAAATAACACGAAATAGAATTTTTGACAAAATTCTAAACAATATTATTTGTTGTCGCATGTTGTAAATTCGGTTACTTTCCAATATTCGATACTAATCGATATTTTTAATTTGGATACGTAAAACTACCACACACTTTTTGCGGTTTTTAAATTCAGAACTTACTTTTCTTCAAATATGTTATGAAAATTTTAACTTTTACTGAATATTCAAATTTTAAAAATATATTTTTAACTTTTTGACAAACTATTTAATGTTTTTTTATAGTTTTCAAGTTTTTTCTTAATAACATAACAATAACATTGATTTTTTCTTCTAGCAGAGTTGTAGTTTAATGCAAATTTTTAGCGTAGTCGCATTTTTGTAATGTTTTTCTGTCCAAAATACAACTCTGAAAATATCAAGTATTTACTTTTAAGTATCTCAATACCCTCTACTGCTACTTTGGCACATAAGTGAAAAAAAACTGATTACGCTACTAAAATCAGCGTGGCCGTAATATTTAGGATCACTGATCGGTATCCCTTTGTTATTTTTCGAGTTGCCGTAATATTTAGGATCAATGGTTGGTACCACTGTGTTATTTTTCGAGATGCGAAGTGTAATTTTAACAATGTTCTAATTAAATGATTAAAATACGCCTTTTTTTTAATTTTAATACGTTTATTTAAAATTTTTCTTTTTGTATGCATTTTTAACATTTTGTTTTTGTTCTAATAAGTAAAAAATTGTAAAACAAATTTTATAGCCAAATGTTATTGACGGTCTCATCAGTATGTACCATAAAAAATTAAGAAAAATTTTTTATTTTTAAAATGCGAATTTAAAACATGCAAAATTTCAAATCAATTTTGCGAAAAATCTGGCACATAAGTGAAAAAACTGGTTGCACCATTAACATCATTGTGGCCGTAATATTTAGAATCAGTGGTCAGTACCCCCGTGTTATTTTTCGAGATGCGAAGTGTAATTTTAACAATGTTCTAATTAAATGATTAAAATAACGCTTATTTTAATTTTAATACGTTTATTTAAAATTTTATTTTTTTCTATGCATTTTTTAACATTTTGTTTTTGTAATCGAGAGAACATTTTTGTACTAATTTTGCTTCTATTGTTTTGCCATATAAAAAGTGTAGTTACGGCCTTTTGGATTTTAGGTAACGATATGTAAACGGCGATGAATAAAAAAGTGGATTAACTTTAATCATTTCGCTGTCGGATTCAGCTATAACTATAATTTACAAAATTCCCATTTCTGTTTATAATCGCGCATACAGTGGGAGAATTGGTATTAAAATTGCTGTATACAATTTCAAACAATCTGGTAGCACCACACATAGTTTGTCTGTTAACACTTTGTCAGTCTTTGTCTTTCTGTTAATATGCTACACAAATTAAATAAGAATAATAAAAAGCCGCCCCTAATTATGCTAAAAATGTTACTTCTCCGTATTGTCTGCATTTCTGCACAGAATACTTTTCAAAACATTAACAGCGGTCGTATTCCTTATATTACACACACGCACACACACATGTAAATATGCGAAAAATGTGCAAGATAAAAAAAAAACATCTAACATCTGTATGTATCTTTTAAATTTGATCAACATGTAACTTCTGCGTATCAATTATACTACATAGATACAAACACACACATTATCACATTGGCTGATTTGCGAAATTTAAGAAAATGTGTGAAAGAAGAATATGACGAAAAATAAGAAAATTAAAGAAGATATTTTGTTGTCACTGTTGCCAACTTTTTGCCTGAAAATACCACTATATCAAACTAAAAAATCGCTAGAAAATAGCTAAACTATCAAATACAGTCGACCCTCGGTTAACGAATGCCTCGCTTAACGAACATTTCGCACAACGAACACATTTAAAAAAAAAAAAAAATGTTTCGCTTAACGAACAAAGTTTCGTATAACGACCAACGCAAGATGGGAAATACCGAATTGCGCGAAAAACTTCTGTCGGTGTTCAGCTTTAGCATCACTT
The DNA here is from genome assembly GCA_021234595.1 of Delia radicum. Classification (NCBI taxonomy): domain Eukaryota; kingdom Metazoa; phylum Arthropoda; class Insecta; order Diptera; family Anthomyiidae; genus Delia; species Delia radicum. The sequence goes on along the minus strand of CM037855.1, from coordinate 38,982,893 downwards.
TTGTTCATACAATTAAGAAGACGTGTTGAAACATACAAACATATAGTACATGTTCATTATTTGATTTTGTTAAAAAAGGGGAACTACCGAATTGCGCATAAAACTTCTCTGTTTGTGTTTAGCTTTAGCATCACTTGTGGTTCATACAATTAACAAGACGTGTTGTTATTTTTTGTGAAAGTGTAACGTAACATTAAAAAGCATCACCCTAATCAGACAGTGGCTAAACGCGCAACAGATTTATTCAATGATAATGCTGTGTCGCATTTTCAAACAAATTTTGAAGCGTCGCCAAAAACAAACGACTCTAGACAGTTTTTTGTTAAAGAAGAACTAGGTATGCGTCCAGGTATCATACAAAATTATTTTTTTTGTAGTTTTTTCGTTTTTTTATTTTGCACTGATATATATGGAAATAATGGATTTGCTTAACGAACGTTTCGCATAACGACCACGCTTCTGGAACGAATTGTGTTCGTTAACCGAGGGCCCACTGTAGTTCAATAATTTTGAAATAAATCGCTAATATTTCGAATTTTTTAAAATTTGATTAAAAATTACAAAAAAAAAAATAGCTAAAATATTCGAAATTTTGAATTTTTCTTAAAAATGTAGCAACAATTTTTCAAACTTTTCAAGTCTTGCTTAAAAATAATAGTTCAATTATACAGACAAGAAAATAAATGCATTAAAAACGCTAAGAAAGGCATTAAGACCGACTTGAAAAAAAATCGCTAGATTTGCTTTTTTACTCTTTTTTTTAGCAAAAAATTACACTTTTTACAATTTTTATTTCGCTTTTTGCTATCAAAAAGCTGGTAACTAGTTTCGGTATAATAGCTATGCCTTATTTTTTGTTTCCGCTGAAGGCAAATTGTAATCGTTATATCTGTTAAGAAAATCGTCAAATTGGCAACAGTGTGTATATAATATAATTCTATTAATATAATATTTATGTATTTGTAATTATGATAATGGAGTTGTTGTTGTGTGTTTTGACATACAACAACACTTACATATATACTACTTCACCCTAAACACTTGACTAGCACCCCGTTTCAGTAACGTTCGCATAGCAAAAAAAAAATTGTAAAATACAACTTTGCTACACTTTCCACAGGGTGAGTCACACACATTAAAATAAAAAGTCAATCAAAGAAGCTAATCAAATGTTGCATTCACGTTATATATTTATATATATATAATTATATATATATATATATATATATTTTTTTTTTCACAGTTTTAAAAGTTACAAGATCTGAAAAATTTATCTTTAAAAATGTCAACTTAACTTTATCATCTTTTAATTCCCCTGTAATAAGCAGGGTGACCAAGTATTTCTCGATGCGAAAACTTCTCACATTAGTTACAGAAACGAGGCACAGGTGTATAAACATTTTAATTTATGAAAGCGAAAAAAATACTGTCTGATAAAATTATGATTTTATCAATTAATATGCGCGAATAATAAGAAAAGGTATTTTAATAATTTCATTGATAACATTAGCGAATAGAGCTGCCAGATGGTACTATTTCGGTGGGATTGTCTAACTTTTTGAAGTTAATTTTAGCGTTCCGAATGGAATACAAGGAAAATAATTATACAATTTCCGAAAATTATGTGAAATCCACAAAAGTTGAAATCCCCAGTATACATCAAAATCACCTTATATGGCAGCACTGTCGATTAGTACGATTGAGTGGGTAAATGTGCTTCGCTAATCAGTTAAATAGTTTATAACAATGCGATAATGCACAAAGTTTTGTTTTCAATAAAATATATAAAAAAGTTGGCGATAAAATTACAAATCATAAAGAGTTATTTAGCAACGTCTGTTTAAATTGGCTGTCGCTGTTGGTCGATAAAACAATCTAAGTATGTTCTTCCATAAACGAAATCTCTGTAGATTTTCTCTTGAAATCCATTAGGAACATTTTTAAAAGCTTTCGGCTAACAGTAGAAATCTCCTACTCTTAAATTTCGTTTGCTACACACTGAAAAAAACACACCCCGCTGGAAATATAAAATATGGTTATATATTTTTGTTTGGAAAACATTTCCGTTTCCCATGTTTCTAATATAACATGTTTGCTTAAACAAATAATTATATTTGCCTGTAAACATATACTTATATGTTTGGAAAAAGTGAAAACCTTCTACCGCCAAAGTTATATATGTTTAGCTACAAATATATATGTATATATTTATTATAAGTATGTTTGCATGACCCAAACATAATATCTAAAAATTATAAAATTATAAAAAAAAAAAAAAAAAAAAGTGTCTTTTCTGCGTGTATTGAATACTTCGGGTCTGACGTACAATTCAAGATGTAGTAATTGTGGTTAAAACCTAGAAAGCAACAATTTAGCTTAAATATTTGATAGACCCTGTGTTAGGAGCTAAACAAAATAGGATTGATACATCTTGTGATTTTAAAAAAAGTTCAATCTTACACATAGAAGTCTCAAAGTCTTAGTCCGGGCATTAAAGGAACTGATCGATTTCACTTGGCAATCCTATAGGATAGGATTGCTGTTCGACAGGGCCATGTGGACCAACAGATCCTGGGAGCCAGAGCGGGGTTCTCAGATATGGTTCACAGATGGCTCAAAGCATGCGAATGGTGACACTGGTGCGGGTGTCTATGGACCAGGTTTCCAACGGGCGTTACCCCTCCATTTTTCAGGCAGAGATTTTTGCTATCTGTGTCTGCGCGGAGGAGTGTCTACGAAGGGGCACTATTAGATCTCGCATCTACATTCTTTCTGACAGTCAGGCGGCATTAAGGGCTTTAATGTTTTATGAGGTGTCATCTGATCTGGTCATGGAATGCATTCTGGCTCTTAACCGACTTGGCGGGCGCAACTCGCTTAACTTAGGGTGGGTTGCTGGTCACGAGGGGCATGAGGGCAACGAGAGGGCAGATTGTCTTGCTAATTGCGGGGCCCGAAGGCCCTTTATTGGCCCTGAACCATTCTGTGGTATACCTTTGGGGTATGTTAGGGAGAAGCTCGGGTCGTGGAGGGAATCAGAATTCTCTCTCTATTGGGAAAAACTCTCTTGGCCAACGACAGGCTAAGAGATTAATCTCTTTTTCTAGTGCAGGATCGAAGAGACTCTTTTCCCTCGGGAGGGGTGACTTGAATACCCTGGTGTCTTACCTGACTGGACATTGCAATCTCAGATACCACCTGCGCAAAAGGTGTCTTTCGGACACGGATGAGTATAGGTTTTGCGAACTGGTAGCTGAGACATCGGAGCATGTTCTTTGCGAATGTCCGAGGCTTTGTGAAAGGCGTGCCAAGTTTCTTGGCGATCGCTTTGTCTCCCCTTCGGACATTATGAAGATTTTGCCTGATAGGATTATTGGCTTTATAGGTAGCTTGAATCTTTAGGGTAACTTTAGGCAGCACAAAAGACCTAAGTTGGTCGCGGTGCATAGTGCCACATAATCTAATCTAAATATAGGATAGCTCTTGTAACCAACTAAGAAAATTCACGATCTTCTTGTAAGCAAACATCTCATCTGTTCTTGGACCAACCCAGCTTATTTGGGAAAGAGGGTAAAGCAGATGTCTGCAATATTATGGAAGGATATTGGAATAGGGATGGCAGCGAAGAAGAAGAAAAATGTATCTATAAAATGTTGGTCAGACTCGAAGGTATTACAGAAAGACAGAAAAGGTTCGGTAATGTGTAACACCTGGCTTGTCTCCTCATTATTGGGGCTATATTTAGTAAGACAAGCCAGATTTCAGAACTAAAAATGCGCATACTATAAATTGAATTCTTTGGTAAATAGTAAAGGGGCGCATGAATATTTTGCAAAATATAATATCAAGATTTGAAAACTTTGAGTAAGCGGTCCGATGTTTACAGGTGGAAATTAAGGGTATTAGTGTATTGTGGTCATAGGGCAGCCTAGCTATCTTTTATGATAGCTAAACTGCTTTGTAGGTGTTTTCGCCATGGTAAATAGCGATTAAGTTGGACATCGCTATTGATGATGGCACTGAAGCAGTAGGACTAATTAGTCCACCATTCTCAATCTTATTGTTGAGAGGTAGATACCTTATGTGCGGGGCCAAAGAAATGGCAAGCGCTCTAATAAATCTCATTTCCTGCAAGCGTATAGAAGACCTTTCCAGAAGTGATATAAAACTCTTTTAGTTTTCCCGACGGAACAATTTTAATTTGCAATTCCATCGAATCAATGAGGTTGTGTCGAGTCGGCAGTGATCGTTCTATGGATGTATAATACTTTGTAACAGTTGGCTACACATATTAAATTGGCTCTCTAGTGGATAGCGGAACATATGGGACATGAGGGTACAGTCAGAGAAATTTAAATAGTCGCATATAAACTGCATGGATTATTTATTTAATATGATAGTAAATTTTTAATCTTTTTAGATAAAATTAATATTAAACTGATCCACCATTCTAGCATTGATTATTGGGAGCCAGATACCTGATGTATGGGGCTGTAGGAGTCAATCCGCCTTTTCTAGACAAAAGCTTTATTCAATCTTATTTCCTGTTAGCGGATATTGGACCTTTTTAGAGGTGATATTGGACTTCTTGTGGGTTTCCTAGCAGGCCATTTTTAGTTGAAATTTCATTTGCTCAATAAAGTTGTGTCTATTTTGTGTCGAGTCAACTGTGCCTGGAAGGATATAAGACCACAGAGAACGTCGTCATGGACATTTATCTCGGTGATGGTTCTAGAAGACATTCTGGCCCTAATTGTTGAGTGAGAGATACCTGTAGTGCGGGTTCTGCCTTTGATTTCCAGGGTGCCACTGAAGGAAAACCAAAAATACCGCTTTCTTTTATTGACTATGTTGTAGCCGGTGTTAAGCTTAACAACTTTAGTGAACATCACTTGCGATATAACTTTTCCCGGTAAGCAGAACCCCAGCCCAAGACTGGAGCAAAATTATTAGATTTAAAAAACAAATTTAATTAACTGAAGTTTTTTAAAACAAATTTGACGCCATATGCCGTCTTGTCCGCGAATGTGTTAATATTAAAAATATTATAAAACTGTTTCATAAATTTTATAAACACTTTATTGTCGGAATGATTTATTAATGCTATGACGATTTTTATTAATTCTACAAACATCTCATAAACATTGACTTTAATGTAACCCGTTCCAGTGACAATTTGCATTAAGGCTATGAAGAAATTCATTACTGAAGTGACGATAATTCTCTCAGTGTATCTTATTTGTGTCGAGTCGACAGTATCAGTATTAAAATAAGACCGCAGAGAACGTTGTCGTGAACCTTTACCTTGGTGATTGTTCTAAGATGCATTCTGGCACTGATTGTTAAGTGCGACATACTTGCTGTGCGGGGCCGAATGAATTGCGCCGTCAGCTCCACGAAAATGCTTTCATTAATCTCATTTCCTGCAAGGGGATGGGACTTCCCAGAAGAAGCATAATATTTGCTTCTTTAAGGTTTCCTTATGGGACATTTTTTGCTGAAATATCATCAGTAGATGCCCAAACAGAGCAGTATTTGAGCCTACTGTGTCTGGGAGGGTGTGTTGTATTAGGAGACGCATTTTCGAAAAGGTTCATGGAGCTAGATAATGTCTGGCTATGTGGTCAATCCTGGGTTATAAGATTCATACGGGATATTTGGTTAGTTTGCTAGACTTTGATCTAGATTTTTATTTCGATAATATAAATAAACAAACAATAATTTTATAGGAATAGGAAATAAGGAGAAAGCTACATGTGGTAAAACTATTTGATAGCTCCGTCGTTGGGCGCCATATGAAAAAACTAACCCGAAAATGCTCCAGTCAGAAAACCACTCTGAAATAAATTTGTTAGCATCAACATAAAAGGTAAAGTGAATGAAACGTAAAGTATATATAAATACCGACCTATTACGGATATGAAAACTTTACCTCAAAGGAATTCAATATAAATGTAATAAGTCTTCTTTAAAATTGAATTTAAATTAATGCGTATAATGAATAGCGCAACTCGCTGCAGGGTTTCGTTTAATATTATGCAAAAAAAAAAGGTTAATTCGTAAGTGGTTTGCATGTCTGATCTTAATTAATTTACTGTTGTTGTTAGAATTGACCTTAAAACATCTAGAAATCCTCAAGCGTGAATAAAATACACAGTCTTGATTACGAAATGGATAAAAAACAAAGAATAACAAAATAATGTTGTCGTTGTAATTCATTAATGTCTATCATGACAGCTATCACTTTCACCTTTGTACAAACAATCTGAGTTTTTTTATACTCTTACCGAGTACTTTAGCTGCAAGTGAGAAAATGCAATTGTACTTAATGATATACTAGTGTATATGTCAACGTATAAAACCCCCCTTCTTTAAGCTGTCCAATGATAATCCAATAATAAATGTAAACGTTTGCCCATGCGACAAGTAGTTGTTAAGAGAATTATAGAAGGACTATAACAATGATGAAGACCACCCATTGCAAATACTAGCAAACACTGTAATCTACTCACATGTTTAAATACGTACATTAAGGTGGCCCAAAAAACAAAGTTGGAATTCGCGACCTCTGCAACCCTTAAAATATGGTATTATGAAAATAAATATGGTCTGCCAAACAAAATCTGAAAAAAAATTTTTGTTTAGAGGTCGCTAATCGAAATTGAAGTTTCAAAGTTGTACTTGTTCTAGTATTTTATTTGAATTAAAAAATGAGAAAATATCAAAAATAATAATTATGATCGCGACACATCAAATCTAATGTATTTTTTGGCGTGCATTACGAATATAAATTAAATCCAAATTAAAGTCGGAGTCGCAAATTTCGCGAAATAAAAAAATTTCATGCAAAAAAGTGGTCAACTTTGATCAAAAAGTTTTCGTATATTTACCCGCTTTGAAATGAATGTGTTTCTCCGGAATGGCCTTTTATGTGGGACGAAATTCTTGTTAACAAAAAAATTTTAATAAGCTAAATATTAGCGAAAAACCAAAAAACTCTAAATTTAAGTTTAACTGCAAAGATATCTGGAGGGTTGTCTTCCATAGCCTCCCTGCACCATCTGTATATATCGAATTTTGTTCTACCAATCTTAACCATATGCTTAGCTAAGGAGTTGTGGCCCGTAATAAGTTTTATTACCGTTCGGAGATGTCTTCTATCCATATCCAGAAGTTCCTTACTATACTTTACCAATTTTTCGTCCTACAATGCATTTGTCTGTATGCTACTATCCGAAGTTGTCAATCTACATAACCAATTCATCTTTGTGCCCTGTCTTATCCGTTCATAGAGAAGACAGAGTGGGAGATTGACTTCCAAATCCCCTGCCTCAATTGGGATGCTTGCGCCGTTCTTAGCAAGTTCGTCCATCAGTTCGTTTCCTAGTATATGCTTGTGTCCGGGTAAAGTGATAGAATTTTCCTTTGTACTATTAATGAATGTCTTTCATTAAATTAGATTCTCTGGTTTAATGAATAATTTTTTTAATTTTCCTTCGTACTATTAATGAATATATTTCATTAAGTCGGATTAATTTGTTCATGTCTGAATATATTCTGATGACAACTCAATTACGGAGATATTTGTTGACGGTGCTGCCATATTTTCAAGCTGAATATTGACACCCAGATGGCGCTGGTGCCATTAGATGCGTTCCTTTGTTTCGTTCATCCTAAATTTAACGAATATTTTTTTTTCTTTTTTTGTTCTATATCTATTCATTGTAAAGCCTTTGCCAATTAAAAGTCTAGTTTTTTTTTCTTTGAAATTGTTAACCTAAATTAAAATACGGTGTAAAATAAAAGGAAAGTATTTTATACTTCATCATACACTTAGAAGAATCAACAACCAACCGCGTGTTTTTATTCTTTTGGATTTTTCAAGCTCCCCCTTCGGTTCCAGAGCGCAGCCAGTCTGCCCAACCTCACTTTTGTGCTATAACAAAAAGCAATCGGATTTTTTTTAAATTGGTTTAATGAATAATTTTTATTAAATTAATGAAAAATTCATTAATTAAACGATATTTTCATAAAATATTTTTATTTATCCTTAAAATATGCAATAATTTTTATATACATTTTTTGTTGTGCACCCAACATTTAGTTTCATCTGATTTCCATAGGAGGCGCTTCAACTATTGGAAAAAAAATGTTTAATCATGTGCTTATATAGGCACATGATTATGTTTTTGTTATTGCGGTTAATCGATAACGCGATACTGTTTATATGTTGGCGATTGTGGGTTCAAGTCGTGTTCAGTTAGAGGTAAAAATAAAACAGAAAAGTAAAAAAATAAATATTATTAAAAATTAACAAAATATAAAATCAAAATACATTTTAGATTAGATTAGATCAGAAAGCACTATGCACCGCGACCAATGTAGGTCTTTTGTGCTGCCTAAAGTTACCTACAGATTCAAGCTACCTATAAAGCCAATTAACCTATTAGGCAAAATGTTCGCGATGTAGGAAGGCGAAATGAAGCGATCACCTAGAAACCTAAGTCTCCTATCACAAAGCCTGGGACATTCGCAGAGAACATGCTCCGAGGTCTCAGACACCATCTCACGAAACCTACACATATCCGTGACCGATTGACCCTTCTTGTGCAGATGGTATCTGAGATTACAGTGTCCAGTTAATTTCGACGCCAGGGTTCTCAAACTCCCCCTTTCAAGCGACAAGAGTCGCCTCGACCCCCTACTGGAAAAAGAGATCAATCTTTTAGCCTGGCGCTGACCAGGAGAGTTTTCCCAGTAACCAGAGAATTCAGACTCTCTCCATGCCCTGAGCCTTTCTCTAACATACCCCGCAGGTATTCCACAGAATAGTTCAAGACCAATAAAGGGCCTTCGGGCCCTGGGGTTGGCAAGACAATATGCCCTCTCTCAAAATACATAAATAAATGCGGAACAGGAAAAAAAAGTATTTTTTTTCAATATAATTCATTTAATGAAAAATATTTCATTAATCAAATGAAATTTTGTTTGGGGACTTTTAAATGAAAAAATTTATTTCATTAATACAACACAGAAAATTCTATCAGTGTACCCAGCATAGTGGAATTCTATATAATTCTATGACATCAAGGATTAGACAATCGCAAAATCCAACTTTGATCAGTTTTTGGACAACTCTAATGTACATACAAAATAAAAACAAGATGTCCCATGGGTGTAAAGCAATTTTACCGCATTGTCATATATCGGGTGACAACTAAAGCAATAACACAAACACACTTATACAATCAAACATATATTCACTCACTCACTCATTCAATTCATTCATTTACTTGCATATGCATGGAAACTTTGGAAAATTTGTCGCAACATGTCGCATTTTGTTAGCCGCATTTCTTCATTTTCTTTGCTGGTTGTTGTTGTAGTTGCTGTTAGTGTGCTTGTTGTTGTTGCTATTGTCTATAACGACAAAATATTCATTGTCAACATTACGTTGTCTAACCAATCAATGTAACAAAAACTAGAACCCAACCATCACGCATCCTAAGAGTTTAAACAACCAACCGACAACCAACACACACCACACAGCATTTTGTAAGTTATGTTAACAATATTTTTTAGCGCAGCAAATAAACAAATAAAATTTAGAGGAAGACAATGACAAAATATGTACGTACAACAAATAAAACAAACAATTTTTACAATTTTACTGAAAATAGAAAATAAATGAGAGACCGACCACCAGATTTCAAAGAACCATAAGCCAAGTGACGACGTCGACGATGACTACGACAATAACAGCAATGCGCCAATTTTTGTTCTTCTTGTGTTAACCAAAAAAAAAAAAACGAAATATATCAGGAATGTCATACCATAATATGATTTTTAAGAATGGATTGAGTGTTTCTGTTAATTCTTCCAGAAGTTTGGGTTGGAAGAGGAGTTTTCGGAAGTCTAATGACTCAATTATTCTATCTTCTTAACTACACCCCAAATCTTTATGATTGAATCAGAGAGTTTGATGATCCACAGTGACGAGCTAGAGACATATTTATAAATAGAAAAAAATGATACAGGACGACACCACCCACATTTCTACGATAACACAAGCGAACATGTTCGAACGACCTGAGAAATTCGGTACTTCCCATTAAGTTTTTCCATAAAAATTGAGCTTCAAAATAGAAAAAAATATCGTGGCTAATATTGAGTTAAAGCAGGCGTGGATACAGGAAAAGGTTTTTGGGGGGGGGGGGGGGTAACTTAGAGTATTCTTAATTAATTTTTTAATCTTTTTTACATTTTTGTATTGAAAAATATTATTTTGGGGAGGGAAATTTACCATTTTACTTCCACCTGGAACCGCGCCTGGTAAAACGAATCGATTAATTTATATTATTTTTTCGTGCCCTATAAACATCAGCGCTCTTCGACATACACGGTCCAGAAGAACCAACTATGTTTAAGAAGCTTCTTCCCTATAAGCGTATATACTTGAATGCTTCTGTCGTCTATAAAACTCGACCCTATTCGCATTAACTCACCTAGTAATTATAGTTAGTTCTTCGACATATACGGTCCAGAAGAACTAACGATGTTTAAGAAGCTTCTTCCCAAGAAGCCTATATACTTGAATGCTTCTGTCGTCTATAAAACTCGACACTATTCGCATTAACTCACCTAGTAATTATAGTTAGGTGCCGATCCTAAGAATGGATTGGTTTATGATCAAATGAATATGACCCAATAAGAATATTAGACGAACTACCACCCTACCGATCCCTTTATAGAAATATATTATATATTATACCCTAAAGGGTATAAGATGGGAAGACGTAGACTACGTAGACTGCAATTTCCTTAGACTACGTAGACTATGTAGATTAACGAAATTTCGGTAGTGTTCTGGTGCCGTAATCCGAATGCAGTCTATATTTCTGAAACTCAACCGGATAAGGGATCTAGTGAGCTTTAAATCGTACTCGAACCAAGTGTGCAGAGAAACCATTAAAAAGAAAATCTATTTTGGTCAATTCGCCTCTACGTTTATATCTTTAAAAGTTCCTACACTAAATAAACCTGTACAGATAGCAGAAAACCCTACTAAAATTAGTTTTAAATGGCCTTGCAAAAAAAACTGCTAAATTTAGCAGATTTTTTTTTTTGCTAAATATAAAAAAAAAAAATAAGAACAGCAAAAATCAATCTGTTAACTTTACAAAATATTAGTTATATTTGATGTGAATTTTAGTTAATTGAAAATAGCATTTTACTCTGTAAAATTAGCGAAAACTTTTACTAAATATTTGTAGACTCAAAATAGAAAACAAAAACTGAAATATTAACAAAACTGTTTCTATATTTACCACAAATTTAGTGAAATGCAAATAACAGTTTATTTTGCTAAAATCAACAGAAATTTTTGTTAAAAAACTGTAGATTGCTGATTTCATAAGGGCAGACTTTTATTCGCACTAAAAAAAAAACTTTAAAAATTTCACGTTTTTAATGAGATTTTTCTCTGCTAATATTTAGTAATAAGTAAACTAAATATTTGTAAATTCAACAGATATATTTTTGTTACGAGTATTTTTATATTACTAATACTACTAGCATTTGCAAGAACATTTTTAACTAATTTTTAGTAGCTTTTTTTTGCTATTTTTACAGGTTTGTTTCTATGAGTGTATGAGCGGGAATCAAAACTACATTTTTTTTTATTGACTAACACTAATTTAAGGGGAGTTAAAGAAAAATGGTCAAAAGTCAATTTGATAAATTTTTTTTTAATATTTCTTATATAAGTCATTAAACACTAGGCTAATTAGGTGTCACATTAAAGGTATTTTAAATACGCATTAGGGTATCCCGAAAACACTTTTGTTAAACTACACAAAAACCTACCACAAATTATGAAACAGGGTGTCGATCATGAAATATTGGCAACATTACAACATCCTGCTACTACTTGAAGGCGGTGCACCGCGATCATTTGTGTTTCCGATTTCAACAAAAAATCTTAAAACTTTTTACCATACTATCGATTTTTTTTTGCTGGGAGTTAATGTTTACATACTTTAATTCCCGCTTAGAGTTTTAAACCCGCACTAAGGCCATTACGATTTAAGATATATGCGACTTCATGCTCAGTTTCGAGATGTCTTAACTAATAGAAGAGATGTAATTTCGTATTTAGTATCGACTTTTTTTCAAAAATATTTAGACGGTTAAGAAAACTTCCAGAAATAGAGCAAAATTACAAGTTTTGCCCTCGAAATTAGTCGATACTGAACACGAAGTCATATATTTCCCACGAACTATTAGAAGCTTAAAAATCAAGACCACGTTGTGATGAATTTTAAGGTAATATATCTCGGAACACATTTAGTCTGTCCGCAAAGTCCTTGATTTGTTGAGAAATCTTAACCAGTCTTAATAAATTTTTAAATTTTAGATCAACCGTTATGGCGCCCAATAAATGTTTTGACATTAGAATTCGAATCAATGTTTTTTTTTTACTAAGACCTGCTAACTTATCAAAAAAATAGCTCTTAACAATGTTTATGAGTGTAAAATTTGTATGGAATTAATAATTAATAATTTATAGATAAGTTACACATTATTTTATTTCTATTTCTCTTCCGCACACAGAGAAAAATTTAGCTATTTGCCAACTGAAATTACGGTACTGAGACTCAAATTCGGTTAATACGAATTTCAGTCGGTTGGTAAAACAGTACTTTTGTTTTCACAACAAAATTCGCTTAATTTAACTGAATTTTAGTTCCAACACTCAAAATATTCAGAAATCTAATGTTAATATCGTTGTATTAACTGAATTTATAAGTTGTTAACATTAATATACACTTTTTAATTCGGTTGGCACTTTATTTCCCTGTGTGCGGGGCATACGTTGTCCTTACTGTTTTTCTCATACACAATACAACTATGAATATTGATAGTTTTCTTTGATACCAACTATGACTGTTTCTTGTTTCTATTTTTGGTGTGTTAACTAACAGTAATGACTGGAGATGGTTGTGTGCCACAAGTCAAACGCAAATATCATGTGTCACGCGTGTCAACAAAAGGTTGAGGTTGTATGTCAAGCATGTGGGATTCAAATAATAATGATACACAGAAATAATTATCAACCTAAAATATCGAATTAAAGTTTTGATTTGAATTAAATTTGTTTCTAAACAAATATTTAATTGAATCAATTAATATTTTAATTGACTTTTAAATATATAAATATGTACATATTTTATCTTAGACGCAATTTCCAAATTTTTTTTTCATACATTGTATGCTTAAATTGAAAATTTTCAGTATAAAATACTAAATGCATTTGAAGTTTACAAACAAAACAAGCACACACACACAAACATACAAACAGACGCAGCATTAACAAAAACACACATACCAACGTATCGATAACAAACTTTTTTTTCAGAGTACATATCATATTTTTTTTCTACAAGTTACTTTTTTTTTTTTTAATTTTCAATAAAAGCTTTAATTGATATTATCACTGCCGTGATAGGTGCAAAATCAATTAAAATATTAGTTGATTCAATAAATTTTTTAATTGATACCCGTTTTCAGTTTTTCTGTGTATGTTTTTACATAACTTTTAAATTGAATACTTAATAAATACCTATTAAAAATGTTAACTATACATACGATAAAATACGAAAATATCGCACTTGATCAACAAGAGGGTATTAACTCAAAATTTTCAGTAGAGTCAAAAAACTGTTTATGGCCACATTTTAACAGAATTTAAAAATTCAAACATATCATAATGAGCAAATTCCATTTGAAAATATATATACATTGTTTTTGTTTTAAATTTTACCACTCATTGCAAAAAAAAATCTATTTTTTGAGTTAATACCATTTTTTGAAATTTTATCGATTTAAATTTATAGAATAAAACAAATTTTATCAACAAAACAGTATCAACTCAAAATACAACCAAATATAAATATAAACAGTTTGATTATTTTTAACATAAAAAAGGCTCAAATCAAAATAATACCTTTTTTATGAAAAAATACGATTCATTTATATTTGAACTTTTGTATTAACTCGAAATAATACCTTTTTGTTGAAATAAAGGTAATCACTACATTATCATGAAAATTTTCTCAAAAGTGGTTTTCGAGATGAAAGAGTAATCGGAATACGTTGAAATTTTTACAATAGATAGATGTTGATGTTGTTAGTTGATTTCTTGAAAAAAGTGAAATTTTAAAAATTTTGAGTTAATACCCTCTTGTTGATCAAGTGCGATATGTATTTTATTAATGTGGATTAAACAACTGTGCTTTAAGTACAATTGATTATCATGTGACTTTCTATGTGTTATGCATAAATTGTGCCATCTCTATGAGTAAGATTTTTTTCGCAGTGCGACAACAATTGCACCAACTACCAAAAGGAAGAAAAGAAATAAACTAAAAGAATTAAAGAAAAACAATCATGCATAATTTCAACATATTCAATAGATGTTAATAACATAAGTCAATAAATGTTAAGGGATTAAATAGTAAATAGAGAATTGTGATTTTTAGGAAGCAATTAGTATTGATAACAAATTGAAGGGAAGAGGACTACTTGATTGTAAAGGGTGATTTTTTAAGAGCTTTCGGATTTGTTTTAACAAAAAAAAAAACAACATAAAAATTAGAGAAATGCATGAAATCTTTATTTGAGTCGATAGAACGATCTATATAATTCAATGTTTAAAGATGATTTCATGTAAATGTTGACCGCTGCTACGACTCAAATGGTTCATTGGCTGGGTCCAATTTTGGCATACTCTCTCCAACATATCGGCCGTTATCTCACGAATAAATTCTTCAATATTGGCTTCCAGTGCGTCAACCGTTTCGGACTTGTCCCTATAGACATGAGCCTTAACATAGATCTAAGCGGTCAATTTACCGGCCCCAAACGTGAAATAATCTGTTCACCGAACTCGCCTCTCAATTGAGCCATTGTTTCGCGTGCTGTGTGATATGTGGCACCGTCTTGTTGAAGTCATATGTCACCCAGGTCCACTCTTCCATTTTGGGCAAAAAAATTGTAATCATCGCACGGTAGCGCTCGCCATTTACAGTAACGTTCCTGCCTTCGTCGTCTTGCCACCGGCAAGCTTCGTCGCTGAACATAATTTTTCGATAAAAAAGTGAATCTTCATCCAACTTTTCCAGCGCCCATTCACCAAAAGTTAGCAGTTGTGGTATGTCGTGTGGCTTCAATTCTTGCACCAGCTGTATTTTAAAAGGTTTTACACCCAAATCCTTTCATGGTCAAATTATAGACCAAACTGAACATGTTTAACAGTAGCATGTTACACGATAACAGCTGAGCTGCCAAAAGCAGTGTTGCCAAAAAGAAAGTTGCTAAAAAAATCAGCCTTTAGTAAAAAATAAGAGGTCTTAAAATAGACAATATTTATAGAGAATTACTTGTGGGTTTAATTCTACACTCACATCACAAATACGGTTGTCCGAATTTAATCCAACCGAATTTATTCGGTTGCTGCAACCTCGTAAATTCGGTTGTCACAACTGAATTCGGTGGCGGGTTGTGACAACCAAAGTCGGGTGTGACTTGAATTTACGAGGTTGCAGCAATCGAATCAATTCACATGCATGACATTTTAGAATATATATATTTCGACTGTTGTTAGAACTGGGCTGTACTGCCCATGTTTTTATCGACAAAGCGTTGTTTATATATCAGCAATTCTGACTATAGGTAAAGATGTATTCATTGAATTCGATTCATTTTCCCATTAGAAATTCATAATAATATCGTCCTCAGGAATAATTTACTCTTGTTTTTAGAATTGTGTAAAAAATATTTGAGTTTTGCGATTAGGCAGAACTATACTATTTAGAAGAATGAGATTCAAGTTCTCACGGGTATGATAGACAATAAAACAGAATCATTTTTTAATTTAGAGCAATTGGCCAGAAGACCTCTAAGAGACCTTCGAACGAGTGAAACATTATCCAGGAAGAGGTACAGTTTCATCGGAATTGGTAAGAGAGTCACGAAATCCATGTGGACATAATTGACAACTGGTACGATATTTCGGATCTTATGATCGCTGCCTTATACCGGGACAGCAAAGCCCTTCAGACCCTATGATGTATAAATCCGTAAAAAGACAAGTCTTCTTAGGTAAATCTTAAATCGTTTGTGACTGTGATTCAATCGAATGTCTAGTTTTTACTGCCAATAATGTTAAATGAAATCGGCTCACAACGGATGCGAAAACAAATTAAATATAGGAAAATGTTGACTTACGACTGATGTTATATATAGTAAAAAAATTGGTAGAACAACTGATCATTTATATCTATGGTTTGGGGATGAAGAAGTGGTGTAAGGCTCCTTACGCTATCTTTGTCATTGCCCATATTTCTACCAGAAACTGGCAAAACTAGTCTATGTTACCCCATGGAGAATGTTAAAGTACGTCAAGATTTCCAAACTTAAGGATTATAACGTACTCTATTGAGGAATCACTCATGGGTCTGTGAATAAGAAATGCCATCACCACCACAGCTTTCACGAAGAATCACTTTGGACCTATATTACTCCATGGGGAATGTTAAAATTTAAGGATTATAAAGTACTCCCTGCCATTACCACCCCAGCTTTCACGGAGAATCACGTTGGACCTGAACATGTTCTTGTGGACATACGTGTCAATCTCTAAACCTTGCCTTGGTGAAATTGTTCAATGCAATCAAGTACATTTTGAGTAGAGAGACGAGGACAAAGAATATATAATCTTGATATTTTTTTTGAAAGTTCTGTTCCTTTGGCTGAACCTTTTAATGGACTTAGGATAATGAGATAGGGATTTGTTTTAAAAAAGAATATGAGGGCGATAGAGCAACATTTACTCTGCGACTCATTTGTCTGAGACGTAGATTCTTTGAAGATCTGTACAGTTTTAAAGAAGTAATATTGGGAAGGAATATGAAATAATTTTTCAAAAGCATCGTGCTACTTTTAAAGTCCTCGAATCTTGTACAATAAGATCAAAGTATTATTGTTAGATATTGCATCGCACTGTTTGGATTGGGACTTCGATATAAGATGGTGGGTGGTTCGTTTGGTGAACCGTTTTATTAAGTTGGATACACGTTCGTGACAATCTAATATTTGATGATTTATATTGAAACAACTGAAATTCTTATTAGGTTTGGATAGAGGACAATTATCTTGCTGATTCCATATGTAAAATTTATAGTAACTGTCGACCCCTGTATATGTAATGGACTTGTCACTTTTAGATGACGTTGTCATAGAAATGGGAAATTAAACTCTTGTGACATGTCACAGACCTAACCTTAGATGGGTTACTGAACTCTTCTTTAAAACACACTTCACTGTTCTTGATTTTGTCACTGGATATGTTAAAGAACTATACTAAAATACATATATCGATAACATGTGCCAGGTTAGGTCACAAGAGGTAAATTTACCCCTTGTAACGCCGTATAAAAGTGACCCATAAAGGGATGGGTAAATTTCCCGAAGGGGTTTAATCCTCAGTGGGCACTGTATCTCAACATTTTGATCGAAGCTAAGGCTTAATCACACATGGAAACTCTAAGAGCTATTTGAACTAAGAGAAGACGGGGCAAAAAATACTCTGGGTTTTTGATTGGTAGATTTAGAGAAACTGAGGAAAGTGAATTTGTTTTGTTATCTCTTTTACATCATATTTAATTTTCATCGCAATCGAATAAACAAAAAAAAATTTCAATAATCTTAAAAGCTGCTCCTGTTAAATTATGGTTTTTGGCAGCGGAATGGGGTCGATATTTTAAAAAATGTTTAACTCTTTCCATGACTAGCTAGGAAAATGAATTTGGTGCACCTCTTACTTGACTGTAGCTGTAGTTTTTTAAGATGGCTCGTAGATGGATATTAAAATACATAATAGTCTGAAATGGATAAGAGACATAGCAAATAGTTTGAAGCCATTAGGAAATTGAATGCTAATAGAAATCCTTACTAAACCTGTGCTGATGAGAAAGTGACTGAAGATAGACTTTGAAATTTGGAATGCGAATGCTTTAAAGACGAATCTCTGACGTCGTCAACTGGTTTTGAGGAACAAATCCTCTGAGTGGTTGTCCCAACCTTACTTGATCTAATCTAGACTCAAAAAAAAAAAGTTAGTAAATTCTGTAAAAAAGGTTGCTCAGTCAGCCAAATTTTAGTCAGGAGGGTGCTTGAAAAAAAAAAATTCCAATGTCTGCAAAATCTTTTGCTAAAAATCAGCAAGCTGACATTTAGCAACAAAAATTAGTAGATTCAGCAAAAGTTTTGCTAACACTTAGTGGATTAGAAATTAAAAACCCTTGCTAAAAGTTAATAAACTTTTTGCTGAATATTAGTAGACTGAAAAAAAACTAAAAAAAATATACTTTAGTTAATTTATTTGCTGAAATTCTTTTAAAAATTATTTACAATACGTTACAAAATTTAAAAATGTCCATACTCCCACATTGACGAAATAATTATATATACCTAGCATTAACAATATTATCTTTCAATTATTTACATCAATGATAGTCTAAATGATGGCATCTTTTAAAGAAACACAAATGCCGCGATAATTCTAGAAACGAAAAAATAACAAAATATGACATATACAACCATTTTTTGCAATAAGAAAAAGGAAACATAAAAATCTACCTAAGATGTGTGTCGTTGTCGTTTGATTTAGTCTGTCTACCTGTCTGCAAATTTGTTTGCAATTTGACCACACTACATTAATATTCACTATAATCATTTAGTTTACAAATACACATTTAATCTTTATTAAATTTAAATATTTATTTTGTCTTTAATTTAATTAATAGACAATTTCTTTCACAAGCCGGTGCCGATGAAAAGTTTTAATTATTTTAATCGGATTTTTATATGTATACGATACACATTGTTGTCGTCCTGTTGTTTATTATGTATGAACAACAGATACAAAATCTTCCATGGTTGATTTTTTTTTATATGTCTTACAAGTGTTGTACTTTTTAGTATCATTTTCCTCGTCACTACAAATTTTTTTTGCAAAATAAATTAGTAAAACATTAGTAAAATATTAGTAAAACATTAGTTCAAAACAGTTAAGTGCTGAATAAGTATAACTAAAATTTTAGCTGAAAACATAATTTTAGCAAAAAAATTTGTCGTCTTTTTTTTACTACGTATGAACAACAGATACAAAAATCATCCATGGTTGACTTTTTTATATATCTTACAAGAGTTGTTCTTTTAAGTATAATTTTAATTGTCACTACACATCTTGACATGTCGCGACATCTAATACATTCTGCGTATATCTTTGAATCTAGTTATCGTACACACTATTAATGTACTTATCAGCACAATTTTTTTTTAGCAAAATAAATTAGTAAAACATTAGTGAAATATTAGTAAAACATCAGTTCAAAGTAGTTAAGTGCTGAATAAGTATAACAAAAATTTTAGCTGAAAACATAATTTTAGCAAGAAATTTTGTCGTCCTTTTGTTTTACTACGTATGAACAACAGATACAAAAATCTTCCATGGTTGATTTTTTTATATACCTTACAAGAGTTGTTCTTTTAAGTATCATTTTAATTGTCACTACACATCTTGACATGTCGCGACATCTAATACATTCTGCGTATATCTTTAAAATCAGTTGTCGTACACACTATTAAGGTTTTTAGCAAAATAAATTAGTAAAACATTAGTAAAATATTAGTAAAACATCAGTTCAAAGCAGTTAAGTGCTGAATAAGTATAACTAAAATTTTAGCTGAAAACATAATTTTAGCATAAAATTTGCAGATTTACAAGACGTTTTAATAACTTTTCAACTAACTTATTTTTTTGAGTGTACCTTATCTAGTATTTTCAATTCTACGTTGTATCGAGTGAATTTGATATCGTAACCCTGGAAAAGGACGGATAATAAACAAACACAGTTAAGTTAATGGATTTATCAATGACCAAGTTCATGAAATTTTCCTAATGCTCTAAGCGATAGTATCTTGGATTTCTAGATATAAGTAGAAATTATTAGCCATAGACCGTTTTTTGCTGTAGACTGTAGGTTGACTTTTGTTCTGTTATCGTTGCGCCAAATAAATTAATGCTTTTATCGATCGCATGATTTACAAAATTTACCTTCTAAATTTACCTATTTAATCATCTGACTGTCACAGTGTATTAAAACTTAAATACTTGAACTTAAAGACGTAAAACCATTTTGCATTAATACATATTTTACCCATATACAAACAAACCTCAAACATTAAAAGCCTTTAATCTTGATAAGATGTTAAAGGCAACAACAGCAGCAGCAGCAATGAAAGAATGAGCGAATGAACGGACGAAATATAAAAAAACAGGAGTGTTTGTTTGCTTGAAGATTTTTGTGAATTTTTAGGACTTGTGTGTGTGTGTGTTTTTACTATGTCGCATTATGACAATTGGGGAGAAATGTGGTGAAAACACACACACACACACTTAAACATTAAAAATACTTTGTATGTATAAGAAGAATTTTAATCCCAAACTAAAGTAGAACAAACATACATTCACAAGCAAACTAACACACCCATATATATAAAAAGTAAATAAAATAACAGTAGGATATTTTACTACTACAACTACACACACACACCACACATGCATACAAACATGTATTATACTTTATGGTTGGATACATACCAAATAGCCATGGGGTTTATATCACATACAATTTCAGTTGTTCTTGTTTTCTTAATGGAAAAATATGTCCAACAAAAAACACAAAAACAGTCAAAGAATAGTGGCAGTAAGTAACACCCAACCATCCCCCCTGGCAGGCAGTCAGGCAGTCATGATGACGTTGATGATAATAATGATGATTATATATTGTTGATAACCATTATTCGAGTGTTGGTGATAATAATGAGCAACAGAGAGAAGAAAAACAAAAAGAGCGAGTGAGAGGTAATGAAAAGATTTTTGGGAATGGGAAAACTTGACTCTTAACTGTTTGTTCTTAAGCAACAAGTAAAAAGTTTTACATATATTTTCTTTAACATTTAACAAAAGAAACAAAAGAAAAGGAAAAGACCCAAATACAAGGAGCTGGTGATAATGGTGCGGCTAAAAAAAAAACTACAACAATTGAGATGTTGCTTTTACGAAAGAACAAAATTTTTGGTTTAGTTTTAACGAACAGACATACAAAGCATATGCGTGGAAATGCTGCATTGCTGTTTTTAAGAAAAAAAAACTGAACTAAAAAAAAAAAATTATACCCAGACTTGAGGTACTGGGAAGAGAAGAAACAAGAACAAAAATGAGCTATATTTTTATTAGAGTTGCCAGAAATTTTTTTGGATCCAAATATCTACTTATCTATCTCGCTGAAGTCAAGGCATTGTATAGCCATTGGGTTTAACCCTTAAAAACATTTTTGTTGAAATTTGAAAATTTTTGTTGGGTCAAAAAATTGTTGTGAGTTGTAATTCATGCTTTTTGAAGAAACAAATGCTGCAAAAAAAATTTACTTCGAATGCATCCCGTAAAGTTGCAAAAGACGTCAATGATGAAAAAGTCAGATGTTTTTAAAATCTTTTCCTAAGTACTGAATTTATTTCGCAGGCAACAAAATTAAATTTTATAAAAAAAAATTCTGTAAAAATTCGAGCAAATGAATAGAAATTTGTTTGGTACCGACAGGAATTATTGTTATTCTCATATTGTATCATATACTTGAACTTATAATTATTTCGTCCACTGTTTTTACACTAATACCCTTCGGCACATCATAATACCTTATAAAAAGGTGATTAAAAATTCACAAAATGAAAATTAGGTGTGAAACGGAAGGTTGACAGCAACGGTTCCATACACCTAGAATACTATGTACACACAGAAAAGAGAACCAATTGCTGCAACCGAATTTTTTGCCAACCGAATTTTGATAGTTACATTTACTAATATATTTTTAACTTAGAAATTCAATTGAAGACATTAAAATTTGGCTATGAGTACTGACCATTCAATTATACCTACGGAATTGAAAAAAAAAAATATACTTGTTGTCACAATTGAACTTATTATCTACTTAACCGATTTTAATTAAGCAATACACCGTATCCAATGTTTTTATTTTTATTTATTAAAATAAAAATTACAGTCAATATAAATAATATAGAAATAAAGACTAGGGCGGTGTATTAGTAAAACCCAGTCAGCGATATTAAAACAAAGTACTTCTTGCATAAAAACATACCCTTTATAAACGCAAAAGTGCATTTTCTCAAAAAAATGTCTTTTTCACAAACAACTACTCTTTATCAAAAAAGAAAAGTATGTTGTTTTCAAATAGTATTTTTTTTTTTCAAAAAGTACCTTTTTCAAAAATCTACCTTTTTTCTATAAAATATCTTTTTTACAAAAAATATCCTTTCTCAAAAAAGTATCTTTTGGAAAACTAATCATTTTCACAAAAAACCACTCCTTTTAAAAAGAAGTATATTTTTCTGATAAAGTACATTTCTTCAACAAAAACTAGCCTTTATAAAAACAACCCTTTTTCATAAAAGTACACTTTTCACAAACAAAAGTATTTTTCTAAAAAAAAGTTTTTTAAAACGTACCCTTTTTCAAAAAAAGTCCCTTTTCTAAAATAGAACCTTTTTTCAAAACAAATACCTTTATAAAAGGAGCACCTTTTTTCAAAAAAACTAAATTTTCCAAAAAAGTACCCTGATCCAAAAAAGTACTTTTTCAAAGCAAGTACATCTCACAAAAAGTATCTTTTTTAAAACAATAACCTTTTTTAATAAAAAATATTCTTTATAAATAAAATTTCTTTTTCAAAAAGGACCATTTTAAAAAAAAGTCTTAAAAGGCATCTTTTTTAAAAAAAGTTACTGTTTCAATAACAGTACTTTTTTTCAAAAAAGTATCTTTTAAAAATGTACTTTTTTATTGAAAAAAGCAAGTATCTTTATAAAAGCTAATTTTTTTGGAAAAATTTACTTATTTGAAAAACTTACTTTTTTGTAAAAAATACTTTTTTGAAAATAGATACTTTTCCTTAAGGTGCTTTTGATAATTTATTTTCGAAAACAGGTTATTTATTTGAAAAAGCGATTTTTTGTATTATTTTTAAAAGGGTACCTTTTTCTTATTATCATCATATTTTTTTAATGCAAAAAGTTCTCTGTTTTAATAGCGCTCACCGGATTTTACGTGTAGACCGGTGTACTTGGTTTTCGGTGTAGCCGGGTTTTCTGCAATTCCCGGGTTTTCTGCAATTCCCGGGTTTTCGTTCCACCCGGTCTTTCGGTCTAATCGGGTAGACCGAATTATAAAAACATATTTTCGCAAATTCGCTAGATAGAGCAATGCCGCTGCTAAGTAGTTGCTGTTAACATGTTAGCTTACTCCAATTTTACCCCATATTTAAAGTATTTTCTATCCTCCGTCTTACAAATATGTTTCAAATTCTGAAAGAAAATACAATAATACAATAATTTTCGTTTATATGTACACAAAATTTAAGCTTACCACATTAGCATCTCCTTCTTGATTTCTTCTACTATTCCATGGTGTTTGTTTAATTTTATTCCATATTTTCTAAGCATTAAAAATTTTTGTACTTATATGTTTTACTAAAAATTTTTTTTTAAATTTTCGTTTTGTTATTTTTAAATAATTAATTTGACATAAATAGCAAATAACAATTATTTTGTTCGGAACAAGGTACGATAGTTACGGCAATTGGGAGCAAGAGTTATGATTATAATTAAATAGCTCTGTGTACTGAAGATTTTTTTCTATGGTTGCATAAACTAGTAGTTTTTCTAACCATTAGATTAGATTATATGGCACTATGCACCGCGACCAACTTAGGTCTTTTGTGCTGCCTAAAGTTACCCTAAAGATTCAAGCTACCTATAAAGCCAATAATCCTATTAGGCAAAATCTTCATAATGTCCGAAGGGGAGACAAAGCGATTGCCAAGAAACTTGGCACGCCTTTCACATAGCCTCGGACATTCGCAAAGAACATGCTCTGATGTCTCAGCTACCAGTTCGCAAAAACCTACACTCATCCGTGTCCGAAAGACCCCTTTTGAGCAGGTGGTATCTGAGATTGCAGTGTCCAGTCAGGTAAGACACCAGGGTTCTCAAGTCACCCCTCCCGAGGGACAAGAGTCTCCTCGATCATGCACTGGAAAAAGAAATCAATCTCTTAGCCTGTCGTTGGCCAAGAGAGTTTTCCCAATAGAGAGAGAATTCTGACTCCCTCCACGACCCGAGCTTCTCCCTAACATACCCCAAAGGTATACCACAGAATGGTTCAGGGCCAATAAAGGGCCTTCGGGCCCCGCAATTAGCAAGACAATCTGCCCTCTCGTTGCCCTCATGCCCCTCGTGACCAGGAACCCACCCTAAGGTAAGCGAGTTGCGCCTGCCAAGTCGGTTAAGAGTCAGAATGCATTCCATGACCAGACCAGATGACACCTCATAGGACATTAAAGCCCTTAATGCCGCCTGACTGTCGGAAAGAATGTAGATGCGAGATCTAATAGTGCCCCTTCGTAGACACTCTTCCGCGCAGACACAGATAGCAAAAATCTCTGCCTGAAAAATGGAGGGGTATCTACCCATGGGTAAGGCCCGTTGGAAACCTGGTCCATAGACACCCGCACCAGTGTCACCATTCGCATGCTTTGAGCCATCTGTGAACCATATCTGAGAACCCCGCTCTGGCTCCCAGGATCTGTTGGTCCACATGGCCCTGTCGAACAGCATCACTTTAAAGTTCCTATCAAAGATGTACTCCGGTGACCTCCTATCCGTAACCTTTGTAATCGGGTCATCAATTAGGATTCTAGCGATCCTCATGTGACCCCTTAGATCACCTCCCCTCATGTCACCGAATTCTCTAACCATATTTAAAATTGTATAATTAGGGAAATCAACCAATTGTCTGTCACTAAGAATATTAGTTTATTAAGCACATATTTAAATTTTCACTATACAAAATAACTGGTCCTGATTAACATTTGTATACACACACAGCTAAAATATTTGTTTAACAACTTAAATAATGTAATATCGAACGAATTCCAACTGATCTTTTTCCTGTGTGTAGGTAAAGACCACTGCAAATGTAGTTAAAACCAATTAAATTTCACTTAAAGAAAGGACGACTTACATTTCAGTAAATTCAACAAACATTGTCATTTGTTTTTAATGTTCAAAAAATTATCCACAATTGTAATAAAAAATATGTGTTTGATAGATCTATTTCGGGAATTTTCTAGGTTCCCATCATCAGAACAAGTATTGAAAGAAATGATAATCCCATGCAAAACATCAACTAGTTTTCTCACTAAATGAGAACTAATATATGAGCTCGAAGTTAAAGATTAACACCATTGATCAAAAATAAATTGAAAACTTGTTTGTTATGTGTATTTAAATGTGCATTTTTATTTATTGAAATAACAAAAAATTAATGTAAAATTTTAAAACAGTCATTTGATGTGGTTTGTTTTTTTAAATGAACTACAAGGATAGTAAAATCCTGCAAATGACTGACATTTACATTAAAAATAAAGAAAATGTATTACAACCCAAACAACAACATATTTTTTAAGCAGAAGTTCCCTGAGTGTATATATTATTTCCAAGTTTTATCAAGATCTAAAAGTACTTAATAAAAATACCCATTATTTAAACTGCGAATGAAAGTGTTAATAGGAACTTATTCAAGGCAGCGATAAAGAACCCCTGAGGGTACCAAAGGAACAAGTACTGAGAGAATTATCTGCATAATATTAATGGATTTTGGCATTTAATCAATAAAGTTGCACCGAAATTCGTTCATTGAAACTTTTCATTAAATTAATGCAAGTTTTAAAAAAACTACACGAAATATATCATTTGATTAACTAAAATTTTCATACACTCTATAAAGAAGTTTCATTGAATAAATTGGATTCATATAAAGTATAAAGCTCTTCATTAATTATAGGAAAATTTTGATTTATTTTGTAAAGAAAAGTTTCATTGTTTCACTGAAAAATTTCATTATTTTTCGTTCAACAAAATTCTATGTGTGAACGATAGTAGTCTACAGTACCACGAGGGGGTTGAAGAAAACGTTTTGGGAGAAGAGTTAGAGTATTTTTGATTATTCTATTAACATTTTTACTTTGGGAAGGAAATGTCCAATTTTTGATCCCACTGGATCTGCGCTTGAAAGTATATTTTAGAGAATGAAACGAAGCAAAATCGGAACCCCTTCATGCGGTATGTATTTCACCTTCCGTTTTAACACTGGTGCATAATACACTCCAACAATAAATAGATGTGAGAACAAAAAGTTATGTGGTAACAACTGTAGCATTCGGTTATTATAAACGAAAAATTCGATTGGCAACAAATTCGGTTGTCTACACCAAATCTATTTTCTGGGTGATGGTATTGAACTTTGTGACAAGCAGGGAATTAGTCTTTATTAGGAGCTTAAAAACCCAGGACTGTACAAAAGATCAAACTAGTCTGGGTGTACAATAAGAAATTTAGTAAAAAGTCTATGACTCGAGTTGTAACTGTATAAATTATCACAACATGACCAATAAAATTTAAATTTCTAGAAATTTATTGTTGTCTTGTGTAGAAGTTGTGACTTCCAGTCTTAAAAATTGTAATTTGTAAAACTAACTTGAAACCTATGAAGTTATATAATTACTAAACCCTGCGATAATATTCCCCCAACTTTTTTTTTTGCGTGCCTGTCTCATTAAATCTTCTACACAAATATGCTCTTTAATTATCATGATACCTGATTGATTTGCAAAGGCAGTGCTGCTCAGCTCTATCGTGTTAAAGACAGTGATGTCTTTTGTTTTTCCTAATACATAAATGAATTCATCCGGTAAGGCATTTAATCCCTGAAATTCTCGCTCCAAAAAAAACCATTCGATAATATGGTTTCAAGACGTTTGCACCTCATTTGCCGAAAGAGACTTATACCACAAAAGTTTGAGCTCACAATACGGTCTCTTTCTTTTTTGATATTGGATACAATTGAATGATGTTTCAATTACGCAGTGCGTTAAGAAATTTTTGCCTCATCGCGAGATAAAAGTTCACAATTATACAAACGAATCCCCGCAAAGAGTTTTGCAAAGTTAGCTCAGATCTAATTTTATTGCCTCTTGAAATATTTTCCCCTCAAAATTGCGATTTTTACCCAGATTGCTTTTTATACTCTCAAGCAGCTTTGTATTAAAAATTATAACGATCGGACCCATGGTTGTAAAGTTTTGAATGAAAATTAGTGCAAGAAAGAATGAGGGAGGAAAATGTGTGTATACCTCTAAACAAATTTGGAGATGTTCTAACAACACACAACTTTTCAAGCGCTGGACGGATTTGGATAATTTTTAACACAAAGCTACTTGGGAGAATAGAAAACCATTGAGGCTGACATCGATGACTAAAAATTTGTTACACAGTGTAATTGGATGTAAATTCATTACACAATGTGTACACTGATAATAATCCATGCGTAAAAATTACGAAAAAATTTCAAAATAACCAATTTTTTTGTAGAATAAACGAAAATTTGTACATTTTACAAAAGTTTTTGTAGTTTTGACAATAATTTCGTATTTATATGCATGGATTATTATGAGTGTAGGATGTAAATTCATTACACAATTTTTTTTTGTAAAAAATTGTAAATTGACTTTTCCAACCTTTCACCACTGGTATTCAATGACAGAAGCGTTGGATAATTTAACCCTCCGATGAGTGAGAAGGTCCCTAGGGACCTTTTTGCCTTTTCAAACTGAAATTACTCCTACTTCGGCCACTACAAACCATACCCCCCAAAGTTACTCTGTATTCCAAGAGTATTTTGTTGCGCATCTTTGGAAAAAAAATCAAGCCGATCGGATCATTACTTTAGGAGTTATTGAGGTTTTAGTGAGAATAGTACGCGGACGTGTGAATAGGTCCGTATGGACCTTGTACTGAATTTCACTAATAAATGCATGTTTTTGGGCATCATTATAATTTTTTTATTGTTTCAACACATAATTTACTTGTTCTGAACACAAAGACCTAAACTCAAAGACATTAGGGATGATGATAAAAACAAAAAATTAAAAAAATTGAAAAAATTATTTTTGTATGTAGAATTTAGTTATAAACAATAAAAACAAAAAAAAAAATTTTATATGAAAAAAACATGATTTACAAAAAGGTCCGTAGGGACCTTTTCACACGGCCGTGAAGTTCAGAACTGTCACTCATCGGAGGGTTAAATATTACATCCTAACCGAATTTCTATCGAGTCCAACAAAGGGGCTAGTTTTCTATGAAATATTGGTTATTTCAGACTTATCTTATTCACTGTTTTTGATTATTTTTTCTACCTCCAGCCCAAACTTTAAGAAGGAAAAACAATCACTTCAAAACATAATTAAAACAAACAAAAAATGAAATTTTGACATTCATTATAGGGGATAAGACCACTGATAACATTAAGACAGCTTATGTCCCATGTTGGGCGCCAAATTAACCAATAAACTCTATAAGTGAATATCTCACCTAAGGTACTATACAATCAATCTGGCATCACTACCCGTTAAAGCAACACATAAGGTTAACAATGAAAGCAACGCACCAAAAATCTAAACAGCAACAACAAAATGTCGCAGGGTTTAAATACTAACAAACAAATTCATAACATTTATTTTTATTAACAAAAATAACGGTACTAATGAGTATGAATGGGTGTGTGTGTGGTAAGTTTGTGTATACGGGATTATTATTAAAGAAAAAACCTTTAACGAAAGAACTATAAAAAAATGACGCATAGTAGATAAAGACTAAAAACTACAAACAAAAAAAAAAAAACAAAAAACGAAAGTGATAAACGCAATGGATGGTTAAAATACCACGTAATATTAAAAGCTACAAAGCTGGAAAAAAATCACCCCCACCCCCGGCCGTGTCGCTCTTGTGCTCTCACTTAACGTGCACATTTGAAATGAAAATTTTGCTGTGTTTATTTGAAAACTGGGTGTTTTTTTTCGTGTTTACAGGTTTCGTTAAAAGTTTCGTTAGGGCATGTCTGCTTTTGAATACGGTAATTCTGCTACTTTAGTTTTTTTATAAGTCTGCACTATTGTGCAGATTAAATTGTAACTTGTATGAATGGCCAAAGGAAAAGGTACCGCAGAAAAACGGTTCTGTAAAATATTTTTCTTAGCTCTTCTTCTGTGTTTTCCATGAAAACCGTTTCGCAGGGTTTTGCTTTATCAACAAAATTTCCCCTTTTTTATCATGATTTTTATGAGTAACGGTAAAACAAACTACAAGAAAATAATTGTTTTACCCGAACCAGAAACAACGAAAGAAATAACTGTTAAAATTGAGAGTTGCGCAAGCAAATCGAAAATCAAATATAGAAACAAACGGTGTTTTTTTGTCGTTTTTTTTTTGCTGGTTGATATATTTCATAAAAATAATTTTTTTTTGTTCTTTCTAGGCTAGTTAATAATAACAATGTTTGGTTTTTCTCTATACACAGTTTAACAGTAAATTTTTAGTTGTTTATGTATTATATACACACACATAACATACATATATAATGTTATATGTACATGTGTTTTTGTACAATATTTGTATGAATCAGTGTTGCCACATCTTGTGTAATTACACAAATTGCATGTAATTTTGGCTCGTTTGTGTAGTCCATGTGAAATTTTTGTGTAATTTAAAATTTATATTCAGATACTCACCACGTTTTTGATATACATATTGCAGATTCTAAGAAATTTTTCTTTAGAAAGATTTTGAGGACTCATTTAACCCTTTGTAGACGAATGGTTGATATACAGCTGCGAAAAAAATAGCACCACCACCTCACCCAATATTTTCAAAAGCCTCTTATTAACATTTGTAATTCACTTCACTTCCTTTTCCGGCTTTGGACGGGCGTGTCTCTGCATGCCGCTGGACTGTTGAGTCTAGCCATGTGCAAACCGTTCGGATTCCTTTGGAGACATCGTTTACTCCTCCATTGCAAAGGCAATGGTTGTTTTGTGCGCGAGTTGGTCTGATGGAATTCGTTCTTTTTATGGCGAATTGGTGCCTCATCTCGCTGAGCCTCCATTGCGAGGGCAATGGTTGTGTATGTGTTGCTGATGTTCCTGTTCGTCTGATTTTGATCATCTAATAAATATCATGCGTTTCGGGTTAAACGCTTAATATAACTTGGCAATTTGTGTATTGATTATACCGCCATTAACATTTAATAACTCAAAAAAAAAAAAAACATTTGTAATTTTAAGAAACTTATGAATATATTTTTAAAATTAGAATACTCTTAAAAAAATTAAACAAAATCACATTTTTTACCCGTTTTCAAGAAATTTAAGGAACTTTATAAATATTAAGAAAATAAAGGAAAAAAAATAGCACCACTTTTCAAATATGCTTTTGAGATCATAAGAATAAGAAATAAATAATAACTTCGTTGCTTAAAAATAATTGTACATTAAGGATAAGATTATTCTATAAACTTAATATTTAGTCGCGTTGCCTTTATTCGGAATAACGGCTCTGCATCGTCTTGGCATCGATTCAACCAAGTCCTGGCACCGTTTTAGAGGAATCTTGTTCCAGCACTCCTGAATGACTGCCCAAAGTGAATCGTTGCTGGTTGGTTTAGAAGCAGCAACTGCTTTTTTGACATCAGCCCACAAATTTTCAATTGGATTGAGGTCTGGCGACTGCGCAGGCCACTCCAACACGTTCAACCGAATTTCTTTCGAACCATTCTTTGCTTTTTTACTGGTGTGCTTGGGGTCATTATCCTGTTGGAAGACCCATACCAGCGGCATCTCATTTCTGTGTAGGGTAGCATCACAGTATCCAATATATTGACGTAAACGTGTTGATCCATTATGGTTTTAATCCAATGTATTGGACCTACTCCATAATACGAGAAAAAAACCCGTTACCATTACTTTTGATCCTCCATGTTTAATTGTTTTGTGGTATATTTTGGATTGTATTCCGAGTTTTGAGGACGTCTGACGTACGAACGCGAACCTTTTCCACCAAACATAACAACTTTACTCTCATCTGTCCATAAAATATTTCTCCATTTTTGGGCTGGCCAATTAAGATGTTCATTTGCGAACTTCATGCGCTTAGAAATATGTTTTGCGTTTAAAATAGGAACCTTTCTTGGGCTTCGGGCTTTTAAGTTATATTTTCTGAGACATGTGCGTACTGTTTGCACTGTCGCAGCTATTTGAAGGTCCTTTTTAGCTCAGTTGCTGGTTTGAAAGGATCCTTTTTGCTTTCGCGGATCAACCTGTTGACGTGGAGCTGGGTTAGGGCTCGTTTTCTTCCACGTGTTTCAGCCTTTTCTTTGTGGTTTATAGCGTTTTGAATCATTTTATTATAACACCCAACCAATCGACCAACTTCTCTATAGGATTTTCGCGCTTCTCCGCACTGCAGTGTTTTCCACGACCCATTTTATTTAAAATATTGTGTTATTGTTAAACTTGATGATCGAAATAATGGACTAGAAGTCAAATCTATTAAACACGTGCTTTCTATCAAAGCAATTCTACGAAACATAACTGTTTCTATAAAGAATGTATAAGTGGTGCTATTATTTTTCGGCATTTTCGGCAACGATAACCATTGCAAGAGCAGTACAACTTTTTTCGTCTAGGGGGAGTAATAACCAATGTATTAAAAATAAACATTTGAAAAAATACAAACACTAATTGATTGTTTTATGAAGAATTAGAAAAAGTGTCGTAGTGGTGCTATTTTTTTTTCGCAACTGTATGTATATCATATATGTTAGTTTTTCTTGTATTATCTACACTTTTTAACCGATTTTTGCGATTGTGATGTGTACGGACAAAGAATAGATTTAATTTTTAGATCAAATCAACCACTTGGACCAATAAGCGCCGAATAGAGTGTGCCCAAAGTTAAAAAGTACGAATATTTTTTTCATTATTTTTGATACTTATTTTCTTGAACACTATTGGTCATAGGGTATCAAACTTTGGTAGGATATGGTGCAATCCTTCAAGTTTCAAGAAACATTGCGATATCTGGAATTGATTAATTTCATTTCCTACAGGACACTGATACAATATGGGACATATATATCCCATTGGTAGTCAAAGGTAAAAAAGAGGAAGTTTTTGTTCAGTTTTTTTTATATTTTGTTCGTATAGAAATTTAATCAATTTTTGTTCGATTTGATTTATAAAAGTGATATTTATAGACTTTTATCTACTGATTTGAAATCTGGTGTCCAATTTTTCTATCTCCCTTCACAATTTTGATATATCGCATAAAAAGGATATTTTAGGACTACAGTCAAAATTCGATTTACGACTCTAGCTATTTAAAAAATGTTGATATATTCGTGTTTAGCATAGCAAAATAATTAAAAAAAACGTGTGTCATATGACCTAAAAAGATAATAGAAATAAACTATATAATTTTATTTATTTATCTTTAATGGTATAAACTTCATTCTTATTGCTAAAAACTGCTAAGCCTTAGGGACTCGTCCTTCGCTATTACTTGGTGGAGGTATTTGTTCACTAATTTTGACCGCTGATGACCAATGGGATATACACTCATAATAATTCATGCATAATAATACGAAACTATTGTCAAAACTACAAAAATTTCGTAAAATATACAAATTTTTGTTTATTTTACAAAAAGTTTGATTATTTTGACATTTTTTTTTCGTAATTTTAGGCATGGATTATTATCAGTGTATATGTCCCATGGATATTTTGTTAGAAGTAGTTGTAAAAAAATATTTTTGACTGTACTTTTGTATATAAATATTGGGTTTATAACGCGAATTTTTTAAATATTTACATGTAATATATTTAAGTCCCTTTCCATGAAAAATACCTTCATTTAATGTTTTTAATAATATCAATTTATTAATACTTTTTATACAAGCAATTAAATTACAACACAATACATTTAACCAAATCCATGCATATGCATGTAGCAGAAGTAATAAACTGGTGGCTATATGGCAGACTGTTCCGGGCAAGAAAATGCCAAATGGAGAAATCCAATAAAAATTCATTAAAATCAACAGCAATTTTGTTTGAAACAAAAATACAAAAACAAATCAAATAATTTCCGTACATTTTAGTAACAAATTTAAAATGTTTATTTAAATTTATTTTCATCGGAATAAACATTAATTGCATTATAGTAATTAAATGTGCTAAAGTCCCAAAACTTATTTAACAAATTGTGAAAAACAATCTGATGTAGGCGTGTCCCTATCCGGATTTCATTCCTGCCCAAGGAAATCTTCTTAGTTTAAAAAAAAAAAAAAAATATAGAATTTATGACATATAAAAAAAAACACCCCCTATTTTGCTTGCCTTATTAACAAATTGTCAAGCTTAACAGTTTGATTTTGTATAACAGTCAAGTAACCCATTTGTTATCTTGTATATCGTATGCTTTGTTAGTTTTAATATTTTACTTTATAAAGTTACAAAAAAAAAACTTAGGTAAGCTACAAAATCGCATAAATTGGAGAACGAACAAAGTGAAATATTCTAAAGTACAATAGTACTTATCATCAACAAAGTGAACTTTGTAATATTACAAAATAAATTATATATGTAATTTATATTTAGACTGAGTTTGTTTGTACTTGACTTATATAATAATTGCTATCAATTTTTTTTCGATATTCTTACATTAGTTTTTTTTTGAGCGTAGTCTTTTAAGTTATTATTAACACCGTCACTGCCTACACGGATTTCCCACTATTTTTAAATTTTTCTTAAAAATTAGCCAAATTGGCATTACAACAATACTAATAAAAACTAATATTAATTGTATAGTACTTCCAATTCCGTTTGCAATACACCATAATATTTACAAATATCATTTCAAAAAGTAGGTATTATCGATATTTGTTGTAATAATCATACACTATTAATAAAAACTATAATTATAACGACCAAACAAAGAAAAATAACCGATAATAACAGAAAATAACAGAAAAAAGCAAATGCTCGATTTTTAATCTTAGCAATCATCTTTAAATTAAAATTAAAATTACCAAACAATTGGGAGGGACTACATAAAAAGAAGTAATTTTGCATTAAAACAGTTAATAAAATATAAATACAATACACAATAGGCCGCTTCTTAAAAAAAAAACATCGAATTTTTAACGGGACAACCCTGGGTTAGATGAAGAATCATAAAAAAAATTTCTTTAATTTTTGCAAAATTTTCGAAAAAAAATTAGTGGCGCTAACAGACTTTCAAATTTTTCTCGATTTTCAAATAGAAAATATTTTCATAAAAATTGTTTTTATTTTAGATTAGATTAGATTATATGGCACTATGCACCGCGACCAACTTAGGTCT
This sequence comes from Delia radicum, assembly GCA_021234595.1. Classification (NCBI taxonomy): domain Eukaryota; kingdom Metazoa; phylum Arthropoda; class Insecta; order Diptera; family Anthomyiidae; genus Delia; species Delia radicum. Next base: position 38,948,396 of record CM037855.1, on the reverse strand, counting down.
TTTGTGCTGCCTAAAGTTACCCTAAAGATTCAAGCTACCTATAAAGCCAATAATCCTATTAGGCAAAATCTTCATAATGTCCGAAGGGGAGACAACACGACTGCCAAGAAACTTGGCACGCCTTTCACATTGCCTCGGACATTCGCAAAGAACATGCTCTGATGTCTCAGCTACCAGTTCGCAAAACCTACACTCATCCGTGTCCGAAAGACCCCTTTTGAGCAGGTGGTATCTGAGATTGCAGTGTCCAGTCAGGTAAGACACCAGGGTTCTCAAGTCACCCCTCCCGAGGGACAAGAGTCTCCTCGATCCTGCACTGGAAAAAGAAATCAATCTCTTAGCCTGTCGTTGGCCAAGAGAGTTTTCCCAATAGAGAGAGAATTCTGACTCCCTCCACGACCCGAGCTTCTCCCTAACATACCCCAAAGGTATACCACAGAATGGTTCAGGGCCAATAAAGGACCTTCGGGGCCCCGCAATTAGCAAGACAATCTGCCCTCTCGTTGCCCTCATGCCCCTCGTGACCAGGAACCCACCCTAAGGTAAGCGAGTTGCGCCTGCCAAGTCGGTTAAGAGCCAGAATGCATTCCATGACCAGACCAGATGACACCTCATAGGACATTAAAGCCCTTAATGCCGCCTGACTGTCGGAAAGAATGTAGATGCGAGATCTAATAGTGCCCCTTTTTATTTTAAAACTTAAAAAAAATTGTATTATTTTTTTGTATTATATTTAACCCTAAATAATCAAGAAAAAAATATTTAGTTTTAATAAGATTGTTAACCCTTAACCACACTAGGCCAAAAAAAAAATTAAAATTTCGCGAGTAAAAAAATTATGAAGGGTCCGCCATCTAACTTTTTTTTTCAACTAGTGCTTATTTTGTGAATGGTAACACTTAGCTCATGTCTGATTTGACAGATAATTAGTTTTATCCTTCCGCTGAACGAATATTATTGTGTATACGCTTGAACAACGCTGGAAAATATTGCGACATTACTTTGAAAATCATGGTAATGTTGCAGAATGTGTGCGAAAATTGCGTACGGAAGAAGAGAAGCACCGTCAGCTCCGTATGATCGTTATCTTGTGAAAAAAGTAAAGAAACTGGCATCCTCATCGATAAACCAAAGCGTGAAAAGCCAAAAACAGTGCGTACACCCGAGAATATTGCTGCTGTGGCAAAAAGTGTGCGTGAAGCGCCATCAACATCAATTCACCGTCGTTCACAACAATTGAACATTTCGGAGACATCATTGAGACGAATTTTGCATAAAGACCTTGGTATGACGCCATACAAAGTCCAATTGGTTCAGGAGCTGAAGCCAACTGACCATCCAATGCGTTTTCGCTTCGCTAAGTGGGCCTGCGATCGACTTACAGAAGATGCCGATTTTGCCAAAAAAATCATCTTTTGTGTGGACCGATCGTGTAGGCTACTGCATGGCCAGCCAAGGCAGCCATTTGAATGAAATTATTTTCCATTATTAACCGGACGGATTGTACTTTCAAATAAAAAAAGAAATTTGAGAAAATATTCAGTAGTTTTTTTTTATAGCATTTTCAAAAAAAAAGTTATTTGGCGGACCCTTCATATAACGATATATTCTTTAATATAAAAATATATGATCATATAAAATAGCATATGGGCAATTCCTGGGCGACGGACGCAACATTCGCAAACATTTAGTTGAACCAAAAACAATAAAGGAATATAAAGATGCGGTATATATCATCAGTGTATTGAAGCAAGGAAGAGTACTAATTTTAAGCATAAACATTGGACAGACTCAATAATGTAGTAAAAAGAAATAAGTAAATATCAGCGAGATACGGACGCGACAAATAACTTCTATATTTGTATATCGCGTCCGTCTCCCAGGAATTGCCCATACACACAGAAAAAACTTTAGCTATTTGCCAACTGAAATTCGGTAACTACGACTCAAATTCGGTTATAATGAATTTCTGTCGGTGGTACAACTGAACATTAGTTTTCACAACAAAGTTCGGTTAAGTCAACTGAATATTTATTTGCTACACCCTAAATTTTAAGGCATCTAATTATAAGTTATTGCCATTAAAATACACTTTTAAATTCGGTTGACACTTTATTTCTCTGTGTGTATGTATCAATATATATTTATATATAATAATATTTTCAAAATTTTTTACCAAAAAAATTCATGTAAAGGGTGATTTTTTAAGAGCTTTCGGATTTGATTTAAAAAAAAACACATAAAATTTATGAACCTCAAATGGTTTATACGCTGTGTCCAATTTTGGCATAATTTCTCCAACATATCGGCCGGTATCTCACGAATTAATTTTTCAATATTGGCTTGCAGTGCGTCAACCTTTGCGGGCTTGTCCCTATAGACATGAGCCTTAACATAGCCCCACAAAAAATAGTCTAAAGGCGTTAAATCGCGTGCTGTGTGGCATGTGGCTCCGTCTTGTTGAAACCACATGTCACGAAAGTGCAGCTCTTCCATTTTGGGGGAAAAAAAAAAATTGTAATCATCGGCCCATAATCCACACCAAATAATGCGTTTTTCGGGATGCATGGGCAGTTCTTGCAATGCTTCTGGCTGCTTTTCACACCAAATATGGCAATGTTGCTTGTTCACGTATCCATTCAACCAGAAATGAGCTTCGTCGCTGAACAAAGTGAATCTTCATCCAACTTTGCCAGCTCCCATTCACCAAAAGTTAGCAGTTTTGGTATGTCGTGTGGCTTCAATTCTTGCACGAGCTGTATTTTAAAAGGTTTTACACCCAAATCCTATCGCAAAATTTTCCACGTAGTGGAGTAACAGAGGCCCAATTGCTGCGAACGGCGCCGAATCGATAATTCACGTTCATCAACTACACTGGCGGATACAGCTGCGATATTTCCTCTGTCCGCATTCTACGTATGCGTGTTGGTGGTTTAATGGCCATTAATGTAAATTTGGTGCGAAATTTAGTCACAAGATTCCGATAGCCGCTTCAGAATGTCGCCCAAACTGACCATAAATTGGAAGAACGATGCACTTTCTTAACCGAGCATGAATTTTGACAATAAAATTCAATAATCTGCAAGCGTTGTTCGTTTGTAAGTCGATTCATGGTTAAATTATAGACCAAACTGAACATGTTCAACAGTAACATGTTACACGAAAACAGCTGAGCTGCCAAAAATAGTGTTGCCAAAAAGAAAGTTGCTAAAAATATCACCCTTTATAAGCACATCCATCATGTATAAAAAAATACTATTCTTAAATTTTTATATAATAATACATGGTTGATAAATTTGATTAAATTTTTATAAAATTCAATATAACCCAATACATAATTATATATAATACAAACATCAAAAACGCCTTTCTGTCATTTTTTCTAATGCAGTTTGAATGTAACTATATACGAGTATAAAGTGCACTCGCGAAAATATGAACACCCTAATATATGAACACCCCAAAATATGAACATTTTTTTTCTTCCATTGACTACTCTGAAATATGAACTTAGTGCCAAAGCTTTCAAATATGAACAGCTTATTTTTGTAATTTTTAACGGATTTTATCAACCTACGCAGTGTTTAAATCTAAGTCAAGAGGGTAGAGGAAGAAACAGCAAAAGAAAATCACAGATTTTTTCGCAAAATAACTTTTAAATTTTGTTTCTTTTTCAAAAATTACTTGTTTTTTTTAATCCAATAAACAATAAATGAAAATTTAACATAAGAAACTTTTATTTTTATTGGAAAAACGTTTTTAAGGTACATTAGATGCCATTCGCAATATGAACAATCTTGCAAAAGTGAACTGGCTTGGTTTTAATTAGTTCATATTATCGCTAGTGCACTGTAATTAAAAATCTCAAAATATTTTACGGAAATAGTTTACAAGTTTTGCGAAATCGATTTCCATTTCAAATAACAAACCCTCCAGCAAAATTTTTTACAACAGATTACCTATGAACCTGTTCTTGAACAGCTTCTTTTACCACCGCTTACATGGAACCGTTTCTAGAACAGGTTCCTGGGAGTCAAATTTGTAAGTTTTCACTGTCCCAGAACCAGTTCTAAAACTGGTGTCTAGAAACGGTTCTAAAGCAAATTGTTCTAGTTTGGAGGTAAAGAACTTATTGCAAATATTACAAACTCCATATAAAAGGAATCGGTTGTAGAACAGAAATTATAAGCTGTTATAATACAGTATAAGTGGTTCTGCAACCTGTTATTTGGATTTATACAGGGCCATTTTAATATTGACAAACATTTTTTTTTTAATTTTATTAAAATTAAAAATTTCGTTTAAAACAAAAATTTTTTGTCCTAAAAAAATATAAAAAAAATTTAAGTTCTTTACAAAATTTTAATCATACATTATTGTGTGTTTTAAAACCCGTTTTATGGAAGTCAAATATATGTAATTTAAAATTTTAATTTAATTATATTTGGATTATATAAATAATTTACAGACCACTTCAAAACGCAACAAGGTTTAGGAAATTACTTATAGAATATTTTTCATAAAATGTATCTTTCTTTTTATATTATTTATTTTTCATATATATTTTTTTTGTTTATTATTATTTTTTTATATTTTTTTTTAAAAAATTTTTTTTTTTTTTTTTATTACTTTTCATTGTTATTATAACTTGTCTGATTCCTAGTACTGTAATTTATAAGATATTGTGTCTTGTTGTATTAGAAAAGCAATTTGATAATAAATACAAATACAAATTATGTATCTAATTATATATAATTGTATCAAATAAAATATAATTATATGTAATTATATCGGCACAAAACTCGGATAGCATTGGATCATTTTTTATTAAATTGTATCTATTTAAATATAACTACATCCAAAGTGATACAATTTAATAGAACTATTTCCGGATCAAATTATATCCTCTTATATTTGCGGAAAATATCTCTCATATATAATTTATATAAATTGTTTTTACTCGGGTTTGCATTATTTTCATCAAAGCTGCAATTAAAAAAAAAAAAAAAATAATAAAAAAAATTTAAAGATTCGAAATATTAAAATAATTTTGGGCGCTTTTCTTTAAAACACATTATAGTAATTGAAATAAACATTAGCCCTTAATCCAGTTTATAGAAGAGGGAGGAAAAGAGAATGGAAGGGGTACAGACTTGCCCGTACTCCCAATTCCGTGTTGATATACGAAAATTGGCCGAAACAAACTTTTCCTGTGTGAACACAAAAGCAATTTCAAAGGAGAATTGAAGAAAAATTGCGCAAGTAAAATTGCCGTGTGTGAACCGGGACTTAGCGAGTGGATCGAATTAATTTAGGCAGTATTCAGTATTTTACATAAAAAAAGCAACAATATATTTTAGGATAAAAAAATTATTTTGGCATTAATTTATAAATTTTTTTTAACACAATTAAGTACTCAATTCCAAAACATTAAATATATGGCGCATCGGTTTACCGTACACTCAAAAAAAAAAAAAACCTTTTTTTTATAAAAATATTAAACAGTTTTTAATCTCACTTTAATTATTATGAAAAAATTTTTAGTATAAAGTTATTTTTTAGTACAAGTTTTTAAACTATTATTATTTTACAAATTATTAAGTTTTTTAGTGTATATTACTCATATTTAGTGTCCGACTGAACACTAGGGATAAAAGACTATATTTGGTCGGTTTTTTGGTATTAGGAGTACAAAATTTGGTTGATTTAGCAAATCGATTTCCATGAAGAGTTTACTAAATTTTAATAATTTTTGCAAATTTTTTACTACATTTACTTTACTATAAATTAACAGTCACTCTTTGCTAAAATTAGCAAAACGATCTGCTTGCCTAATATTAGCAAACCAATCTTTAACAATTACCTACCGATTTTTATGTAACTTTTACGGACTTTTTTGTTGAGTGTAGTTAAAAAATGTCATACAAAATAAAGTTGTTGGGTTACACCTGTATGTGTTTAAATCAAAATAAATTTAAAAAAAAAAAGAAACAAAAATTAGTATAAATGAGGAAAAACTGTAATTTTTCATAACATTATCCAATTTTTTCTCTGTTTGAATCCTAATACTACACTCCAAAAAAAAAGTTAGTATAAAAAATTTCAATCGCACTTAACTAATGATTGGTATTTGTAAACGAATTTAAAAGTATGTTTGTTTTCTTAAAAAAATTATTTAAATACAAATTTAGCATTCAACATTTAAAAGTGTTTGTGGTGTAATGGGTAGAGTGTCAGCCAATTATACCGAGTTTCCGAGTTCAAATCCGGGAAAAGTCAAACACAAAACTTTTTTTTTAACTTAAAAAAATATTTAAATAGCAAATAAAAATAAAAAATAATTATAACTGAAGGTATGCCTCTTATTCACTTAGCGTGTGGATCGATTTAATTTTGGCGGATTTGGAGGAAAGTCAGTATTTTTGTTAATAAAATGTTTTAAAATTCATTCTGGGTGAAAGATATTTATTTTACATTGCTGATTTTTTAGTACAAAAAAAAAAAAACAGTATCAGTTGTAGCCACCGAATTTGTTGTCAATCGTATTCTGGCGGTTACGACAACTATCTTACTATTATTTTCAATTTTTTGGTTATGAATGCTAAATATTCAGTTGTCACATTCAATATTATATTCCTCATCAATATTATTAAGTTCATTTATTTTAAGTTTAAACGAGCTTAAGATCATTTATTAATTAATTATTTATTTCCAATATTTCGTCTCCACATTGGGTGAATTCTTCAGGGAACAATTATTACGATTTGAAAAACTTGTTTTAATAATAAGTTTTTAATTGTTAAAACAAGTTTTTCAATTGTAATAATTATTCCCTGAAAAAGTCACCCATGTGGAGACGAAATATTTTAAATCATAATTAATAAATAAATGATCTTAAGCTCATTTAAACTAGAAGAATTAAATAAAAGAAGATCAAAGAAAAATTAACATTTTTATTATTAAGTCCCAAAAATTTTATTGAAATTAAAAGACTTTTTTGTTTTGCAAGTATTGAACCGTGGTACTCAGATCAATAGTGCTCTGTCCTAACTGATTGCGCCACAATCACATTCAATTTTTTTTTTGGCTTATTTGCTATTTATATGTTTAAATATTGTTTTAAATTAAAAAAAAAGATTTCTGTTCGTCTTTTTTGGGATTTGAACTCGGACAACTCGGTGTAATTGGCTGCCGCCTACCCATTACATTGAAAACATTTTTTTATTTTAAAAAGAGAAGCAGCACTCAAGAAATTCTTCCTATTAATTAATGTGTTGCTTTCTTCGGAAAGGGGATAGTGGAGAGATGAAAGGTGGTGAAAGATTGAAGGGCTTCAAACATGGCAACACTGTAATTGCGGGTGATGATAAGTCTTAGAAAAGCTGTTGGTCGCCACTTGATGTAGAGTTGGCGAATTATTGAAGCTGTTTGTTTCATAGCCCTGAGGCATTATTTTACTTCGGTGGGGTTAAGTGCTATGGGAACACCGAAAGGTGGGCGCAGCGATACATATAAGTGATAGAAAACTCTTACATATTATTTTTCTAAATTGATGTTGTCGTCACCGGGAATCGAACCCTGGACCATCTGTGTAACAGTCCAACCGCGCTAAACAATACACCACAACGCCCACATTAGTTTCCCTCTATCACCAATTAATGGCATTTTTGATTGGGAAACTCGTATTAGCAGTTACCACTTTTGAGTACCAAACATTTTATAATAATTTGAAAGATGATACCAGCTTTCCTGTATTTTCACTAAATAAATTGTTGCTTCTACCGTACTCAATTACTAACCGAATTTTATTTAAAAAGTTTATTTTAAATGCCAACAATTGGATGAAATTATTTAGTCTTTTCAATCTTTTTAATAACCAGTACAGTAGTTTTTGCTTTATTAATCGTTTTTTATTTGTAGTTTCAAATAAATTTAATTTTAATTTTTAATTTTTTTGACCGAATTCCAATTCCAATTTGTTCCAATTGTTGTTCCGTCAAAAATTCAACAATTTGTTTCTTAAGAAGCAGCCTAAAACACAATTTTTTTTATCAATTTCTAATATTAAAAATTGTAATAACAAAAACTGATGGGGAAAAACTACTTTAAAAAAAGGAGTGGGGATCCTTTTTATACAATTCTTTATTCTTTGGTTGTTTTGTTGTTTTTACGAAACGTTGAATAGAAAGAGAATTGATTTTGTAATTAAAGGAAATTTTATAACTTTTATTATATAAAATAGTTTGTTTGTTAGCCGTAACTGGTACCAAATTTATTGATTTTGTTTTTTTTTTTTTTTTTTTGGTTAAACAACTACCAAAAAATTGTAGAGGAGGGTAAATTAAACAAGGAATTAGTTAATTATAAAAAAAAATTACTTTGTTTATTGTTTTGTACATGTTACTAATTGAAATGTGTAAGTAAATGTTTTGTAACTTGTACCTTAGGGGGTCCCTTAAAATAGATTTTTTTTTGGAATCCGTGCCGAAACAGCGCATTTTGAAACTAGTTTAAAAATCTGAAAAATAACATTTTTAAAAATTTTTAGTTTTATTTCATTTATTCCTTTAATGTTCTTGGATGAATTGTCAGGTCTGAGATCATAATTAAATGTTACTATTACAATAGAAAACACTAAATGTTAATAAATGTAAGAGAAGTTGAAAAAAAATCTTGTAGGTATCAGCGCTAGAAAGAGTGCCGCACTTTCGACCTAAGCGAAAGTATAAGATTTTTTTCATTTGAATTCTAAGATTTTTTTCATATTCTCTTACATTTATTGACATTTAGTGTTTTCTCTTTGTAATAGTAACATTAAATTATGATCTCAAACCTGACAATTCAAAATTAAATGTAAAATAATAAATTTTCATTAAATGTCCTGGAAAAGTGTCGCTGCACACACAAAATCGAGTTATAATTTAAAAAAAAAATATTTTTTTCTTTAATTACAACTATTATATTATAAAAATTCCAATCGACATCTTCAAATTAGGCATTTAAAAATCTTTACGAGTAAAAAAGTTTATATAAATTAAATATATATGATAAGATATTTTTCCGCAAATAAAGGGTCCGCCAAATAACTTTTTTTTTTTTTGAACTCCTGAACCAATTGGACATTGTATGGCGTCATACCAAGGTCTTTATGCAAAATTCGTCTAATGATGTCTCTCCGAATGTTCAATTGTTGAGAACGACGGTGAATAGATGTTGATGGCGCTTCACGCACACTTTCTTTCTGCCACAGCAGCATATTCTCGGTGTACGCACTGTTTTTGTGGCTTTTCACGCTTTGGTTATCGATGATGATGTCAGTTTCTTTCACTTTTTTTCACAAGATAACGACATACGGACCATATTCGTTCAGCGGAAGGATAAAACTAATTATCTGTCAAATCAGACATGAGCTAAGTGTTACCATTCACGAAATAAGCACTAGTTAAAAAAAAAACGTTAGATGGCGCACCCTTTATAAGAGGATATAATTTAATCCGAAAAGTTTGTATTAAATTGTATCACTTTGGATGTAATTATATTTAAATAGATATAATTTAATAAAAAACTAACCAATTCCATCCGAGTTTTTCCCGATATAATTACATCTAATTATATTATATTTGCTGCAATTAGATATAATAAGATACATTAGACACACAATAATCCAAATATATTTAAATTAAAAGATATTAAATTACAATATTTGACCTCCATAAAACGGGTTCAAAACACAAAATGTGTCATTGAAATTTGTAAACAACTTAAATTTTATTTATATTATTTTGGGCATCAAATTTTCGTTTTAAAACAAAATTATTTTCGTAAAACATTTTGCGATTTTTGAATTATATATAGTTGAATTATATTAGAAACTGACTTAGAATTTTTTTCAGTTTTGGATTATATATAAGTACCTATGGGGAATGGGACCGATTCTGCGTGTGCCACATGATCGGTTCCTTCGTGCCAGAGACCGGTCCTCTGCTAAACCCTACCCTATGTAAACAACTGGCAACTTTAACATTGGCTTGTCATAGGAGGGGGTCATTTGTCCTGCTTTACCACATATTGGCATGCCACAGGACTAACCAAAGATGGGCATACCACAAGAATGTCGCAAAAGGTCCATGTCGTATAAAATAACGAAAACTAACAGCTTCCAAGGTAAAATTCTGGCCAACTGGCTTTTTTTTCTTATAAGCATTCTAGTTAAGTGGTATGTCCTCCCTTTACCAGTCACAGGATTGGTAATTTTAGGACAATTGACACTGCTTAACCCACTTCAGTATTAAATTATACCAGTCCTGTGATAAGTCCTTCTTTAACCAGTCACTTTTAGGTCAATTGACTCCTCATTTCCCATAGGGTATGTCTAAAATGACTGAAGTCGTGTTTGATGTTTGTATTATATATAATTATGTATTAGGTTAAGTCAA
>CM037855.1:38922190-38937860 GCA_021234595.1 Delia radicum | reverse complement strand
TAATGAATTAATGAATTAATGAATTAATGAATTAATGAATTATTGAATTAATGAATTAAATGAATTAAATGAATTAATGAATTATTGAATTAATGAATTAATGAATTATTGAATTATTGAATTAATGAATTAAATGAATTAATAAATTAATGAATTAATGAATTAATAAATTAATGAATTATTGAATTAATGAATTAATGAATTAATGAAATCAATGAATTAATGAAAATCTTCATAAAGCTAATGTATCATTCCGACAATGAAGAGTTCATAGAATTTATGAAAACAGTTCCATAAAATTTTTTAATATTAAGAAATTCTTTGAATTAATAAAAATCTTTATGAATGTCTTGAAAAATGCATTGGAATTGCAAAATTTTTTAGAACAGATTACCTTTGAACCTGTTCTAGAACATCTTTTTTTTACCACCCGTTACATGGCACCGGTTCTAGAACAAGTTCATGGGAGTCAAAATAAAAGGTTTCACTGTCCTAGAAGCTGTTCTATAACTGGTTCTTGAACCGGTTCTAAATCAACCTGTTCTAGTTTGGCGCTAAAGAACCTATTGCAAAAAAGACATAAGAATTTAATGAAACCTGTTTAATAGATTCTATGAAAAGTGTCAATGAATGAGTTCCAGTGACAATTTTTATTAAAACTTTGAGTAATTCACCACTGAAGTGAAGACAATTCTCTCAGTGTAGAGAGTTATATTTGTTTTAATATTTATACCTAACATGTTTGTATTGAAGAAGTTTCTACATGCACGATTTATCGATAAAACTTTTTTAACAAAATTTGTATATTTTTATGTCATGTTCACACGTATTATTTTTATTTTATTTTGTCAACAAATCATCTGCAATACCCAGGTAAAAATAATTGATATGGCGCCATTTAAGTTTAGACATAATTTGATCCAAAAAAATTAGAACATTAAATTCTATCGAAAATAAATCAAATTGTATTGATACATTGTATGGATTTACAAAAATTTGCATAGAATTTAATAAAATTATATTATATTATCTTGGGCAAGATACAATTTTATCCGAATTTTGTCCTCGTCCAATTGTATTAACTGAGATTAAATTTTATATCATTAATTATAAATTTATTCCATTTTATATGAATATAAGGCAACATAAAATAACACTTTAATATTGCCTTAGATATAATGCAACATATAATTGTACATCTGATTTATATAAAACCATACCAATTTATATATGTAACGCTATTTTATATATACGTAAATATGCTTCAATATATTGTTTGTTATGATTAACTATATATATAACTAAATGTTATATTATATGTCATATGTGATTATACCTTACTATGTACTGGTCAATATATAATAGTATGTACGTTATATGAATATATAGTGTACTATATATAAAACTATGTTGTACAATACCGATAGGGTATAATTTGAAACAAAGACGTATATTTATATGAGTTATTCATGCAAATTTATATAATTATGAACAATGAACAAACCAACACATAAATTTATCAAAACTTTTTTACTCGGGTAAACAAAAAATTGAGACCACAATTCAAAAAACTACTTTACTACATCATCTAATAGTAAAACTAACAAATTTAAATTATGGTAACATCATTATGTTTTATACCCAAGCAAAAAAAAAATATTGTGAGAATTTTCCTATTATATATAATTATATACGAAAATGAGAACATCTAATTGTATCATATTTGATATATTATGTTACAATTAGACATTATTTGATACAATTAGATCTAATTTGATAAAAATTATATATATATATATATATATATATAATTCCTGGGATTCCTAGTTGGAACATAGGGCCAGTACAAAAGCTTTCCATTGACTTCTATCTTCGGCTAGTCTTTTTGCTTCTCTCCATGAAGTTCTGGCTGAAAACAGTTCATTTTCTATTTAGCGCCTCCATGTATTTGCGGGTCTTCTTCTACGTCGGCTGCCCTGGGGATGGTAATCAAGAGATTTTCTTGTGACGTCGTCATGGCTTTTTCTAAAGGTATGACCCAGCCAGTTAAACTTGTTCAAGCGGATATCTAACATGATTTGATTTTGTTGGGTTTTTCGCCATAGATCATTATTTGAAATTGTTGTAGGCCAAAAAACACGTAAAATTCTTCGCAAAACAACGGTTAACAAAAACCTGGAGTGCATTTGAGTCTTCACTTGTTATGTTCCATGTTTCACATCCATATAGTAAAACTGATTTTACATTCGATTGGACTTCCACACTTTAATTAGTTAGCCAAATGATTGATTTGCTTTGACAATGCGGTAAGCTATATCTTCTTTGCTACCACCGGATGTAGTTATTATACTACCGAGATAGCAACATCTACATCTAGTAGTGGGTGATCTAAAATTTTTAGAGGCTCGGTGTTGTTGGTGTTAATACGTAATGCTTTTGTCTTAGATATGTTTACCTTAAGACCAGCTCTGGATGCATTGTTAACAATACAATTGTATCCGAATTTTGTACTCATACACATATATATCAAATTATATATTATATAATACAATTATATCCAATTACATACAATTTTACACAAATATATGAAATTATATGTGCCATATGTAACCATATATAGATCGATATGTAATTAGATATTTTTACATATTGCACTATATGCAGTGTAATACAAAGAAAGATGTAATGATATATTTAAGATATAATTTTATATGATTTTATATGAATATATATTTTACAATATATCATTGTAAATAAAAAATATCATATAATATGTAACTATATCAACACTTGTTTGCTTGGGTAGAAAAAAGAAACTAAAGGGTACATAAACAAACTAAATTATAATATAAAATCGATTTAATCCTTTTCTGCTCTAAATTCCAGATCTTAATAAAAATTATATATTTTGATAAGAAATACAAACTAAATATACACCCTTTATGTTCTTTTACGATAGTTTCACTTTCAACGATTTTATTATGTAAAACCTAAAGTAACCAAAATTTCATATAACCAAAAAATGTACACAGAGAGAATTTCTTGGACGAGTTTTAATGAAATTTTTTTAATTAAACTGATGAAGTTTTCTTCAAAATGAAAAATTTGTTAAACTTTATGAAAAAGCTTCAAAGTTTTAATGAAACTATTTTTAATGAAACTTTTTTATTGGTCGTATGAAATTTTTAATAAATAAAATTAAAATTTTCACTGAAATTTATGAAAAACTGTACTAATTTCTAATGTCGAAACTAATTGATATCATGAAGATAATTCTCTCAGTGTAGGGAAAATTTAAAAACCAAAATGTGTGTGTTAGAAAGCTTTTAGTTTTCGCTAAATAGTTAATGAGTTCATTTAAAAACTTAAAATTTAATGTCTTTTAATTTAAACTATTATTATTTAGGCTCTAGCTTTTTTAAAACTTAGGGTTCTGATGAGATCTTTAGCCAGATCAAAATACTAGTATCAACCTAGCTAATATGTTTGATTTGCTTTATTTTTGTAAATATACGGAGGTTGAAAGCTCGTTATAAATTGAAAATAACATAAAAGTAATCTCGATGTGTATAAAAACAAAAGACTAATTTAACTGTAAATAAACTTTAAGTTTTCTTTTTTGAAATCACTAATTTTTATAAATTTTCTGGTAAGAAAAATGGCAATGCACATTTCCAAATTTATCGTTAGTTTAAAAACACAAATTGTTTTGGTTAAGATGAAAAATATGGGTGTTCATAAATTTTCTCTTTTTTTATGTTCTTTTAACCCTTTACTGCATGCACTCAGGGAAAAAATTTCATCATATTGATTGTCCTTAATTATTCATCATATTTATGATGTTTTCATAAATATGATAAAAAGTTTCATAGAAATTTATGAAAAATGTTTCATAGGCATCCATCATTGCATAAAAAAGTTTCATGGTGAAAATAAATCTTAACTTTTTATGGAAATTTTTATTTTTATTTAATGATTAGAAAATATCATTTGAAAGCCTCGCTCGAATAAGGTAAAACTTTTTGAAAATAAGTTTTTTTTTGTGTAATACCGCATTTCAGCTATAAATAAAGGGTGGTTAAATTGTAAGGGCCGATGTTGAATGTGAACCACACCTAAACGCCAAGTTTTTTTTCCGAATTTTATTTGACATTTCTCTATTTCAGACTTACTCAATTTGAACCATGGAGAGATACACAATCCAACAACGTGTTAAAGTTATCCAGACTTATTATGAAAATTGGCGTTCAAATCAAAATGCATATCGTGCACTTCGTGATTTTTTTGGTCAATTTGATCGTCCAAATGTGCGTACAATCGCAAAAATCGTGAAAAAATTCGAGCAAACCGGGTCTGTAGAAGATGTGAGAATTGCCGCATTTGGGCGAATGAGAATCCAAGAGTGATTGTCGAAAAACCAATGCACCCACAAAGAGTGACTGTTTGGTGCGGTTTATGGGCTGGCGGCATCATCGGGCCGTATTTTTTCCAAAATGAGGCCGGTCAGGCAGTTACTGTGAATGGTGTTCGCTATCGTGAGATGATAACGAACTTTTTATGGCCCGAATTGGAAGATATGGATGTGGACGATATGTGGTTTCAGCAGGACGGTGCCACTTGCCACACAGCTAACGAAACAATGGCTCTTTTGCGCAACAAATTCAATGGCCGTGTTATCCCACGTAATGGCGATGTCAATTGGCCGCCAAGATCATGTGATTTGACACCGTTGGACTTTTTTCTTTGGGGTTATTTGAAAGAAAAGGTGTACGTCGATAAGCCAGCAACAATTCAAGAGCTAAAGGATGAGATAATTCGGCACATTAACGGCATAGAACCTCCATTATGCCTCAGCGTCATCGAAAATTTGGACCATCGGATGGAGGTGTGCCGCCGTGGTATCGGCGCCCATTTGGCCGATATTTTGTTCCATACATAATTGAGTAATACCAATATATCATAATAAAATAAAATTACAATAATTTCCTAAATAGTTTGTGTTTTATTCAAAATCAACATCGGCCCTTGAAATTTAACCACCCTTTACATCATCGTATAAATAAATATTGTTAATATTTTTCATGGATTTTTGGTCGCGAATTTCGCGATAAGTGAATTGAAACTTTGAAATGTTTTTTATACATTGAACATAAATAATTCCTTAAAATAGCAATAAATCAATAAAAAAAATAATAAAAAATTATGGTAATTTTGTCACATTTAAATTCAACCACCAAAATATTTGAATGAAATTTTCTACATGTATACAATTAGACTTCAGTGACACTGTGCTACAAAATTTAATGGCGTACTCAGGTTTTTTCCAGATTTTAAAATATTTTGTAGACATTCACAGTAATGAAAGTGTTTGTTAAAACAACTTTCGCAAATATAAACTTTTTTTGGCTGAATTTTGACACACAATATTTCTTAAGCTTTTTACATAATTTACTAAAATACGTTTTCGCTATGATGTCATATAAATTTTTCGGAACATTTCACACGAAATAATTGGTCAGATTTGTCTTTTTGATTATGCACAAACAAAGCTTTGATCGATTGGGAAATGGGACGATAGATTGTGCAAAAATAGTAAAATTTAGTAAAAACTGAGAAAAAAATTAGGATTTACTTGTTATTGATTCACATTTATTAACCCTCTGAAGGACAAACACTGTTTTGCAATGAAAATGATACCATGTGCTCGTCTCGAAAAATAAGAGTACCTACTTTAGGTGATATAAGCCACAAAAGCTTAGGTTGTATCTCAAAAACCAACCATATAAAGGTGAAATTTGCACAATAATTAGTACTCTCACCAAGATATAACCACAATCCAAAAATACTTTTTTTTCGCGCTGCTATTTTTTTTTTTTTTTTTTTTTTTTAAAGAGAAGCAACACTCAGGAAATTTTTCCTATTAATTAATGTGTTGCTTTCTTTGGAAAGGGGATAGTTGAGAGATGAAAGGTGATGAAAAATGAAGGGCTTCAAACATGGCAACACTGCAATTGCACGAGATGATAAGTTTTAGAACAGTTGTTGCTCGCCACCTGATGTAGAGTTGGCGAATTTATTGAAGCTTTTTGTTTCATAGCCCTGATTCATTATTTTACTTCGGTGGGGTTAAGTGCTATGGGAATACCGAAGGTGGGCGCAGCGATACATATAAGTGAAAGAAAACTCATACATACTCATACATTTAAGAAGATATGGCGATTTTCGCTTTTTGGAAAAAGCGAAATCGGGCAAAAAAGTATCTATACTTTAATATATATTGTTCAAACTTAAACGCTTTGCTACTCATACTTAATGTCTTCTTTCTGCCAAGTTTCATAATAATCCCTCAATTAGTTTAGAAGTTAAGACGATGTCTTTTAGAGGTATTCTGATAAAATCCTGTATGTCCTTGGACCAAAATAAGGACTTATTATTAAAGATAAAGCTTTAATCTTACTTAGATTGTATTATAAATAGCTTTTAGACAACTTAATTTTAGTTTTTAGATTTTTGCAAACTGTGTTTTTTTAAAAATAATTATTTTTTGAAATTTTACGACATTTCAAATTTGAAGCTTTATCGCTTCCAAACCGTGCACTGTACGCAAACAATTTGTTTGCAAATTATTTAGTAAATTTAGTTATCTATCGAAATATATTCATTTCAAAGTATGAAACACTCATTCGACGTATTTTTGGTCAATATTATGAAGGCTGCCTTACCCGCTAGAGGGTTAACCAAATTTGACACCCGAATGTTAATGAAGGTCTCTTAAGTATTTTCCATAAAAAACTAAGATAAAATATTTGTATAAAAAAAAATTCCGTAAGAACATGCAACACTTTAATGCAAATTTGCAAAAATCTGGTCCATAATATTTAGAAATAGCCAAAATATTTAGAATCAATGGTCGGTACTCTTGTTTTAATTTTCGAGTTGCTCAGTGTAATTTATCCAATTTTAATAAGTTTACAAAAAAAAGTGATTATAAGTTTTGTGAAAATTTCTACGTCTTTCACTATTTTCATTAAAAATAAATTTTTATATGAATTTTACGTGTTTAATTTTCATTCTATAAATAACTAAAACCTTTCTTCTCAATGAAGAAAATCTGTGAAGCAAATTTTTTTTTTTTGCATTGATATAACATTTTAATCCTTAAAAAACGATAACTTGTTATAGAATTATTTAACGCTGGTATATAATGCTGGTACATAAATCGCATGCATGTAACACGCAAATGTATACATTAAAAGCAACTTAAGAAAAACTTAAATAGAAAATTCGAAATATCAGCATGTCAGTACCTGCAGAGTAGGTACTGCAACTTTAATGACTTTCCTGCTTGGTTTTTAGTTATAATTTACAAGTTTTTTTTTTTTTTTTTTTGTATATGCCACTAAGTATACACTATATAGTTAAAACAGTGATGAGCAAAAAAATAGCACATTTTGAAAACACAAAATTTTTGTGACAAAATTTAAAATTCATTAAAAATTATGGACTTAATAAAAATTATGCTTTTGAATTTACAACAAAATTTTGTATAAAAAAATATTTATATAAAACTTCATACATTTTGAGTAAAACGAAAAACTTTTTTTTTAGAAAGTTTGAGGTTAAGAAGAATACTAAACGTTTTTCTCTAAAAATTATAAACGCTATTAGTTTCCAAATCAGACTAGTTTCTGCCTTTTTTTTTAATGGGTAGGCGTCATCAGAAATTTTCAATTTAAATTGTATTCTTTTAGAAATGTTGAGGTTAAGAAGAAGAATAAACGTTTTTTCTCTAAAAATTATAAACACTATTAATTTTGAAATCAGACTAGACTAGTTTCTGCCTCTTTTTATGGACAGGCGTCATCAGTGATTTGCCATTTTTAAATTGTATTATTATTTGTGTATTTATAATTGTCAGATTGTTTCTATATGATAAATTTTCAACAACCTGCCGGCCAGAAGTATCGAACCTTTCAACCCTTCTTACATTACAAACGTAACAATACCAAGTCATATCCGCTTAACGACCACACCCAAGTATGACCTCGCATGCAATGCAGCTAAATTGCAATTTTCTTTTTCCTACACTGAGTGAGCTTCTGCTTTAAAAATATGTAGTGCTTTGGATTGTAATACAGTTTCTTTATTTTTAATGTAAATGTCAGTCATTTGTAGAACAAATTTAAGTTTTTACTAAACTTGTAGTTCATTTAAAAAAACAAACCACATCAAATGACTATTTTATGATTTTACATTAATTTTTGCAGTCGTTATTTTGTTATTTAAAAACATAAACAAATAAATGTTTGTTTATTTTTTACTAACATATCGCACTTGATCAACAAGAGGGTATTAACTCAAAATTTTAAAATTTTCAGTAGAGTCAAAAAACTGTTTATGGCCACATTTTAACAGAATTTAAAAATTCAAACATATCATAATAAGCAAATTCCATTTGAAAATATATATACATTGTTTTTGTTTTAAATTTTACCACTCATTGCAAAAAAAAATCTATTTTTTGAGTTAATACCACTTTTTTGAAATTTTATCGATTTAAATTTATAGAATAAAACAAATTTTATCTACAAAACAGTATCAACTCAAAATACAACCAAATATAAATAAAACAGTTTGATTATTTTTAACATATAAAAGGCTCAAATCAAAATAATACCTTTTTTATGAAAATATATTTGAACTTTTGTATTAACTCGAAATAATACCTTTTTGTTGAAATAAAGGTAATCACTACATTATCATGAAAATGGTCACAAAAGTGGTTTTCGAGATGAAAGAGTAATCGGAATACGTTGAAATTTTTACAATAGATATATATTGATGTTGTTAGTTGATTTCTTGAAAAAAGTGATATTTTAAAAATTTTGAGTTAATACCTTGATCTTGTTGATCAAGTGCCATATGTGGTAAATTTTTACTACAATTGTTAGTAATTTTTTGAACACACTCTAATTAAATTCTGTTTAACTTAACCAATTTATAGTAGGATACTGTACTACTACTATAAATTGGGTAAATTTACTCTACGTGTGTTAATTGGTACACAAAAAATGTGTAAAAAAGGTATAGCAACATTCTATGTTACGCATAATGTGTGTAAATTTTAGTTTTAATGTGCCTAATAAAGCTTTCAGTAAAGTAATGAAATTATTTATTTTACAGGAAGAAGAAAACATTTTTATTGAAAAATTTTTTACGGACACAAGGGATACACCAGACTGCCGCAGTTACGTTCCTCTCCTGGGACTCATCAGCGGTTAAGTTATGTGTCAATTGAACAAAGTATTTTATATTGTTAATTTGCTCTATATGAAAAACTTTTTTTTTTACTTTTTTGGTGTCGTACTGGGATTCAAACCCACTGCCTTAGCATCAAGATATGCATTGTAATCTCACCTCTTAACGAGTTGAGCCACGGTCGACACAGCGATGACTGTGGCTAAGTGGAGTTTTGTCACACTACGTACGCACAAGTATTGTTTCGATCAGAAGAGACAGAATTAACCCTCTAATGCCCGAATTTTGTTTTGCAATAAAATGCATACCATGTATTCGTCTCGCAAAAAAAATAATAATTTCTCTTAAAAAAATGTTTTTCGCTGACTACTTTCGGGGATATGAGCAAAAATAATTTAAAATTTATCTCGAAAACTAATGCAAGTAAAACAAAAGTTTGTACCAAAAATTATTTCTCTTACCAAGACATAACCACAATCATAAATAAACTTTTTTGTGCTTCTTTTTAAGAAGATATGGCAATTTTCGCTTTTTGCAAAATGCGAAATAGGGCGAAAAAAGTATCTTAACTTCAATATTTTTTGTTTCAAACTTTAGGCTTTTGCAAGACAATCAGTAATAGTATACTGATTGTCTTCTCTATACCAAATTTCAAAACGATCCGTCCATTACTTTATAAGTTAAGACAATGTCCTTTAGAGATATCCTGATAAAATTCTGTTCGTCCTTGAAGAAAAATAAGGACTGATTATTAAAGGTAATACTTCAATCTTACTTATACTTAATTTTCAAGAGTTTTAAATCAACTTAAATAAGTGTTTTAGTTGTTGGAAATCTCAGTTAATTAAAAAATAATTTTTTTTTATTAATTAATAATCATATAATTACAAATTATATACTATTACCCTAACCGTGCACTAGCTACTATGGCCTTCGGCGGGTCGTAGCGAAAAACAGACCAGTGCCTCTGGTGGGAATCGAACCCACGACCCCCGCACAGATAAGTCAACACGCTACCAACTAGCCTACCGGGGCGCACAAAAAAAATAATTATTTTTTGAATTTTTACAAAATTTGAACTTTAAAGCTTTCTCGCGTTTTAACAGTGCACTGAATACGAACAGTTTCTTCGCAAAACTTTTAGCTAATTCACTTTTATATCGAACTATATAAATTTCTAAGTATAAAACACTCATTCAAAGCATTTGGCTTCAATTTTATAAACGATGTTAGAGGGTTAACTAATACCAATGCACTATTAATTTCTCAACTAGACTGCTTCTTCTTCTTAATCCTATCTCTCTTTCACAAGTAATTATCACGTTTTTTTAATTGCAGAGTAAAAAAGGAAAATACCACTAAATACTGCGGTGTTATAAAATATTCACACCGGGTTTTCATTCCCAGTAACCATTTACAGTTATTCTAAGTCTGAAACTGTATTCAACAATATAAAAAAGATAAAACGTCAATTGGCTCCACCTGGCCTTATAAAAGAGCCACTTAATCTGTGATATTAGTTAGGATGTGTTTTTATAGTTAAATTCGTGTTTTTTGTTGTATGTTACATGTTAAATGTAAATTTATTTATAAAATTTTATCAAAATTTGTAATATTTAATGTAAGTTATTAATGAATTTTGTAATAATGTGATGTTTTTTTATTAAATAGACGAATCCCCAGAAGAAGTCGATAAGTAATCGACGAAACGTCGGGACAAAACTGTAAACAAAAATTAATTTTTATTTGCATGAATATTTAAGGTGTTATTAGCTGAAAAAAATAACAAATCAAGATTAGCTAAATAGAAAAAGCAAGACCAATACAAATCCCTTTTGCTAAAATAACCAAAAGTCTCAAATTTTGTTGATTCAATTAAGAAAGGACTGGCAGAAGTATCACTTTGAACATGATAGATGTTCAGAACAATGTTTCGATTTTATCAAAATCTAATCTCTGACCAAAACCACTAAAAATATATAACCGGACACATTCTTTAATTAGTTTTAATTATATTTTAAATTTATTTTTAGATATTTACCACAGCTTTTCTTTTATTTTTTCTCAAATACAGCACCAAATATATATTTAAATTATATTGAATTAAACATTTTTTTCTTCTGTTTGAAAAAGTTTGACAATTTTTTCAAATAAATAAAAAAAAACTGCACACATTCAATGTAAGTTTATTTTAAGTGCTTAAAAAGCAGAAACATGTTTATTAACATACTTAATACTATAATTCGTGTGGGCTATTGCTAACAAAATTCAGTAAATTATTTTTTTAAGCAGTTTGTGCTTAAACTTAATCATTGTGTGTACAAAATTACTACCATTACAGCAGTAATTGTACATGCATTTTTTAGAGTGCAGTAAAAACACATGACAAATGTTAGTTGAATTCAATGAAATATTAGTCGTCCTTTCATTAATTGAAATTTCATTTGTTTTTGACTACAATTGCTGTCGTCTTAACCTATATAATATCTCTAGTGTATTAGCTTTTCTGTTATTGTATATTATATTCAGAAGTGACAAATACTAACAAACAAACAGAAACATTATATTTTTAGATTTTTGTTTATTTTCTAGTCTCCTCCGTCTCCATTTCACAACGTTAGCCGACTTACGTATGGTTTTTACGTCCAGGGTAGCCAACTTTGCGTTTATGTTGATACTTCGCCACAAGGCAAACTTTGTAATGTATTTTGGTACAGTGTTATTTTAACGTCATATAGACAGTCGAAATTAATTCTTAATTACCTAGCAAATAATTAAAATTAATGTTCATTTATACATATTTTTTTGGAAATAAACGATTTTTATATAAATACTTTTTTTCTTAATATTAAAAATGTTGGCATTTTCGAAATTGCAATTTTTCTAAAAAATTTCCCATTACTGTATTTGAAAATGTGTTTATATACAAACAAGCACCTATGTACATGCATACTTTCATATGTGGGTGTAACCATGAATTAAAATAATATCTATAACACACCAAGTTTGTGTAAAACTGTTTTAGTGGGGTAAAAACATTTGCGAACACTACCACACAAAACGTAAATGTAATTGCATCCGTATCCTTTAGGGCACTTTAATAAATTTACAATTCATAACTTTAATACACGTACTATGTATGTACAACAAAAACAGCAACAACAAAATAGTAATAATGGAAAAATACCATGGTTGGTAAACACTTAATCTAAAATATCGACAATGATTCAAAACCGTTTCATGGAACTATGTTAAACTTCAAAATAACACTAACGAAATAACTTGAAATACCCATAACCCTAAAATACCCTAACGAAATAACTTAAAATACCGTTAACCTTAAAATGCCCTAACGAAATAATTCTAAAATACCGATAACCTTAAAATAAATATACTAACGAAATATCTATTTTTTTTCTCTCAAAAACGTCATTATTTTAAAATTATCAAAAAAACTAGTTCGAATGGTCTATTTTGTTGATCATTAATACATACATATCAGTCATTACATTAAGGAACTTTGAAAACCTAACAATTGTTGAACTCCTGACATCTGACTTTCCTAATATTATGAACAGGAAGACTCTGTGAAGCAATATTGTGTTTATGAACAGGAATACTCTGTGAAGCAATATCGTGTTTATATCTTTAAAATTTTAAAAACTAGCGATTTTATTTAAGCTTTTAATTTTTCAAAAACTTGATAAAATTTAAAAACTAGTCAACTTTGATGATCTACAGTTTTTAAACTGGCTATTTCAAAAATTAAAAAAGCTTCTGAAAGCTGCGATTGTCTACATTTACTGTCTGTAATCCCAAAATATCATATTCCCTCTAAATTTTTTTTTTTTTTTAATTTTGATAAAATGAGTTTTGTATTTTTTATAGGTACTAAAAAATTACCTAAAATAAGGTTAACCTAAAAATAACCTAACGAAATAACGTAAAATAGCATTAACCCTGGAGCAATAACCGAATGAAACAGTTGCCAACCCTGAAAAATACTCATAAATACGGTGTAACCATGTTACAAAATGTTATTTTATAGGTAAGTGTGTAAAGCAGAACTTTTTAAATTGTTTTTTTCAGGGCGAAGAAAATCAAATAACGAAAAATTTCAACGACGACCTTTCGCGAAATTCAATGCATTTTTATAATTTATCGGCAACTATTTTCTTTTTCAAAATGTATATGAGCTTATGTTAAAAATGTTTAAATCCTTTGAAACTGATATTATTTTTGAATAACTTTCGCACACACAGAGAAATAAAGTGCCAACCGAATTGAAAAGTGAATATTAATGGTAACAACTTATAAATTCAGTGATTACAACGATATTTATATTAGATTTCTGAATATTATGTAAAATTCAGTTGAATTAACCGAACTTTTTTGTGAAAACGAATGTCCAGTTGTACCAACCGACTGAAATTCGTAATCACCGAATTTGAGCCCTAGTTACCGAATTTCAGTTGGCAAATAACTAAATTTTTCTCTGTGTGCACCTTTTCGATTTTAGAATAGCGGGTGTTATGTTTGGATTAACAATAATTGAACTCGTGGAAGTGCAAAATTTAAGTACCATAGGTATATATTTCAAATTGCTATCGTTACGCAAAGTTTAAACATTTATAACTTACTTTATTATAATAATAATATAATAATGATTTGATTTTTATTTTTTAAACAATATCAAATTGAAAATTTTTCAAATACAATGATGTTTACAATGATTAAATCATGGGAAGACATAACATTATATGTTGTGTGTCTGATTGGCATAATAAATTAAAAATTCTATTAAATACAAAATTTACTTATCTAAATTCAGATATGATAAGTTCTCTATATTTTAAACAACTTGATAAAAATCTGTATAAGAGCATGTAATTTTCGCCGTTTAATAAGTTAGAAACTTCATTACTAGAGAGAAATCTTTTACCAAAGAAGGTATATCGATACCCAGAAAATATGGGACATTTACCAATTAAATGATCTGTGTTTTCCTGTTCATTACAATTGCACAGAGTGCATAAACTCGCCTCACCTCCATATGAAGCACGCGAACCTAAATTTAATAGGCCGCCCCTGGCCTTCATTATCAAGCTTACAAAGTAAGCCGAATTACCGTCCCGGAAATACGGCGGAATGTCATAGTTCAAAGTTGGATACATATCATGACATGATTTTTTAAACATTTTAAAAAATCTTTAAAACAAGCTCATTTTTTTTGTTCTTTTTATTTTTTGTTTGTTTGGGGATTTGAATAGTCAGATTCCTTTTGGTATTACAGAATCCCCCAACACTTGAGAGATAAATTTAACACGTCCCAGCAAAAAATAACTTGGATTTGGTAAGCAGTAATTGCATTTCATGCTTCCAAAAAAGCGCTTCACCGCCTTGCATACTATAAAGCAATTACGGAAGGCATTCTGTAGTGCTTCCCAAAATGCCTTCTTTGAAGCAGTTAATAATGCATACAAAGAAGCAATAAAGAATGCATACCATGAAGCATTATGTTGTCAACATACAAAAAAAAGCGCTTCTTATGGCCTAAGAAGGCATGAATTTATTGCTTCTAAGAGCACATAAAAGAAGCGCTTTTCAGCTGCTTAAAAGAGACATACCAAGTGGGACATTGGGAACAAAAATCATGCCTTCTGGATATGCTTTGGAAGCGCTTCGTAAATAAATAATGCCTTCCGGAAGCGCTTCTGGGTAAGCACTATTTTTTGCTGGGGTAACTTATTGGCGTGCCAACACCTAACAAATAAATACATGGGTTGTCGAAATTTGAAACCAATTATTATGTTGGTGTTTTTTGTACCGGGCATTGACGCTCCTTTATGGAATAAAATTTGAAAACAATATTTCGTTAATAATGTAATTCTGCAGAGTTATAGTTATGTCTCGTGATGTGCACTTAACAGACAAAGAGTTCGACCGTCACAAAAGTTAAACACATTAGCGTGAATTTTGTTCATAAAGCAGTTTTTCCCATGGCACATTGGCTGTTTAGTTTAAAATAGGCCAGTTGCCTGAGTGGACTGAGTTTTTTTTTTTTGTTAATTTACAACATAAAATCAGAGAAGCATATAAAATATTGAAATTCAAAAACTTATATGGACTTTTTGCAAATTGTTCAAAAATATAACAACAATGATATTGATAGATTTTAAAAACCTAGATATAATTAGTGGCAATGCATATAATGGATCACCATCATAAATTTTTTTCAAAAATTTACTGTGTGCTTAAAAATTTACTCTTTTATCTAAATACACAGAAAAAACTAAAAACGGGTTTCCATTAAAAAATTTATTGAATCAATTAATATTTTAATTGATTTTGCTCCTATCACGGCAATGATACTAGCAATTAAACCTTTTATTAACATTAAGAAGGAAAAAAA
>CM037855.1:38904854-38922090 GCA_021234595.1 Delia radicum | reverse complement strand
AATATTTGTTTAGAAACAAATTAAATTCAAATGAAATCTTTAATTAGAGATTTTTAGGTTGATAATTTTTTCTGTGTACTTTTTGCTCCGGCACATCAAACACTGTTGCGAGAAATTCGTCAAAATTAACATTATTTGTATGATTTATCAATGCTTTAACACAAAACCTGGGGTATATTAGTAGTAGTTAAGAAACAAGTATTTTATGGACCAAATAAAATTTGGGTAAGTATTAAAAAGCTAATTTTTGAAACATCACAAAATTTGTCAAAGACTTTTTGGAATACACAAAAATACACACCTACATATAGTTAGTGTAAAGATATTCTGAGTGTACTTCCCGTAACAGTTATAATCACTGCAATTACACTGTGCAACAAGAAAAAACATCCCGTACCATTCCAACGGAAAATGAAAATAGACCATTAGTAGACTAAAACCACCAAAGGGTTTTGAAATCTTTGTTCTTGTTTTGTTTTTATAGGCCCTTGAAGTTGACTCATTTTTAGCGTATTTTTGCTCTTTTTATATTTACCCATTTCAACATTTTATTTTCATCCATAGTAAAAAAAAAGAACAAAAATATGCTAAAAAAGAGTCAATTTCAAAAGCCTATAAAAACAAAACAAGAGCAAAGATTTCAAAACCCTTTGGGGGTTTTAGACTACTAATGCTCTACTTTCGTTTTCCGTTGGAATGGTCCGGGATGTCTAACATGTCCCGAAATTTGTTGCACAGTGTTACCGAAGCCATAAATTTAAACATTCACCAAAATTATATATTTACTGTAACTTTATTCATTATTTAATAGATTTATTTTATGAAAGGAAATAAATAACGAACTTTAAGACAGATTTTGGGCCAGCACTTAGGTTTTTTAAAATACTTTAGAGACAGTTTTTAAAAAATTTTTTGTTATTTGTTTTTTATTTGCTAAAAAAAAATTATCCAGTTCGCCCATTATCGATTCATCTTCATTAGTATTAGCAGCATTCAAGTCCTTTTTATTAACATTTTACCATTTTACCACTAGCGTCATGATATTTACCTCTAGCATCTGATTTATATTTACCACTTTCATCGTGTTTATATTTAGAATTATCGCCGACTTTATATTTACCACGATCATCGGATTTATATTTACCGCTTTCGTCAGATTCATAACATCCTTTCTTAACAACAGCAGTATCTACTGTAACAGACATTAGTATTAATATCAATAAAAATCCAATCAATACCAGGTATCCTTTTTTGTGTAGCATTTTTCAGTTTCTTAAAATATCTTTATTTTGTTTCTAGATAAAATTCTTTGCAACGCTTTACAATTGTAAACTTATTTGCTAATAGCTTAATTTCAAGCCTTTAAATTATTTTTATATCAGTTTTTTCAAGTCAATTTGTTAAACATGCCAATTATAGCAATTCATTTCATGCAATTCATTTCATTTAATTCATTCGCTACATTTATATAATACAATTATTTACAGTGTATTGTGTATTTAACCCTCAAACTGGCCTTAGCTTTTTTGCAATGACATTTATACCACGTTTTCGTCACGAAAAATTAACACTATGTTCTTCTACTAAATTTTGTTCGCTGCTCATTTTGGCCGTAATTGGCCAAAATAAGTTTAGAGTAAGTCTCAAAAATTAGTCCATAAAATGAAGAGGTTTAGGCTTAAATTATTCCTCTTACCAATATTTTAACTACAGTTCAAAAATTACACTTTTTGTGCTATTACTTAAGAAGATATGGCGATTTTCGTTTTTCGAACAAAACGCGAAATTGAGCGAAAACGCTCCTTTAATTTCAACATGTATTGATTCAACTTAAATTTCGCAATAATTCGTCGATACGTTTTCAAGATAAGACCATGTTCTTTAGAGGTATCCTATTGGAATCCCGTATGTCTTTGGACCAAAATAAAAGTTTTTTTTAAATGCTTAAGCTTTAAGCTTATTTGGGTTTACTATCCACTGTTTCTAGTTAATATAAATATGGGCAATTCAACCCAAAGGTCTAACAAGACAAAAAAACCAAAAGTTCTTGAATCCAATTTGTTTAAACATATTTTCATAGGAAAATACACAAATTTAACTAAACGTAAACAAATTTTACATTTATTCATTACAAGTGTCCGACTGAACAGTTCGGCCAAAAAACTATATTTTGTCGGTTTTTTAATATCTAGAGGCAATGATGACAAATTTTGGTATTGGAAACATGTTTGTTGAGCCGATTTAATTCGATATTGTGTATAAAATTTAAGAGAAAAGCCGAAGTTTAGCTATAAAGTTAAAAGTTCGGCCGCCGAACTATTTTCAATTTGGCCGAACTTTCTGAGGTCGAACAGTGAATTCATTGCTTAACTACAGACTTTTCTTCAAATTTGACACTCAAAATAGCATCTAATCAGCCCAATAAACATTTTTTCCATCCGCAAAATTTGTCCATAACGCTTTAAAATACCGAATACAGACCAAATGCATTTTCTGGCCGAACTGTTCGGTCGAACACTATTCATTACCCATTTCGAGATATTCGAATATAAAGTCGAGCACGCCAATTTTATTCTCATTGGGACATTTCTATTGCACCTTTTGTTTTGATAAAAGTTCATGAATAGAAGCATTTAATATTGACTTTTGCTTTTAAAAAATCTTTCTGGAAATACAAAGAGCTAAAAAAAATGCATAACAAACTATGAAATTAAAAATAACGGAAAGTTTTTGCTATGCTTTATCACATATTTCGATGTCCCGTGCGACATTAAAAAACAACATTTGTAATTAGTGCGACAAGTGGACGTGACAAAAGTTCATCAAATATTGAGAACAAACACAGATTTTTATTACAATTAAAATAAAAAAAACTTTTTGAAAAAAAATAAAATCTGTGATCTTGGTTCTTAAATAAAGTTGGTCACGTGCGACATGGTAAGTGTGGATTTTAAAATTTTGAAAAAAATATTTTTTCTTACATAAATGATTTATTTATTTAAATACATACTTTTAAATTATTTAAATATAGATGAGTATAAACGGCGAAAAAAAATAAAGAGAGATAAAAACGGTGGAGAGAAAAGTTGAAAACAACTTCATTTTATCAAGCCTAGTCGATTTTATAAACCAAATCGGATGTTCCTCAATAGAATGGAATTTTTTTGCAAGCTCACATGAAAAGGGAGCCGTCGATGGAGTCGGAGCAGTTATCAAAAGGAAAGTCTGGTAGATAACGAAATCCAAAAACGTAGTTATACCAGATGCATTTTAATTTTATCAATGTGCAGAAAATAACATAAATGCAGTTAAAATGTATTTTATGTCATCTGAACAGATTGAAGGGCATTCCTTGCTATATAATTTAGACGAAAAATGGAAACAAGTTAAAAGCATTTCAGGTATATCCCAGTTGAACTTCCTTTGTTGCGATGGTCAAGAAGTAAAAGCAGCCAGGACTGCCTATTCTGAAAAAAACTGCGTTTGATATTTCTGACACTATTTTCATTTTCATTTAAATTTATTTTTGTTTATTATAATTAATTTTTTTTTGTTAAGTACATATATACACTGAATTCTTTTGTTGATTTGAAAATATGTTTTTCTAAGCTTATTTATTTATAATTAGTTAAAAAAAAACAACTGAAACAACATAAATGTGATGATGGAAAAAATGTCCCGTGTGACATGTCCCGTGCGACAGTAATTAAAGTAAAATTAAAAAAAAAGTAGAAATAATTTTGAGCTAAAATTTTACAACTTTTAAAAGACATTATTAGCCAACATTCTAAAATTAGTCGCATTGTGATATTGCCTCAGGTTTCGCTGAAAACAGAGTTTTAATTGATAGTCGCGAAAACCACTTCTGTTTTTTGCCCCGTGCGAATGGTTACTTTTTTGAGATTATCTCGAAAGCTTGAAAAAATTTCTAAAATCAACCTTAGCAACAATTGAACAGTTCATGCGAATAAAGACGAATAAGACCATTTGTAGAATTTAACAGGGGACAATAAAAACGCAGGAAACGGTTAAAAAATAATATTTTTGTCAACTTTTTGGTATTAGCTTAAAGATTTAAGTCACATCTACCTATATACAAAATTTTAGTAAGGTATTCGAAAGAGAACTTGCCAAAAATTGGACTTCAATTTTTGCTTAAATGGAAAAAGGGCGAATATCCAAAAAAAACGTATTGAAATTTTAATAAAAATGTGTTATTTTGCAGCAGATTTTGACTACATTTTCATGAGACTTGCAAAACTTGACGAACTATGGTTGGTATTTGTTTGTAACACTTTAAGGACAATTAAGTACAATTTCAAATTTTAGCTAATATCAATTTTTAAACTCGCAGCTAAATAATTTTTATATAATATTTTGTTAAGGATGGATATTCGCCCTTTTTGCTTTCCACACTTTAAAGTCTTATAACTCAAGAACGGTAAAATTGTTTTGCCAATATAATAAGTGTGGTTTGTTCCTCGTAATGTTCTTTTAACACATTGTTACCGAAAGTAAAATTTTTGTATGTTTTTGTGTTGTATTTAATCAAAATTGTGCGTTAGTTCACTCCCAATTTAAACAAAAATATAAAAATATACGTATTATTGCACTTTCAAAGTCATTTTTTTAGCCTTAAAAGTCAAAATTTCCACAAATTTCTGCATAGGATTGTAGTGCTCTGCTAATAAAATGCATTTATGCAAAAAAACGTGTTTGCGAAAAAGTGGTCTATTCGTCCTTATTCGCATGAACTGTTCAATTATAGGGCTAGTTAAGAGCTATAAGTTTACCATATTGTCAAGAAAAAATTTCATTTTATTTTGACATTTTTTTCAACTTAAATGTGTTCAAGGGTCACGTTCGACATGATGGAATTGTCCATATATTTTTGAGATTTTTGATAGTTGTGTTCCTTTCACAATATTTACTTTTTGAAATTTTACAAATTGAAGTTTTACTACTTTTTCGTTTCGAAACCGTGCACTGCACACAAAAAATTACTTTACAAAAAATTTTGTAAATTTGGGTTTCTATCGAAAGCACTATTTTGACGCATTTATGGTCCGTAGGCAGGCTTGCCGGTTAGAGGGTTAATATAACGAGGCAGAATAAAAAATAAGAGGGAAAAATGCTGACATATTGCTTCAAAGTGTGTTATGATATAGAGAATAAAAATAAGGAAAAAAGTGAGAAAAATGAAAATGGGGTCACTTTGGAGCCCCCAGGAGTCT
The DNA here is from genome assembly GCA_021234595.1 of Delia radicum. Taxonomy (NCBI): domain Eukaryota; kingdom Metazoa; phylum Arthropoda; class Insecta; order Diptera; family Anthomyiidae; genus Delia; species Delia radicum. Next base: position 38,916,856 of record CM037855.1, on the reverse strand, counting down.
TCTCTTCTAACAAGGGAGATTATTTTTTTTTTTATGCAATTTTAATCAATTTGCAATAAAATGCCACGTGGTTCATATCTAAGTGATTTTGAAAAAGGGCAATTTTCAGCCTATTTAAAAAGTGACTCAAGTTTTCGGGGAATCGCTATAAAAAAATAATCCGTTCACATGTGGTTGTCACAAATTTTGCAAATAATCCGAGTGCTTATGGTAAAAATAAAACAGGCGGCCTGAAAAAAAATGCTTTCTGATCGAGACCGCTGTAAAATAATAAACTGTGGCAGCAACTCAATGAAGATTCTCAATCAGATAATCGATGAATGTAAGGTAAATGTGTTCAAAGCAGGCATAAGTAGGCACTTAAAGGTTTCCCAGAGAATTACTCGCGAAAAGCTGATGTCTGTGCCAAGGTTATTATTGTTATTGGCGGCAGATCCTTAATGGTTTTGGGGCGCTTTTTGTTTCGACGGTATTCGACGGTTGATTTGGCATTTTCAAGCACCAGAATGAATTCTTCTGAGTACATTACATTGGTGCCATTTATTAAAAATAGCAACGAAAAAGAATTCTTTTTCCAAAAAGACAGTGCCTCAGTATATGTAAGTCGTCAGATGATGAGGCCTCATAAAATATCAAAAACTTGTGCAACATTTCATTATTTTAAATGTTGAGAATCTCTGTTGCATATATGAACTTTTTAAGTACATTTTTCCCAAACGACAAGCAATTGCAACTCAAACTGTTTTAGCGTTTTTTTTTTTTATTGAGCACTTTATTAGAACAATAATAATGATTGTTGTTTTGACTATAAAAAAATGTGATGACAATAAAAAAAAGCTAAAGAAATTATCCTTCGTATAAACAATAAAATAGTCCTTAAAAAAAGTATCCATAATAATGGTAAGCACAGTAGTGAAACATATACTAAAAAGAAGATTAATATTCATTTTTCAAATAAATTTTGTACTCATACTATAAAAATTACATGTGTTAATATGAGATATTGCTAATTATAAGTGAACTTATTCCACGAGTCCGAGTTTTTATTCGTAATACTCGCTTATCTAGTAGAGCACATCCGTTTGTAGTTGATTGTCCTGTGTTTCGCACAACGCATTACAGAGAAAATTCGTTTTTTAGTCGAACGATTCGTATGTGGAACAAACTTCCCGCAGAAACTCTAACAAACACTACTCCCCCTTTCCTCCTTCCCATACCCTCTTTTCCTGAGCAATACAATGCACTGCATGAGTAGGGGCATCCCCTGAGTATTAGTTAAATAAAAAAAAAAAAAAAAATACATTTCTATAGGAAAAGATGTACACTTGATTTTCATTAAAATCAACTAAAATGGGTAGTTATTTTTACAATCTCCGAGTGGGGTCGCGCGAATAAGGTCGATTTTAATGCACGCAAGACCCAATGTTGTATGTTAACCCACAGACGGGCTGTGGAATTGACATTGTCATCTGTAACTATGGATGGTATAGGTATTGAGGAATCGGATACTCTTGATGTTCTGGGCATGAGAATACAGTTGTGATGTCCGTTGGAATAAGCACGTATTTCAAGTGTCGAAAGAGGCATTCAAGTGTCTCGGTTTTCTAAAACGGTTGCAAGACTTACTTCACTCCATCCGATCTCCTTACTATTTATACCAGCTATATCCGGCCAAAATGGAATACAACTCTCATATATGGGCAGGGGCTCCATTGTCTATTCTGAAGCTTCTGGACCGTGTTCAGGGGAGGGCGGTGAAGCTTATCAATGACAGTAGTGTATCCAACTCTATTGATTCATTGGAGCATCGTCGGAATGTGGGTTGTGTGACACTTTTCTATCGATATTACCATGGGAGATGCTCATCTGAGATAAGTGAACTTATTCCACGAGCCCGAGTTTTTATTCGTAATACTCGCTTATCTAGTAGAGCACATCCGTTTGTAGTTGATTGTCCTGTGTTTCGCACAACGCATTACAGAGAAAATTCGTTTTTTAGTCGAACGATTCGTATGTGGAACAAACTTCCCGCAGAAGTCTTCCCTGTTACTTACAATTTAGAAAAATTTAAATCAAATATCCACAAACACTACTCCCTCTTTCCTCCTTCCCATACCTTATTTTCCTGATCAATACAAAGCACTGCATGAGTAGGGGGCATCCCCTGAGTATTGGTTAAATTATAAAAAAAAAAAAAAAAAAACTGCACAACTTCTTTAAACCTTTGACGACCGAACTTAAACTGCTGAGATTTTTTGACGAAACTTCGTAGAGACTTGTACCTATGACAAAAAATAAATGTTGTGCTGCATTTTTTCGCTGTACTGCTCCCCCTTTCGGAGAAATATAAGGAGTGAGATCGAAAAAAAACCCAACACACTAGACTGGCTCAAGAGTGTATGAAATTTGCAGATGTAATTTTTTTTTTTCTCCACAAGGCCGCCCCTGTTCCAGTCATCAAAAGAAGGGTGCATACCAAAAAATTGGAACAATCGGACCATATTTAGAGGTCGCTAGAAATTTCAACTTTTTGATTTTGTGTTTCAAGTTACGTACATTTTATAGTGTAGTACTATATTTCTGCTTTGTTTATATTAGTATAAATTTCTGTTAGTGTACATATGTTTTTACAGTGTATTTATTAAGTTCCGTCATTGTCAATAGTTGTCCTACTCTTACGAATATAGCCATCCTTTTTCTTCTTATTTCCAGCATAGATATACTTATTTTTACTTTGCTTAAAGAAATTAAAATACGGGAAATCCCCTGTAATTTTATATTTAATCAAAAAAGAAGAATTCTTTAAACATAAAGGTGCTATTATATAATTTTTGCTACAGGCAATAAGCAAATTTAAGTGTTACTTTTGTGCATTTTATTAATGGTTAAAAGAGTGAGTAGTGCGAAAGAAATATTGTTTTTGTAAACTTTTATTTATTTTTGCGATCTTTTTAGATATAACTCATGACTTTTAATACTGGTTCAAAATTTATGAGAAGCTCTCCAAGAGCGTGGCTAATAGGAAATCCAATTGAAAATTTTTCCACAGCAAGGCTTCCATCAAAAATGGATGTGCTTAAAATGTTGAATTTTCATCACTTTGAACAAAAAGGACTAAAAAGGTTAGTATTAAGGAGACAGTAACTGTAGTATTGGATATTTGGAAGAAAGCTAAAATTCCTACTCAAAGGTCCGATGCCATCGAAAAAAAACTCCGCAATCTGCTATCCGAATTTATCCTATTAAAGAAGAATCGAAAAACCAATTCTGAAAGGTGTCGCATCAAAGAAGAAATGTTTAAGGAGAATTCGACTGAAATATTTGATATTGCCATTAAAAATGCTTACATCAAAATGAAAAATGAAGAGGACAAGATGTTTCTTACAATGCAAAGAGAAGGCGACAAGGCGGAAAGTAGAAAGCAGATAAGAGAATCAAAAGCTGAAGCCAGTAAGCTGCGATACGTCGAAAAACAGAAAGCAAGTGAAGTTGTTGTTAGCTCCATTTCTGCATTAAACAGTTATGATGGTTTCACCGAGACCGAGTCGGATTATTCATCGAGTGATGAATTTATTTGTTATGAAAGAAAAAATAAATCAACCATAACCAAATCAGTTTTAAATAAAGACGTTTATTGCATCAATTGATCGCGTAAACCTTTCTGATAGAAAAGCAATGTTTGTTGTCGGAGCTGTTTCTCAAGCATTGGGCAAACCTGTGTCCGATATGACTTTATCACGAAGTACAATACAACGTACAAGAAACCGTCTCCGAAAAAATATAACCGAAAAATAATAAAGATACTTGTGCGTTTGTTACCAAACGCACAATTATTTTATTTGATTTATTAATGGATGATGGACATGAAAAGGCTCATTCATTCCTTACAAAGGACCTTGCAGTGTGGAAAGATGATGCAATTTATATTCAGATGAAAGAAAGAGCGAGCCTTTTAAGAGTTGTAAACGATTGAGCAGAGCGTGGTATTGCTTTGGTTAACGAAATTAACAACTCTATCACAAAAAATGAAGAACAGAAACAATATTTGCTCCGCTTAGTTGATTTACATAGAAAGACATATCCTGTGGCTTCAAAAAAAATAACGTTAGAAATGTATTTATTAAAGCTAAACAAATAATATAAGCAACACTTAAAAGTGTTTTGTCAATATCTAAATTTTATGTACATAAATAATAATTTTTTTTATAAAAATTAAATTTTTGTTTGAATTTGACATGAATCCCGAAAAATCGTAAATTTCTAGCGACCTCTAAATATTGGCCGATTTGTCTGAAATTTGAAATATATATTTATTTTGTCTATTGAAATAGGGGCAGCCTTGTGGAGCACAAGATTTTAAAGTTTTTGCATTTTGAGCCAGTCTACCAACACACATTTTCACTTACAACTGCTTTTGTGTACGAACTTTTTTTCTTATCAAGTCTATCGAACTGTTAAAAGTTGATCACATAATCGCAAATTTCCGTACATTTTTTTGTGTAATACAAAAACATCAACATTATGTTTGCACTATGTCTATTAGCCAGACAATTATGTCGCCACTCTAGTCCTCGCATGTTTTCTGCCGAAGCAGAAAACATGCGAGGACTTCCTATTAAATAATGTGTTGCTTTCCTTGGAAAGGGGATAGTAGAGAGGTGAAAAGTGGGGAAATATGAAGGGCTTCAAACATGGCAACACTGTAATTGCGCGAGATGATAAGTTTTTAGAACAGTTGTTGCTCGCTACCTGATGGAGAGTTGGCGAACTAATTGAAGCTTTTAAATTCATAGCCCTGATTCATTATTTTACTTCGTTGGGGTTAAGTGCTATGGGAACACCGAAGGCGGGCGCTGCGATACATATGAGGGATAGAAAACTCATATATACTATTTTTTCTAAATTGTTGTTGTCGGCACCGGGAATCGAACGCTGGACCATCTGTGTAACAGTCCAACGCTCTAACCATTGCACCACATTTTGAACCTTCTAAACCCTAGGCGGCGGTAATATGACCACTAGGCCGGGTCGATTTGTATGGAGGCAAAAAAATTTGCTCAACGTTCAAGGAAAGTCGTATTTCAATAAGAAATCAAAATAAGAAACTTTGCCGAAGGAACCATACCTCTAAAACGATGTCTGATGTATTGATTTTTGACCCGTAGGGTAAATTTTGAAAAATTCCACTTTGACCCATTTAGAGTGCCCCAATCGAGTCCAACCCAATCGAAAACAATTTATACATTCATCTGCTAGAGCGTCTTCCGGAGAAGAAATAGAGACCCTAATCTTGGAAAGACTCCTCCTACTTTCTGAAATATCTCAATCCCGAGATTTGTCCCTTTTGCTATAAAACACGGCTAAAAAGGCCCTCTTTCAATTTCAATTTTAACACCTTAACGGGCACCTAGAATGATGATTTATGCATTAATCTGCTAGCGCGTCTCCCGGAGAAGAAGTAGCTCCCATAATCTTGGAGACTTTCTGAAATATCAAAGTGGGATTATTCAAAATTTGACCCTACGGGTAAAAAGTCGGGACATCAGAATTCGTTTTAGAGGTATGGTTCCTTCGGCAAAGTTTCTTATTTTGATCCGTAGAATACGATTTTCCTTGAACGTTGAGCGATTTTTAAATCGACCCGCCCTAATGACCACCCAAAATAGGAAACTTTTTCCAAATAAAATTTTGGCGCTCGCCATTATTTTGTTTCTAATCTGATACTCAAAAAATTAACATATTTGTGATCTGCTAGTGTATATCAAACATATAACATTTGTTTTTTGTTAAACAAAAATCCTTGCAATGTTTATTTATTAATTAAAATGCATTCATCAGCTAATTTAATACCGACTTTATCTACTGACAGGTCCTTACATGTTTCATTTCGTGTCACCGAAAATCATCAGAGGACCAATGTGAAAGAGGTATAAGATTTACCCAAATTATAATTTTTGAAGCAAAAAGATCAACACATTGCTTTTTTACCCGTATTGTGTTATGTACTTGATGAGAAGTAAAAAACAAAGTAAAAAGAATTGAGTTAATTCAAATCAAAAACAATATATTTTTAAGTAACAAACATTGTTCGTGTGTGTACACGCTAGAATCTCTAGTCCTAATACACTGTGTTGTTAGTGTTTATTAAATAAACAATAACACTTTCTGGCTATAGCATTAGGGCCTTAAGTCAGTTTTGACATTTCAAACATTTTACTTTTAAATTAAAAAAAAAAATTAAAACTAGAGATTCTAGCCTGTAAACGAACATTGTACAAGGTGGCGCAAAAGTAATCCTCCTATCAGAAAATGCTATAAATTTTGCGATTGGCCCCTAATGTCAGTTCTGTTTTGGCATTTGTGTAGTAAACACATGCGAAATACACGTTAATAAACAATGTTACGCTACACTGCTCCAGAACGCGGAATATTGGTGACTATTTATTTGACCAATAATCGGTCGGTGACTTTGGCACAACGTGAATTTCGTCGCAGATTTCCTGGCCGTCCAACGCCTACTGGTGAAACACTGCGACGTTTAGCCGCTCGCCTCGAAGAGACTGGCACAACACGAGATGCTTCCAGGCGTGGCAGACCCCGGAGTAGCCGTTCTGCAGAGAATATTGCTGCTGTAGCCGAGGATGTCATGGAAGCGCCGTCGACATCGACCAGACGACGTGCCACGCAAATGGGTATCAGTCGACGGTCTTTACAGCGAATTTTGGTACAAGATTTGAAGATGTTTCCGTACAAAGTCCAGACGATGCATCAGCTGTTAGCTGCTGACCGCCAATCGCGTGTTACATACGCTCAAGCCATCCTTAATCACCACCAAGAGGAAGATGATTTTTCATCAAAAATAATCATGAGTGATGAGGCCCATTTCCATCTTAGCGGGTAAGTAAATAAGCAAAATTTACGCTTCTGGGGCACTGAAAATCCGCGTGTAACCCACGAAGAGCCATTACACCCGCTCAAAGTCACTGTATGGTGTGCTGTTTTCGCTGGAGGAGTCATCGGACCTTTTTTCTTCGAAGACGTCGCGGGCCAAACGGTTACTGTGAATGGTGAGCGCTACAGAGCAATGATAAACGAGTTCTTTTTGCCGCAACTTGATGAATTGGGATTGGAAAACATGTGGTTCCAACAGGACGGTGCAACGGCACACACTGCACGTGCCACAACCGATATGCTGAAGGATGCATTTCCCGGGCGCATAATCTCCCGTTTTGGCGATTTGCACTGGCCAGCAAGATCGCCTGATTAGACCGCTCCAGACTTCTTTTTGTGGGGCTTTTTGAAGTCGCGGGTTTATGTCAACAAGCCTCAGACTCTTGCAGCTCTTAAAGACAATATCCGTCAAGAATGTGAGGACCTATCGCCAGAAGTTTTGGCCAAAGTGATGGAAAATGCCATAAAAAGGGCTCAAATGACAATCAACTGTGGCGGCGGCCATTTACATGACATCATATTCTCGACTTGATGTAAAAAAAATTAAAATACCAAATAAAAATAATCCACAAGAAGAATCAAAGTTTTTAATTATTTTTTTAAATTACAGCCAAAAAACATCGGAAGGTTATTTTTGCGCCACCTTGTATATTAGTTAAAAATTTTATAATTTCGATTTGAATTAGTTCAATTCTTTTAATTTCATTGGGAACTACTTTTTTTACAATTATTTTTTCAGTATTATAAAATATATTAGCGGTATTCATTCTGGGTGTTATATTTACTTCGTGTTATATTTACTACGATTAGTTCACAACAAAGGGTGAGTGTATTATTTAATGTATGGTAAATTTATAAATCAGCTGATTTTTGTTGTACGCCACATATGCATAAAAAATTATTTTAATTTGAGAAAAATGCCAAAATTTACAGTAAAAGAAAAAATCACATATTTTTTTCTGCAAAACCTTTTCGCTTTCAACTGGGTTTTTCGTTTTTTTTTTATTAATTTTTAAGTTTCTCTAATAGTCAACCTAAAATATTTTTTTTTTAATGCGTTCCGGTAGGCTAGTTGATAGCATGCTAGCTTATCAGTGAGGGGGTCGTGGGTTCGATTCCCACCAGAGTCATTGGTCTGTTTTCGCTACAACGAGCCGAAAGCCATAGTAGCTAGTGCTCGGTTAGGGTAATAGGATATAATTTGTAATTATATGAATATTAATAAATAAAATAAAAATAAAAAACATTTTTTTGGCGGCAAAACAGTCAGCTGTTCTTTTTTTGCTGATAAATTTATCACGCCTGTTTACCACAGTTTTTTGTCTGGTATTTCACCACAGCGTGGTAAATTTTAGTGCAATACATTTTCTTGTTGGTTCTGGTAAATTCTGATAAATTTGTCAAACGTACACCATTTACCAGATCTACAAGGGTTGTTTACTACCAAGAATGAATACCGATATTAATTTATAAAAAAAATAACATTATAACCAAGGTTGGCATTCAATAACTTTTCATAATAACGATGGTTGGCTAACACAGTAACACTAAGACAGAAATGAAAATTTTAAAAAGTGATTCCATTAAAGTTTATTATTTTACCTGCTTGACTGTAAAATATCTTAAATTGAAGTAGAAGTTGTTAAGTAATTTAAAATAATAAACAAATAAAATTAAGTCGTCATTTAAAAAAATTAATTGGTACTAGCCTACATTTTCTTATTTGCTTTGTTTCAATTAATATAATTAGATTTACAATGACACCTTCAAACCCAACAATTATTTGGTTTTGGTACTACAGTTACCTAATTCCATGAGGGCTTTCAACAATTTAACTCACATAATGACCTCATGTAAATATTTAATTCTTAACATTCTACTGTTGACTATCTCTCTCACACACTCTACTGAACGGTATAATTTAACTATTGTTCTCTAATTATTTTTCTATTGTTATGTTCACAAAACTAAACTATGTATAGACTGCAACAACAAGTCACGTATACAGCTAATTGACTTACAAGGAAAGAGCGCTAAGGGGATCCGGTAGGGTTTATAGAGATCTTAAATGATCATCCCAATTTAAATGCTCATCAAGTAGTTCTAAGAAGTGGTGGAAGGAAAAACTCTCGAATTTTTTAGCAAGCAAGTTTGCAACAATAAATAGTAAAGGCAAAAGTGCACTTTAGCGGGCACACGAAAAAAAAGTACCCCCTCTGGAATTAAAAAAATAAAAAAAAGCCGAAATTGGAAATAGACCCCCTGGGGTGCCTACCCACACTTCTGTGTATGTAAACACAAGTATGAGTATGACAATATTTTCTCTCGGTTTCAAAATTAATTTTTTTTCAGATCCAATAAACGTGGCCCGCATTATAGCCATTTCAGTAAATTTTTAAAAAATGGTGCTCAAATGAAAGGAAATTACAAAAACAAATTTTGAAATAAAATATTACAGCCATTTTAGCAGACTTGGGCGACATCAATTACATTTCAAAATCATTCACTTTTCACTTTTCAATTTTTCAACACCAAACATGGAACATAATACCATTATTTGTGTATTAAATTACATGCCAATTACCTTTTTACATCTAATTACATGCAATTGGGTGTAATTGCCCTGTAATTAAATACCCATGTTGTTACTAATCCCCATGTTTGCTATTAAACATTTGGTATTAAACATTTTACAAATTTTCCAATGAAGCTTTTTAAAACTCTCAAGTGTGAGTGTAGGTATGAAATTATTAATGCTATAGAAAAATTTCATAAGTGAATGATTTTGAAATCTAGTTGACGTCGCCCAAGTATGCATTTTAGTCAATTTTAGACCCTTTAGTGGAACTAAAAATGTTAAATTGTTTTAATAAGCAAAAATAATGTTCAAATGAAGGAAAACCACAAAACTAGTACACAATAAAGTGATTTCAGTTGCTATCGTTGGCATTTGCAAGGGATTACCGCGTTTTTTGGTTTAGGCGCTTTCTACTCCAGTCCATCCCAATCTTGACTTATCTGAGGAAAGTTTTTCTGCGTGACAGGCATTTGGCCGGGCTTATTGGCTTTCTCCTGTGTGATAGGCAGTTTAGTGACTTAGTTGAGTAAAGTTTTCCATTTGCGTTATCAAATAAAATTTAGTTTATTGTAATTTCGATGTTTTTTTTTAAGTGTTTTGAACATTTTTCTTCGTTTTAAGTATTAAAGATAGTAGCGCCGCAGTCTAATTTTGAAAAAGCCCACTTTGATATTTCAGAAAGTAGGAGGAATCTCTCCAAGATTATGGGAGATACTTCTTCTCCAGGAGACGCGCTAGCAGATTAATGCATTAATCATCGTTCTAGGGGGTTTAAAATTTTAAGTTAAAGAGGGCCTTTTTAGCTGTGTTTTTTTAGCAAAATGTGCCAAATCTCGGGATAGAGATATTTCTGAAGTAGGAGGAGTCTTTCCAGATTAGGGTCTCTATTTCTTCTCCGGAAGACGCTTTAGCAGATGAATGTATAAATTATATTCGATTGGGTTGGATTCGATTGGGGCACTCTAAATGGGTCAAAGTGGGATTTTTCAAATTAACTTTACGGGTCAAAGTCGGGACATCGGAATTCGTTTTTAGAGGTATGGTTCATTCGGCAAGTTTTTATTTTGATCACTAGAATACGATTTTCCTTGTACGTTGAGCGATTTTTAAATCGACCCGCCCTAATGAACATATACAATGTTTTTTAAGAAAATCGAAGCAAGACAAGTCTACCTTCCATATATCCTGAAAATGAAAAAGTGTCAAAACCCTTTCCACGACTGTCACTTCTACAATTCTTACCAATTTCAAAGATTTTCTCAGTAATTATATTCGGTAATATAAATGTGCAGTTTTATATTCTATCTATTTGTTCTATAGAGATAATAATATAATATTGTGTTTATTTTCATTATTTTTACTTCGGTGGGGTTAAGTGATATGGGAACACCGAAGGTGGGATCTGCGATGCATATGGAGAGATAGAAAACCTAATAAGTATTATTTTACCTAAATTGATCCAGGGATTCGAACCCGGGAACATCTGGTGTAACAGATATGATATGATACTTTTTGGAATTTAGTGAGGAACGGGGTACGAAAAGGGGTTTAGAGGGGAAAAAGTTCTTCAATTGAGGCCTGGGCAAGCAAGCGTCCTAATCCCTCTTATACATCCGGTTCGACAGAATGTTTGGGAGTTCATTCGGAAAGGGGCATGATGGTAAAAAGTCTCTCCATTAACAGCCTGAAATTATGGAGTTTAGGTTCTAATCTTGTGTAGACAACGCTTAAACAGATGTTGGATGTATCTGGGAGGGGGGGAGACTTTGACTTTTTAAATTTTTGCCAGTAACGTTGTAAAATAAAAGTTCAAAGAAAAAATTTCTCCCACTTAATGGCTTGGCTAAAAGTTTAAATTTAAACTCAGGTTATTTTTTAGAAATTTACTTCGCCCAAAAAGAGGAAAACTCCTGAGAAAAATCATTTTTTTTTAAATATTCCTATATTTAAAACTACCGGTAACGAAAGTATCGGGTTTTAATTGATTTAGTTATTTGCTGACAGAGACATAATTTGTTTGATAGATTTTTATTTGTAATTTTTACTACATTGGATATGATTTACAATACATGTAATGTTTCATAATGATCATTTGAATGTTTTGTACAGTTGTTTTTACTGCATCAAGTAGTTATTTTTAATAGTTAAAAATAACTACTCTCAAAAAAATAAGTTAGTAGAAAAATTAGTAAAACGTATTGTACATTAAGTATACTATTTCTCAGCTAAGTTTTTGCGAAATTATGTTTTCAGCTAAAATTTTAGTTATATTTATTCCGCACATTAGTACTGTAGACGAAACCAGATTGAAAGATATACGCAGAATAAAGTAGATGTGGCGGGCATGTCAGATGTAGTAGAAACGAGGAAAATGATTTTTTAAAAAGTACAACTCCTGTAAGTCATACTAAAAAATCTACCATGGGAGATTTTTGATATGTTTTTCATACAACAGGACGTCAGGAATGTGAAT
>CM037855.1:38885188-38904754 GCA_021234595.1 Delia radicum | reverse complement strand
ATGAATTATCAGCCAATTCGACTTACTCTCGAATTCGACTACGAAAAACCGTAATAAGGCCAAATAAGAATGAGAATTTCCAAAATTCTATTTTCGGACACATTTGTTTGTTGGGCAGGAGAGTTAGGGGGCACATAAACTTTCTCCGCTTTTATTTAAGGGTCTCTAACAAGAATCTGAAGTCGAAATTGAAATATATCCACAAACAAAAACTCGGCAGTGAAAGGGTTAAATCAAATTTATATTCCAATATTAGTATTTTCCTAAACTTTTTCACTGTGACTTGTAAAACTTCATTTCAAAACAATCATATTCATCTGTACTTACCATCAGCATCGACTTCATTGATCATATCCTGTAATTCAGCTTCTGTGGGATTTTGACCTAGCGATCTCATGACTGTGCCCAATTCCTTTGTGGTAATGGTGCCATCACCATCTTTATCGAAAAGTGAGAATGCTTCTTTGAATTCAGCGATTTGTTCTTCTGTTAGTTGATCAGGCCTAAAATAAAAAAAAAAAAAATACAAAAAAACAACATTTTAGTATAAAGGATAATGAAAATATATAAAGAAATGAGCCAAGATAAAATATAGAAAAAAAATTAGAAAAAGTTTTAAGAAAAGTATAGAAAAAAAAGCATATTTTTACCATTCTCCCCACGAAAAATATAATCTAAAAAAATTTAACAAAATGGTATAAACACTTCAACTGGCAAAGCTTAACAGCCTCACTAAAACTTCAAATATATACAAAAAATATATAAGTTTATCTCTAAATGCTTTTCTAAAGCGATTAAAGTGGATTCTTGATTTGTTGAGTTTTTTGTGCTGTATTTCCTTTCCGGTTTAGAAAGATTTATATTTAGATTTTATTGTTTTATTTTTTCTTATTTTGCTTTTATTTATTGTATATTGTTTATTGACATTTTGTCAACAAAATTTGAATTGTAAATCATTTGTAAAAGTGTTGAAATATTTTTTATTTCAATTTAAATTTTAAAAACATAGTAAAAAAACACACTAGAGAACAAAATTTAAGTTTTTAAAAAATGTCGGTGGCTTAAATTTTCAATATTTTAAGATAATTTAAAAAATGAAAATGAAAATTATTCAAGTTCGAGGACATACTCTATATTTCTTTATTAGGATATTGTCCTAACAAATAATCTATATAGTTTTTTGTTTTCAAATTTATTAATTGACCACTTTTAGGAATGTGTTGATAGATCTATTTCGGGAATTTTCTAAGTTCCCATCATCAGAACACGTTTTGAAAGCGGTAACAATCCCATGCCAAACATCAAACATTCATATGAACTAGTTTACTCACTACATGAGATTATAGAAGTTAAAGATTATAACCATTGATCAGAAATAAATTGAAAACTGGTTTGTTATGTGCAAAGTCCACCTCTGGTGGATCGGACATAATAATAATTTTTTCGAACTTGAATAATTTTCATTTTCATTGCACAATTAAAGGTCGAAAAAAACATAATTTTTATTTTTAATAAAAATTATATCAAACTTGTATAAAAGACAAAGTACCGTCTAGTTTACTTCCCCTGTTTTGTTTATAAACTAAACAAAATATAAAAAGGAGAGAAAAACAAAAAAACGTGTATTGAATATCCACCAGAGGTGGACCTTGCACATAACAAACAAGTTTTCAATTTATTTTTGATCAATGGTTATAATCTTTAACTTCAAGCTCATATATATTAGTTCTCATGTAGTGAGTAAACTAGTTCATATGAATGTTTGATGTTTGGCATGGGATTGTTACCGCTTTCAAAACGTGTTCTGATGATGGGAACCTAGAAAATTCCCGAAATAGATCTATCAACACATTCCTGAAAGGGTCAAATAATAAATTTGAAAACAAAAAACTCTATAGATTATTTGTTAGGACAATATCCTAATAAAGAAATATAGAGTATGGCCTCGAACTTGAATAATTTTCATTTTCATTGCACAATTAAAGGTCGAAAAAAAACATAATTTTTATTTTTAATAAAAATTATATCAAACTTGTAATTTAAAAAATGTTTGCAATAATTTCATTTGTGCAAAAAAATTGTGACACAAACTCTTTAGATTGTTAAATGTAATTTGCTTTTCAACAAGTGTGGTGTTGGAATATTTAAATTATCGATTACAAACTTTTTGCACATGTTTTGCTTATTAATTTTAAACTTAAAATCAATGTTATTTCTTTGATATTTCAATATTTTACGTGTTTGAACAATGAAAGTACAATTTTCAAATAGCTTTAGTGACGTTTTTATAAAATACAGTACAACAAATAGAAAATATATTCAAATATTAAATGTTCAATCGCTTTGTTATTCACAACGTTTTTAAAATTTGAAAATCTCATCAGAAATAGTTAAACATGATTAAGTAAATGTTTAGTTAAACTTAGTTTTGTGAAGTTTTTTTTTTTAATGTTAAATGGGTTGAATATAATTTCAATATCGTTTTCAGAAAAAATTTTAAGCAATGTTCTTAGGTTTTTTGTTGAAACATTTGGAATTTGCCACATAATCATTATTTTTAATTAAACTTGGTTAAGTTAAGTTTAGCTAAACTTGATTTTGTTAAGTTTAAGTCAGAAAATTTATTAGATTTTGTTTGAAAGGTATAGATTTAATGGTAAATTTGATTATCATGGTAAATTCTTTAAAAAAGTTTAAAATTTTTAATTTTCAAACTATGTTGGGTGTCGTAATTGTTTATTTCAGAATTTTACTAAGTATTTTTGTGACGGTTTTATTAAATGCTAAAAAATTGCTAAAATTGCAAAATGCTAAAATTGTATTGATTTTTCATCCTAGAATGTTTAAGATTCTGAAAAACTAAACAAAAACAGTTAAACTTGGTTTAATCAAGTTTAGTTAAACCAGTTAGGGTTTAGCGAAAAATTTAATTTAAAATAACAAGGAATTTTAAAAATGGCTAGTTTCAAATTTTAAATATATTGATTCTAACATTTTATGTGTAGTTAACTTAGTTTAGACAATTTTAGTAAACAACTTTAACAAAAATGCATTTAAAATTTCATGAAATTTTAAAAATATATTTACAATTTCATAGAATTTTGTAAAATGTTTATTTTTAAATCTTAAAATCATTTTTTTAACATTTTATGTGGCTAAGCTATGAAGTATTTAAATATTATAGTGTAACTTTTATAAAATATAGTTAAATTTAGGTGGAACAATGTATTGTTTAAAGTGGGTATTGCAGCGGTTGATCAATTACTGTTTCAGATTCTGTAATCTTAACAAAAATAGTTAAACTAAGATTTAGAACGTTAAGTTAAACTTAGATTTAGAACGTTTGGTTAAACTTAGTTTAAATAAGTTTAAAAAACTATTTTATTTTATTAATTAATAATCATATAATTACAAATTAAATAATATTACCCTAACCGAGCACTAGCTACTATGGCCTTCGGCGCGTTGTAGCAAAAAACACAGCAGTGCCTCTGGTGGGAATCGAACCCACGACCCCCGCACAGATAAGCCAGCACGCTACCAACTAGCCTACCGGGCTAAATGTTTATTTTAGCTTTATTTTTCTTATACTGATTGTGGTAAAATCATAAAAGTATTTTAAATTTTAAATATATTTCTGTCAATTTTATAAAATACAGTGAAACTGCAATGGAACAGCTATTAATCAATAATGGTTTAAGGTTGTTTCTGAAAATCTTAAAAAACCCAGTTAATCTGGGATTTAACAAGTTTAGTTAACTTAGTTTAAATAAGTTTATAAAAACTATTTTGTCAAAATTAATAGAAAATTATTCAAATTTGTTAAAAACTGCTTGCTGTAAAATTTTAATTTTATTTTTGTAATATTTTTTGTGGTAAAATATTGAAAGTATTTTGAATAGTATGCAGTCAGTTTTATTAATGGAATAACATTAAGAATACAATTTATATTGCAACTGTTATGGAATCGCTTAAGATTCCAAAATAATTCACAAAAATAGTTAAACTTGATTTTAGGAAATTTAGTTAAACTTAGCTTAAGCAAGTTAAGCAAAAACAAATTTAGTTATAATTTATAAGAAGTTTCACAGAAATTAAATTAAATTATTGTTTTAACATTTAAATCATATTTAACTAATGTTTCATGTGGTAAAATATTACAAGTATTATAAATTTCAAATATTTTGCTGTCAGTTTTACAAAATAATGTTTATTTAACTTTATTAGATGAACTTTTTTAGGAAATTTCTTTCGTTACTGATAATCCATAATTGTGTATAAATCTGAAAAACCAAACAAAAATAGTTAAACTTGGTTTAAGGAAGTTTAGTTAAACTGAGTTTAAGTAAGTTAAGCAAAAACAAATTTAGTTATAATTAATTAGAAGTTTCACAGAAATTAAATTAAATTATTGTTTTAACATTTAAATAATATTTAACTAATGTTTTATGTGGAAAAATATTACAAGTATTTTAAATTTCAAATATTTTGCTGTCAGTTTTACAAAATAATGATTATTTAACTTTATTAGATTGACCTTTTATAAGAAATTTCTTTCGTTACTGATAATCCATAATTGTTTATGGATCTGAAAAACCAAACAAAAATAATTAAACTTGGTTTAAGGAAGTTTAGTTAAACTTAGTTTAAGTAAGTTTAGCAAATAATTTTATTTAAAATTTATTCAAAATTTTACAGAAATTAAAATATGAATATTTTTCTAAAGTTTTAATTGTATTTTTCGAAGATCTCATGTGGCAAAATAATGAAAGTATGTATTTTAAAAATGTTTGTCTCTTTTTTTTGAGAAATCAGATGGAATTTAATGAATTGATGTGATATATAATATTTATACCGAAACTCTTAAACTACAATTGTTTAAGATTCTGAAATTATTAATAACAATAGTTAAACTTGGTTTTAGGAAGTTTAGTTAAACTTGGTTTAAGTAAGTTTAGTGAACCAATTTAACTAAAATGTATTAAAAATTTAAAAAATCGCATATTTTAGAATTTTAATTTAACTTTTTCTAACATTTTGTGTGTTTTAACAGAAAAAACATGTTTTTTTTTGTTCAGTTTAATCTACTTATAATTACACTAGTTTAAGCATTTAATTAACTTGGTTTAATTAAGTTATGTTATATATTTCAGTGGACATTTATATACATTTATTGATATTTACTGATATCAAGAAAACATTATCAACTGCATACTTTTGCAATTTTTTATTATAACGTAATTTTGTTTGCCAATTCTTTTGATGAGAATAACCTTTGTCAATCAATACCTTCCTTCAATCACAACAAGTGTTTTTACAATAATTGATTATAGACATTTCTTTTAACATGTTTTCATTATTAATTACATTTTATATCAATAACAATGGTACTTCTAAGTATTATTGCAATATTGCATCATTTTACGTACACCTTTTAATGAAATAGAAAAGCAATTGTAATATGTAAGTTGCATGTGATGTGATATGTTAATGAATCTTTTTTGTAAAAATTTTAAATGTGATTCTTAATTTCTGCAATTTTTAAAGACTTTTTCTCAAAAAAAAAAAAAAAATATCAAGTCAATTATTATAAATTTATTAGAATTAAAGTAAACTTGAAACAATTTACTTCGATATAAATTAATGCAATGTTAATCTTAAGGAAATCTTAATATTTTAGTATATCTCATTGTGCTGGATTTAAAAAAAAAAAATAACTGAACAAAATTAGTTTAACTTGGTTTAAACAAGTTAAATCAAACTTAAGTCCCGGTTCACAGACGACAATTATAATTGCGCAATTTTTCTTCAATTCTCCTTTGAAATTGCTTTTGTGTTCACACAGGAAAATTTTGTTTCAGCAATTTTCGTATATCAACCTGCAGTGTTGAAAATTGCGGAAGACAAAACAAAACGGAATTGGACTACGGGCAAGTCTGTACCCCCTATCATTCTCTTTCCCTCCCTCTTCTATAAACTCAAGAATTGCGCAAGTAAAATTGCCGTGTGTGAACCAGCTCTAAGTGAGCAATGTTTGCTAAACTTTTTTTGAATGGAGAAGAAGAGTTTTAATATTCCAACTTTATTTTTATAATTCTGAAAACTTTTGATGGACTGATTTAAAGTTAACAATTTTGAGCATAGTATTGTTAATCTATTAGTGTTTAAGACTTCAAAAAATTATACAAAAATAGTTAAACTTGGTTAACACGAGTTTAGTTAAACTTGGTTTTAGAAAGTTTAGTGAAAAAAATCTGTTGAATTGGGTTTAAAATTAAAAAGTATAGAAGAAAAATGTTTCTTAAATGTATTTTTTGAAAGTTTAATGTCATTAATTAAAGATTCGTCATTAATTTTGTATATTTTTGGGTTATTTATTTTTTTTTTTTTTGGAAAATTTTAATGGACTGATTTATAGTTTTTATTATATTTTGTTAATAATAAATAGATTAAAATTTAAAAAAAAAAAACTACACAAAAATAGTTAAACTTGGGTAACACCAGTTTCGTTAAACTTGGTTTTGGAAAGTTTTGTGAAACAATTATGTTGAATTGGCTTTAAAATTAAGAGAGTAGAAGAGTAGTGCGATATAAATGAATTATTTTAAAGTTTTACGTGGCAAATTAAAGAAATTTTGTATATTTTTTGTGTTATTTAGAAATGTTGGACAATTTTAATAGACCTATTTGTAGTTTCTATTATATTTTGTTAATCTATTTAAGTTTAAGATTTAAAAAAAAACTATACAAAAATAGTTAAACTTGGTTAACAAGAGCTTAGTTAAACTTTGTTTTGTAAAGTTTAGTGAAAAAATTCAGTTGAATTGGGTTTAAAATATAAATGGAATAGTAAAAATTAATTACTTAAAAGTTTTATGTGGTTAATTAAAAATTTGTGATCAAATAGGTATGTGTAAATTTTGTATACAACAACATTCGGAAGCTCCACCAAATATTAGGCGAACTCACCAATCACAAGGCGAAATGTCAACAACCAATTAGGGATAGAAATGGCACTCTACTTACCACCAATGAACAACAGTTGGAAAGATGGAGACAGCATTTCGAAGAAACGAGTAATTCCGTACCACAGAGTTATCATACACCAAACTTTCTTTTGCCAAACAACAACAACACTCTTGCAATATCTTGCATCGCACCAACAGTCCGAGAAATTGAAGAAGCAATAATCAAACAAAAAAACCAACAAAGCTGCTGGTGAAGATGGTATACACGCAGAACTGCTACTAGCTGAACCTCAAATGGCAGCTAATCTTCTTCATCCCCACCTACAACAAGCCTGGCAAGAAGAACATTTCCCTTCTACGTGGAAAAAAAGGCGTTATAATAAAAATTCCAAAGAAAGCCGATCTACGTGACTGCGGCAATTTGAGAGGCATAACTCTTCTAAATATGATTTATAAGATAACTGCCAAAATAGTACAGAAGCTGAGTTTCGTCCTGACAGAAGCTGCATCGACCAGTCCAACACTCTTCGAATAATCGTCGAACAATGTATTAAATGGCAAACTCCTTTATAAATGGTTTTTGTAGATTTCAAAAAAGCTTTTGACATGATGAACAGATCTGCAATATGGGCGTGTCTTAAAAAGAAAGGTGTTCCCAACCAACTTATCAACATCATTAGAGCGTTATATGATGGTTCTGAAGTATCAGTCCTCCACAACGGCACCTGTAGCAACACTTTCACAAAAATGCTGGGGTAAAAACAAGGTTGCCCTCTTTCGCCACTACTCTTTACTATAGTACTGGACGAAATAATGAGAGAAGTGTGTTCCATCGAGAGAATGATAACTTGGACATTTAACAGTCATCTCGAAGATCTTGACTATGCGGATGATAAATGTTTGTTATCACATAAGATCAGTGATATGCAATCAAAGTTAGACCACCTCCAAGAACTAGCAAAGAAAGTAGGCCTAGAAATCAACATCGCGAAAACAAAGGCTATGAGAATAAATAACAATAGCTCACATCATATTTTATTGAACAACCAACGCATCGAATACGTCAACAACCGAGCAAGAGCAGCATTCGGTAGACTAAACGCGGTCTGGCGCTCAACACAAATATCTAAGAAGACCAAACTGAGGATATTCAAAGCGTGTGTCAAATCCATTTTACTTTATGGTTGTGAAACCTGGTTGGTATCCATAGGCACGACCAGAAAACTTCAAGTGTGTTTAAATAAATGTCTTCGTATTATTCATAAAATATTTTGGCCAGCCACTATACGCAACCAAGATCTTTGGCAACTAGCGAACGAAGAAGAAATTGGCAAACAAATAAAAAGAAGAAAATGTAGGTGGATAGGCCACACTCTGAGAAAAGATGCCACAAATATAACAAGAATGGCACTAAAATGGAATCCACAAGGTTCTAGAAAACGTGGCCGTCCAAACAACACATGGAGACGATCACTAAAAAACGAACTTGAACGATATGGTTTCACGTGGGACGATGCCGCAGTTGAAGCTAGAGACAGATTACGTTGGAGAAATCAACATGTTGAATCCCTATGCTCCATTAAGGAGTAAAGAAGGACAAAGAAAAAAAAAATAAAAATTTTGTATAATTTTTTGAGCTGTTTTAGATTTGATAAAAGTTTTATTAAATGTTAACCCACTTCTACTATATACAAGGTGGCGCAAAAGTAATCCTCCTATCAGAAAATGCTATAAATTTTGCGATTGGCCCCTAATATCAGTTCTGTTTTGACATTTGTGTAGTAAACACATGCCAAATACACGTTAATAAACAATGTTACGCTACATTGCTCCAGAACGCGAAATATTGGTGACTATTTATTTGACCAATAATCGGTCGGTGACTTTGACACAACGTGAATTTCGTCGCAAATTTCCTAGCCGTCCAACGCCTACTGGTGAAACACTGCGACGTTTAGCCGCTCGCCTCGAAGAGACTGGCACAACACGAGATGCTGCCAGGCGTGGCCGACCCCGGAGTAGCCGTTCTGCAGAGAATATTGCTGCTGTAGCCGAGGATGTCATGGAAGCGCCGTCGACATCGACCAGACGACGTGCCACGCAAATGGGTATCAGTCGACGGTCTTTACAGCGAATTTTGGTACAAGATTTGAAGATGTTTCCGTACAAAGTCCAGACGGTGCATAAGCTGTTAGCTGCTGACCGCCAATCGCGTGTAACATACGCTGAAGCCATCCTTAATCACCACCAAGAGGAAGATGATTTTTCATCAAAAATAATCATGAGTGATGAGGCCCATTTCCATCTTAGCGGGTACGTAAATAAGCAAAATTTTCGCTTCTGGGCCACTGTAACCCACGCGTGTAACCCACCGCGTGTAACCCACGAAGAGCCATTACACCCGCTCAAAGTCACTGTATGGTGTGCTGTTTTCGCTGGAGGAGTCATCGGACCTTTTTTCTTCGAAGACGTCGCGGGCCAAACGGTTACTGTGAATGGTGAGCGCTACAGAGCAATGATCAACGAGTTCTTTTTGCCGCAACTTGATGAATTGGGATTGGAAAACATGTGGTTCCAACAGGACGGTGCAACGGCACACACTGCACGTGCCACAACTGATATGCTGAAGGATGCATTTCCCGGGCGCCTAATCTCCCGATTTGGCGATTTGCACTGGCCAGCAAGATCGCCTGATTTAACCGCTCCAGACTTCTTTTTGTGGGGCTTTTTGAAGTCGCGGGTTTATGTCAACAAGCCTCAGACTCTTGCAGCTCTTAAAGACAATATCCATCAAGAATGTGAGGACCTATCGCCGGAAGTTTTGGCCAAAGTGATGGAAAATGTCATAAAAAGGGCTCAAATGACAATCAACTGTGGCTGCGGCCATTTACATGACATCATATTCTCGACTTGATGTAAAAAAAATTAAAATACCAAATAAAAATAATCCACAAGAAGAATCAAAGTTTTTAATTTTTTTTTTAAATTACAGCCAAAAAACATCGGAAGGTTATTTTTGCGCCACCTTGTACAATTATAAAATATGGTAAAACCATTATGTGTTTAAAACAACTACAAAAATTGCCAATGATTATAATTTATTTAGTCATAAATTTTAATAAAAGTTCTATATTTAAAGAATATATTTTTATGTTATGTAGCAATATCACAGCAAATATATTTTACCATTAAACGATAAGTTTATAATAATTTCCCCCTTATTCATTGTAGTATTAGTAAATTATTTACTTAGTTGCGTTATCGTTTTTCCAAGTTTTATGACTTAAGGCGTTAAAAAACACAAAAAAAAAGTTATGTAAGTATAGATTAGCTTTATTTATTAGAGGGTTCTTCAATTTTTTTTTATTAGTTTTTGAACTCATAATTTAATCAAGATAATATAAAACTTTTTAATTGGTTAATATAGTTTCAAAACAAGATGGACGGATGGACGGACGGACACAAAAAAGATTGCCAACAATAAATACAAATGAAATAAACCACCATCAATTTTTTTTTTATTTCGAATCGATAAGATAAAAGGGATCTAAAAACGAGTACATGAATTAAATTTGGTTATACCAAATTTTTTCTTTATACTATCCTTCACAATGAACCCTTACTTACATATGAAACAACAAAATATTTAACAAAAACAAAAAATGTAAAGAGGTGAAAACAAAATTTTAAGGTGAAAAACTTTTTTGGTTGTAAAAAAAAATTGTGTTTTGAAAAAATATTTTCGAGGTGAAAAACTATTTTTGAGATAAAAAACAATTTTTGTGGTGAAAAAAAATTTGAGGTGAATTTTAAATATTATTCACCTCTTGGCGTGTGGAGGAAAAATAAGACGTTATACTTTATACACCATACAATCATTTTGTATGGAAAATTTAGTGGTACCTTCACATTTTCATTTATAAATTTTGATGTGCTGGACCGATTTTGCTCATTTTTAATACCAAACTTTTCGGGAAAATGTTTATCAGTTAACAGTGATTTACAATACCAAACTTTTCGGAAAAATGTTCATCAATCTATGTAAAAATGTACAATCCATATTGCGCTTTCGCGTCGTGATCGCCATTTCTACAGACAGACGGACGTCGCTAAATCGTCTAAAAATGTAATAAGGATCAAGAATGTATATACTTTATGGGGTCTTGGACCTATATTTCGATACTTTACAAATGGAATGACAAACTGAATGATAAACCTCATAACAGTATGTGGAGAGTACTCGTATAAAAAGTATTTTTTATTATTTGCATTTAATTTGTATCTTTAAAAATATTTTATATATGCACCTAATTCTCAAGTAAATGAATCAACTTTTTGAAATAAAAAAATTATAATAACATTAAATAAAATAATAACAAATGAATGTATTGTGTGTGTTGGTTGGGGGTTGGCGGCTTGGCTTGACTTGGCTCATTATTATAATGAATCATTTGATATTTTATTAAAAATACACTACAGCAACAATTAAACAAAATGATATCAGTTGTTCTACACTGAGAGAATGATATGATGTATGATATTAATGAATTTTTGCATAGAAGCATTAAAGTGGCACTGGAACTCGTCCATTGAAACTTTTCATAAAATTTTATGGAAAATATCTCTTTATTGCTTCAAAGTTTCATTCACTCAATAAAGAAGTTTCATTAAAAAAACTAGTTTCGTTAAAAGTATGAAGATTTTCATTAATTTAAAGAAATTATTCATTGACTTAATGAATCATTTGGTATTTGTCATTTAAACAAAATTATATCAGTTACACTGAGAGAATTCTTTGAATGATATTAATGAATTTTTGCATAGAAACAATAAAGTTGCACTGCAACTCGTCCATTGAAACTTTTCATTAAACTAAAGCAAGTTTTCATAAAGTTTTATGAATAATATCTTTTTATTCATTAAAAGTTTCATTCACTCAATAAAGAGGTTTCATTAAAAAAAAATTAGTTTCAATAAAAGTATGGAGCTTTTCATTAATTTGAAAAAAATTTTCGAACACTTTATGAAAAGTTTCATTAGTTTACTGAAATCTTTCAATATCTTTTGTCCACTAAAATTCTCTATGTGTATGAGCAGATTGTCTCATCATAATGATCATTAAGTAAAATATTGAATGACTAAATCATTGAATTTGTCAAAAAAAAAAACTTAACCCTTTACTGCATGGTGTTACGAATATGTAACGAATTATTTCACTGACACTTTTTTTCATTAAATACTATAAAGTCACATCTCTATTGTAATCTTTAACAGCTTATATGTCCAAAACAATGATAAATTTGGAGATACACCCTTTATTGTGGCGAGAAAATTGGAAAAATTAGGGGAAAAAATGGTGATTCCAAAAAATAAAGTTGTTTTTATAATTTTTAAATACCAGGTTAAAAATCAATATATATGTATCCATTTATGGATATGTATGAACTCATTTATGATTACATATGAAGACATTCGAGTTCGTATATGTGTACACCTCCATATGCGATTCATACATGATGTTAATATTACCTAAAAATTTCGTTAATGTACACATACGAACATGTATGGAAATGTATGGACATGTATGATCATATATGTAAGTATTACCTCAATTTCCGTTAATGCATGAACATATACGGTCAAACATATGTACATGTATGAATCATTTATGAACACATGTATGAATTCATATGGACACGTATTAAGCATGTGTGGATCCATATATGTAAATTTTTAACAGGGTAATTACAATTTATAGGCAGTAATAATTAAAAAGTTATTAAATAAAGTAATTTGATATGATGTAAAAATTATAAGCTTTCCAACATACATTTTTTTTTTTTTATATATTCGCTATATTTTTGGTTATTATGTGATCCGAAATTTTTACCCACTTTGGTTGTTGCTAACAAAATCGTAAAGAGTGAAAATGTCGCAAAATGTCAAAATAGGTGTTTACTTATTATTCATTTACCACCAAAATATAAAACTTTCATTAAGATCTGGAGTTCCATGCTGTAAAAGGTTAAGAAATTGTATTTAAAACTCACATAATACAGACTGCATTCTTGGAAATTCCGAATTTTATACATTAAGGTAAGTTTTTCTTCAAAAAAAATAAAAAATATTCTTTTGTTAAAATTCTATGCATTAAATATTTACATAGATACCCAGTCAGGAAAAGACAAACGGGCCACCACTGGCAAGGCACTTTACCGAGTGGTACAAGTGGTGGTAACAAGTGCTTTCCCAAAAAGCAACTTTTGTTCCAAAAAAAAAAGAGGTCCGTCTGTTCAAAACGTGTCGGTCAAGCACTGTGGCAACAAAATTTCTAACGTTGGCAAAGTGTTGGTAAAGCCATTAAAAGGTAGTCTAAAAATTTGTTTACCAAAATACAATTTAAAAAAAGTTCATGTATAATTTTTTTCTTGCCACCGGGATTCGAACTCTGGCTGCCAGATTGGCAGCCGTCAGCTCTAACCTCTGAGCTAACGAGAGATACAAAAATGTATAGCTTAAAACGTAACTAAATGATAACTGCTGGGTAATAGTTGGCTGCTGAGCACTGGCAGAAGGTTTGATGGAAACAAATTGTTAACGTTGGGAAAACAAAAAAAATCAATTTTATATGAAAAATATTAGCAAGTATACAAAAAAATGAATAAAAAACATGTTTGCCCGAAACCGAGCTCGAACTCGGAACCTTCCGATTGCAAACTTTTTTCAACAAAGTACCATAATGTTTATAAAATAAATGCTTTACCAGTGGTTAGACTTTTGAGTCGTTGGTAATTTCTGACTGGATAGCACTGGGAAAACACTTTTCCAACCTTGGCATATTGATCTCAGCCAATTCTTTGCCAATGATTTTTTCTGTAGACTACTGAAATTGACTTAAAACAAATACTGGCAAAACGCTTTTTGGAAACGCTGGTAAAGCGTTTTAAACAAGTGTTCCGCCAGTGATATAACTGTGCTAGATTTTTGTGTACCACTGGCAGTTTCTGACTGGGTATTTATCTATATACATATATGTATATATATTTCTCATCTGTATGTAAATATCATTAGAATTTTTTAAGTTTTGCTGACGTCAGCAGTTTACTCATTTTGAATTGAATATTTGTCTACAAAGTTATTTTGAAATTTAACACCTTTTTTGTACCATAGAATAAAAACAAGCTTTTGTATTTGTCTTCTTATTTATTTTCTATTGAAATTCTTTAAATATATTCTTTGGAGATATCTGTTAAGATACCCAATATAATGTTTTTTAAATGGGGTTATAAAAATATGGCTTTTTGCCAAACAATGGTGGTTTAAATATTTACGTTTTTAAAATTCTTAAATACACAGTTAAACTTTAATTTCAAGATAAAACGACTGTTCTTTGGTTAATACCCAATTGTTACGAATATGTTGACAAAAATAGTTAAACTCAGTTTTAGGGAGTTTAGCTAAACTTAGTTTAAGCGATTTTAGTTAAACTTAGTTTAGGTAAGTTTAAGGAATAATTCAAGTTGGGGAAGGTTTTAAAATTAATAACTGTATGTGGATATGGAAATTTAACTAAATGAATTGTATTTTCTTCGATTAATCCCCAAATATTCTAGTTATCGAATATTTGAACAAAAATAGTTAAACTTGGTTTAAGCTAGTTTAGTTAAACTTAGTTTGCGCAAGTTTAGGTAAAATTTTAAATTGAAAACAGTTCAAAATTATTAGCTGTTTGTAGAATTGGCAAAAATTTAAATTTTAGTTTCTTAACTGTTTTACGATTAAATTACAGTTGTAAAAATAACACAAAACATCTATTATGACAGTTGTTAAAAATACAAATAAAGAAAATCACTGTACTTTTGCAACTGGTT
Source organism: Delia radicum (assembly GCA_021234595.1). Lineage (NCBI taxonomy): Eukaryota > Metazoa > Arthropoda > Insecta > Diptera > Anthomyiidae > Delia > Delia radicum. Next base: position 38,889,915 of record CM037855.1, on the reverse strand, counting down.
TTTGAAGCAGTTATTTTTGTATTTTAATAAACAACTACCAAAAGAGTAATTTTGCAGTAAACAGTTAACTTTTGTTAGTTATTTAAAGATTATGACGAGTTTTTAAAAATTCTCGTTTAGTTTATATTTGTTATTATTGATATGCTAATAGTTTGCAAATAATAATTAAATAATTTCATTGTATCTCTGATCACAACAAATTTTGTTATAACTGTCCTGCGGGTTTTCCTAAAACGACAAAAAGTAAAAAATGGGAAATATATCAACCAATCATCATCAAAGGGTTAAACTTGACTTAGGCAAGTTTAGTTAAACTTGGTTTAACTAAGTTTAGTTAACAATTAAAGTAATACTAGATACAAAATTATGTAAAATTACAAGAGCAATAAGAAATTTTTTAAAAATTTTCGATACGAGTAAAAATCGCGCAGAAACATATTTAGGCACCAGAGAAGTTATTCTTAAAAACGTTTAGGATTACTAAGAAGTGTTTCTAAAAAGAAAAATTCGCTAAAACTCTTCAAGTAATATTAAGCTAATAATTTTTGAAAAACTTTCGAGCCCGAGCAATGAAGTAAGATCTACTTTTTGCCAATCTACTATTGTTAAAGATTCTACTATTATTAAAGATTCAGAAAAAAAAGTTAAACTTGGTTTATGAAAGTTTTGATAAACTTAGTTTAAGATAGTTTAGCTCACAAGTTAGGAAAAAATAGTTTGAAATCTAAGAAAAATTACCAAAGCAATAAAAAATTTTCGGAAACTTTTCGATACGAGTAAATAAGCGCTCGAAAACACATTTAGGCGCCCGAGCAGGGACTCTGAAAACGTTTGAGGTTACAAAAAAGTGTTTCTTAATAGAAAACTGTGCTAATATTTGTTCTATAAGAAATTGAGGAAGCCGGTTAAACTTGAGTTTTAAAAAGTTGATAAGCTGATTTTCTTCCATCGAACTAAGATTTAAACAATTTTGGCTATCTAAAAAACATTTCCTATATTCGAATATTATTATCTTTTCAAACTACTTTGAGTTTAGTTATATATAAAACACTAATTATAAACAATTACTGAGTACTTTCAATAACAAATATAGTTATAAAAAAATTACTTTAAATTCAATATTCAATAGAAATAAACGACGAAAATGTGCATAAATCACTACTACTAAAATAAATGCTCTTGAATTATAATTATGTATACACTCAAAAAAGTTTTACAGTTACTAGATGATAGTTGTTCGTGTAGTTCTCATTAGTAGTTTTTAACTGCTATTGCAGTTACTTTTCTATAAAATAATACAAAACAATTATTATGACACTTATGTAAAAAAAACAACTGAAGAAAATTACTGTATTTTTTAACAGTTGTTTGAAGCAGTTATTTTAGTATTTTAATAAACAACTATAAACAACAAATTTTGGACGAACTTGGCCGAACTCCGTGTATTTTAAAGAATAGATTCTTTAAGTTCTAGTGCAATTAGTTACATATTTTATTAAAAATTACAAAGTTCAAGCATTGCCATTTTTTTCAAAAGACAGCATCAAAAAATTGAACTCATTATTTCACATTTTTGAAAGAAAATTGTAAATTAGTTTTTTTTAAGATTTATTCATGTTTATTCAAATTAAAAAGTAAATTTAAAAGTTCGGTATCGGCTACGACTTCGGCCGAAGAATCTGGCCGAAGTTCGGTTACGGCTAAGGCTTAGCCCAAAAAAAGTGAGTTCGGTCGGATACTACAAATTTTTACTCACATAGAAGAAGCACAAAAACATCTTCGGAAATCAGCAATAATGCTTCATCATCTAAACAACTCTGCCAAATATAGTGTTCTCCGATAAGCGTATTTCTCATTAGGAAGTTCTAGTTACTGCAACACTCTTCAAAACAACTCAAAATAGAGTTTTACAAATACTGTGGAAAAACTTTCACAAATCCAAAACACGAAATCCTGCGACATCAACCACAATACACAGCCCAATCCTAAACAACGCTTTAAACAACATAACCAATCAAAACAACAACAAAATCAACAACAAAATCAACAACCAAATCATCAGTCAAATCAACAACCAAATCATCAGTCAAATCAACAACCAAATCAATAACCAAATCAACAAAAACAAGTCAACAACCAAATCAGTAACCAAATCAACAACCAAATCAACAAAAACAAGTCAACAAACAAATCAACAAACAAATCAACAACCAATTCAATAACCGAAACAACATTAGTCTTTCCAATGCCGGCAGAATAAAAACAACTAAATGTACAACCAACAACATAGCAAATCAACTTAAACTACTTACCACCAAAAGCATTTATCAAATTACAATTATTAAAAATTTTCAAAATTAACGCTGTTATCTTACTTAAATAAGCCATCAACACGTGACCAGACTTCGCACTGAAGGGCGATAAAAGCCAGACAAATTTTTAAATAACTAAAAAAGCCAGACAAATTTTTAAATAACTAAAAATTTGTCTGGCTTTTATCGTCCTTCAGTGCGAAGTCTGGTGACGTGTTGATGGCTTATTTGAGTAAGATAACAGCGTTAATTTTGAAAATTTTTAATAATTGTAATTTGATAAATGCGAAAGGCGAAACTAACTGTATTATTGCCCAATATCCTCAAAAAATTGACAATAAATTAATTAAATAATAGAAATAAATAAAAAAAAAAAGAAATTAAAAACTTTTACCTGAGTTTGCAATGAAATTTAAAAATAAAAAATAATAAAATTAAAAAATGAAATAAAAATAAATTATATCAAAACTTTTGAAATTTAATCAATAATTAATGTGATTAATTTAAATTATTGAAATCTAATAAGGAAATAATATTTAAAATCAAGTTTCACGTAATTTTTTTCTCACACCTATAGATAAGCCATATTGACGGATTCGTGGGTCTTAAGTTAAGCATTTATGTAAAACGAAAAATTTAAAAAAAAAATTATGAAAAAAAATAAATATTTTTAAAACACCGAAAAAATAACTATTAAAAACAGTAGTATTTACCAATTTTTACAATTGTTTCAAAATAGTAAATAGTAAAGAATTTTCAGTTGTTTTTACGACATTATAAGTTATTTTTACTACATTTGTTAGTTGTTTTTCAACAGTGAAATCACAGTTGTTTAAACTGCCATTTTTCAGTAGATTCTACTGTCAAACTTTTTTCACTATATTGACCCATTTATTAATGTATTAATTGTTATCAATTGATATTGATATATTGTTATAAACTATAAATTACAGTTACTCCTTAGATACAAGAACTAAAAATAGGTACAAAAGGTTAAGGAACCCTAAGTTTTAGGGTGGTTTAATGTCCACAATTATTGTTAACATTCTATTGTTTTATTTTTTTTTTTTTTTTTGAGTAACAATAAAATATTGAATTTTGAAGTTTAATGTTAAATAAATAATTAACTTTCAAAAAACGCAATAGCACTTCTGGTATATTTAGTATTCTATATCCTGTTGGGTTATACAAAAATTAACACTTTTATAAGAAAATTTATTAAAAACGGAAGGGGTTATGAGAGCAGAGAAAAGTACGGCAATCATAAAATCAATAATTAAGTTAATAATACTATTATAATTAATTTAGCGTGTTTTGTTTTTTAATGAATATCATAATTAAATTCTTGGAATTATACAAACAAAATTTTAGTACGTGTTTAAATATTTTAATGGAAAATTTTATGGTTGTTTTTAGGAAATTTTAATAGACAGATGGTCGGTGATGTGTAGACAATTATAAAGATTCTTTTTTTTTTTGATACCAACACAAATGGGATATAGAAAATAAACGTGCGGCATTCGAAATTTTTTAGATAGATTCAATTCAAATAATTTTTAATAATCTAAAGAAGTGTCAAATACTAATATTCTAGTAATATCGAATTATTATATTAATTGTAAGCGCCTGAGCAGGGACATTAAAAAAATGGAATTTAAATAATTTTAAATAATCTAAAGAAGTGACAAATACTAATATTCTATTAATATCGAATTATAATATTAATTGTAGGCGCCTGAGCAGGGACATTAACGAACATAATGATTAAGAATTTAATAGAAAATCTTTGGTATAATTGAAGTTTAATATTGAAAATTATAATTATATAATTATTAACCAAAGATAATTATTTATTTTTCAGTTTAGTGAAAAGATATTCGTTTATAAAAGTTTAGCGACGGAACAGGAATATTGAAAATATTTTTTGTTTGAAGACGGTCTTCAGGCTCGTCTTCAAAACGTTAAGATTAATTTTTTTTTTTTTTTTTTCATTATTAAAAAATATAATTTATTTCTATACCAAAAAATATAATTTAATTTCGATACCAATCACCGTGTGTCATTTGATATTTTTTATTTTAAATAAAAAGAAGGAATTTAAATAATTTGAAATATTCTAAAGAAGTGTAAAATTCAAATATTAATATTCTATTAATATCGAATTATTATATTAATTTTAAGCGCCTGAGCAGGGACATTAACGCAAATAAGGTTTAAGAATTGAATTAAACATCGTATGTATAATTGAAGTTCAACATTACAAATTATAACCGATATCATAGAGAAAGAATAACAATAGGGCATCATGCCCCATGTCCCAACAAAAATTTTATAGTTTGCAAAATTTCGGCAACAGTTAGAATACAAAATTTAGTAAAATTTTCCTGTTTTAGAGAGGAATTCTCTAATTTCAAA
>CM037855.1:38865378-38885088 GCA_021234595.1 Delia radicum | reverse complement strand
GAAGTTTTTAAAAAAAAGGCGGGAAAAAAATTTTTACAGAAATTAAAATATGAATATTTTTTTTAAATTTTAATTGTATTTTTCGAAGATCTCATGTGGCAAAATAATTAAATTAAAGTATGTATTTTAAAAATGTTGGTCTCTTTTTTTTTGAGAAATCAGATGGAATTTCATGAATTGACGTGATATATATATTTATACCGAAACTCTTAAACTACAATTGTTTAAGATTCTGAAATTATTAATAACAATAGTTAAACTTGGTTTTAGGAAGTTTAGTTAAACTTGGTTTAAGTAAGTTTAGTGAACCAATTTAACTAAAATGTATTGAAAATTTAAAAAATCGCATATTTTAGAATTTTAAATTAATTTTTTCTAACATTTAATGTGTTTTAACAGAAAAAAACATGTTTTTTTGTTCAGTTTAATCTACTTATAATTACACTAGATTTTAAAAAGCAACAAAGTTTAATTTAACTTGGTTTAATTAAGTTATGTTATATATTTCAGTGGACATTTATATACATTTATTGATATTTACTGATATCAAGAAAAATTATCAACTGCATACTTTTGCAATTTTTTATTATAACGTAATTTTGTTTGCCAATTCTTTTGATGAGAATAACCTTTGTCAATCAATACCTTCCTTCAATCAACAAGTGTTTTTACAATAATTGATTATAGACATTTCTTTTAACATGTTTTCATTATTAATTGCATTTTATATCAATAACAATGTTACTTCTACAGTATTTTATTGCAATATTGCATCATTTTACGTACACCTTTTAATGAAATAGAAAAGCAATTGTAATATGTAAGTTGCATGTGATGTGATATGTTAATGAATCTTTTTTGTAAAAATTTTAAATGTGATTCTTAATTTCTGCAATTTTTAAAGACTTTTTCTCAAAAAAAAAAAAAAAATATCAAGTCAATTATTATAAATTTATTAGAATTAAAGTAAACTTGAAACAATTTACTTCGATATAAATTAATGCAATGTTAATCTTAAGGAAATCTTAATATTTTAGTATATCTCATTGTGCTGGATTTAAAAAAAAAAAATAACTGAACAAAATTAGTTTAACTTGGTTTAAACAAGTTAAATCAAACTTAAGTCCCGGTTCACAGACGACAATTATAATTGCGCAATTTTTCTTCAATTCTCCTTTGAAATTGCTTTTGTGTTCACACAGGAAAATTTTGTTTCAGCAATTTTCGTATATCAACCTGCAGTGTTGAAAATTGCGGAAGACAAAACAAAACGGAATTGGACTACGGGCAAGTCTGTACCCCCTATCATTCTCTTTCCCTCCCTCTTCTATAAACTCAAGAATTGCGCAAGTAAAATTGCCGTGTGTGAACCAGCTCTAAGTGAGCAATGTTTGCTAAACTTTTTTTGAATGGAGAAGAAGAGTTTTAATATTCCAACTTTATTTTTATAATTCTGAAAACTTTTGATGGACTGATTTAAAGTTAACAATTTTGAGCATAGTATTGTTAATCTATTAGTGTTTAAGACTTCAAAATTATACAAAAATAGTTAAACTTGGTAACACGAGTTTAGGTTAAACTTGGTTTTAGAAAGTTTAGTAAAAAAATCTGTTGAATTGGGTTTAAAATTAAAAAGTGATAGAAGAAAAAGTGTTCTCTTAAATGTATTTTTTGAAAGTTTAATGTCATTAATTAAAGATTCGTCATTAATTTTGTATATTTTTGGGTTATTTATTTTTTTTTTTTTTGGAAAATTTTAATGGACTGATTTATAGTTTTTATATATTTTGTTAATAATAAATAGATTAAAATTAAAAAAAAAACTACACAAAAATAGTTAAACTTGGGTAACACCAGTTTCGTTAAACTTGGTTTTGGAAAGTTTGTGAAACAATTATGTTGAATTGGCTTTAAATTAAGAGAGTAGAAGAGTAGTGCGATATAAATGAATTATTTTAAAGTTTTACGTGGCAAATTAAAGAAATTTTGTATATTTTTTGTGTTATTTAGAAATGTTGGACAATTTTAATAGACCTATTTGTAGTTTCTATTATATTTTGTTAATCTATTTAAGTTTAAGATTTAAAAAAAAACTATACAAAAATAGTTAACTTGGTTAACAAGAGCTTAGTTAAACTTTGTTTTGTAAAGTTTAGTGAAAAAATTCAGTTGAATTGGGTTTAAATATAAAATGGAATAGTAAAAATTAATTACTTAAAGTTTTTATGTGGTTAATTAAAAATTTGGTGATCAAATAGGTATGTGTAAATTTTGTATACAACAACATTCGGAAGCTCCACCAAATATTAGGCGAACTCACCAATCACAAGGCGAAATGTCAACAACCAATTAGGGATAGAAATGGCACTCTACTTACCACCAATGAACAACAGTGGGAAAGATGGAGACAGCATTTCGAAGAACGAGTAATTCCGTACCACAGAGTTATCATACACCAACTTTCTTTTGCCAAACAACAACAACACTCTTGCAATATCTTGCATCGCACCAACAGTCCGAGAAATTGAAGAAGCAAATATCAAACAAAAAAACCAACAAAGCTGCTGGTGAAGATTGGTATACACGCAGAACTGCTACTAGCTGACCCTCAAATGGCAGCTAATCTTCTTCATCCCCACCTACAACAAGCCTGGCAAGAAGAACATTTCCTTCTACGTGGAAAAAAAGGCGTTATAATAAAAATTCCAAAGAAAGCCGATCTACGTGACTGCGGCAATTTGAGAGGCATAACTCTTCTAAATATGATTTATAAGATAACTGCCAAAATAGTACAGAAGCGAATACAGGAAAAACTAGAGGGTAGCCTAAGAGAAGAACAAGCTGAGTTTCGTCCTGACAGAAGCTGCATCGACCAGTCCAACACTCTTCGAATAATCGTCGAACAATGTATTAAATGGCAAACTCCTTTATAAATGGTTTTTGTAGATTTCAAAAAAGCTTTTGACATGATGAACAGATCTGCAATATGGGCGTGTCTTAAAAAGAAAGGTGTTCCCAACCAACTTATCAACATCATTAGAGCGTTATATGATGGTTCTGAAGTATCAGTCCTCCACAACGGCACCTGTAGCAACACTTTCACAAAAATGCTGGGGTAAAACAAGGTTGCCCTCTTTCGCCACTACTCTTTACTATAGTACTGGACGAAATAATGAGAGAAGTGTGTTCCATCGAGAGAATGATAACTTGGACATTTAACAGTCATCTCGAAGATCTTGACTATGCGGATGATAAATGTTTGTTATCACATAAGATCAGTGATATGCAATCAAAGTTAGACCACCTCCAAGAACTAGCAAAGAAAGTAGGCCTAGAAATCAACATCGCGAAAACAAAGGCTATGAGAATAAATAACAATAGCTCACATCATATTTTATTGAACAACCAACGCATCGAATACGTCAACAACCGAGCAAGAGCAGCATTCGGTAGACTAAACGCGGTCTGGCGCTCAACACAAATATCTAAGAAGACCAAACTGAGGATATTCAAAGCGTGTGTCAAATCCATTTTACTTTATGGTTGTGAAACCTGGTTTGTATCCATAGGCACGACCAGAAAACTTCAAGTGTGTTTAAATAAATGTCTTCGTATTATTCATAAAATATTTTGGCCAGCCACTATACGCAACCAAGATCTTTGGCAACTAGCGAACGAAGAAGAAATTGGCAAACAAATAAAAAGAAGAAAATGTAGGTGGATAGGCCACACTCTGAGAAAAGATGCCACAAATATAACAAGAATGGCACTAAAATGGAATCCACAAGGTTCTAGAAACGTGGCCGTCCAAACAACACATGGAGACGATCACTAAAAAACGAACTTGAACGATATGGTTTCACGTGGGACGATGCCGCAGTTGAAGCTAGAGACAGATTACGTTGGAGAAATCAACATGTTGAATCCCTATGCTCCATTAAGGAGTAAAGAAGGACAAAGAAAAAAAAATAAAAATTTTGTATAATTTTTTGAGCTGTTTTAGATTTGATAAAAGTTTTATTAAATGTTAACCCACTTCTACTATATACAAGGTGGCGCAAAAGTAATCCTCCTATCAGAAAATGCTATAAATTTTGCGATTGGCCCCTAATATCAGTTCTGTTTTGACATTTGTGTAGTAAACACATGCCAAATACACGTTAATAAACAATGTTACGCTACATTGCTCCAGAACGCGAAATATTGGTGGACTATTTATTTGACCAATAATCGGTCGGTGACTTTGACACAACGTGAATTTCGTCGCAAATTTCCTAGCCGTCCAACGCCTACTGGTGAAACACTGCGACGTTTAGCCGCTCGCCTCGAAGAGACTGGCACAACACGAGATGCTGCCAGGCGTGGCCGACCCCGGAGTAGCCGTTCTGCAGAGAATATTGCTGCTGTAGACGAGGATGTCATGGAAGCGCCGTCGACATCGACCAGACGACGTGCCACGCAAATGGGTATCAGTCGACGGTCTTTACAGCGAATTTTGGTACAAGATTTGAAGATGTTTCCGTACAAAGTCCAGACGGTGCATAAGCTGTTAGCTGCTGACCGCCAATCGCGTGTAACATACGCTGAAGCCATCCTTAATCACCACCAAGAGGAAGATGATTTTTCATCAAAAATAATCATGAGTGATGAGGCCCATTTCCATCTTAGCGGGTACGTAAATAAGCAAAATTTTCGCTTCTGGGCCACTGTAACCCACGCGTGTAACCCACCGCGTGTAACCCACGAAGAGCCATTACACCCGCTCAAAGTCACTGTATGGTGTGCTGTTTTCGCTGGAGGAGTCATCGGACCTTTTTTCTTCGAAGACGTCGCGGGCCAAACGGTTACTGTGAATGGTGAGCGCTACAGAGCAATGATCAACGAGTTCTTTTTGCCGCAACTTGATGAATTGGGATTGGAAACATGTGGTTCCAACAGGACGGTGCAACGGCACACACTGCACGTGCCACAACTGATATGCTGAAGGATGCATTTCCCGGGCGCCTAATCTCCCGATTTGGCGATTTGCACTGGCCAGCAAGATCGCCTGATTTAACCGCTCCAGACTTCTTTTTGTGGGGCTTTTTGAAGTCGCGGGTTTATGTCAACAAGCCTCAGACTCTTGCAGCTCTTAAAGACAATATCCATCAAGAATGTGAGGACCTATCGCCGGAAGTTTTTGGCCAAAGTGATGGAAAATGTCATAAAAAGGGCTCAAATGACAATCAACTGTGGCTGCGGCCATTTACATGACATCATATTCTCGACTTGATGTAAAAAAAATTAAAATACCAAATAAAAATAATCCACAAGAAGAATCAAAGTTTTTAATTTTTTTTTTTAAATTACAGCCAAAAAACATCGGAAGGTTATTTTTGCGCCACCTTGTACAATTATAAAATATGGTAAAACCATTATGTGTTTAAAACAACTACAAAAATTGCCAATGATTATAATTTATTTAGTCATAAATTTTAATAAAAGTTCTATATTTAAAGAATATATTTTTATGTTATGTAGCAATATCACAGCAAATATATTTTACCATTAAACGATAAGTTTATAATAATTTCCCCCTTATTCATTGTAGTATTAGTAAATTATTTACTTAGTTGCGTTATCGTTTTTCCAAGTTTTATGACTTAAGGCGTTAAAAAACACAAAAAAAAAGTTATGTAAGTATAGATTAGCTTTATTTATTAGAGGGTTCTTCAATTTTTTTTTTATTAGTTTTTGAACTCATAATTTAATCAAGATAATATAAAACTTTTTAATTGGTTAATATAGTTTCAAAACAAGATGGACGGATGGACGGACGGACACAAAAAAGATTGCCAACAATAAATACAAATGAAATAAACCACCATCAATTTTTTTTTATTTCGAATCGATAAGATAAAAGGGATCTAAAAACGAGTACATGAATTAAATTTGGTTATACCAAATTTTTTCTTTATACTATCCTTCACAATGAACCCTTACTTACATATGAAACAACAAAATATTTAACAAAAACAAAAAATGTAAAGAGGTGAAAACAAAATTTTAAGGTGAAAAACTTTTTGGTTGTAAAAAAAAATTGTGTTTTGAAAAAATATTTTCGAGGTGAAAAACTATTTTTGAGATAAAAACAATTTTTGTGGTGAAAAAAAATTTGAGGTGAATTTTAAATATTATTCACCTCTTGGCGTGTGGAGGAAAAATAAGACGTTATACTTTATACACCATACAATCATTTTGTATGGAAAATTTAGTGGTACCTTCACATTTTCATTTATAAATTTTGATGTGCTGGACCGATTTTGCTCATTTTTAATACCAAACTTTTCGGGAAAATGTTTATCAGTTAACAGTGATTTACAATACCAAACTTTTCGGAAAAATGTTCATCAATCTATGTAAAAATGTACAATCCATATTGCGCTTTCGCGTCGTGATCGCCATTTCTACAGACAGACGGACGTCGCTAAATCGTCTAAAAATGTAATAAGGATCAAGAATGTATATACTTTATGGGGTCTTGGACCTATATTTCGATACTTTACAAATGGAATGACAAACTGAATGATAAACCTCATAACAGTATGTGGAGAGTACTCGTATAAAAAGTATTTTTTATTATTTGCATTTAATTTGTATCTTTAAAAATATTTTATATATGCACCTAATTCTCAAGTAAATGAATCAACTTTTTGAAATAAAAAAATTATAATAACATTAAATAAAATAATAACAAATGAATGTATTGTGTGTGTTGGTTGGGGGTTGGCGGCTTGGCTTGACTTGGCTCATTATTATAATGAATCATTTGATATTTTATTAAAAATACACTACAGCAACAATTAAACAAAATGATATCAGTTGTTCTACACTGAGAGAATGATATGATGTATGATATTAATGAATTTTTGCATAGAAGCATTAAAGTGGCACTGGAACTCGTCCATTGAAACTTTTCATAAAATTTTATGGAAAATATCTCTTTATTGCTTCAAAGTTTCATTCACTCAATAAAGAAGTTTCATTAAAAAACTAGTTTCGTTAAAAGTATGAAGATTTTCATTAATTTAAAGAAATTATTCATTGACTTAATGAATCATTTGGTATTTGTCATTTAAACAAAATTATATCAGTTACACTGAGAGAATTCTTTGAATGATATTAATGAATTTTTGCATAGAAACAATAAAGTTGCACTGCAACTCGTCCATTGAAACTTTTCATTAAACTAAAGCAAGTTTTCATAAAGTTTTATGAATAATATCTTTTTATTCATTAAAAGTTTCATTCACTCAATAAAGAGGTTTCATTAAAAAAAAATTAGTTTCAATAAAAGTATGGAGCTTTTCATTAATTTGAAAAAAATTTTCGAACACTTTATGAAAAGTTTCATTAGTTTACTGAAATCTTTCAATATCTTTTGTCCACTAAATTCTCTATGTGTATGAGCAGATTGTCTCATCATAATGATCATTAAGTAAAATATTGAATGACTAAATCATTGAATTTGTCAAAAAAAAAAACTTAACCCTTTACTGCATGGTGTTACGAATATGTAACGAATTATTTCACTGACACTTTTTTTCATTAAATACTATAAAGTCACATCTCTATTGTAATCTTTAACAGCTTATATGTCCAAAACAATGATAAATTTGGAGATACACCCTTTATTGTGGCGAGAAAATTGGAAAAATTAGGGGAAAAAATGGTGATTCCAAAAAATAAAGTTGTTTTTATAATTTTTAAATACCAGGTTAAAAATCAATATATATGTATCCATTTATGGATATGTATGAACTCATTTATGATTACATATGAAGACATTCGAGTTCGTATATGTGTACACCTCCATATGCGATTCATACATGATGTTAATATTACCTAAAAATTTCGTTAATGTACACATACGAACATGTATGGAAATGTATGGACATGTATGATCATATATGTAAGTATTACCTCAATTTCCGTTAATGCATGAACATATACGGTCAAACATATGTACATGTATGAATCATTTATGAACACATGTATGAATTCATATGGACACGTATTAAGCATGTGTGGATCCATATATGTAAATTTTTAACAGGGTAATTACAATTTATAGGCAGTAATAATTAAAAAGTTATTAAATAAAGTAATTTGATATGATGTAAAAATTATAAGCTTTCCAACATACATTTTTTTTTTTTATATATTCGCTATATTTTTGGTTATTATGTGATCCGAAATTTTTACCCACTTTGGTTGTTGCTAACAAAATCGTAAAGAGTGAAAATGTCGCAAAATGTCAAAATAGGTGTTTACTTATTATTCATTTACCACCAAAATATAAAACTTTCATTAAGATCTGGAGTTCCATGCTGTAAAAGGTTAAGAAATTGTATTTAAAACTCACATAATACAGACTGCATTCTTGGAAATTCCGAATTTTATACATTAAGGTAAGTTTTTCTTCAAAAAAAATAAAAAATATTCTTTTGTTAAAATTCTATGCATTAAATATTTACATAGATACCCAGTCAGGAAAAGACAAACGGGCCACCACTGGCAAGGCACTTTACCGAGTGGTACAAGTGGTGGTAACAAGTGCTTTCCCAAAAAGCAACTTTTGTTCCAAAAAAAAAAGAGGTCCGTCTGTTCAAAACGTGTCGGTCAAGCACTGTGGCAACAAAATTTCTAACGTTGGCAAAGTGTTGGTAAAGCCATTAAAAGGTAGTCTAAAATTTGTTTACCAAAATACAATTTAAAAAAAGTTCATGTATAATTTTTTTCTTGCCACCGGGATTCGAACTCTGGCTGCCAGATTGGCAGCCGTCAGCTCTAACCTCTGAGCTAACGAGAGATACAAAAATGTATAGCTTAAAACGTAACTAAATGATAACTGCTGGGTAATAGTTGGCTGCTGAGCACTGGCAGAAGGTTTGATGGAAACAAATTGTTAACGTTGGGAAAACAAAAAAAATCAATTTTATATGAAAAATATTAGCAAGTATACAAAAAAATGAATAAAAAACATGTTTGCCCGAAACCGAGCTCGAACTCGGAACCTTCCGATTGCAAACTTTTTTCAACAAAGTACCATAATGTTTATAAAATAAATGCTTTACCAGTGGTTAGACTTTTGAGTCGTTGGTAATTTCTGACTGGATAGCACTGGGAAAACACTTTTCCAACCTTGGCATATTGATCTCAGCCAATTCTTTGCCAATGATTTTTTCTGTAGACTACTGAAATTGACTTAAAACAAATACTGGCAAAACGCTTTTTGGAAACGCTGGTAAAGCGTTTTAAAACAAGTGTTCCGCCAGTGATATAACTGTGCTAGATTTTTGTGTACCACTGGCAGTTTCTGACTGGGTATTTATCTATATACATATATGTATATATATTTCTCATCTGTATGTAAATATCATTAGAATTTTTTAAGTTTTGCTGACGTCAGCAGTTTACTCATTTTGAATTGAATATTTGTCTACAAAGTTATTTTGAAATTTAACACCTTTTTTGTACCATAGAATAAAAACAAGCTTTTGTATTTGTCTTCTTATTTATTTTCTATTGAAATTCTTTAAATATATTCTTTGGAGATATCTGTTAAGATACCCAATATAATGTTTTTTAAATGGGGTTATAAAAATATGGCTTTTTGCCAAACAATGGTGGTTTAAATATTTACGTTTTTAAAATTCTTAAATACACAGTTAAACTTTAATTTCAAGATAAAACGACTGTTCTTTGGTTAATACCCAATTGTTACGAATATGTTGACAAAAATAGTTAAACTCAGTTTTAGGGAGTTTAGCTAAACTTAGTTTAAGCGATTTTAGTTAAACTTAGTTTAGGTAAGTTTAAGGAATAATTCAAGTTGGGGAAGGTTTAAAATTAATAACTGTATGTGGATATGGAAATTTAACTAAATGAATTGTATTTTCTTCGATTAATCCCCAAATATTCTAGTTATCGAATATTTGAACAAAAATAGTTAAACTTGGTTTAAGCTAGTTTAGTTAAACTTAGTTTGCGCAAGTTTAGGTAAAATTTTAAATTGAAAACAGTTCAAAATTATTAGCTGTTTGTAGAATTGGCAAAAATTTAAATTTTAGTTTCTTAACTGTTTTACGATTAAATTACAGTTGTAAAAATAACACAAAACATCTATTATGACAGTTGTTAAAAATACAAATAAAGAAAATCACTGTACTTTTGCAACTGGTTTTTGAAGCAGTTATTTTTGTATTTTAATAAACAACTACCAAAAGAGTAATTTTGCAGTAAACAGTTAACTTTTGTTAGTTATTTAAAGATTATGACGAGTTTTTAAAAATTCTCGTTTAGTTTATATTTGTTATTATTGATATGCTAATAGTTTGCAAATAATAATTAAATAATTTCATTGTATCTCTGATCACAACAAATTTTGTTATAACTGTCCTGCGGGTTTTCCTAAAACGACAAAAAGTAAAAAATGGGAAATATATCAACCAATCATCATCAAAGGGTTAAACTTGACTTAGGCAAGTTTAGTTAAACTTGGTTTAACTAAGTTTAGTTAACAATTAAAGTAATACTAGATACAAAATTATGTAAAATTACAAGAGCAATAAGAAATTTTTTAAAAATTTTCGATACGAGTAAAAATCGCGCAGAAACATATTTAGGCACCAGAGAAGTTATTCTTAAAAACGTTTAGGATTACTAAGAAGTGTTTCTAAAAAGAAAAATTCGCTAAAACTCTTCAAGTAATATTAAGCTAATAATTTTTGAAAACTTTCGAGCCCGAGCAATGAAGTAAGATCTACTTTTTGCCAATCTACTATTGTTAAAGATTCTACTATTATTAAAGATTCAGAAAAAAAGTTAAACTTGGTTTATGAAAGTTTTGATAAACTTAGTTTAAGATAGTTTAGCTCACAAGTTAGGAAAAAATAGTTTGAAATCTAAGAAAAATTACCAAAGCAATAAAAAATTTTCGGAAACTTTTCGATACGAGTAAATAAGCGCTCGAAAACACATTTAGGCGCCCGAGCAGGGACTCTGAAAACGTTTGAGGTTACAAAAAAGTGTTTCTTAATAGAAAACTGTGCTAATATTTGTTCTATAAGAAATTGAGGAAGCCGGTTAAACTTGAGTTTTAAAAAGTTGATAAGCTGATTTTCTTCCATCGAACTAAGATTTAAACAATTTTGGCTATCTAAAAAACATTTCCTATATTCGAATATTATTATCTTTTCAAACTACTTTGAGTTTAGTTATATATAAAACACTAATTATAAACAATTACTGAGTACTTTCAATAACAAATATAGTTATAAAAAAATTACTTTAAATTCAATATTCAATAGAAATAAACGACGAAAATGTGCATAAATCACTACTACTAAAATAAATGCTCTTGAATTATAATTATGTATACACTCAAAAAAGTTTTACAGTTACTAGATGATAGTTGTTCGTGTAGTTCTCATTAGTAGTTTTTAACTGCTATTGCAGTTACTTTTCTATAAAATAATACAAAACAATTATTATGACACTTATGTAAAAAAAAACAACTGAAGAAAATTACTGTATTTTTTAACAGTTGTTTGAAGCAGTTATTTTAGTATTTTAATAAACAACTATAAACAACAAATTTTGGACGAACTTGGCCGAACTCCGTGTATTTTAAAGAATAGATTCTTTAAGTTCTAGTGCAATTAGTTACATATTTTATTAAAAATTACAAAGTTCAAGCATTGCCATTTTTTTCAAAAGACAGCATCAAAAAATTGAACTCATTATTTCACATTTTTGAAAGAAAATTGTAAATTAGTTTTTTTTAAGATTTATTCATGTTTATTCAAATTAAAAAGTAAATTTAAAAGTTCGGTTTCGGCTACGACTTCGGCCGAAGAATCTGGCCGAAGTTCGGTTACGGCTAAGGCTTAGCCCAAAAAAAGTGAGTTCGGTCGGATACTACAAATTTTTACTCACATAGAAGAAGCACAAAACATCTTCGGAAATCAGCAATAATGCTTCATCATCTAAACAACTCTGCCAAATATAGTGTTCTCCGATAAGCGTATTTCTCATTAGGAAGTTCTAGTTACTGCAACACTCTTCAAAACAACTCAAAATAGAGTTTTACAAATACTGTGGAAAAACTTTCACAAATCCAAAACACGAAATCCTGCGACATCAACCACAATACACAGCCCAATCCTAAACAACGCTTTAAACAACATAACCAATCAAAACAACAACAAAATCAACAACAAAATCAACAACCAAATCATCAGTCAAATCAACAACCAAATCATCAGTCAAATCAACAACCAAATCAATAACCAAATCAACAAAAACAAGTCAACAACCAAATCAGTAACCAAATCAACAACCAAATCAACAAAAACAAGTCAACAAACAAATCAACAAACAAATCAACAACCAATTCAATAACCGAAACAACATTAGTCTTTCCAATGCCGGCAGAATAAAAACAACTAAATGTACAACCAACAACATAGCAAATCAACTTAAACTACTTACCACCAAAAGCATTTATCAAATTACAATTATTAAAAATTTTCAAAATTAACGCTGTTATCTTACTTAAATAAGCCATCAACACGTCACCAGACTTCGCACTGAAGGGCGATAAAAGCCAGACAAATTTTTAAATAACTAAAAAAGCCAGACAAATTTTTAAATAACTAAAAATTTGTCTGGCTTTTATCGTCCTTCAGTGCGAAGTCTGGTGACGTGTTGATGGCTTATTTGAGTAAGATAACAGCGTTAATTTTGAAAATTTTTAATAATTGTAATTTGATAAATGCGAAAGGCGAAACTAACTGTATTATTGCCCAATATCCTCAAAAAATTGACAATAAATTAATTAAATAATAGAAATAAATAAAAAAAAAAAAGAAATTAAAAACTTTTACCTGAGTTTGCAATGAAATTTAAAAATTAAAAATAATAAAATTAAAAAATGAAATAAAAAAATTTATATCAAAACTTTTGAAATTTAATCAATAATTAATGTGATTAATTTAAATTATTGAAATCTAATAAGGAAATAATATTTAAAATCAAGTTTCGCGTCATTTTTTTCTCACACCTATAGATAAGCCATATTGACGGATTCGTGGGTCTTAAGTTAAGCATTTATGTAAAACGAAAAATTTAAAAAAAAAATTATGAAAAAAAATAAATATTTTTAAAACACCGAAAAAATAACTATTAAAAACAGTAGTATTTACCAATTTTTACAATTGTTTCAAAATAGTAAATAGTAAAGAATTTTCAGTTGTTTTTACGACATTATAAGTTATTTTTACTACATTTGTTAGTTGTTTTTCAACAGTGAAATCACAGTTGTTTAAACTGCCATTTTTCAGTAGATTCTACTGTCAAACTTTTTTCACTATATTGACCCATTTATTAATGTATTAATTGTTATCAATTGATATTGATATATTGTTATAAACTATAAATTACAGTTACTCCTTAGATACAAGAACTAAAAATAGGTACAAAAGGTTAAGGAACCCTAAGTTTTAGGGTGGTTTAATGTCCACAATTATTGTTAACATTCTATTGTTTTATTTTTTTTTTTTTTTTTTGAGTAACAATAAAATATTGAATTTTGAAGTTTAATGTTAAATAAATAATTAACTTTCAAAAAACGCAATAGCACTTCTGGTATATTTAGTATTCTATATCCTGTTGGGTTATACAAAAATTAACACTTTTATAAGAAAATTTATTAAAAACGGAAGGGGTTATGAGAGCAGAGAAAAGTACGGCAATCATAAAATCAATAATTAAGTTAATAATACTATTATAATTAATTTAGCGTGTTTTGTTTTTTAATGAATATCATAATTAAATTCTTGGAATTATACAAACAAAATTTTAGTACGTGTTTAAATATTTTAATGGAAAATTTTATGGTTGTTTTTAGGAAATTTTAATAGACAGATGGTCGGTGATGTGTAGACAATTATAAAGATTCTTTTTTTTTTTTGATACCAACACAAATGGGATATAGAAAATCAACGTGCGGCATTCGAAATTTTTTAGATAGATTCAATTCAAATAATTTTTAATAATCTAAAGAAGTGTCAAATACTAATATTCTAGTAATATCGAATTATTATATTAATTGTAAGCGCCTGAGCAGGGACATTAAAAAAATGGAATTTAAATAATTTTAAATAATCTAAAGAAGTGACAAATACTAATATTCTATTAATATCGAATTATAATATTAATTGTAGGCGCCTGAGCAGGGACATTAACGAACATAATGATTAAGAATTTAATAGAAAATCTTTGGTATAATTGAAGTTTAATATTGAAAATTATAATTATATAATTATTAACCAAAGATAATTATTTATTTTTCAGTTTAGTGAAAAGATATTCGTTTATAAAAGTTTAGCGACGGAACAGGAATATTGAAAATATTTTTTGTTTGAAGACAGTCTTCAGGCTCGTCTTCAAAACGTTAAGATTAATTTTTTTTTTTTTTTTTCATTATTAAAAAATATAATTTATTTCTATACCAAAAAATATAATTTAATTTCGATACCAATCACCGTGTGTCATTTGATATTTTTTATTTTAATTAAAAGAAGGAATTTAAATAATTTGAAATATTCTAAAGAAGTGTAAAATTCAAATATTAATATTCTATTAATATCGAATTATTATATTAATTTTAAGCGCCTGAGCAGGGACATTAACGCAAATAAGGTTTAAGAATTGAATTAAACATCGTATGTATAATTGAAGTTCAACATTACAAATTATAACCGATATCATAGAGAAAGAATAACAATAGGGCATCATGCCCCATGTCCCAACAAAAATTTTATAGTTTGCAAAATTTCGGCAACAGTTAGAATACAAAATTTAGTAAAATTTTCCTGTTTTAGAGAGGAATTCTCTAATTTCAAAGATGTGTGTGAAGTTAAATTCCAAAGTTATATTCCATTAACATAACACTGTTAACTTAGCAGTTGATAACAGTTTTTGTTTCTCACGCTCATTCTCATTCAATTTAATTGTTTTCTGTAGCATACTTACATTGCAAAGTTAAATTCCATTAACAGAACATAGCAGAACTTGTAAAATATGAAAACAAAATCGCATTTAAGATCTTTCAATTTAATTTAATTTTTTTATTGAAAAAAATTAATAGGTATATACTAAATTAAAAAAAAAAATAAAATTGTATAATTTTTTTGTTTGTTAAACAAAAACGTATATTACAAACAATTTTTTTTCAATTTTTTCTCTACATATACTAACACTTAAATTAGGACTGTGACCATATTTGAAGAGAATAAGAAACCAGACCTAATACGTTTTAAAGGTACTGAGTTATAGTTTCCGATGATATATTCCATGTGACCGTGACTAACTCAGGAGTGGAGCAATAAATTTTTGAATTTTAGACTTTTTCAAACTTTTTTTTTTACATGCGCTAACACTAAAATTATTACTGTGGCCATATTTGAAGAGAATAAGAAACCAGACCAGATACGTTTTAAAGGTACTGAGTTATAGTTTCCGATGACATATTCCATGTGACCGTGACTAACTCAGGAGCGGAGCAATAATTTTTTAAATTTTAGATTTTTTCAAACTTTTTTTTTTTACATGCGCTAACACTAAAATTATTACTGTGGCCATATTTGAAGAGAATAAGAAACCAGACCAGATACGTTTTAAAGGTACTGAGTTATAGTTTCCGATGACATATTCCATGTGACCGTGACTAACTCAGGAGCGGAGCAATAATTTTTTAAATTTTAGATTTTTTCAAACTTTTTTTTTTTACATGCGCTAACACTAAAATTATTACTGTGGCCATATTTGAAGAGAATAAGAAACCAGACCAGATACGTTTTAAAGGTACTGAGTTATAGTTTCCGATGACATATTCCATGTGACCGTGACTAACTCAGGAGCGGAGCAATAATTTTTTAAATTTTAGATTTTTTCAAACTTTTTTTTTTTACATGCGCTAACACTAAATTATTACTGTGGCCATATTTGAAGAGAATAAGAAACCAGACCAGATACGTTTAAAGGTACTGAGTTATAGTTTCCGATGACATATTCCATGTGACCGTGACTAACTCAGGAGCGGAGCAATAATTTTTTAAATTTTAGATTTTTTCAAACTTTTTTTTTTTACATGCGCTAACACTAAAATTATTACTGTGGCCATATTTGAAGAGAATAAGAAACCAGACCTAATACGTTTTAAAGGTACTGAGTTATAGTTTTCCGATGACATATTCCATGTGACCGTGACTAACTCAGGAGCGGAGCAATAATTTTTTAAATTTTAGATTTTTTTCAAACTTTTTTTTTTTTACATGCGCTAACACTAAAATTATTACTGTGGCCATATTTGAAGAGAATAAGAAACCAGACCAGATACGTTTTAAAGGTACTGAGTTATAGTTTCCGATGACATATTCCATGTGACCGTGACTAACTCAGGAGCGGAGCAATAATTTTTTAAATTTTAGATTTTTTCAAACTTTTTTTTTTTACATGCGCTAACACTAAAATTATTACTGTGGCCATATTTGAAGAGAATAAGAAACCAGACCAGATACGTTTTAAAGGTACTGAGTTATAGTTTCCGATGACATATTCCATGTGACCGTGACTAACTCAGGAGCGGAGCAATAATTTTTTAAATTTTAGATTTTTTCAAACTTTTTTTTTACATGCGCTAACACTAAAATTATTACTGTGGCCATATTTGAAGAGAATAAGAAACCAGGCCAGATACGTTTTAAAGGTACTGAGTTATAGTTTCCGATGACATATTCCATGTGACCGTGACTAACTCAGGAGCGGAGCAATAATTTTTTAAATTTTAGATTTTTTCAAAATTTTTTTTGACATGCGCTAACACTAAAATTATTACTGTGGCCATATTTGAAGAGAATAAGAAACCAGACCTAATACGTTTTTAAAGGTACTGAGTTATACGTTTTAGATTTTTTCAAATACGTCCGATGACATATTCCATGTGACCGTGACTAACTCAGGAGCGGAGCAATAATTTTTTAAATTTTAGATTTTTTCAAACTTTTTTTTTTTACATGCGCTAACACTAAAATTATTACTGTGGCCATATTTGAAGAGAATAAGAAACCAGACCAGATACGTTTTAAAGGTACTGAGTTATAGTTTCCGATGACATATTCCATGTGACCGTGACTAACTCAGGAGCGGAGCAATAATTTTTTAAATTTAGATTTTTTCAAACTTTTTTTTTTTTACATGCGCTAACACTAAAATTATTACTGTGGCCATATTTGAAGAGAATAAGAAACCAGACCAGATACGTTTTAAAGGTACTGAGTTATAGTTTCCGATGACATATTCCATGTGACCGTGACTAACTCAGGAGCGGAGCAATAATTTTTTAAATTTTAGATTTTTTCAAACTTTTTTTTTTTACATGCGCTAACACTAAAATTATTACTGTGGCCATATTTGAAGAGAATAAGAAACCAGACCAGATACGTTTTAAAGGTACTGAGTTATAGTTTCCGATGACATATTCCATGTGACCGTGACTAACTCAGGAGCGGAGCAATAATTTTTTAAATTTTAGATTTTTTCAAACTTTTTTTTTTTTTACATGCGCTAACACTAAAATTATTACTGTGGCCATATTTGAAGAGAATAAGAAACCAGGCCAGATACGTTTTAAAGGTACTGAGTTATAGTTTCCGATGACATATTCCATGTGACCGTGACTAACTCAGGAGCGGAGCAATAATTTTTTAAATTTAGATTTTTTCAAAATTTTTTTTGACATGCGCTAACACTAAAATTATTACTGTGGCCATATTTGAAGAGAATAAGAAACCAGACCTAATACGTTTTAAAGGTACTGAGTTATAGTTTCCGATGACATATTCCATGTGACCGTGACTAACTCAGAAGCGGAGCAATAATTTTTTAAATTTTAGATTTTTTCAAACTTTTTTTTTTTACATGCGCTAACACTAAAATTATTACTGTGGCCATATTTGAAGAGAATAAGAAACCAGACCAGATACGTTTTAAAGGTACTGAGTTATAGTTTCCGATGACATATTCCATGTGACCGTGACTAACTCAGGAGCGGAGCAATAATTTTTTAAATTTTAGATTTTTTCAAACTTTTTTTTTTTACATGCGCTAACACTAAAATTATTACTGTGGCCATATTTGAAGAGAATAAGAACCAGACCAGATACGTTTAAAGGTACTGAGTTATAGTTTCCGATGACATATTCCATGTTACCGTGACTAACTCAGGAGAGGAGCAATAAATTTTTGAATTTTAGACTTTTTCAAACTTTTTTTTTACATGCGCTCATTTTTATATTTAATTTCATGTTTAATATTTAATTGATTTTTTAGTTTGTCTTTTTTTGTAACTCATCTGTTATAAATATGAAAAGCGGTTGTTTGACAGCACGTTTTATTTTTTGTTTTGACTTGAGTAGCATTTTGAGTGACATTTTGAGTGATGGTGCTTTGGTTTGCTTGTTGAAACAAGCAGAGAAAAGCAGAATGTAAACATTGTAAAATTGTGCTCGCGTTCATGAACGAACTAGGTCAATTAATTGAACTATGTGATCTTGTACGCCATTTTTCGGTTGTTTTGTTCAATCGTAATGTACACACAAATAAAATATTTGTCATGGAATAAGGAGCATTTTAACTAATAAAGTTTATTTGCATACAGTATGCGAAATTTACCAAATTTCTACTAATTTATTGAATAATTTATGCAAAAAAACTATTAGTTGAAATGCTCCTAATTACTTGGGAACGATATTTTTGTGTGGTCCTATATACCACGCAATATTATTGTGTAGCAAATCACTAGTGGGTATGTCAAGTTCGAATGTTGTACAATTTACTGGAAAAATATAATTAAGCTTTCGGTTTTTATTGCGCAAGGAAGAAAAAGTAAAAATTATAGTATGTGTTTTGTCCACATTGTGAATTATTTTTATGCCTTCAACAGAAAAAAAAATGGGTTTCCGTGTAAAGGTAGCCATGCACTACTCAATATTATTGTGCAAAATATTACCAGTGTGTATTTCATATTTCCAGTATGATAAATAAACTATATTGGAAAAAAATAAGAAGGTTTTCATGCTTATTGCGCAACTTCTTATAAATATTGTGGCATGTTAGGCTATAAAGTATATTTTTATTTCTATATTTAAGATTAATACTCAGTTTTTTATTACAATGTAATACTGTTATTTGGCCTTGTAAGCTTTAGTATTATAGATGAATTATAAATAAAAAAGAATAAATTGAAAAAAATATTTTGTGTTTCGCCATTTTGTGCAGTTTTTATATTCCTCTACGAAGAGATGGAGATATTTTGTAAAATTTTACTTTTTTTATATGCAGTGCCTAAGAGTAAGATCCACAATATAGAAAAAGTGAAATTTTTATATAGATTTTTTTGCACAAAATGTTTTTAAGATTTCCGAATTCAAATTTTTTTATGAATCGTGGTACGCGCTAACCCCTGGCAATTATATTAGCGCTTTTTTGTCTGAAAAACTTGGCATCACTTTGTTAGTATTCCACATCTTTTTGTGCCGTCAATAACTAGTATTGCCAACTATGCGCTTTTTTATGTAATTGTATTTCACTAGAAATTTTGTAAAC
>CM037855.1:38849640-38865278 GCA_021234595.1 Delia radicum | reverse complement strand
AACCAATAAGGGATTTCTTGCTATAGTATCTTGTTTAGATTGGAGTGGTGTGACAATTTCAGCTAATTAATTTATTTTATCACTGTCTCTGTTGCAAATTGTTTTTACTGTTGTAGGTGCTAGTCCAAGAGCTCTTCCATTGGCCGTAATAAAACGTTTCCTATATAAAACGTTTTATTACGGCCAATTTTAATTCCAAACTTATTACTTTTCTTTTACTTTGACTCATTTTTTACGAATCCCACACTAAATTCTTACCATAACCAGACAGTTGTTCTTAGCACCACTTATATAACAAAGAAAAGGGAATTCCCCTTATTTCACGCAATTTGAAAAACTTCTTAATGTACAGGTGACGATCAGTGTTGCTAGAAGTTGTAAAAATGCTAAAAGACAGAAAAGATGCTAAATTAGGCACTACAAATGCTACAAATGGTCATCCACAATGCTGCAGTAAAAAATTTAACCGGTTTTAGCGACGCAAATCGAAATCAAAACGACGCAAATCGGAAACAAAACGACGCAAATAGAAAACAAATCGACGCAAATCGAAATCAAAACGATGCAAATCGAACCGACGCAAATCGTGGTCAAAACGACGCAAATCGAATTTTTCCAGTTTTTAAAAAGCGACACAAATCGGGACGACGCAAGTCGGGGCTCTAGTGTATACAGTTGTAGAAAAATTTTCTACACTTTTATTAATTAGTATTTCCATAAAAAAGTATAAAATTTCCCACTGTGCAAGTTATGTTAATTTTTTATGTTTAAGGGAGTTTAGACAGCGATATCAATCTACTTGATTAATGTAAATCCACCTTTTTACTCTTCCTCGTTTATATATACATTTATTGACAGTTCAAAGTATAACTGGACAGCTAAATGATTATCTTTGTCCGTTTTAAATAGCAAGGTGGCGCCGAAAGTGTTCCGGCATAAGAGAAACATGGAAAATGTTGGCTTTAGCAAAAAGTTTGCCAACACCCGCCAACATTTTTTTGCTGGGCGTCTTAACGTTAATTTTTAACTGACTTGTATGTAAGTTTTAAAGCGTTGCCAACCGAAATTATGTTAAAACACAGAGTTGCGAAAAATTAGTAGGATGAATGCATAGTTGTTAAGAAATAGTAGGCAGATGAAAAGTTGGATTAACTGTTAATCAAAAAGATTAAAAAATGGTTTAATTGACTTGTTTAGTACTTGATTAAATTGTTAATACCATTTTTAGCAGATTAACTTTTCTGTGTAAATTCCCTATTAGTTTTGTGTGTTTTAAAAAAGAAACACAATTTATTTAAAAATTTTTTCTTTAACAAAATGTTGTCTATTTTTGTTTGTTTCGTTATTCCAAAACTCCTTAAACAAATTTTAATTTTTTTAATCCTCTAATTGGCTTTTACAACACCAACTCTCCCCATTTGTTTATAATGCACTTCTTCTTAGCACTATCATTTTGCCAAAGAAGCTCAAAACCTTACACCACCCGTTTTTCCAATAACACAATACTTTTCCAAATGTTTGTCCTGATTTTTGTATTGAAATTTGTAGACAGTTACCAAAAATGTTTTCTTAAAGTCTATAAAAGAAAAGTCTATCCAAAACTGTTGCTATTTTTAGTATACTTAAAGATGATTATTTGTTTGTCTTCTACTTTTGTGTAATATATTTAAGAAGATTTTGTTAAACAAAATCAAAAAAAAAAAAATATTGTGGTGAAGTGTTGTGTTGATGTATAAATTTTATAATTATTAAATAAAAATTAGTTAATTGGCATTTAAAAAAAATTGTTGTTGCTTAATTGTTAAATATGCTTTGGATGTTATCACTTTAATATTGGCTTTTCATATTACAGCAGGGTGTTTCACAAATATTTTGGAAATAATTCAGCCATTTTGTACTATTTGATCGGATTGCCATGAAACTTCACACAGCCATAAATAACGTAATTTCAAAGAAGGTACCACTAGGTCCATGAGGCGCTGATCAATTAGACTCCAAAGTAGAACACCTCGGGTTTTCAAAAATTTAGAGATCTTCACAATTTTTTTATTTATCAACCGATTTTTAAAAATTAAACATTTTGTATACTTGGTCTACAAGAACACTTACTCATGGTGGGTTATCTCTTAAAGTCTCTAAGTTACCGCATTTGAAAATCAAAATATAGATTTTTCAATAACCTGGGGCCAAATTACGCATTCGTCAAAGTAAAACATTTTAATGAAATTTTTTTGATCAGGGATGACGTAGTTCGGTCCTTGATTAAAAATACATTAAAAACTTTGTCTTTTCGTTATTAATATTTTTGTAGCTAATCATTAAAAAAAATGTTTTCGAACGATTTGATTCGACCACGAATGAAGTAAATCGGACCCCGGCCCGGTTTTTTGTCAATATAAAAGGAAAATCAAGCCCGATTGCTTTGAAAAGTATTGGTAATATTGGCAACAAGTTACTTAATTAAACAAAAAAATCCAATGTAATACCTTGTGAAAATTATAAAAAGTTAAAATTATGAAAAACGTGATTTTAGTAAATCTTTGTTCAAAAAGGTTTGCCTCTAGACTAAAAGTTTCTTTAGTAACACATATAGCGTTTATATTTTACTGAAAGACTACTTCATATAGTTTCGTTTTATGAAAATAATATTCCCCAGTTCCTTATTACTCTCCCCGCAGACTACTCCGTCCTGTTTTACTGAAATTTCCACTTGAACCAATTTTTTCTTTGAGTGCGCCACCGAAATTGGAAATTGAAAATCGGGTGCAGGTGCTACAATTTAGTCCCAATAAGATAGCATTATGCTTTTTTACCATCGCTTTAAATGTGGACAATACAGCAATACATTTAAAAAATCCCATTTTTGGAAATTATGTACAGTTTTTTGGGAATTGTGCGATTTGATTATGTCTTATATCACTTTTTCTGTTTTACATGGAGTCCACATTAGATATTAAGTTGAATATAATATGTGGGAGAATGCCAATAGAATAACGGAATTAAATTATCTATGTTCATATTAATGTTTAGGGTGGGAGAACACGTATTCATATTTATATCATGTCTTCTCATAATCTTCTGTCTCCCGTTGAGTAAAGACGTCCGTTTACACATACAATTTTCAACTATGCGATTAAAAAATAACTTTAAATTGATTTATAGCAGTTAAACAATTTTTAATACACTTTTTGTTCTTGTATTTTTTTTTTTATTTTAGGCGTTTAACTTTTATTTATTTTTTGTTTACAGTCTTTTATGTATGTGTGTGTAAAAAATAGCAAGGTACATCTTAGTATTAGCCCTAAAACCGGTCTAAGCCTTTTGTGCAATGAAATTTGCACCACGTGTTCGGCGCGAAAAATAAACAATATGTTCTTCTACCAAACTTTTTTAGTTTCCTACTTTAGGCGATATAGCCAAAATAGGTTAACCCTTTAATCGGTAAGCCGGCCATATGGCCGGCATTGGTCTAACTGAATTATTTCAAAAGTAATATATTTTTTCATTTTAATCA
This sequence comes from Delia radicum, assembly GCA_021234595.1. NCBI lineage: Eukaryota > Metazoa > Arthropoda > Insecta > Diptera > Anthomyiidae > Delia > Delia radicum. The sequence continues at coordinate 38,861,764 of CM037855.1, read as the reverse complement.
AGTAGGCCGTTCTTTGTAAAGAATTTGTGCATCTAACGGTACTTGTTTTAACACTGTAGCTTTATTCGTCATTTAGTTATAGTCAGTTGAGTGAAACGAGTGACCAATTTTGATGAAAAAAAAATAGTTTTTATAAGACTAGTTGATTTCATATTTTTTTGGTATGTATTTACAATGTTTGTGGTGACAATTTTAAATTATTTATTGTGAAAAAATAATAATTTAGTGCTGTTTTTTTGTGTTTTGTTATGCCGGCCATTTGGCCGGCTTGTCGGTCAAAAGCAAAAAAAATCTGGAATCTGGAGACCGCGATGGATTATTTTTGTTATTTTTCACTCGAAACCAATCGAAATGCATGTTCCGTTCAACGTGGATGCTGTGAAAATACGAAAATATATCGGAATACTATTGTTGATGGCCATTTTCCGTTATCCAAACATGGAGTCCCACTGGGGTGAATTCGGATTTAGGCAAATTCCTGAGTAAATGCCTCTCAAGAAATTTGAAAAAATCAGAAAGTATTTGTGCTTTTCAAATGAAGCTGACGGAATCAAAAAAGGAGAAGTGGGATATGATCCACTATTTCGAATTCGTAAAGTTGCAAAAAATTTGAATGAACGCTTCGACACAGTACCGAAGAATGCTCGTTTGTTTACGTCAGTACATGACGAATAAGCCCCATAAATGGGGAATAAAGCTGTTTGTCTTGTGCGATACTAGTGGATATTCGTATCAATTCGAAATATATAACGCTGCTGGAGACAATGTCATCATGCCAGGCTCACCAGATCTTGGAGCCACCAGCACCAGTATATTTCGACAACTTTTATACTTCATTGCCACTTTTGGTATATCTGCGAGCTCGTGGTATTTTTTTTTAGGGACAATACGTTCTGAAGGATTCCTAATTCTAAACTTCCGCTGGACACAGATCCTCAAATTAAGAACGCAGATCGAGGTCATGCAGTAAAATATATGGGTAGTGCTTACGGTGTCAACCCAACAACAGTCCTCTGGAAGGACACCAAGAATGTAAGGCTATGTTCAACTTACGTTGGAGTTTCATCATTCGAAAAATCGAATGCAGACACACAGATAGCAGACAAATTATTAAAAAAAATTATTCGCGAATATAATTCGCATATGGGGGGAGGTGACCTTATGGATTCTTAAATGGGAAGGAACGGCCTTCGCATAAAAACTATGGACGTAAATATGCGCATTTTCTATCACCTTCTCTATATGGCTGTCACAAATGCGTTCAGTTTATATCGCAGATCTACTGCAAAAGATTCTGCTCAAGATGAAGAAGAAAATTCACCTGAAAAAACCTTGAGACTGTATCAGTTTCGTGTCAAAATTGCACAAGGTCTGTACGCTTTTAGCCAAAAACGACCAGTTGGTCGACCTTCTTTTGAACCGCAGCCCAAAACAAGTGCTGCTGTAGGGAAAAAGACAGCCCATCCTGTCGAGGACATACGGTACGATGGAATAGACCATGTTCCTGAATGGATGCCAGGACGTAAAAAAACTTGCAAACACTGCAAGAAATCAGAAACCCATACTTTTTGCCCAAAATGTCAACTAAATTTATGTTATTCCGGTTCCAAAATTTGTTGGAAGGAGTACCACTCTCGCCACAAATATATATGTATACTTTCTTATAATTTTAGTATTAACCTTTGCTTTAATAAATAAAAAAAATAAAAATTATTACACAAAAAACAAATGTTTAATTTTTTTGCCCGTAGACCGATATACCGGCCATATGGCCGGCATCCTTTTTCTCACCTGGCGGCCAAACTGCAAAAAGATATCCTAAAACAGACTTTGGATTCGTGTTTCTCATAACAAAATTATCCCGAAACCAAAATTTTTAGAACACGAAACTCCTTAATTTTCTCATGCCGATTAAAGGGTTAAGAGCGAATCTTAAAAAGTAATCGATAAAAATGTATAAGTTTAGATATAAATTCTTCCTCTTACCAAGACATAACTACAATTAAAAAATTACACTTTTTGTGCTTTTACTTAAGAAGATATGGGCGATTCTCGTTTAACGAAAAAAACGCGATCAATTTATATTGATCAAACGTAAAAGTTTTGCTACTTTACTAAATATAGTCGTTTCTGCCTTATTTCATAAAATTCGTCCATAAGTGTTTAAATTAAGACGAGGTCCTTTAGGGGGCATCCTATGAAAATCCTGTATGTCCTTGGACAAAAATAAGAGATTTTTTTAAAGTTTAAGCTTCAATCTTACTTTATGTTTACTATCAATGGTTTATAGTTAACATTAATATGTTTTCAACATTAACTCTTATTTTCGGATATTCGAAAATTTTAGTTAGTCTTTCAGATACATATAAACACTATTATGTTCCTGGAGAAATAGTCTTGCTACCAAGACTACAAATAACGTTTTTTTTTTAACTTTTCAACTTTGGGAGCATTTAATTTTGAGCATATATTGCATAATTAAATTTAATTGAATTACTTGTTGTCGATATTAACAACCATTTTTTATATCAAGCAGTTCTAATTTGCATTTGCCATTGGCAAAAAACCAAGTTATTGCAAAAATGCAAAATTTTGAATTTTAAATGCGGATAACTAATACACTTTAAAAGATATCCCACATTAAGGCATATTTATGGTAGGACGTTACAAGCAGATTACATTTTATGCTTTTGAATTCAGTTGATAAATAAAAAAATTAGCAAGCTTGCCCTACTTTGAAGTCTAACTGATCAGGCGCGTGATGTATTTAGTGGGTCATTATTTAAAACTTGAAATTAATTACGTTGATTGAGACTGTAAGAAACAGCTGAACTATTTCCAAAATATTTGTGAAACACCCCACTGTGCAATATTATGAAAACCATTTAAGTATTACAAATAAGTTATTATTATTGTAAACATTAACGCTTTTTGCATTTTCATAGTAAGTATTTTTAGAAATAACTACACGCAGAGAAATAAAGTGCCAACCGAATTTAAAAGTGTATTTTAATAGTAACAACTTATAAATTCAGTTAGTGCAATGATATTTACATTAGATTTCTTAATATTTAAAATTTAGTTGAATTAACAGAACTTTGTTGTGAAAACTAATGTTAAGTTGTGCCAACCATCTGAAATCCGTAATAACTGAATTTGAGTCGTAGTAAACCGAATTTCCGTTGGCTAATAGCTAAATCTTTCTCTGTGTGTACATATCGATGACCAAAAGTTGTTAATACATTTCGTTAATTTGATATAAGAGAATTAATGAATTTAGTAATTAGTGTCAACTTATGACCATCGATATATGATATTTATATACAGGTGAGCATTTATTTTGGCACCAGAATGTCCTTAAAAAATATTTTCCATTTCTGTATTTAAATATTTAAAAACGAAAATGTCTCAACAGATTCGTTAGTTCAAAATTTTAATGAGTAATAATATAGATTCGGAACTCGTTAAACTAGATAAGTTAGAAAATCCTCGAACACTTAAAAAAAAATCTTAAAATTAAGAACTAAATTTTGAACTCACTGATTTACTCAACATCTCCCAGCCTATAACGCTGGAGCTAGGAACTTGATATTTAGCATAGAGGTTTCTCCTCCTGTATAGATGTCCGCTAATACAGGATAAAGGAGAAGCCACTATCCACGGCCTGCCCAATCCTCTTTGACTAGACAGCTAAAATTTAAAATGTTTTTTTTTTGCATAATACGACATTTAGCCATATATACGTACTCCTGCAAAGAAATATTGCAAACATTTTTCATGCATTTTTGACAGCGAATTTTTCGGAAATTGTAATTTGCGGTTAGCAAAACTTATTAAATAAAAACATTAAAATGTTTTTCATACATTGCACATGAGTAACTAAAATAGTTTAACTAATATCCTTTGAAATCGCAAATAAGTCATCCAAGTCACTAAAAACAATTAAAAAATATTTAAAAAATTTATTTCATTTAAATGCAAAATTCAACCACTTGCATGTATAATAAAGGGTGTTTTTATAGAGATATAGAACTTTGAAATGGAATAAAACAAAATTAATTTTTTAAACTGACATGTAATTTACTTTATTTATTTATTCTTTTGTCCAATTTTCGATGCGGTGAATGTTGCCCTCCAAGTGGTCAATCGTTTCGGGCTTATCGGTGTAGACTAGCGACTTCACATATCCCTACAGAAAATAGTCAAGCATCGTTAAATCGCACGATCTTGGAGGCCAATTCACGGCTCCGAAACGTGAAACTATGTAGTTACCAAACGTTTCCTTCAATAAATCAATTGTGGCACGAGCTGTGTGACATGTTGCGCCGTCTTGTTGAAGCCACAGCTCCTGCACATCATGGTTGTTCAATTGATGAACGAAGAAGTCAGTAATCCTGGCTCTATAGCGGTCACCATTGACGGATAGACTGATTGGGGTCTTCCTCTACGCTACGCTCTACAGCAGCAATGACTTCTTCTGTACGCACTGTACGATGTCTCTGTGTATGCATATTATCATTTACAGTAAACGTGGTGCGAAAAGGTTCCATAGTTAATCGAATTAATTGCTCTGATGGACGATTATATTGACCGTAAAATGAAAGTAGTGCTCGATACGTATTTCGAACATATCCATGATTTTCAAAATAAATTTGCACAATTTGGAAACGTTGTTCAGAGGCGTCAGCCTATTCATGTTGAAATGCCAAAACCAACTAAACATTAATCACTTGACAGCTTACAAATGGCCGCCAGTAAAAAAAATTGTTGCCAACTTAAAGATCTATACCTGTATAAAAAACACCCTTTATTTGAATGAAATTTTATACACGAATACAATTAGACTTGGCTTATCAAACCGTGATCAAAAACAAAAAAAATGGTAATTTTATAAAAGTTTCCCACCTTTTTCTCATAAGCTCAGAAAATGGATTATATACCCTTACTCGAGCGAGTCATTCATTTTGTATATATATTAAAAATGTTTACACTGCAGTGAACAAGGGTACTGAAGGGTTAATATGTGTTCACTGGGGTGTAGGTTACGTGACCAAATGCTTTAAATCAAAAAAGCGGGACTAGACAGACGAAAAAGCGGGGTTTTCGTTCAAAAAGCGGGATATTTAAAATGAATTGCCTAAAATATGGATTTTAGCGAACTTGCAATTTTTTCGTTAAATTTCCTTAAAAAAGTTAGTAAGGAAATTTCTGTTTTTTTGTAAAAAATGTCTTTCTGAGCAAATTAGAGCAGTAAAACTAAAACATTGGGATCACGCGGGACCGGTCCATGTTTTGACCATAAAAATATACTATCTTAATTGAGCTTAAATCGTAGCTATTAAAACCCACAAAAGCACTGATATCTGGAAGTTATTTGGGTTGTGAATGCAAATAAATACATCCTCATAAATCATGCCTAAAAGTGAAAAAAAAACTGGACCACTTTTCGACCTAGTCTTCATTTAAAACAACTACCCCGATATTTTCTAAAAATGCACTTTAACGTCTAGTCATTTCGATTTTCTTTATATTTTCTGTCACGTTCATTTTTCCGCCAATATAATAAGGATCATATCCCTTGGCGAAGTTTGGGTCCTCATTCCGGAATACATATCGCACTTGATCAACAAGAGGGTATTAACTCAAAATTTTAAATTTTTAGTAGAGTCCAAAAAACTGTTTTATGGCTACATTTTAAACAGAATTTAAAAATTCAAACATATCATAACAAGCAAATTCCATTTGAAAATATATATACATTGTTTTTATTTTAAATTTTACCACTCATTGCTAAAAAAATCAATTTTTTGAGATAATACAATTTTTTGAAATTTTATCGATTTAAATTTATAGAATAAAACAAATTTTATCAACAAAACAGTATCAACTCAAATACAACCAAATATAAATAAAACAGTTTGATTATTTTAACATAAATCAATGCTCCAATCAAAATAATACCTTTTTTATGAAAATATACGATTCATTTCTATTTGAACTTTTGTATTAACTCGAAATAATACATTTTTGTTGAAATAAGGTAGTCACTACATTATCATGAAAATTGTCTCAAAAGTGGTTTCGAGATGAAAGAGTAATCGGAATACGTTGAAATTTTTACAATAGATAGATATTGATGTTGTTAGTTGATTTCCTGAAAAAAGTGATATTTTAAAAATTTTGAGTTAATACCCTCTTGTTGATCAAGTGCGATATGACTTAAATAGTACTATGATGTATGATATTTCATGGTCGGGTTTGGCCAATTACAATATATTACTTTTTAAATATTTCCTTGATGTTGTTTATCTATTAAATTCTCCTTATATTCTTTATAACTAAGGTCTTTAAGTTTTAATCTTGTGAGACATTTTTATTACTTAAAAAAAAGCTATGGAACTATTCTGGCGCCAAAAAAAAAAAAGTTATGTTCATTGACCTGTTTTTAAAAATGTCTATTAATATTTTTTAATTTTTGTAATTAAAATTTTAAAAACATGCCAACTTTTCTCCTTCCTTTTTCTTGCCATCTCTTTTCTTTCTGTATTTATTTTTAGAAATTGCCACTTTAACCCACAAATTTACCTCGGTGACTTTATATAAAAATAAGACCGTGCGTTATGCAGCACGTATGCATGCAATCATAGCCTGTCAAATGGAATTTCAATTATATCCAATGGACATACAAGTATGTCCCATATACATAGAAAGTTGTAAGTATTTTTTACCATTTTACTTTTTTTATTGTTGCTATTTCAGAAAGTCACTAAGTGAATGATGCGAAAGTTTATTAAAGAATTGAAACACCTAGGCGTATGAGTGATAATTTAATATCACTCATACGTATGGAAATAAATATGTACATTAGGGAAACAACTTTTTTACAATTTTTGAAAATATCAAAATGGCCCTATCCATACCATGTAGTGCATAAAAAAAACAATAAGAACTGCATCTTTAGATTTTCGATATCGTTAAAAAAGGTTCCGCGTCAAATGCAATTAAGTTTGGGATCAGTAAGTTCTAAAAAAGTAAAAATATTTTCTTTATAATTTCATTAAATGATAAATAAATTATAAGTTTTTCCATTAAATATTGTATAATATTCTGTATAAATTAAATTAATAGCGATTATATATTGCGACTTAGCTTACATACTAATTCCAAAATATCGTAGCAAATTATATGCAATATGCGAATTTATATGTGGCCCTTGGTACAACATTTGGTTTTCAGACCATTGTTACAATAAAAATGACTTTGAAGCCTTAAACAAATCGTTATCGGGCATTACTAATGCTCAGAAAGCTTTCTAAGACATTGGGTGAAAGATGAATCAGAATTCCAAAAACACAAAGCAGCAACATTTGTGCGGAACGCGCCATCAAAGTCGTACAAGATATTTTCCCCCAATGGAAATCAACACGAACTCTGAATCTTAAGGTTAATTTCACTTACAAAGATAGTTTTTAGATTGTGATTTTGATTATAATCATATAATTACATTAAGAAATGTAAATAGTTAAATAATTATAAAATAAAAAATTTTGAAAAAATAAAAAATTTTGAATTTTAAAAAATTTGAAAAAATAAAAAAATTTTGAAAAAAATAAAAAATTTTAAAAAAATAAAAAAAAAATCTTAAAGAACTTTCAGAAATCGCTTCGACGCGGAACGTTCCGAAATGAGCTGAGGAAACATTTTTCGGTTTAAGCACAACATCGGCTACAGCGTGGTGATAGGGCCTTATTTCTAATGTACATATTTCTATTTCATTTTCTTTTGTAGCATTTTTTTTTTATTAAAATCTCAATTTTATTTGAAAATTTCTCTTTCTTTTACAAGAAAAAATTAAGTTGATTGTAACAAATGCATCTCAAGAGTTTAATTTCTTTTCAATTTCCATTTTTTTACTACAAATTTGACAAACGCAGTCAGGTTGATTTAATTTTCTCTTTTTTGTATAGAAAATTTGATTTAAACTGCAAAATAAAACGTTTCTTAAATCTAGTGACATTCTGCATTATTAAATAAACAGGTGTAACTTTAACTTTTTTATTTTCCCATTTCCAAATAAAGTTTCATCAAATAATCAAAAAGTAAAATTACGTTGGTCCGATTCTGGTGTTACTTTAAATCCAGAATTAAAATTGTTACAATATAATTTGGGACAACCCCTAGAATTAGATGAAACTGATGGGTATATGCCAGAAAAAGTTGGCAATTTCTCTCGCCTCACTGTATATTTTCGTTTCGAACGTCAAATCGGACATCATTTAATACAAACATTTGCTCCCTCATCGCTGGTAGTGATGTTATCATGGTTTAGTTTTTGGCTAGGCCTAGATGCCATACCCGGACGAGTGACGTTATTAGTCACTTGTATGCTGACGCTGGTGACAATGTTTACCGTTTAAGAGCGGATATACCACCTGTGGCCTACGTTAAGGTAGTTAGTATTAAATAGAGGAATGTTGTACTTGTTATTGAAATGACTTTGTATGATGTTTTTGTATGTGTATTTTTATAGGCTTTGGACTTATGGATGGCCGGTTGTATGGTATCGGTATTTGCTGCATTAGCCGAATTTGTTGTAGTAAAAGTTTTAGATGTCCAATATCAATATCAAGTCCAATAAGATCCCAAAAAACTTTACCAATGGTAAGTAATATTTTAAAATCTGTGTAAATCATTCTAAAAATTACCGAGCTAAACAAGCATTTCAAAAAGACATAAAACAACATCACCGATTGTATCCTGAATAAGACCAATGGGAAATGAAAATTGACTATCAGTAGATCAACCCGCTACAGCTCAGCTCTGATATCATATTTATGGTCTTTAAAGTTGGATTTTTTTCAGGCAGATTTTCGATTTTTTTAACCTATTTTATACCACTTATCGATGCCGTAAAATTGTTTGACGAAATTTGGTAGAAAGGTGAAATGAAGTTTTTTTTACACTTATTGCGCCCTCTAGTGGTGGTATTCGCAATTTAAATATTTTTAAATTATAATTTTTATTATTTGCTAAAGCAAATATCTATCAAACTGTAATAGCACAATTTGATCTAACGGATTTTTGCGATTTTTTGAGAATTTTTAAAAATATTGCTGTTATTGGAAAATTTTTTAAATGGTAATATGAAGGCCAGCGTAAAAAATCCAAACTATGCCCTTAAAATATGCACTAACATTGAAATATGGAATAAAAATAAAAATAAAATAACGTATGCGGAATGAAATTGCAACAAAATGTAATATGGTTGTAGTTTTTTCTAAAACTAACGTAAATTTTATTTCACTTAAAAAAAAAACAAATACCATACTATTAATTTAATGTAAAAAAAATTTGGTCCCATCCGATCCGCTTTGCGGAAGTTTTTCCATAGCTGTTGAAAATATCGATGTTGGCATTTTGAGGAGTTCCTTTTTAAATTTTTCGATCAGATTTTTTGTATTTTTCGGTCTAAAGCCACCAGTATAAACTCTTCGATTTAATTAGCCCAAAATCTTCGATTGGACGTAATTGAGGGACATTTGGTCGGGTTTCCTTTTTATGAAAATATGGTATATGAAGTGTGTTCATAGCTTCTACGGTTTTTTGCGCGTAATGGCTAGATGCTAAGGTGGCTAGAAGATCACATTTAGGCCTCGATGCATCTTTTCTATGAAATTCTTCACTTTTGGCAAATAGAACTCAATATATCGTTCAGAATTGACGGCCAATCCAGATTCATAAAACACTGGTTCCGACATCCCTTGCGTACTAATTGCAAGCCATAGTAAAACTTTTTTAGGGAACTTTGTACACTCATAATAATCCGTGCTTAAAAATACAAATATATTTTTCGTAAAATTTTTTTCGTAGAATGTACAAACATTTTGTTTATATTACAAAACTTTTGTATAAACAAATTTATATAAATTACAAATTTCGTAAAAATACAAACATGATTTCGTAATATTTTTTAGTACATTGTACAAAAATTTGTAATGTTACAAATATTACATATGGATGTTGATGTGGTTAGAGGTCGGATTTTGCAATCAGAAGGTTGCAGTTCAACTCCTGCCAGGACAAATTTTTTTTTTTTTTAGTTTTTATATTTTTTTTTGTTTATTAATGTTTTTTAAATTTCTATGTTTTATTTTTTATTTCATTATTACTATTTTTGTGTTTTGATATAAATGGATATTTTGTATTTTGTTTAATAAAGAGGATCCTAAAACAACTTAAAGAGGACCCGAAAACACTACTTCCACTTTATTTGCCGGGTTTAGTATGAAATTCATAAAACAAATATTTAAAAAGATAAATATTTAATACTAAATGCAATTAGTTTAAATGTTATTTAAATTTTTATTATTATTATTTTATTTTTTTTTATTTTGTTTTTAATATATTATTTGATATATTTTAACCTTTTTTATAAATATTTGTAGATATTTTTCTAGTTTTCATAAAATTTCATAATATTTTCGACTTAAGTTCCTTTTTAGTTTGTTGTATTGCATCAGCTACTTTGGTGGCAAATGGTAGAGGGGTCTACTTCACACAGCAGGACGTCACTGAAATCGTGGGTTCGATTCTGGTGTGGCACCATTACATTTTTTTTTTTTAATTTTAAAATAAACCGTAAGGTATGCACCACATTTTTATTTAAAAAAGTTTTAGAAAACTTTACGAAATGTGATTTGTATATTCTACAAATTTTTTCGTAATGTCAAAATAACCAAAACTTCGTAAAATGAACAACGGTTTTCGTGTATTTTACCTATAGATTATTATGAGTGTATGCTCCAAATATTTTATTTTGATATCAGTAGATTTCTTTCCTTCGAAAAAGTACCTTCCCTGCCATTCATTGCCCCACTCATAATAATCCATGCTAAAAATACGAAAATAATGTCAAAACAAGCAAAACTTTCGCAAAATGAACAAATATTGGTTTATTTTACGAAAGTTTTTTGTTATTTTGTCATTATTGGTATTTTTATGCATTGATTATTATCAGTGCATCTAGCGTAAAATATGACTCATCATCCATGATGATTATTGAAAAAATTACAATTGTTTCTCGACGTTGTTCTTCTTTTGTCGACATTTTAAAATAATTTAAATATCAATTTATTGTCAAATGTCAATTTATTGTCAAAGCACATGAGAAAACATGTGTTATTCAAATATAACGGTAAAAAATTAATAGTTTTAGTACTTTTTTTGCCCAGCGTTGCAAAATTTGTTGCAATTTTTTCCGCATACGTTGTGGACTCAAAATTCAAAAATAAGCACTGAATCTCAAAAAACATGCACTTAAATCAGTTAATTTTTAAAAATCGATTTATTATTACTCGATCTTTAATTAAAAATTTAAAATTTTAATTTAATAAAAATGTATAACAAATGACAACTAGGCTTTCAAATGTTTCCTTTTTATTTTTAGTTAAATCTTAATTTGAATGTGTACAAAATTTGCAATTATATTGAAAATTTGCAAAATGTCCAACAAAAAAATGCCAATATATGCATTAAAATATGCATCTATAACAAAATATGCAAAAATATGCAAAAGTAAAAGTATTTGGTCAAAATCGATTTTGGGCTACTGACTACAAACATGTATTTGCATGAAAGTCGCTGCCCTGTAATATGGCAACACTGGCGAATCTGTTTTTCAAATCTTTTTATTTGTTGGAAGAAATATTTAATTTAAAACATTAATTAATTTGCTGCTTATTAAAGTTTTTACAAATTTAAAAGTTTTAAATCCGATTTTTAATTTTTCATAAAATCAAATATAACCTTCATACACCAGTATTCATTAAATTAACAATTTTTGAAAAAAGTGCTATAAAAAATAAAAAAAAATAATATTTTTTAATTAATATATGGCAAACCAAAAAAATAATATTTTTTAATTAATTATATGGCAACCTTAAACATTTGTTTAAATTTTTTTATTATTTGTATAGTTAAGACCTCAATTATTACATGCTCCTATTCAAACTTATCGGGAATGGATATGGGTGTTGCAACAGCAGTGTAAAATGGGTTATTGTAGTTTAATGAAATAAATATAATCCATGCTTAAAAATACACTCATAATAATCCATGCATAAAA
>CM037855.1:38806493-38849540 GCA_021234595.1 Delia radicum | reverse complement strand
AAACCTAATAAGAATTGTAATAGCAAAATTAAAAATTAATTAAAACTGAAACTATAACTGGAAAATACGAGTTATATTTAAATTAATTTTTGGTTTTCTTTCTTGAAAAGTTGAGTGTTTGTTTAGTGAGACCATAATTTACCGATTTTTAAACTTTTCCGTAGTGTTTTTAGAGCCGTTTAATAAACTGAATTTTTAGAAAAGTATTAAAAAAATAGTAAATTTTATAGTTGGAGTTATACCAAGAATGAAGAAGTTATACCAGGAATGTTTACAATATCAAAGCTTTTGAAAACAGAAAAACGTAATGGGATATTTACCTTATTGTACAAAAAAAAACCACAGGAAGCCAACTTCTTACTCCTTAAAATTCCAGATTTTACCAGATGAAAAGCACGATCAGCTTTTTAAATTAACATCTGGAATAAACATATGTACATATGAGTAAATATTATAATTACAATAATTTTGTTTTTACTTACCAATTTTGATTGTAAAAATATTTTTTTTTTTTTGCAACTTTTAGCAAACCCACTAGACAGACTCTTGTTTTGCACAAAATAAAAGACAATTAAAATCTAAAGAAAAACTATAGTGATGGTAAATAAAATATTTGGGTTTAGTACTAAAGTAGAAAGCACTTTTTTTTAAAAATGTTGGTACTTTTCGATTTAATTTAGTTGTTAAGGTACCCCTGCAATATTATTGCACATATTACTGCCAATTTTATTATCATTCAATGTAGCCAACTCAATATTAAATATTTTTCACATATCTTGTGTCTGCAATAAGAATAAAAAACCTTTTGATTTTTTCCAACCTCCCAATATGACATACACACTGGTATGACATATGCACAAGAATATTGCTTAATTTTAACTTTACGCTCAATCTTGTTTACCTAAAAAACACTTCTTCATCTCCTAGATGTCATCTAATAGATGTGCTTTAACATATAAATTTGGAACAGTGAGGGAACTCCATCTTTATTCTAATATGCACATTATGCACCGTCAATACTGCTCAAGGATGAGAAAGTGCATATTTGCATCGTGTGCAAATGACCACGCTGAATACCCTCAGTAGCAAAACAAAAGTAAAACAAAATTTACTGAAACAAAGCACTTAATCGTCAGCTGGGCCACTTTGGTAATTTTTGGACTGAAAATGTAAATAAGTAATTTATTTACCATCCCCGTTTATGCATATGAAAAACGTTTGAGAGAACTTATAAAAAGATTACTTTGATTTTTGTGTTATTTTTTTTAAACAAGTAGATTTTTTTTAAACATGTAGATTTTAAACGAAAATATTAACTGCTACAGAAAATCCGTATTAATTCATAGTTTGTTTTTTAAATAACAGATAAAAAAGTTGAAAAATATGTTTCTTTGTATTTTAATAGTTTATTCAGTTAAAAACAAACTTTACGGATTACTTTTTAAATAAACTACAATCGGTAACGGAAAATATATTGTGAGTGTAGTTTTATTCACAACAAAACTCGAACCTGACGATAGCTCAGTGCGCCAAAGCGCTCTGTCTAACGTGTAGTGCGAGTGCATGTGGCATTAGAAATCAGTTCATCTATACCACGGTCAGTGATTGCACAGAAAATTTCATATAGACGCAATCGAACAAATAAAAACATAATAAATATTACATTATTCAAAAAAAAAAAAAAAACAGGGTCACTGACGAAGGTTCAATACCAGAAACTGCGCAGTCTGATTTAGAAATTGAAAATTTGCAATGTAGTTATGATTTTTAGAAAATACACTCATTCTTCTCTACCACGCCTTTCACAATTCAAATGAAATTTGACTTGAAGAAAGGACTACTTACATTTCAATAAATTTAACTATGTCATTTGTTTTTTACTGTTAAAAAAATGAACCACAATTTTAATAAAAATGAACGACATATGTAGTAAAAAATTAACAAACACTTATTTGTTTTACTTTTTTAAATAAAAAAAACTACTGTATAAAATTATTGTAAAATCATAATACAGTAATTTAATGTGGTTTGTTTTTTTAAATGCATTACAAAGCTGAAATTTCTATTACAAACGACTGTTTTTTCAATAAAATATAATATATAATATAAATATACTGTATTACAAACTCAAACAACTACAAATATTTGCAGTAGAAGTTTCCTGAGTGTGTGCTCAAATGAAAAGTACTTTTGAGTAATTTTAGATAAATTTTAAAAAATTTGCAGAATGGAGGAAAAAAAGGTAATATTTAGTAAAACTCGAGTCGCAATAACTCGAAAACTGTTTTTAAATATTTGTGCTTAGCATACCAAAATTATTAAAGCTTTTTCAGAGAAATTCAGAAAAGTTTTCAAAAATCGAAAACTTTGTTGGCGGGGCGAAACGGGTTAATGCTATCCAATTTGCACAACGTACCTTTTAGGCCTAGTTCTACAATAATCGCAACAATAAGTGAAAAAAATCGAAAGTTTAAAACAAAAATGCCACTCTAATGAACATGTAACATTTTACTTACTATGGAGGTACAAAAACTTAAAACATAAAATTCTACTAAAGTCAACTGATTGGGTGTTCTAATGTTATTTCATGCATTGTAAACACAATTTTTCCCCGGTAAAAACAAACGACTGATATTCTACTGATTCAGCACTCATTTTGTGTTTTTAACTTACAGTTCTTTTGTTAAAAGAAAAACATGATAATTGAAATTAATTTAAACGAAACTTAATTTTTTTTTTATTACAATAATGGAAAATGTATGTATGTATTTAGTAGCGGTGTCACGAATAGTGTATTAGGCACTTTGTCGAATAACAAATATTCGGTTTAAACCGATTACCGAAAATTTGCCAAATAGTTCTTTCATACATTTTCATATAAATTTCATATTTATAAAAATACACTGTACCTTAGATATAGATAAAATTAAATGAAAATTATTCAAGTTCGAGGCCATACTCTATATTTCTTCATTAGGATATTGTCCTAACAAATAATCTATAGAGTTTTTTGTTTTCAAATTTATTATTTGACCCTTTCAGGAATCTGTTGATAGATCTATTTCGGGAATTTTATAGGTTCCCATCATCAGAACACGTTTTGAAAGCGGTAACAATTCCATGCCTAACATCAAACATTTATATGAACTAGTTTACTCACTACATGAGAACTAATATACATATGAGTTTGAAGTTAAAGATTATAACCATTGATCTAAAAGTAAATTGAAAACTTGTTTGATGTGCAAGGTCCACCTCTCTTTCATTGCACAATTAAAGGTTGAAAAAAAACATAATTTTTATTTTTAATAAAAATTATAACAAACTTGTATAAAAGGCAAAGTACCGCCTAGTTTACTTCCCCTGTTTTGTTTACAAACTAAACAATATATAAAAAAGGAGAGAAAAACAAAAAAAACGTGTATTGAATATCGACCTGAGGTAGACCTTGCACATCAAACAAGTTTTCAATTTATTTTTTGATCAATGGTTATAATCTTTAACTTCAAACTCATATGTATATTAGTTCTCATGTAGTGAGTAAACTAGTTCATATGAATGTTTGATGTTTGGCATGGGATTGTTACCGCTTTCAGAACGTGTTCTGATGATGGGAACCTAGAAAATTCCCGAAATAGATCTATTAACACATTCCTGAAAGGGTCAAATAATAAATTTGAAAACAAAAAACTCTATAGATTATTTGTTAGGACAATATCCTAATGAAGAAATATAGAGTATGGCCTCGAACTTGAATTTCATTTTCATTGCACAATTAAAGGTCGAAAAAAACATAATCTTTATTTTTAATAAAAATTATAACAAACTTGGATAAAATAATAAAACTTTGTTAGGTTGAAAAATCATCTGAAACCTATACAAATATCCGTGTTTGGCGTTGTAAAGAAATATATTATGAGAAAACTTGATTTCTCAATTTTTTTTAGATAAAAACACAGATTTTCAAGCTATTTTATTTTAACCAAATAATTCTGCCGAATAATGATATTATTCGGTATTCGGCCGATTAGTAAAAACATTGCCGAATATACCAAATACCGAATAGTAACCGAATATTCGTTACATCTCTAGTATTTAGATATTGAATAAAGGCAATAAGTCTTATATTATTGTTGGTAGAATAATATTGAATTTAAGGGCATGAAGGCGTATGAGTTATATTTTATTAATTGATTTATTACGTATACGTATGGGTAACCTTTTGTATAAGATAAGTAAATACGTATGAGTTATATTAAATAATCTGCATTTCTTTTTATAAAATTATCACAGCGCTACAAAATTGACATCTAATATCGAAAACAAGAGTACCGACCATTTATCCTAAGTTATTCGTCCACTCTGATTTTTCACTTATGGGCCAGATTTTTCGAAAAAGTTGCATTACAGTTTTGCATGTTTTAAACAAAGTTTTTTATAAATACACTCAGAGAAAAATGTATCTATTTGCCAACTAAAATTCGGTTACTGCGACACAGATTCGATTATTACGACTTTCAGTGGGTTGGCACACCTTAAAATTGGTTTTCACAACAAAGTTCGCTTAATTCAATTGAAATTTAGTTGCAACACGAAAAATTTTCAGAAATCTAATGCTATTATCGTTGTAGTAACTGAATTTATAAGTTGTTACCATTAAAATAAAATTTTCAATTCGGTTTGGCACTTTATTTCTCTGTGTGTACATAAAATTTTTAGAATAAGATATTTTCCCTTATTTTTTTATGAAAAATACTGATTAGGGTCATATAGTTGCAACAAAAAGTCGACTTTGCGACTTTTGTAAAATTTTTAAAGTTGACTTTTCGACTTTGGCATATTTTCAGAAGCCGACTTTTGACTTTTTTTCCAAGCAAAAATCGATTAGTAATCGTTTTTTTTTTTTTTTTTTGTATGAAAATTTTTAACTAGCGAAAAAATTTATTTTTTATAATGTTTTGGGGTCAATTGGCATCTGAACGTAGAATTGGTGCTATATTGGTAATTATATCGTGCTCGACTGTTATATCCGTTAAAAAATATTTTATGTTTTAGCCTGCGGCAGAGGCATCCTAATTAAACAAATGTATGTAGATGGAGTAATATGGCATTCACACCTAAATGAAAACATGTGTTTTGTCAAAACTTATGGAAAGGAATAAAGAACGATTGTAATGGAATAAATGTAAATACGTGTTTTGGCAATACACGCGTTTATCATTTAGGTGTGAACGTGGATTAAGACTTTTAATACCAAATTTTGTAGTCAATCTAGTTTATTCCAATAATATTACCAGCGCACAGTGGTTCGAAACATAACAAAAAAATTAATACAGTGGACTCGCAGAAACGTGAACATCCAGTAACATGAACGTCCCAGAAACATGAACACTAGGGTGGGGCAATTTGAACATCTTAATGGGCGCTTCGCGTTTCTGATTCTTGGGATTGTACTGAGCAAAAAAGTCCACTAGACCATACGTCTACGGTGAAAATCGAGCTTCAAGATTTTGACTTTTTAGCCGTATTTTGTGAAAGTAACAATGTGTGTGATGGACATATCTCAGGAAGTAGGATTTGCTTATCCAAGATTATGGTATCAATCTCTTTGAAAGATTCTCTAGCAGATTTATGCATCAATCATATTTGTAGGTGGTTAATTTTAATTTCAAAATAGGGGCTTTTTTGACGTAAAGTCAAAATCTGGAAGCTCGATTTTCACCGTAGACGTATGGGCTAGTGGACTTTTTTGCTCAGTACAATCCCAAGAATCAGAAACGCGAAGCGCCCATTAAGATTTTTTTCCTTCCATACTAATCGCCCCACCCTAATGAAGACTTTTTTTTTTACACTGACTATTCCAAAACGTGAACAAAGTTCAATAGCTCTAAAACGTGAACACATTTTTTTTTATAAGAAATGTTTCTGTTTCTTCAATATTTAGTAATTTGGGGAATCCCCGAATAATAATTTCACCATGTTCTTATAGTAAACACCTTTTCTAACGTGAACAGAAAAACTAGTTAAGTTATTTTATAGTTATTTTATAGTAAATGTATTAGAAATTAAGAACTGTTAAATATCAAAAACGTATTATAAACAATAATTTGGGTATGCAAAAATTGTCTTTGATTCTGAATTTGGTTTATTTAAAAAAGTCCCAGAATCAGAAAGTTTTCTAATAGGAAAAATGTCTTAAAATGTTAATATTTTTCTATAGGCAAGTGTCTCAATATTTAAAAATTTTGTTTAAAAATGTATGTTTGAATTTAAGAATTTTTCAGGAGAAAAATATTCAAAATCTTTTCATATTTTATTTTTTGTTAAATAATCAACATAATGATTGGTTCTGAAGTATTTGGAATATAATTAATTCTAAGTGGATCAATTCTGTAGTAAAATAGTTAAAACAAATTCCAATCACAAACGTGAACAAAATCAGAAACGCGAACACCCCTTGCAAAAAATAGTTCACGTTTTTGAGAGTTCACTGTAATTATGGATCTTCTAAATTCCTTATCCAATCGGGAAAAAGTGCATCATATTAAAGTAATTGTTTTCTTGCTGAAACACCTCTTCCCAACAGGCTCTTTCTACTGCATGACCATTTTTTTAAGATAAATTGCTAGTTAAGCGATAAAATTCCTTTAAACTGTAAAAATTGGGTTTAATCTACAGTTTTGTGAATCAAATATGTACCCCCAAATAAAAATACAGGTAATCTCTTTACATTTCAACAGAAAAGAGTCAGATTAATAGCATTTTAAAAACGCTATATGTAAAAAAAAATGCATTTAAATGCTACAAAATTTGAATTCATTTTGTGAAAAAAACTGTACCATACATCGAAAAATTAAGTACGCCTTCGCAATTTGCGTGCCTGAAATATAAAGAATTGGTGGTCATAACCTTGTTAATTTTTAAAAGTTATGATTTTGTCGTCCTGTGTTATTTAATTAAAGTTTCCCATAAAAAGTAAAATTGGTCATTTCATCTAAATGCATAGAAAAAGTTTCAGAATCTGAGAATTTAAGAGAATGGCTATAAAAAATACACCTAAATGTATGAAAAATGTATTTTGCATCGAAGTGATGTCCCTGCTCTGGCGCCCATGTTTACAGATGCTGTTTATATACATAATAATATCATAGTATCCAAACAATACTTTAAATATCTGGGTTTTAATGTTATAATACGAGTATTAAAAATCTTTTGTAGGTTAACCTTAAATTTAATCAAATTCGTTCTCCCTTAATGTACATTCATATTAAGCATTCGTTGAAAAGGTATTTTGCTTTCATTTTTTATCACCTCAAATAAACATCTATTTTGTTTTATATACCTAAAGCATTTGTTCTTATCAGTTGTTTTTTTTATGTAACAAAAGAAACATTTCATGTTCCTGCATATTTTAATTTGTACTTAAAATTTAAATTCATAATGTGGGGTAAATCTGGAGTAGAATGTACAATAAGTATATTTTTGTAACCGAATACAAAAGTATAAAATGTTTATTTAAAAGGCTCAAAACAGACAAACAGGTGTTTGTTTGTTTGTTTGTGTACATAAAAATGATTTGATTATGCAGTTGCATACCCAGTCAGAAACTGGCAGAAAATCAAGCTCTGTCTTACCACTGGCTAAACGTGGAATTGTTAATAAATTACTGGCAGGGTACTTGTTTGAGACGCTTTGCCAGAATTTCCAAAAAGAGTTTTGCCAGTAATTGTTTTACAATAATTTCAATGGTCAAAAAAAAAACATTGACAGGGAATTGGCTAAGACCACTTTGCCAACATTGGCAAAAAGTGTTTCCCAGTGCTATCCAGTCAGAAATTGACAACGTTTAAAAAGTCTAACCACTGGTAGAGCATTTATTTTATTAAAATGATGACGCTTTGTTTAAAAAAGTGTGTAGCCAGAAGGTTTCGAGTTCGATCCCGGTTTCAGGCATACATTTTTTTGTGATTTCTTTTATACTAGTTAATATTTATATAAAAAAAAAAAATTCTGTAGAAGCTCTTTTAAGATCAACTTTTGTTTTTTTTTTCGTTTTACCGACGCACTGTGGCGCCTTATCCCTAAAAGCGTTGCAAAAATCAAAAATTTGACAGAAGAATTTGATAAAATGAATAATTACATCTGATAGAGAACTTCTCACTGATTAAGAATCCAAAAAAATTTTTGAAATCGGATAAAAATTATGAATTCTAGAGTCAATCAAATTTGACAATTTTTCGGACTTACAAAAAATGTTTAAATAAAAAAAAAATATATCATCTTTTCAATTGAATTTCAGGCAAACTATGCCACCGATCACTAATTTTTTGGTGTCGGATGAAAGGTATGTTAATTCCAATGAGACGATGTAAAAAAAGGGTTATTCGGTCCAATACTTTTTTTTCAGTCGCAAAAAGACCCAAACATATAATATTTGGGTCTTTTTTCACACTTAATAGAATAGAACAAAAAAAGTGACGGTTTGTGACGGGAACTATTAAACAGATTTTGTTAAGTATTTAATACTCTAACTTATTTTCTTGAAATTGGGTGCCCGTACTTGCCCGTGTACATGAAAAAACAATAAAACTGTAACAACTTTTACTACAAAAAGATATATTTTCAAAATATTCAAACAGATTTTGGGCAGCACTGAGATCCACTCTAATTGTATACCAAACTTAGTAGATGTATTGGTCTTTTATTTATTATTTAGTTTATGCTTTTTCATAAAAAAATTTCGGAAAAGTTACCACTTTGATGAGCTCTATCTCCTGAACGAATTAAGATATTTTATAAGTTTAAATTTGGGATTTTAAATAAAAAAAATGTAAAACATATGAATTGCAAAAAAAAATACTTAAGTACAAGTATATGTGTCATGTTGGGATTTTTAAGAATTTTTTAAACGGACAAAGGTTTTTGTACAAAAAAAAATTATCTAAATTTATTTTTAGTAAGTTTTTAATTCAAAAAGTATTAACTTTTTGAATCATAGTGAATGAGCTGTTAAAATTGAACCTACAGCTAATTATAAAGAAATGAAATTAAAGCAATGAGTATTTTATCTTGCACTTAACTGAACATTGCAAAAAAAAAAACAAAAATAAAAAATATTGTAGTAGGCATCGGCAAGCACACACATTTTTTAAAGCTTGATTTTCAAATATTCTGTGCTAATAATGTTATCTAGTCTCAATATCTAGCCAGTGACAATCAAAGTGAAAAAAGTGTGTGGAAAAAAACATTAAAAAATTTTAAACAAAAAACTAGTGATAAAATTAAAATCAAATAAAAAAAATTCATGTAAAAGAAAATAAATTAAAATAAAATACATTTAATAAAGAGAACAAAGCAAAAACAATAAAATATTGTGAAAAGTTTAATATTATTAACATATAAATTCTAAATTATTTATCCATAAATAAGCACAATGTCTTTACAAAATTTAAAATTGTTTGAGTTATTTAGAAGCTCGGAAGATGAAAGTGCATTTAATTTGGCTGTTATAAAAGAATTAAAAGTTTTATCAGAATATGAAGAAAGCGATGGTAATAAATCCAAACTTCACAGCACTTATATGTTTCTTAAAGCAAAATGGAAAGCCTCCAGCCGTACAACGGTGCCGCAGTGGGCCTTTTACAATGCGGGTGCGGTTTTCTTGAAGCTAAACGAGATAAAATTCAAGTGCGTTTTTAAACATTAAATATGTCCTGATAATTTCAACAGTTATGATTTTTGCAACGAAAAAGTCAAAACGATGCACTGTGCCGGCCATGCCGGTTAATTATTCTTAAGCTAAAGGGATTATCTTTCAAATACTTTATAAATTTTAATAATATCTTTATTACTTTAAAAGTTATAATGATTACAACGAAAAACGTCAAAAGACAACACTGTGCACAGTGCCGCGGATGGCCTATCACCTTGCGGGTCATGTATTTTGAAGCTAGGGGAGTCTTTCAAATGCTTTTAAATTTTTAAAATATCTTTATTACTTTAAAAGTTATGATTTTTGCAACGAAAAAGGTCAAAAGGCGCCACTGTGCGACGCACTGTGGTCAATATTTTGAGATAGCGGCCAAAACTCCTTTTGGATTTTGTTCTCCGATTTTAAAGTTATTAGACTCATATGAAAGTAGACAGTAGTAAACCTCGGGAGCCAAAAAATTAGAACTCTATTTCAACTATTTCACTGAGAACAGGGTGGTCCAAAATGGGCTTTTTCAGAATTTAGTAAATTTATGATATTTTTAGTTAATTTTTAAAGTTTAAATGATCATAACTTTTTTCAAGATTTTTGGACGAAATAAATTTTGTGTTGTAACTTAACTTATTTCCTATTACTGGTAAAAAAATTGAAGCTCTACTATTTTCAGAACAATTTAAATATTTTTTTTTAAAAAAGGTCAAATTTCTCGGAAATTTCCTACTTCATAGAGCACAACTCCTGTGAGTCAAGCTGAGTCAAAACACAAATTTACTATTTTGTAGTCCTAACTCTCCCCTACATTCCTATATATACATGTCCATTAGGGCGGGTCGATTTAATAATCGCCCAAAGCTCAGTGAAAATCGTATTCTAGGGATCAAAATAAGAAACTTTGCGGAATTAACCATACCTCTAAAACGAATTCTACTACCCCGAAACTGTTGACTTTTGTCCCGTAGGGTCAAGTTTTGAAAAATCCCACTTTGACCCATGTAGAGTGCCCCAATCGAGTCCAAATGTATGACCGACCCCCACTAACTTTGAAGGGCCGATCCACCCATGCTCGTGGCACACCCCCCTGGAACTCCCCTGGGGGGTTCCCCATACAAACATTTCAAAAAATCTCCATTTTTGGCACTTTATTTTATTATTTTTTATTTATTTTATTTATTTTTAATATTTTATTTATTTTTTCTCTTTAGAAATTTATTTAGTCAGAACATATGTAAATGAAAAAAATAATTTAACTTAGTAATAGAAAAGAAATAAAAAAAATTACTGTTTGAAGTCTTTTTTGCTTTCAAGTCTGGGCAATTTCGCACGGCTCTCTTATGTCGTCGCCATAACAGCCTCTACATTTTCCGGTATAACTCGTTTGGAAACGCTAGCTAGCAATTGAACGTGTCGTTCTGTTGCAGGTCGTAAAATAGGTTGTGTGGGTTTTTTAAGCCACCACAAGACACAGCTGCATGTCGTAAACTTACTTAAGCAAAATCGGTTACAGGTAGAATTGAGCATAAAATTATCATAAAGGATTTTCCAGAAGTAATAAAAGGCGCACTTGCTTAACAGAAAGCATAAAATTATCATAAAGGATTTTCCAGAAGTAATAAAAGGCGCACTTGCTTAACAGTATTTGTGGTCAGATTAACGTTTAATTTACATGTAAGTATTTTATGGGCAGTTTTGACAACAAAATCGGTTACAGGTAGAATTGAGCATAAAATTATCATAAAGGATTTTCCAGAAGTAATAAAAGGCGCACTTGCTTAACAGATTTTGTGGTCAGATTAACTTTTAATTTACATGTAAGTATTTAATGGGCAGTTTTAACAACAAAATCGGTTACAGGTAGAATTAAAATTACCATTTCATTTTTATTACCTCGTAGACCATATATAACGCAACAGTTTTTGTGAATGCATTAAGTCGTTGTGAAGAACTCAAAGTGTGAAGTTCTAATTTCAGATAAAAAAATATTTTAAAAAAAAATCATTCCAAATCAAAAAGTTTACAATGAATCCACCATCCTTTACACCGCAAGATGAAGCAATAACAACATCAACAACTATCGAAAACCCAATGAGTCATATACCCAGGCATGATGTTACTGTTTTTGGTGTGTCTACTGATTTGACTGATCTTAATTTACCAACCCATCTGGATATTTTGAGATATTATTTTTACTTGAGCGAACAAAAAAATTGCTCTATAAATCATTCACTATTCAAGTACAAGATAAGTTGATTGGAATTTGGAAAAAACTTGGTATGGAAATAATGCTGAAAAAAAGTGTATATAATAAATTGAATAGATTGCTTGTCAAATATCAAGAGCAAATCAAGAATAGAAACAAACACCAAGAATTTACAGAGTATGTAAAATCTCTGGAAACAATTTTTTTCATTGGAACATGTAAATGCGATTTGAAGGCAGCTCCATGTGCATGCGGTTTGGTTCCCGAACGCCTCAAAGAGTTTATGCACGATCAACATAATCAGAGAAGACTAACAATGGATGGATTTGCGATGGAAATTGAAGAGCAAGGAGCAACGTCTATGTCATCAATGCCAACATACCAAGATCCCGATGATTCAACATACGCACCGCCACCGGTTCAAGAAGATTTGGATATAAGCACAAGTTCACAATACACACAGAGATACGATTGTTTTAACTTTGCCTTGGTATGTGACAGATTTGGTGTGCCTGATAGAGTAGCATCAGCAATGGGAACCGCTCTTTTCCAAGATTTTAAAATGAAAGATACCCATGGCAAACCTCTCATCATGGATAAATCGAAAGTTCGCCGAGAAAAAGAGAAATGCAGACAAGAAGTGCTTCGCAAACGGTTAGATGATACCAATTTGTTAGCATTTTCATTCGATGGCAGAAAAGATGATACTTTAACGAGAGATGCAATTGATGAGAAGTATCATACTAGGATGGTAAAAGAACCTCATCTTGTTATTTTGAGAGAACCGAATTCTGAATTGATTGGTTACGTAAGACTGGAACATGAAACCGCTGAATACAAAACAACCAAATTAAATGATTTTTTTAACGATAAAAATATATCACTGAATGAATTAATTGGCATATGCGTTGACGGTGAGCCAACAAACACTGGCCCACACGGTGGAATTATACGACGATTCGAATTGCTGTTAAAAAGACCATTGCATTGGTTCGTTTGCCTTCTACACTTCAACGAACTTCCGTTTCGGCATTTGTTTGAAGCTTTGGATAAATCAACCAGCACTGGACCAAGATCGGCAACCGGAAATTGAGCCGTCAAATCGAAACTTGTGAAACTCTTCCGGTAAGTTATTGCTATCACTCATTTATTATAATTGTCAACCGTTTTTAATTGCTTTATTTTTATATATTTTCAGGTGGTGGACGGCTTTCAGAAAATTGAGTTGAAAAATATGCCCCCTGCTCCAGAAAAAATTGAATTTTCCACCGATTCCAAGTACTTATACGACATGGCCCATGCAATTTCTAGCGGCGTGGTTTCAGTGGATCTGGCTAACATCAAACCAGGGAAAATTGTACATTCTCGGTGGCTCACCAAGGCCGCTAGACTATTACGATTATATGTGACAACGGAAAATCCAGATGCAAATTTAAGAATACTGGTTGAATTTATAATTACATGTTATGTGCCAATGTACTTCAATATTAAGTATTACAGCTCTGTCGTGTACGGTAGTAGATTATTTTTCAAATTCATTAGTTGGTCAAGATTTCTAGAACCTCGTTTACGCAAAATTGTCAATAAAGTAATTACAGATAATTCATATTATGCGCATTCGGAAAATATCTTGTTATCAATGTTGTTTGATGATAGCAAAGAAAAGCGCGACTGTGCTATCAAGATAATTCTACGCTATCGAACCGATGTTGACGACCCAACGGGACTTAGAGCTTATAAAAAACCAGATATAAACTTTTATTGCACAAGTTACACGGAAATGATCAATATGAATGACATAAATGACGTATTTGAACCACCATTCACTCGAAGCATTCCATACGATACTTTGAAAGAATATTTAAATCAAGATGATCCACCGTTTAATGATCCAAAAATTCCATCACACATACAAGGAACAGAACGACACGTTCAATTGCTAGCTAGCGTTTCCAAACGAGTTATACCGGAAAATGTAGAGGCTGTTATGGCGACGACGTTAGAGAGCCGTGCGAAATTGCCCAGACTTGAAAGCAAAAAAGACTTCAAACAGTAATTTTTATCTTTTCTTTTCTATTACTAAGTTAAATTAATTTTTTCATTTACATATGTTCTGACTAAATAAATTTCTAAAGAGAAAAAATAAATAAAATATTAAAAATAAATAAAATAAATAAAAAATAATAAAATAAAGTGCCAAAAATGGAGATTTTTGAAATGTTTGTATGGGGAACCCCCCAGGGGAGTTCCAGGGGGGTGTGCCACGAGCATGGGTGGATCGGCCCTTCAAAGTTAGTGGGGGTCGGTCATACATTTGGACTCGATTGGGGCACTCTACATGGGTCAAAGTGGGATTTTTCAAAACTTGACCCTACGGGACAAAAGTCAACAGTTTCGGGGTAGTAGAATTCGTTTTAGAGGTATGGTTAATTCCGCAAAGTTTCTTATTTTGATCCCTAGAATACGATTTTCACTGAGCTTTGGGCGATTTTTTTGCCTCCCCACAAATCGACCCGGCCTAATGTCCATGCATCGGGACTGCACTTTTTGAGCTACAGCAATTTTTCTGACCCAAGGTAAGATATTCGGTACAAATGCACGTCATATTTTTTGAGAAGTTATTTGTATGTGAAAGTGACTATTATGCATATATTTTGATGAAATTTTGTACAAGAGTTCTTATTGATCCAAAAATAATTCTGTTGAAATTAGGAGAAGTTGGCCCATATTTGGACCTAGTCCACATAGAAGGGTGTATCAAAATTTTGACAAAAATGACAATAGAACTCTCAAATTATGTGGTATCTGGCAATTCATTTGGAAAAGGTAAAAAATGATTTTATTGCCATCTAATATTACACAACTTAAATACCTGAAAATTGCAAATAAATTTAAAACCAATGGAAATAACTGGTAAAACCAAGTACCTGTTATATTATGTTTCAAAGAGGTAAAAAAGATCATGTTGAAACTTCGAGCAATAGTATATTAATCCATGCATTCATTTTTTTTCTTCATTATTGTTTAAACAATGGCTAAATTCAGTTATAGTGTTCTATCTGATATATATTTTGAACGGAAAGATGAAAACGACATTATTTTACATATAATGAATAATCCATTCTTCAAAATATGCGACAAACAAGAAATTAAAATTCATAACTTAAAAATAAAAACTTTTTAAATACTTTAAGAAAACGGTACAATCAATGTTCCAGAAACAAGAAATTGTTTTACTCACGCAACCAAGAATGGCTAAGAAATAAACTTATTTTTAAAAAGCCATCAGTAACTACCACGGAAACTGGAAAAGGTGGTCGACCAGCAAAGAAAATTGATAATTGTAGTGAAAGATCACGAAGACGCAAGCTTAAACATATCAATGAAGAAGTTCTTGTAGCATCATAAAGGATTCATTTCTGCATCAAATTCAACCATCGAAAACTAAAAAGAGTAAAATTGCTATCATTGAAAAATAGTGGAAGCAAGCCCCAGACGCACAAAAGGATTTTAGAAAGTATGCCGACACCAACTGAAGAAAATAAATTTACTCCAGAAGAAGCAGTTGCACTATTTTTGGATTTGTTGGCAAATAAGAGATGAAATTGAAGAACTTCAACCAGTGATATTTGAATTTAATGACCAATGCATCGAAGTTAACTTTAAAATGTCACTTACAATGATCGATGGAAAAGTTGCACAAGCTTTAACCGAAACAAAGCCTTATCATATTAGAAGTCTTTCAAATAGTAAATCAAATAGAAGTCAAATCATATTAGAAGTTATAGCATGTAGCAAAAAGATAGATGCAAAAAAATTTGGTCAGTATGCTAATGAGACAGCAACCCTTTATAACCAAAAATATTCTTGGAGACATATGCCAACCACAGTTCACAAAATTTTGTTCCATGGGGAACAAATAATTCAGCACAATATGCTTCCAATTGGAGATCTCTCAGAAGAAGCGCAAGAAAAAAGGAACAAAGACTACAGATTCTTTCGCGAGCACAATACAAGACAAAATTCCAGATATTGTACTAATGAAGATCTTATTAATATTTTGTTGTGCACATCAGACCCATATATGTCCAGTATTCGACAAAAATGGAAATCAACCTCATTAGAGTTAGATGAAGAATCTAAACAACTACTGCAAAATGAAAATCAAAGCTATTTGGAAGAAATTTTTACTAATATTGTTTAATTAATACTAGTTTAAAGATTATAATTTGTTTCTAATTTTAGTATAAATTTTTATTAATACATATAAATAAAATATATGTGCACTTTAAATCAATAGTAAAAGTTTACTTAAAATTTTATCGATGTTGTGTTCTGTATATAATATATCCAAATGGTATTGATATTGTTGGGAATTTCAGTGTTATTTTTCAGTTTAATCCTCACAAGAATTAGCTTTCTTCCAAAAAAACCAACCTTTGGCCCCTGTGAATATTGAGACTAAATAAATGTCAGGGGCCAAATGTTGGCATTTTCTGACCAAAATTAAGTTTAGGAATAATAAATAAGTATTGGTTGTAAAATACGATTGAAGAAAATAAGAAATTATAAAAAAAATACCTATTTAAAATGTCAAAATATTCAACTTTTACATGGAAACTCAACAAAAAATTAAAATTAATTTTTAACTCCACATTACGTCCTATCAGTCGATTTTTACGTTTGAACACGCAAATTGAAGCTTAAAGTCCCTCTTATTGAACAAAACAAATTATGTAAAAAAATACCAATCCGGTCAAAAGTTATAGAGTTTTGACCGCTATCTCGCGAAATTGACCACTGTGCGACGTTTGTTTTCAGCAAACTTTCTGCCAGTGCACAGTGGTTTCCCCCATAGGCCAAAAAACAAAAAAAGTTATTGTTTTTTTAAGCTTTATTGCACAAAATTTATTGATAACACTCTAAATTTTATGAATCTAACAAATTTTGTTGTTTTTTTGGCGAGATTTATTGTTTGTGTCCGTTGAAAGTGGAGGTATGTTTATATTGTATATATTGTGGTTGCATAGTCATAAAAGAAAACTAAAGTTTATCCAAAAAGTTATTCGCGATATTGTGGCAGAAGTTTCCAAAAACCCTACAAACATTAAATTTTAACTTATTTTCTACCAAATTAAATAACAAAAGCTGCAAAAATATGAGCCCATAAAAAATCGCTGAAGAATACTTTTTTGACCTTTTTAAAACACACGTTTTTCAAAAACTTCTTTTTCACGTAAACTTTTAGTGATATGGCCCTCATCCACCCACAACTTCTTATACATCAAATTGTAGGTTTTTATCCCTCTTTAAATTAAAAAATATTGTGGCCGCGGGTTTTTGCATATTTTCGCATATGGGTGTTATTTACAAAGTCATCCGACGAAAAATAGTGAATCGCATTTTGTTTTGTACTATTTCTTTTTAAGAATATGAGTAAAGAGAAATTATTTTTTTTTTAATTGTTGTTATTTTAAACTTTATATTGCAATTTTATGGTATTTGATTTACAGTTATGAATAAAGAGAAACATTTTTGCAATTTTAAGGTATTTGACTTTCAGTTTAAGTGAAGCTTACTCATTGCATTTGAAAAGTGTCAAAACAAAGGTCAAATTTTAATTCTTATAATTAATTGTTTTCGCGATAGTGATAAAAGTTTCAAAAATATCAATATGGAAATTAAAATAGAAGGTTTATTCTGTCAGTGCCAATTTTCTAGAATGTATGTGCGAAAAATAAGGATGTAAACAGTTTAGATTGCAACATACACGAAAAATATCGCGCATAGCTGCACATACAGATCTTTTGTATCGCTTCTTTTAAAGTTCAGATCCATTTATTTCTGGAGCCCGAAACTTACCAACAAAGAAAAGAAGTAGTTTAAGTCAAGGAGTTTTAAATTTGCTTAATATTTGATATATATTAATATCTTGTTTTACCTTATTACCTTATATTACTTAATAATACCTCATATTGCATTATATAACTTTGTATAACTTTTTAATTTAGTTTTTTTTTCAGTGTATATTTCGAATGAATTAAAATGAAATAAAAATTTACAAAAAACTTGTTTAAAACAACCAAATTTTCATAATAAAATACTTTATTTCAAAAATTTTTAAAACAGATCTATAAGCCAATTAACCCTTAATAGATCATATGGCTACTGTGGCTACAGTTGTTAATATTTTTTGCTAAAAATTTGCCAACTTTAAGTTCTTCGGGCATGAAATGAGCTGAAAAAGACCCTAGCTTTTTTAGTTTTGGAGATATTGATTTTTGACCGCTTTTCCATATAAGGGAAACCACTGTGCAGTGCTAGCATATTTGAGCAACCATTGGTTACCCAGCAGTTATCATCCACTTACGTTTTAAGCTATAAATTATTATAGGCCTTTTTAGATCAGTGGATAAAGCAGTCGGCTACCAATATGGCGGCCAGGGTTCAAAATCCGACATGACCAAAAAAATTATAAATGAACTTTTTTTACTTTTATTTTGGAAAATCTATTTTTAGACCACCTATTTTTGTAGTTTTACCAACATTTTGTCAACGTTTAAAATTTTGTTTACCCAGTGCTTTTCCGACACAGACAGACATTTTGCCTAAGATTCTTATCACTTTGGGATTGGAAAGCACTTGTTGTCAGCACTTATACCACCTGTTAAGGTGCTTTGCCATCGGTGCTCTGTTTGTCTTTTTCTGGCTGGGTACGGTATACATACTAGTTATACTCAGAAGTACATACACAATTTCGTTATAAATATAATTTGAAAGAAAAAAAAATAAATCTTTGTTATAAATGTATGGAATAATGAACTCAAGTAAGGAAATTGTAATATAATAATATTATCGATTGTTCATCTTCATACTACCTTATACACAGAAGAAAACAATCGGAAGACATGCATTTTTTAGATATTCCAAATGCATTTTTTCAGATTTTTGATTTTTGTTTCATTTTGTTAACTTAAGATAAAATTACTCTTAATGCTTTGATTAAAAGCCACTTTTTCTGAACTTTTTCATTTCCTGGAACGGCAGGATGTTTTTCAAATTTCCCGCGATCCCGGGATTTCCCGCTCATTAGAAAATATTTAAGTTTTATATAGTTGGTAATTGAAAAATCTGTCTTTTATTATAACGTCATATTTATTAATACTAAACATGTAATTTTTACAAGAATTGGAAAATCTTAAATTAGGAACACTGGGAACGTTCAAAATTTATGGATTTTACTTTGAAAAATCTGATGCCATATTCGAAATTGCGGATCCAATATGGCTCCTACTTTTTTTTTTAGAAAATTATAGACTTATATGAAATCAAATTTGAAATATTCAAAATTTTTTTTTTGAAAATCGTCGAATTAACTATATGAAATATGTTTCCTAAAAGTTTTAGAAGTCGCTGAATACGAATAAGAAATCAAATTTTAAAAATTAAAAATGTCGGATAATTTGAAATAACGCCGATCATTTTTCAGAAAAATTATCCACCATTTTGAATTTTTAAAATCTGAGTTCAGATTCGTATTCAGCGACCTAAAAAACTTTCAGAAAAAAATATTTCATTAAATTCGATGATTTTCTTAAAAAAATTTACCGCCATATTGGATTCACCATTTTGAATATTTTCAATCTGATTTCATTTTCGTACTCAGTGACCCAAAAAGCTTTCCCAAGAAAATATTTGATAGGAAAACGATTTATTTTCCAAAAAAAATTCCGCCAGATTAGCTGCGGCATTTTGAATTTTAAAATCTGATTTCTGATTGGCAATCAGCGACTCCTAAAACTTTCCGAAAAAATATTTGGTACAAATCCAATGACGTCAAAAAAATTCAACCGCCATTTAAATCCGCCGTTTTGAATTTTTGAAGATGCAATTTTAGATTCGTATTTAGCTACTCCCTTTTAATAGTATACCACAAAAAAGATCACATTTAAAAAAAATGTTAGATTAGATTAGATCAGAAGGCACTATGCACCGCGACTAATGTAGGTCTTTTGTGCTGGCTATAGTTACCTACAGATTCAAGCTACCTATAAAGCCAATTATCCTATTAGGCAAAATGTTCGCGATGTCGGAAGGCGAAATGAAGCGATCACCTAGAAACCTAAGTCTCCTATCACAAAGCCTGGGACATTCGCAGAGAACATGCTCCGAGGTCTCAGACACCATCTCGCAAAACCTACACAAATCCGTGTCCGATTAACCCTTCTTGTGCAGATGGTATCTGAGATTACAGTGTCCAGTTAAATACGACGCCAGGGTCCTAAACCCCCCCCCCCCTTTCAAGCGACAAGAGTCGCCTCGACTCCCTACTGGAAAAAAGAGATCAATCTTTTAGCCTGGCGCTGACCAGGAGAGTTTTCCCAGTAACCAGAAAATTCAGACTCTCTCCATGCCCTGAGCCTTTCCCTAACATACCCCGCAGGTATTCCACAGAATAGTTCAGGACCAATAAAGGGCTTTCGGGCCCCCCGGTTGGCAAGACAATCTACCCTCTCGTTGCCCTCTCGTTGCCCTCATGCCCCTCATGACCAGGAATCCACCCCAAGGTTAGATAGTTGCCTCTACCGAGCCTATTGAGAGTCTGAATGCATTCCATGACCAACCCGGACGACACCTTAAAAGCCATTAAGGCCCTCAGTGCAGCCTGACTGTCAGAAAGAATGTAGATGCGAGATCTGCGAGTTCCCCTTCGCAGGCATTCCCCTGCACACAGATGGCCCAAATCTCCGCCTGAAAAATGGATGGATATTTTCCCATAGGTAAGGCACGCTGGAAGCCTGGTCCAAAGACTCCCGCCAAATGTTGGACTACCAGTAATGACACTAGCTTACTCTGTGCATTACTTTAATACGATTAATAAGGACTTACTAATAACTAGTTAATTTCCCATTATTTTAATACAAAAAGTAATGCGGTACTTATTTATATCATTATTTTAAATTAATTATCTCAACATTTTTCGCTCTGTAGGACAAGGGAAATCAGCGTTTTTGGCCGCCTAGCGCAGGAGGAAGGAGTTGGAATTAAAAAAATATACACACAGATAAAAGTTTAGCTATTAGTCAACTGAAATTAGGTTACTACCAAATTCGGTTACTACGAATTTAAGACGGTTGGCACCACTTTACGTTAGTTTTCATACCAAAGTCCGGTTAATTCAACTGAATTTTAGTTGCAACACCCAAAATATTTAAAAATTACCATTTGTATATACTTTTCAATTCTGTTGGCACTTTATTTCTCTGTGTGTAATTTTTTTTATTGATGCAAAAACATCAAAGTTATTATATCACAAAGTATTGTATTCCAAAAACAAAGAAATATTATACTTTTCTAAGAAATATGTACCAGAAAAGTTTGGTTAAATTTCATTACATTGAGTATATATATTCAACATTTTTTTTTTTTTTGCAAGTGTAGGATAAAGCCCCGTTTTTTATTTTTTTTTAAGATTTACGTAAAATTTTACCAATTACCTTTAACAACTCCTGATGTATTCGTTACGTGACAGTGCGTAGTAATGTCATGAATGTAGATTTTTTTTTAAATGTACACATTTTCTTATTTTTACTATTTTCTTCAGTAAAATACTTCTATAAATAATAAAGAACACTCAAGATAGCACGTCTGTAATTAAACAGAAATCTTTCTGAATTAGATCCTTTAACATTTTTTTCCTCATTTCTGTTAATTTTTTTGTAGTTAGATTTACATTTTTCTAACTAAAAACTTGTTAATTTCTAAGTAGTACACTATAAAAAGTCCGTAAAGTTAGCAAACAAGTTAATAACATTTTTGCTAGGAGGATCCTGGCAGAAAAAATGCTAAAGGGTCCGCCAAATAAATTTTTTTTTGAAAATGCTATAAAAAAAAACTACTGAATGTTTTCTAAAATTTCTTTTTTTATTTGAAAGTACAATCCTTCCGGTTAATAATGGAAAATAATTTCATTCAAATGGCTGCCTCGGCTGGCCA
Organism: Delia radicum; assembly: GCA_021234595.1. Lineage (NCBI taxonomy): Eukaryota > Metazoa > Arthropoda > Insecta > Diptera > Anthomyiidae > Delia > Delia radicum. Next base: position 38,827,635 of record CM037855.1, on the reverse strand, counting down.
TGCAGTAGCCTACACGATCGGTCCAATTTTTAAGCACATTATCGATTGTGCAGCTGTATTTCACCAATGGCTTCACGAGTGTTTTCCTTTAAAGCGTCAATTGTCTCTGGCCTGTTGGCGTAACACTTATCTTTGACGGCACCCCACAAATAATAGTCCAACGGTGTCAAAGCCCCCGTGGTGGCCAAACGACATCAGCTCTGCGGCTGATAATGCGATCATCAAAAACAGGGCGCAAAACATCGTGCGCGCCACACAGCCGAAGCTACAGGCTGTGTGGCACGTCGCAATATTTCCCAGCGTTGTTCAAGCGTATACACAACCATATTCGTTCAGCGGAAGGATAAAACTAATTATTTGTCAAATCAGACATGAGCTAAGTGTTACCATTCACGAAATAAGCACTAATTGAAAAAAAAAACGTTAGATGGCAGACCCTTTATATATACATTACATTTTCAAATGAAGATAATTCAAAACATCGCTAAATATCAAAAAAAAAAACCGTTTATATTTTAAAAGAAACTACCTGAGACTGGCATTTATTGTTTTGTACAGTCGCACTAAAGAATATTTTATATTTAATTTTTGCCTACATCTTTAATTTTCAAATTTATCATAATACCATTCATCTAGTAAATTTTTTAAATTAGTTTATTTAATTTATTTATTGTTTTATTTATATTGACAATGTTTATGTACACATGCATGCCTTTGCTTGATGTGTAGTATACAAAAGAAATAATTAAATGAAACGCGGTTGCATTTTGTGTAAGTCTTATAATGGTGTGAAATCTACATCTAGTCTTTTTACTTGTTTTCCATGCTATTAATGTGTTTATCAGCACAATTTTGGTAGCAACGTAAATTAGTTAAACATTAGTTCAAATTAGTTTTTGGTAAAAGCTTTAAACTAAAATATTAGCTGAAATCGTAATGTCAGCAAAAAAAAAAATGCAGAAAGTTAGTTAAATATTTTATATTTTATAAAAATAGACATTTCCGTAAACTTATTGTTACATTAAAAACAAGTGTAATAAGTCTAATCTAACAAATATAAGTACACTCAGGGAACTTCTGCTTTAAATATATGTAGTTGTTTTTATTGTTATACAGTTTCTTTATTTTTAATGCAAATGTCAGTCATTTGTAGAACAAATTTAATTTTTTACTAACCATGTAGTTCATTTGAAAAAAAACCAACCACATCAAATGACTGTTTTATGGTTTTACATTAATTTTTTACGGTTTAAAGAACTAAAAAAAGTAAATGTTTGTTTATTTTTTACTAACATATGTGGTTAATTTTTACTACAATTGTTAGTAATTTTTAGAACATTAAAAACAAATGACAAATTGTAGTTGAATTTAATGAAATGTTAGTCGTCCTTTCTTCATGTGAAATTTCATTTGTTTTTGACTACAATTGCTGTCGTCTTAACCTACAAATATCCTAAGTGTGTATATAAACTCCATGTAAAGAAAAGTCTAGCTCACGCTAGACAAAACAACGAAATTTGTTTGTATTAAATCAGCATTTATTTTGAAGTACGACCGAATATTTTTAGTACAAATTTCTCTTAAATTACAAACATATTATTTCGAGTGTACATTTTATTGGCTTACTTAGAGCTGTTTTTACTCTTAATATTTCTACCATAATTTTCTCGTTTTGTTACTGCTGCTTTAATGTGGTTTTCCGAACACAAACAAAAAATTGTCTTGGCTCCTGTTATTGACATTTGATGTGGTTGTATGAGGTTTTACTTCGGTTTCCTGTTTGATGCTTTGTTCTTGCGGATATGGTTTGTTTAGTTGTTATTAGTCTGTATGAATGTGTAAGTAGTACATATAAATTGGATGTTGGAATTCCATAATTGAGTTTTGTTGGAATTCCATAAATTTAGGCCAAAATGGAATTTATTCTCAGGTTTCGGTTTTCATTTAATATTTAAAATTTTCACATTTTTTTTAATTACAAATTTTCACAATAGATATAAAACTAGTTTTAATCTTATTTGAATTTATCTTTAGATTTCTTTTTTACTTTTAAGATATATACAATTTGTTTTTAATTTTTTTTAAAATTTTAGTATTTTGCAAATTAAAATTGAAATCTGTAGTGCGATTCTCTAACTTTTTTGACGATTTCATCGATTGCGTTAACTACCCATTGTATAAACGGTATTGACACGTCATTACTTTTTACTTTTCTACTACCAGTAATGACACCAGCTTACTCTCTGCATTACTTTTACACAAATAATAATAACTAGTTAATTATGACACTATTTTAATACAAAAAATAATGCGTTACTCATAATTACTTATTTTTATCATTATTTTAATAATCTCAAGTAATAACATTTTGTGCAAGCAAGTCATTTATGTTTTTATCTATCAAGTATAACATGTAGAGATAGCTCAGATGGTAGAGCGTTTGACTGACAAACTTGAGTTCCAGGTTCAAATCCTGTGTGTGCACATTTATTAAAAAAGAATTTCTAATAAAAAATATTTTTTTAATAAATTTGGTTTTTTTTTTAAATTTATTTTAGAACTATTAGTTTTTCCCATACTAGTAATCATATAGTAATCACATATTTTTTTGGTTTTTCGTTAGGTGGCTTTTTAATGACATGTCATTATTTTGCGCTACATCCCCGTATAAAAGTAATAACATTTGTAATGAGAATTGCCATTACCAAATATGCACTTATATAACTACTTATATCGTTATGCTTTTCTACACTGGATAACGATAAATGTCGGTTGAATTGGCGAAAATTGTATTCTTCATTTTTTTTTAATTTGATAACAGGTACCGATAAAAGTTGCAAATTTTGATTTTATTTGCTTTGAAATTTCAAGAAAGTAACGACAAAAATTGTTAACTTAAAAAATATTTTATTGATAAGTTAACGATTTTTGTACAAACAAGTATCGTTGCAAAAATTATAGAATAACTCAACAAAATTTTTTGTTAATTATCGAATTTTGTTGTTAATAATTAAATAATAGCACTACTGAAGAAACTCGATCCACCCTAATATTTAAAAACATGTTATGGTGTCCCTTAAGAATAGATTTGTCATTACACCCCCCAGTTTTATTACAAATACTTAAAATGGAAAAAAGTAATCAAGTGACTTTATCGGAAATCATTAACCCACTTTAACCTGGATCCCAAAATGACCCACTAATTTGATAAAAATGCAAAAACGTCTTATTTTTAAATTAATTTTAAAGAATTTTACAAATGCCTAATTTCATACAAATGTGCGAATTTTACTAAATTAAGTCACGTTCATTCTGTAACCAGACATATAGAGGTTAATAGTGTTGAATATTCACCTCAAGTACTTTTTTCAACAAATTTTTTTTTCACCTCAAACTTTTTTCACCTCGAAATTTTTTTCACCTCCATTTTTGTTTACTACAAGAAAAGTTGGACATTTTGTAACCAGAGACATAGAGATGAATTGTATTGAATATTTCACCTCGAATACTTTTTTCACCAAAATTATTCTTCACCGCGATATTTTTTTACTATAATAAATGTTTTCACATTTCAAAATGTTTTTAATCTCAGAGATGTTTTGTCACCTCGATAATTTTTTCTCTCATTTATTTTTTTATAACCAATGACATAATAAAAGCACAACAATTTGTTAAGTCCCTAGTTATCATTGTTTCTTCATTTATTCCAGCTAATCGCTGTTTATCATTTACACCTAAAATTTCTCTTAACTAAATTATAATTTCTCTTAAATTTAAAAAATTTCGAATTGAAAAAAGTTTGAGGTGAAAAAAAATTCGAGGTAAAAAAAGTTTGAGGTGAAAAAAAAAATTGTTGAAAAAAGTACATGAGGTGAATATACAACACTATTCACCTCTATATGTCTGGTTACGTAATTTAGTAAAATTCGCACTTTTGTATGAAAAATTTTGAGGCATCCTTACATTTTCACTCATAACTTTTGAAGCGATGGCCCAAATTAGCTCATTTTGAACACCACACTTCTTAAGAAGCTACCAAACAGTCTGTGTGAAATTGAGCATCCTCGCTTTCGTCGTTATTGCATTTTATTTTTACCCATTTCTACATTTTATTTTCATCCATTGTAAAAAGAGAGCAAAGATATGCTAAAAAAGAGTCAACTTCAATGGCCTATAAAAACAAAACAAGAGCAAAGATTTCAAAACCCTTTGGAGGTTTTAGTCTACTAATGGTCTACTTTCATTTTCCGTTGGAATGGTACGGGATGTTTTTTCTTGTTGCACAGTGTTTTAGCAAAATAAACAGTTCTTAGCATTCTACTAAATTTGAGGTAAATATAGCAAAAATTTTGTTAATATTACAGGTTTTGTTTGCTACTTAGGGTCTACAAATATTAATTAAAAGCTTTTGCTAATTTTACAGATTAAAATGCTATATTCAATAAAAAAACTCACATCGAATATAACTAAAATTTTGAAAAGTTAACAGATTTATTTTTTGCTGATTCTTATTTTATTAATATTTAGCAAAAAATTTTCTAAATTTAGCTGTTTTTTCTGCAAGATAATTTTTAAATAATTTTCAGTAGCTTTTTCTGCCATTTTTACAGGTTTAATTCTATGAGTGTTGTATTATAAATTAGGTGTTAAAGAAAAATATTCAATATTTAGAGTTTTTTGGCCAGTTACCTCAAAAAGTTTGAACTATTTCTTTCTTTGTGGAATATTTTGAATTATTTTCTGAGTTGGCTTTTCAAAAGTTTTTTCTTCTATATCAGCACCTATACATTTTAAATTTTTTTTATTATTTCCCGGGATCCCGCAACAACATTCTTAGGAAATCGGGAAATGAAAAAAAAACCCTAGGGACATCCTAATACACATATTCTAAATGTGTTAGTATTCTATGTAGTATATACATCCTTCCACACCCACACAAAAAAAAGTTCAAAATTAAGTGAGAATGAGATAATATAGGAATGAAAAAATGTTTCAGTTTGCCAACATTTTATTTAGAAAAAGTATTCTGTATAATAGTTACTTTCTTCCCCTCCTTTTAACTGTATATAGAGAATTTCATACACTAACAGAATTATCTTTAAAATATAAAAGAATTTTTGCATAAAATCGATCAAGTTTAGTTGGAGTTCAGCTAATAAAACTTTGCAATAATTTAATGCAATTTTCCATTAAGTATAATGGAAATGTTAGTTTTAATTATTAAAAGTTTCGTACATTAATATAACAAATTCATTAAAAAAAAATGGTTTATAAATATTGTAAAATATATCATTGTCCAAAATTTCTTTCTGTGTAGTTGTTAGCAAGGATATTTATGTATGTATGTATGTTTGTAAAAGTACATGGAATTTATTTATTAGAGTTGGGTTGTTAATTGAAGTTGTTGTTTATTTGTTTTTACATTTATTTCGTTTAACAAACATGTGTTGTTTTTAAAAGCATCTAACATTTTATTTGGTCCATATACTTTTTTTTTTTTTTTGTATTTTTGCAATGTTGCTTTTAAATTTTGTTTCTCTTTGATGGGTTTTTGTTATACAAATGTATCGAGTAAATAACCCAGTAGGGAATAAGCAAAGTAGCGCCATAAAAGATTCAGCTGGAGTTTTTTTTTTATTTTATGTTTTTAGGGTTTACAATTTATAGAAGCTATTTATGACAGAGTTTTAAAAGAACTAATTTAATCTATAGAGTTTTTGTTTTCAAATTTATTAATTGACCATTTTCAGGAATGTGTTGATAGATCTATTTCGGTAATTTTGTAGGTTCCCATCATCAGAACACTGTTTTGAAAGAAGTGACAATCCCATACAACATCAAACATTCATATATTCATATAGTTTTTCCACTAAATGAGAACTACTATATGTGCTCGAAGTTAAATATTATCACTATTATATTTTACTTTTAAGTTTTAATAAATTAAAACAAAAAGTTTATTTTTCGATCTTTTATCATAAATTATGATGTGAGCAAATTTATTCAAGTTCAAGATCATTTGTTTTTTGTTAAACAAAACACCGTGCAACGATATTTATTAATCAAAAATGTAGCGTCACCTACAATCATCAGAGAACCAATGTGGACGGGGTAGAAGATTTACCCAAAGTTATAATTTTCTGATGGCTATTGATCAAAAATAAATTGAAAACTTGTTCGTTAAGTGCAAGCTCTCCCTTTAGTAGATATACAATACACGCTTTTGGTTTTTATTCTCCTTATTATTTTTACACTTGTTTTGTTTTGTTTTGTCTTTTTTACAAGTTTGATATAATTTTTATTAAAAATAAAAATTATGCTTTTTCGACCTTTAATTGTGCAATGAAAATGAAAATTATTCAAGTTCTATAGATTATTTGTTAGGAGAATATCCTAATAAAAAAATATAGAGTATGGACTCGAACTTGTAACCTTTAAACTGTTAACTCTTAAACGTGAGATTGGGCTGCTAATAAAATATGTGTCCCTTTTTATTTTTCTTTATCACATATCCAATTTTCATTAAGATCGAAGAGAACCCATCGGGAGACCTCCCTTGTTAGTTAAAATTGGCCATATAACTTCTAAATATATTCAGTATATATTCAGAAGTCTTAAATATGGCTAAAACATAAATTAAGTTTGACAGGTTTGATTTTTTTTTTAAATGTATACCTACCTTTTATACTGGAGCTTATTATATTAGTATATTTTTTATTAAAGCTCCAAAAATTAAACATATATTTAGTATGTGACCTAAAATATAATTTCATTTAATTCAAAGCAAAGGCACGTTTACCTTCCATACATCCTTTTTTAATAATGAGATTTAAAGAAATATTAGAAAAATATTTTAAAAAAAAGTAAATTAAAATTGCCAGCATATTTTTTAGTAGTTTTGTTTTTGAAAATCCTCAAATATTTACAAAAATTTTACAGATTTTGAGATAAGAAAATTTAAAAAATATTCTTGTATGACCTTAATGAGATTTGTATATGTTGCAGTCTTGTTTAGGCATTCTTAATCGCTCCGCGTTAATAATTTTTCTTGAGCGGTTCAAAAAGTTTTAAGTTAAAAATGAGGCTTTGTTACGGAAATACTTTCAGTTCTCAACTACATATTTTACACGAAGATATTCCAACAAGCTTTAAAACCGCCAAATTAATACCTCTTTTAAAAAAAGGTGATCCCAATTGCGCTACAAATTACCGTGGCTTGTCATTAATTGATACCCTGTGCAAAATCTTTAACAACATAATTTTAAATCGCATAACAAACTGGATTGAAAAATATTCCATACGTTTTTTGTTTTTTTTTTTTTGTTTAAACACACAGAGAAATATTTAGCTATTTGCCAACTGAAATTCTGTTACTATGACTCTAATTCGGATACTACAACTGAAATCGATTGCTACAACTGAATATTGGTTATCACAACAAAATTCGGTTAATACAACTGAATTTTAGTTGCAACAACCAAAATATTCTGAAATCAAATTTGAATAGGGTTGTACTAACCGAATTTATTAGTTGTTAACACCAAAATACACTTTTCAATTCGGTTGGCACTTTATTTCTCTGTGTGAAGAGAAGCAACACTCAGGAAATTCTTCCTATTAATTTATGTGTTGCTTTCTTTGGAAAGGGGATAGTGGAGAGATGAAAGGTGGTGAAAGATGAAGGGCTTCAAACATGGCAAACACTGTAATTGCGCGAGATAATAAGTCTTAGAACAGTTGTTGCTCGCCGCCTGATGAAGATTTGGCGAATTTATTGAAGCATTTGGTTTCATAGCCCTGATTTATTATTTTACTTCGGTGGCGTTAAGTGCTATGGGAACACCGAAGGTCGGGCGCAGCGATACATATAAGTGATAGAAAACTCATACATATTATTTTTCTAAATTGATGATGTCGTCACCGGGAATCGAACCCGGGACCATCTGTGTAACAGTCCAACTCGCTAACCATTACTCCACAACGAGTATCAAGCCGGGTTCAGAAAAAATTACTCAACTGTTGATAACATCTTCAATCTGACAAATAGTGTACACTTAAACAAAATAAATAGTAAAAACACATTAGCATTTTTTGTGGACTTTTCCTGTGCTTTCGATATGATTCTCAGAAATTTGCTTTTTTGTAAATTATCAAGTATGGGATTATCGTTAAAGACTGATCGTATTCTACAGTTTACATATGAAAATACTTCTAGTCAAGTACTGTATGGAAATACGTTTTCCGAATGTTTCAATGTTAATGTTGGCGTTAAACAAGAGTGCATACTTAGTCCAATTTTGTTTGCACTATATCTTAATGACCGTAGCGGATTAATTCCTGGCGGTGTAAACGTTGCAGACATTGCTGTTAAAATTCTTCTTTACGCAGATGACATTGTCATTTTGGCCGATTCCCCAACTGTACTGCAAACCATGATTGATGCTCTTCATTCTTACTGCTTGATGTGGTGTCTTAAGGTAAATTTGGAAAAATCAAAGATAGTTGTTTCTCGTAGTGGTGTAAGAATATCCAAGATTATTGGATATTCTGGAATTTTGTAGAAATTGTCAATAACTACATATTTTTGGGAATGGATATTAATTTTAACTTATCTTTTGCAAAGTACTTAGCAAACAAATTAACAACATCAAAAATGGCGATTGCATCAACATGGTCAAAATATATAAATCATGCCAAGATATCGAACAACAATAAACTTGAAATTTTCATCGCTGCTTCACGATCTATAATGTTTTACGATGCTCAAATTTGGGGTTTTAAAAAATATGATGAAGTGGAAAAATTATTCAGATATTTCATAAAGAAAATGCTAATTTTACCATACAATACGCCAAACTACATGCTCTAATTAGGACCTGGTCTAAACTCCCTGTATATTGATACCTTAAAGCTACATTTTTCTTACATTAACCCTTTCGACCCCAACTTTTAATGGCTTTGAATTTTTCGAATCAAACTTTGTGACAACATTGATCTATGGTAAGTTATATTTTGTATTAATCTCATGGCTTTTGCAGCAACAACTAGCGGAGATATTTGTACCTAAAGTTAAAACTTTAACAAGCTGCCGGTCCCGAACGGGGTTAAAATTTTTCCAAAATCTAAATTTTTTATTTTTGTTTAAACTAAACTCTACATAAAATATAAAAAGTTTTTTAATTTTGTTCATCATACGATTTTTGAGTTTTTTTTTTTAAATTAATGTATATATTTTTAACTATTAATAAATCACTAATTATCGCCGATGCAACTTGTACATTTTTGAACATAATTAAAAATTTAACTGTAAATTTTAGTGGTTTGTTTTGATTTCACTTCTAAAAACATTAACTTGTAAGCAACTACTAAACAAAAGAAATATATCAATCACAGCTTGTGCTAAATGGCCACAAACAGTGAAGTTGCCCACAGGCAACTTCGGGGTCGAAAGGGTTTAATAGAGTTCTACGACTACCTGAACATAGATTACCACGAATGTTAGCTGCAAAAATTATTTCAATGAAAACCTTTTGGGCTGAGGAGTGGTTAAATATATGTGAAAAATGCAATATGTTCCTGAAAATGATAATAAACCTCTGTGTGAATACTGGAAACCAATATTTGAACTTTTAAAAAACAAAGGAAAGAGAAGATATTATATCTAATGCAGGAGGCTCTCAATGTCATGATTTATAACTTATAACACAAATCCTATTTTTACTTCAGAATTTTCGTCTCGTGCTACAAGTCTAATAATCAGAGTACGTGGAGGTCTTCTTGATTTAAGAGCTTCTTCTGTTGGCCTATGTACCCTCTGTAATCTGGATGAATCCGAAAATACGTTTCACTTCTTAGGAGTTTGTCCTATTTTTAATGAGTTCAGGGTTAAATATTTTAGTAAAACTTTTTTGGGTATGAACGAAAGTAATAAATGTACTAAATGGCATTGATAATGATTACTATAGTTTATACAAATATTTGGAAATTTGTTTAAAATGCAGAAAACTTATACTGAATGAATTCAACTAAATTCCTTAAAAATGTATTATTAATATGATGTACAAAAAATTTATTTCTTTTTTAAACTCTTTTTTATATAATCAATTTAAAATTTGGAAGAACCAAAGTAAATTTGCATTTATAAATTAATTTAATTAAAATCAGCTTTAAAATGCCATTCTGGCTCACAACTATTAAGTTAAGTCAAATATAGATACATATGATCTCATTGTATTACTTACCTTTGTAAATATTAATAAAAATATCTATTAAATAAATAAAAAAAAAAGTTTAAAAATAAAAAGAATCTAAAATTCTAGTTCATAGTGGTTATTTTTAAATCTAAGTACCAAATTTTTAGTGATTATTTAAGAAGGGTATTATGGTGGGAACGGCATTATTACTGGCAGAACACTTGTTTAAGACGCTTTATCAGCGTTTCGATAAAACGTTTTGCCAGTATTTGTTTTACAATAATTTCAGTGGTCTGCAGAAAAATCATTGGCTAAGAATTTGTTGTAAACACTATGCCAGCGTTGGAAAAAAGTGTTTTCCCAGTGCTATCCAGTCAGAAATTACCAACGGCTTAAAAGTCTAACCACTGGGTAAAGCATTTGTTTTATAAAAATTATGATGGTTTGTTTAAAAAGTTTGTTTTCGGAAGGTTCCGGGTTCGATACCGGTGCCAGGCATACCATTTTTGTGATTTTTTTTACTTTTTAATATTTTTTTAATATAAAATCGATTTTTTTTTTGTTTCTGCATAAGCAGTTGCAGGACCAACGGTTTTTTTTTTTCCCCAACATTGGCAAGTTGACTCCAACTTACCTGATATATTTGAGCAAATATTACCCAGCAGTTATCTTTCACTTACGTTTTAAACTAACAAGTATTATATGCCTCTTTAGTTATGTGCGTAGTCGAGTCCTGAGTCCCCAGGGGTCGAGTCCCTGCGGGACCAACAAAATTATAAATGAACTTTTTTTAATTTTATTTTAGAAAAATCCATTTTTAGACAACCTATTCCATGGTTTAACCAAGATTATGCAAACTTTGGAAATTTTATTTCACCAGTGCTTGTCCGACACTTTTTGAACAGAAGGGAACTTTTGCCTAATGATGTTATCAGTTTGTTAAAGTGCCTTGCCGGCGGTGGGAATTTCTGACTGGAAATTGTTGTCCGGAAGGCTTACTAAATCAGCTGATTTATGTATAATTTATAATTATTCCTGACGTAAAAGTGGTTATTTTGAAATCAGCGGATAAAAATTTTCGGCTGTTCTAGAAAAGTGGCATTTTGACGGAAAACGACATAATGTAAAAAGTAGGAGAATCTTTTTTAAGATTTTATTGCCAATTTGTTATCCGGAAAACGTACTAGATGATTTATGTATAAACTATAAATATTACGGCCGTAAAGTTGCAATTTTTTTATATCAACAGAGCTAGTTTTTTGGCAGTTGTTGAATAGGGTCATTTCGATGGAAAACGTCATACTCGAAAAAGTAGGAAGCACCTTTAGAAGATTTTATTATCAATGTGTTCTGCAGGAAACGAAGTAGCTTAATCATCTATAAATTAGAAATATTCCAGCCGTAAAGTGTTTTTTTTTTTAAGTCAGCGGAGCAAATTTGTTTGAAAAGGGGCATTTCGACGGAAAACGCCATATTGGAAAAAATTGTATGAACTATTCCATGACTTTATTGCCAATTTGTTATCCAGAAGACGTACTAGATGATTCATGTATAAATTATAAATATTACGGCCGTAAAAGTTGCTATTTTTTTAATCAACGGAGACAGCTATTTTTTTTTTTTTGCAGTCGTTGAATAGGGCATTTCGACGGAAAACGCCATAGTGCAAAAATGTTGGAGGCACCTTTCAAAGATTTTATTATCAATTTGTTCTCCGGGATACAAAGTAGCTTAATGATGTATAAATATAGTTATTTCGAACGTATTGGTCCCTTTTTTAAATCAACGGATCAAATTTGTTCGAAAAAGGGCATTTCGACGGAAAACGCCAAATTGGAAAAAGTAGGAGGCACTTTTCTAAGATTATATTACCAACTAGTTGTGCGGAAGACATAATAGCTGATTAATGTATAAGTTATAACTATTTTGGCCCGAAAAAGTGCTTACTTTTTAAATCAATGGAATGTATTCGATGGAAACACCATATGTATTTCAATGAAAAACACCATATTTAAAAAAGTAGGATTTTCAAGATTTTATTATCAATTTGTTCCTCGGAAGACGTACTAGCTCATTCATGTTTGTTTAAAATTATTCCGGTCGTAAAAGCGGTTTATTTTTTTTTTTTTAATTCAACGGAGCTAGTTTTTTTTCGACGAAAAACGCCGTATTAGAAAAAGTAGAAAGCACATTTCCAAAATTTTATTACCAATTTGTTGTCTGGAAGACCTGCTAGCTGATTCATATGTATATAATAATAATTATTCCGGCTATAAAAAGATTATTTTTTTTAAATAAACGGAGGAAATTTTTTTGGCGGATATTGAATAATCACGATTTGGAGGAAATGCCATATGGACGGATATTTTTTAAAGGGTTGTCCCAAGAAGAGCGCAATTTTTAAATTTTTACCTAAAAACACAAAATTCCCGGCATAGGATCTATCAAACATCACTTCCTGTAAGGGTCAACTAATATATTTGAAAACCAAACCTCTATAGATGATTTGTTAGGGACAAATATCCTAATGAAGAAAGAATATAGAGTATATGGCCTCGACTTGAATAATTTTCATTTTCATATAAAAACACAGATATATTTTTTTTAAAAAAAAAATCGTGAAACTTTATTTATATCGTATGGACACACCAATATACTAGTGCAGGATGGCCGCCGCGGCTTTTGCTGGCATGCCACGCGATCTTTTAATGAAATTTTCAATGACCGTTTTGCATGAATGTGCGGTATTTCATTAATGCAGCGTCCAATTTCCTCTTTAAGGCTTGAGTCGTCGTCGGCTTATTCGCGTAAACCATCGGCTTCAAAAAACCCCAAAGAAAAAAATCTAGTGGTGTTAAATCGCACGATCTCTGATCTCCAAAACGCGAAATAACACGACCGGGAAATGACTGATGCAGCAATTGAATTGTTTCTCTGGCTGTATGACATGTGGCGCCCGTCTTGTTGGAAACCACATGCCCTCCACATTCATTTCTTCAATTCTATGGCAAGAAAAACTGGTTATCATTTCACGATACCGAACACCATTGACTGTTTGCGCTTGACCTGCCTCATTTGCGCTTGACCTGCCAATGATTCCTCCAGCCCAAAAACCACACCACACAGTGACACGTTGAGGATGCATTTGCTTCTCGTGAATCACTCGAGGAATTTTCCTCACCCCAAATGCGACAATTCTGCCTATTGACGAAGCCATCAAGATGAAAATGGGCCTCGTCCCTGAAGATGATTTTATCGGCAAATCAGCATTTTCATATTGTCTCTCCAATACCCAATTAACGAACTCCCTTCGCTGTCCATGGTCAGCTGGCTCCATTTTTACTAACCTCGTACCTTCTACTAGCAAACAATAACAATTGTTCAAATGCCAAACAATGACACTTCGAATGTTGCCAGATTTAAAAATTGCGTTCTTCTTAGGACACCCTTTATTTAAGAAATAGCAAAATTTTGCTGGGCACTTCTTCTTGTCGCGATGTAAACTTACTATTTTATTAGAAACGGTGGTTTATTGACAACACAAAGTAAAGTTAATCTCATTATAGCGGTATCGTACAAGTATGTGTCGCTTGAGAGTAATTTTTTCGAAAAAGTTCCTCAATTTACCGTTCACATTTGGCACAAAACTGGTAAATTCCTAACATGGGAATAAAACAATTCAGATTTAAAGCATAATTTTGCACCTAATTAGCCGATATCCGGACTGTCACGGCGTACAAAGAACAAAATGAAGAATGTCTTATATAAAAGTAGTTCGATTTAGTCTTCATATATATACATTTTAATTCGGTAATAAACCGTAGAATTTAAAATATCAATTGGGCTGCTAAATGGTATTTAGGTTTCAACAAATAAAAAAGGTAAAAATAATATTTGAGTCGCTTTGAGCCACCTCTAAATATCTTTTGATTGTCCCAAAACTTTGTATTTCTCACATTTTTTTGCGATTCGCATGTTTCGACATTTTACAAGTTTTTTTAGGGGATTCCTAGTGTGTATGTAGTTTAAGTTATTTTTTGATTATATTTTAAAGAGAAGGCTTTGAAAACTCTTTTGAAATTACTTTATTTATTGTTTATTTGTCGAAACTCAACAATAAAATCATTTATTTTCAGTTTGTGGCACTGTTTAATCATATGGTTCGAAATTACTTATTTCAGAATATAAAAAAAAGTAGAACATTTTTTAAATTTGATATTATAAGATGACTTAAAACCGATTCCAACGCAAAACAAACTATCTTCCGGAAGAGGATGTATATATACGAAAGAATGGAGGTGAATCATGCAAATATAAAAACTGCGATATTGCAAAAACTGCAAATGAGGAAAACTTCTTTTTTGCCAAATTTGGATTCAGCGTATCTACAGTTAGGATATTATGTAGGTAAAAACGACAGTAGAGTTGCGATTAATCGTTCATTTCGGTTGGTGACTCGGTCAGTATTGTTCATTTCGAATCAGTGAACTAGTTCGTTCAAATCGGTTCAATTGCACTTTTTTGTTATAACCTGTGATTGAGCTGCTTGTTGTGTGAACTGTGTCATTCGTTTGACAATTTATTACATTATTTATGTTTTACGAGTTTTTCACAAATTTTACTGTACATAGACAAAAAGTGTTATAAAATTTAAACTTTTCTAACAAAAATTGATTTATTTGTTGTAAAAAATATTTTCTTTTTATGACTTAATTGTTTTTCATAATTTGAAAAATATTATTACTATTTGTTAAAAAAACAAAATGCACTTGCAAGCAATTTGTTTGAAGTGAGATGCTATTGTTCTATGTATAAAAATAGCGCAATGAAAGATTGAACGAAAAGATCGAATATTGGTGAACGATTCATATCGTTCAATTGAGTGAGTTGTTCAATTATGAACAACACAACTCTACACTCAAAAAAATAAGTTAGTAGAAAAGTCAGTAAAACATCTTGTAAATCAGGAGTACTATTTTTTCAGCAAATTTTTTGCTAAAATTATCTTTTAAACTAAAATTTTAGTTATACTTAGTCAGCACTTAACTGTTTTGAACTAATTTTTTACTAATATTTTACTAATGTTTTTACTAATTTATTTTGCTAAAATTATTTTGTGCTGACTAGCACATCAATAGTGTGAACGACAACCAGATTAAAAGTTATATTCAGAATGAATTAGATGTCAAGATGTAGTAGTGACGAGGAAAATTATACTAAAAAGTACAACTCTATGTAGTAAGACACTTAAAAAAAACCAACCATGGAAGATTTTGTATCTGTTTTTCATACATAAACAAAATTGATGGATTGAAAGAACTTAAATTTTGCGTTTTCACCGGCTTGTGAAAGTAATTGTCTATTAATTAAAAGACAAAATAAAATATATAAATTTAAAAAGATTAAACGTGTATTTGAGTCAAATTGAGTGGTCAAGTTGATAACAAATATACAGCAGGTAGACAGACTAAAGCGAAAGACATACATCTTAGGTAAATTTTTATGTTTCCTTTTTCTTATTGCAAAAAAAGGGGTATGTTGCATTTTGTTATTTTTTCGTTTCGTTTCTGTATTCTCTGCTGCATTAGCGTTCCTTTAAAAGATATCATCATTTAGACAACCAATGATGTAAGTAGTTGAAAGATAAATTATTTTAATAAGAATCACAAAATATGTTTTATGATTTTCAGCAAAATAAATTAACTAAAGTAAAAATTTTCCACAAATTTTTGATTTTTTTCAGTCTACTAATATTTAGCAAAAATATTATTAATGTTTAGCAAGGGTTTTTTAATTTCTAATCCACTAAGTTTTAGCAAAACTTTTGCTGAATCTACTAATTTTGTTGCTAAAAATCAGCTCGCTGATTTTCAGCAAAAATTTTGCTGACATTAGCAATTTTTTTGCAAGCACCCTCCTGACTAAAATTTTGCTGACTTAGCAAAATTTTTTTTTGCCGACTTTACTAACTTTTTTATTTGAGTGTAGGACTACAGCAATTGTAGTCAAAAACAAATGAAATTCCACTTAAAGAAAGCACGACAAACATTTGCTTTTTTTTTTTAAATAACAAAAACAACTGTAAAAAATTAATGTAAAATCATAAACAGTCATTTGATGTGGTTTGTTTTTTTAAAAATATTATTATATATAAATAGTTCTATTAAAAAAAACACGCATTTCTTCCGTGTATCCTTTTGTTAATAATAGTTAATGATTAAATAACCCTAGAAAAGAATTTTAATGAATTATTTTTAAATTTATTAAGTCTAATTTAGATTAAATTAAATTACCTCACTCAATTTTAACCGTCTTCAGTTTTTTTTTCTTAATACTACATGTTGTTGTTGTTTTTTTGTTAATTCCTACAGTTTAATTTCACTTAAATTTTTATAATTTTTTTTACTGACCCTAATTAACAAAACATTTCAATGTACTTGAACATTTGGCCATAAAATTTGCATGTTTAACATACACGTGCTACTGAAAGCCGGGACTCTAGGAAAAGGTAAGAAAAAATAAAATAAAATCAAACAAATACTATGTTGAAACGATGACATTGTCGACCCCAAACCCATATAATGACAAAATAACAGACCAGAAATAGAAAGAAGAAAAAAAAACAAATTACAATAATGCACTAAAAATGGGAATGATCCACTAAAAGGATAAGAGGAAACTTCGAGAAATATAAAATATTAAATATATGTATTATTGAAATTTTTCTCCCCGTAAGCTCAAGTGAGTGAGAGTCAAAATCCAATCTAGTGCCCATATATAAATGTGACTACCGAATTTTTCTTGAGGTAACTATGGTTCATACATGGGACTTATTATTTGAATGGACTAATTAATTGATGATTTCATTGCAATTTTATTGATATCAATTGTAATGAAATTATTATCATTGACATAAAGAAAATTAAAATTGCCAACATATTTTTTAGTAGTTTTATTTTTGGAAAATCCTCAAATATTTACAAATTTTTACAGATTTTGAGATAAGAAAAATGTGAAAATGTTTTTGTATGACCTTAATGAGCTTTGTATATGTTGCCGTCTTGCTTTAGGTATTCCTAATCTCTTACGCGTTAATAATTTTTCTTTAGCGGTTCAAAAAGTTTAAAGTTTTAAAATAAAAAGAATCTAAAATTCTAGTTCAAAGTGATTCTTTTTAAATCAAAGGAATAACTTTTTCGGAAGGGATCCTGGTGATACATTTTCATAAAACATCCACAGGGTTAATTATATTTTTTTTTACTTATTTGCGTGATAACTAACACAAATTTAAATATTTGAAAAAAAGAAAGTTAGTTTAAAAAAAATTTGTGCTCCGCGGGAATATTAATTAACTCTCATTATACAATAGGCAGGGTTCGGTAAAGATTCCGAGAGATTATTTTTTTTATGAAACATCCACAGGGTGTCATATTTATTTGTTTACGTTGTGTACGTGGTCACTCCGAATCACTCCGAATAATGAAATGGAACATTGGTCTAAAATGGAACGATATGAAGGAACCGGTGAACGAGTGAATCGGAACCCTTAACAAATTTGAATTATCGAACGTGTTACGTGGGTTAATTTTTGCGATATCTGGCTTAGTTTTCGAGATACTAGCCATTTTTATAAAATGGCGATTTTTTAATATGACCAGTATCTCCGAAACTAAGCGAAGATAGGGCAAAACAGACACCCTTATAATATAAATGGGCTAGGTCGGGAGAGATTCCGGGCGATACATTTTTATAAAACAGCCACAGGTGTGAAACTATTTTTTTTTAACTTATTAACGTGATAACTAACACAAATAAACATACTCGGATAATAGAAAGTAGTTCATCGTTCCATTTCCTATCGACTGCTTCTCACAACTTCTTTTCACAAAATCTTAAACAAGAATGACACTAAACGAGCGAAGACGCTCATAAAAAAGACTGATCAGCTTATAGTTTCCGCAACTATAATATGGATGTAGTTAGAGAGAGGAATATGATAATAAGTACTAAAATATATATTATGATTGTAGACAAATAGAATCATATGATAACCGAAAAAAAGAGATTTTTTACTATAACATAATTAAAGCAACCATATTATTAGTGAAATATGATTGATACAATAATAATTTAATTGAAACAACCATTTATGGCTGTAGGAAAACATATTTTTGTGATTGCAATCATATTGCCACCATATTTCACTCTGCGTGTAAGACAGGTTCATACACACAAAGTTCTAGTCACGTGACCATACCAATGACTGGTCCATTTCCCGCAGGGACTATTAAAGATTTTTTTGCGAAAAGCCTGAAAATATTTTTTGAAAAGATTTTATAGAAATCAATTTAAAATGTTGATGTTTGGTAGCATTCTCTTTATATATCAGGAAAGAGCACTACGCCTATAGTGTACATATATTTTTCTTCCTTCTACGGCATTATATCGTACCTTGTTGATACTTGACAGTAAACTTTCATTTTATAAAACTAGTAGCTAGGTTGACGTCGTCTTCATTATTTATCATTCTAGCTATAGTGGGTAGTAAGTATAGTGTGTATGTATTGCATGGTATGGTACATATTAATTTATTCATTAACAAATGTTGGACTAGGGAATTTTCCAACTGACTCTCACACTCTGTTCACTGTAATGAAAATGAAAGATATCAAAGCCAAACCTACTCTTTCCCGACATAAACTATTTCTAAACTTAAAACCTTTGGGAGGTATTAGGCGATACCAACTAATACATTAGTTTTTAATTAAACACGTTAAAAATGCAACAACAAAGCCATTGCCAAAAGGGTACATGCGGAAAAACACATTTGTCCTCATCAAGACACACAATAAAAATGGGTTAAGGGAGGGAATTTATGGAAAAAGTAACAGGAATGTATGATATAAATGATATGTGGTAAACAAAAAATATTAGAACTGAACTCAGCTGTATGCAAAATGAAAAATTAGCTATTACTTAGGTATGGTATAGGAGGTTTAAAAACAACAACATCAAAAGAAGGAACAACTTGATATTTAAATGGCCAAGTTTTGTGGTGGTGGTGGTGACAAACCAAAAAAAAAACAATCAATAACAAGTCTTAAGGTTTTATAAAAGCGAAAGTTTTCCGTTTTCTTAGTTTTACAAAGTTTAAAACAACAGCAAAAAAGACTTTAATATGCCTATATATAACAAAGAAGTTCTGCTGAGGGTTTCCTCCAGAAATGACTTAATATTACAGTTTAAAAAAACCACAATGTAATTAAAAGGCAATGACTGTATTTTTCATACAAAATTACTAATATGGTAACACTCAAAAAAAAAGTCAGTAAAGTCAGCAAAATTTTAGTCAGGTGTGTGCTTGTAAAAACTTTGCTAATTTCAGCAAAAAATTAATAAATTCAGGAAAAGTTTTGCTAAAATTTAGAGATTAAAAATTAAAAAATCCTTGCTGAAAATTAATAAAATTTTTGCTAAATTTTAGTAGGCTGAAGAAAAACTCAAAAATTTGTAAAAAAGTTATACTTAATTAATTTATTTAATTTATTTGCAAAAAAAACCTTAAAAAAATTGTGATTCTTTTAAAAAAAAACATTGACATTACATTGAAAAATGTAAAATTGTAAATACACTGACAACATGAATTAATTTAATATCTGAAAATATATAGCAATTATTATATAAAACATAAATAAAATATATTTCAACTAAAATACTTCCATCCATGGTTTTCTAAATTATGACAATTTGGACTGAATCTAAATGCCGTAGATAATTCTAGAAAACAAAATAACAAAATATGACATACAACTCTTTTGCAAAAAAAAAGGAAATATAAAAAATTACGTAAGATACGTGTCCTTCTATTTCTCTATAGTCTGTATACCTAAAGGTATATTTGTTTGCAAATTTTTACTCATTCCTTAAATTACCACAATAAAAGTTTAGTTTACAAATACAAATTTTAATTTTATTAAATTAAATATTTTATTTTTTCTTTAATTTAATTAATAATCAATTTCTTGGACAAGCCGGAATCAACACAGTATACTCGTATGTGTTTATATATCAACAATTTATATGAATTCACATTCCTGGCGTCCTGTTGTATGAAAAACATAGATAGATTTTTTTAGTATGACTTACAGGAGTTGTTACTTTTTAAATCATTTTCCTCGTTTCTACTACATCTTGACATGCCGCCACATCTACTTTATTCTGCGTATATCTTTCAATCTGGTTTCGTCTACAGTACTAATGTGCGGAATAAATATAACTAAAATTTTAGCTGAAAACATAATTTCAGCAAAACTTAGCTGAGAAATAGTATACTTAATGTACAAGACCGTTTTACTAATTTTTCTACTAATTATATTTCTTGAGAGTAGTTATTTTTAACTATTAAAAAATAACTACTTGATGCAGTAGTAAAACAACTGTACAAAACTTTCAAAATGACCATTATGAAACAATACAATGTATTGTAAAATCATATCCAAATGTAGTAAAAATTTCGAATAAAAATCTATAAAACAAATTATGTCCCTGTCAGCAAATAACTAAATCAATTTAAAACCCGATACTTCGTTGCCGGTAGTTTAAATATAGGAATACATTAAAAAAAAATGATTTTTCTCAGAAGTTTTCTCTTTTTGGGCGAGTAACTTTTCTAAAAAATAACCTGAATTTAAATTTAACTTTTAGCCAAGCCATTAGGTGGGAGAATTTTTTTCTTTTGAACTTTTATTTTTACAACGTTACTGGCAAAAATTTAAAAGTCAAAGTCTCCCCCTCCCCAGAGACATCCAACATCCTGTTAAGCGTTGTCTACACAAGATTAGAAACCTAAACTCCATAATTTCAGGCTGTTAATGGAGAGGCTTTTTACCATCATGCCCCCTTTCCGAATGAACTCCCAAACATTCTGTCGAACCGGATGTATAAGAGGT
>CM037855.1:38753049-38806393 GCA_021234595.1 Delia radicum | reverse complement strand
TAAAAAAAAGTGGAAGCATTAAAGTCCGATGTGCCGAATTTGGTATTAAAAAAGATTAAATTCGGCTGTGACCGAATTTTTGGATACCCTCCATCTCGGTGTTTCATAAACCAGGGAAAGTGCAAACAATATTAATATCTATATTCTTTGTAAAAATAACAAAAATAATGTTGTTTTTATAAGTAAAACAAATATGACGGATTGATTAATGTATTTGGGATGTTACAAAAGGAAAAAAATGTTTAATTAAAGTTTTACTAAATGAATCTGAAATTCTGCAGTGTGGTATTCAAGGTTATTCTGATTACCTAAAGAAGAACGTGTAGTGAAATATATATATATTTGTATAGTTCCTTATGATGTTAAAAAAACTGTTGTAAAATTCGCCTGTTGTTTGTCTCTTTGCCTATATAATAATGAAAGAAAGTTACTAAAATATATTTTTGGATCGTTAGAAGAGATGCAATGAATACAAACGCATAAAAACAGTTTCGAATAATCAGAATTTTAGATAAATTTAAGGGAACAAAATACACTTGCGGAGACATACATAATGAAATAATTATGAAATGCCAGTTTACATTACAACACATGTATTTATACTATACATCACATAAGTAAAACGGAAAGTGTGATGAAACTAAGTTTGTCAAAAATTATAAAGAAAATCTTTCGAGTGTTTAGGGTGTTTTCGAGACACAAAAAATTAAAGAAACTGGTATTTCAAATTATTGTTTTTCAGCTCAGTTGCTTGTGCAATTCTCGTTACGACTCCTAGAATAAGAACCCTAAGAAATTTTCCCAACATTCGATTGGTTTTTACACATCAATACTTTAATTAGATTATTTTTGTATGTATCAAATAAAAATTATGGCTTTTAAGGAAAACAAATGCATATAATCAAAAGATTTTAAGATGAAGTATGCACCTTATATGTCTTAAATAAAAAAGTTCTGAAAGTGAATGTCCTTTAAATTGAATGGGTTTTTAATAAATGTAATTAGAATGTAAGAGTTTCCTTGCAAATTTATTAAAGGTTGAGAATGAAATAAGTAAAAATAGTGTACGAAAAAAAGTTATGAATTACATTGTTGGATTCGGGGATTTTGTTCCTGGATATTTTTTTGATCTGATAACGATTAATGTGTCTGGCAACTCCGGTTAATGCAGTCAAATAAATAAAGAATTTTAACTAAACTATTTTGTTCTACCTTTTTTTCTAATTGGTGATTTTTTGATTTGTTGGGGTTAACAAAAAAGGTATATGGCAAGCCTGGTATATGGAAAACAAAAGCATACTTTATAAATTAGCTTAACAATTTTTCGAGGGCTTCTCGCATTTGCACTTATAACCAGTGTTGCCAGGTTTGCAAAGCATAAAAAACGACAAACTTTCTAGAAAAAATCGTCAAAATCGTCATCATATTTTGAAAAATCGTCAAAATAAAATATATTTGTTAGAAGAGGGATAAAGTTTTAATAAAAAATAAAATACAATAATGTTATTCACATTTCAAATGTTAACGTGTTATCGTTGTAATATAACACGATTTTTGACACTTCTCTTTGGTTTAAACTTCGAAAATCATTATATTTTACAAAGATATTCATATTTATAAAATGTTGAAACAGTGTGCCCCAGTAGGCTAGTTGGTAGCGTGCTGGCTTATCAGTGCGGGGGTCGTGGGTTCGATTCCCACCAGAGGCACTGATCTGTTTTCGCTACAACGCGCCGAAGGCCATAGTAGCTAGTGCTCGGTTAGGGTAATAGTATATAACTTGTAATTATATGATTATTAATTAATAAATAACAAAAATATAATGTTGAAAGATCAAATAAATACAACTTTAAATCAAACTAATTTTACCACTTGAACTGTTAAACACTTATATCTGCATAATTCTGTGAACAACATTTCAGTGGCACAACTTTTTAATATTAAATTCTTTTACAAAATTTGGAAATTCTTTAACAATAAGTCTGTTCGATTACTTTTCCTGTAAAGTTCAGTAAAAACTACTCAGTAACAAAATTACAAATAGTAAGACAAATTTACAAAAAAGTAAACGAACAGAAAATTTGTAGGAATTATTAAATTAGATAAAGCAGCTTGTTTTAAATATTAAAAAAAAAAATCAACTGGTCATTATGGAAAGGAAAAGTTAATTGAAATTATCGACCAAAAATAATTTAAATGTTTTTTAACTTCTTCCATAGTTAATTATTTAATCATTTTCACTTTCAATCCATAAACAATTAAAATTTAATTTAATTTTTGTTTACTAAAATACAAGCATATTTTTTATTTTTTAGTCATATGTTTTTTTCATCTTACAAATTCTTTCTGGCAAAATGTATCCAGTAAAACTTGTAAGTTCTTTGGCATCAAACTGTCACTTTACTCTCTCTTTTTACCAGTTTTTACTGCGTATTTGTCTAAACGAACACCTTCCAGTAAAAACTTGTACAAATTTTTGTGTTATCGAACAAACTTAATGTTATATTTTTAATTATTAAATTTTGGCACTTTATTTATATTATTAGGCCTGTTTTTTAAGCACCGGATTTATTTTTGGATGTATTTTTGTTTCATTAAAGTTGTATATATATCATCTTTCAACATGAAATATATTCGGGCTAGAGATCTGTTTGTTTCGCAAAAAAAGTCCATGCCTTGTGTTTTAACATGAAATTTTTTTATTTTGATTTAAATCTAACTCCAATTAAATTTTATAAAAATTTAAAGAAATGTTCTAAACATATAAACACAGAAACTAAATTAAGCTAAACCCATAATGAATTTATAAAAAAATAAATGCGGTTCGGATTAAGTTTTATTCAATTCTAGGATTTGCATTTTTGCAAAATTGTGTTTCACATCATATTAGCATATAAAAGCTAGCTATCGATCAAAAAACAATGTTTTTGCTTTCAATTTTTAACGAAATAATATAAATTTAATGATCGAGCCGGCGATTTTATGAGAATGATAAATAAGTAGATCTTGCTGACATATTAAATTATTGTCAAAAAATCGTCATTTTGGAAGCAAAAGTCGTCAAATAGTCATTTAGTTATTTTGGGTATTAAATATCATCAAAATGACGACAAATCGTCAAACCTGGCAACTCTGCATGCGATTGCTACTAATTCCTACGTACATACATATATATATATATTCCCGTCGTTCCTATAAGGGGCATAGGGCCGTACATACATACTGTATACAAACACAAACAAAAAACAACAACAATATTTGTGAGTTTTTTTTTTGTTTTTAAGTGTTGATCATGACCATGGATGGTAACCGATTCTATGTGGTTATTGGTCGTAGTAACGCTATTTCTTTTATTTCGGTAACGGTATTTTAGGGGAAACTATACTTCAGTTATTTCGGTACGGGATTTTAGCGTTAACGGTATTTTAGCGTTAACGGTATTTTATTTATTTCGCTAACGGTATTTTAGCGGTAACGATATTTTAGATATTTCGGTAACTTTATTTTAGGGAAAAAGATTTTTCAATTATTTTGGTAACGGCATTTTAAGGATAACGTTATTTTAGTTATACAGGTAATGTTAATGCACACCACAATTTTTAACCGCATTATGCCCGAGTTTAAATGACTGTCTAGTTTATGATCACACTTTGGGAAAATATATCTATTTACAGAAGTTTTTTGTTCAGATCTTGTTAGATTATTTCGGTAACGGTATTTTAAGGTAACGGTATTTTACGGATAACGGTATTTCAAGAATATCGGTAACGGTATTTAAGCGATAACGATAGTCAGTTGAAAGGTGTTAGAATCGGGGACGGTAATTCAGCGATATTGACAGCCATCCCTGCTTGCGTATATTCTTGTGTATAAGCACCCTGCAGGGAATGTGAGTAGTAAAACTGTAGTGTTGTACTAGTGACATTGTCACCAGTACTACTGACCAGCTATGCCCCAGCCAATGTAATCTACTATTGACATCTAACACAGGCTTGTCATTGAAAATCCACCAGTAGACCTTATCACTACTGACGTGGTAGTTCTTTTAGGACCACATGGAGACATTTGAACCACAGATTTACTAGTGCATTTTAGTAACTCTGGTCTACATATTTGGCGCTTCTCAGGCGATCCTGGAGCTAGATTTTTACAGAGGTTAAGGCGATACACTTAAACACATATATTTTTTGTCTGAAGGAAATTTTTTATTAAGAACAGCTTAAATTACATAGTTTTTAAATAGAACCTTAAACAACTAAAAATTATTTAAATCAGTCTGTTTTTAATATTTTATAGCTCATTTTCTTCAAGGCTGGCTTAACCTTTCTAAAAGTATATAAAATAAACTATTATAATTATTTACATCAGTCTGTTTTTGATATTTTGGAGCTCATTTTCTTAAAGGCTGGCTAAACCTTTATTAAATATACATATAAAATAAACCACAGCTCAAAATTTAAATATTTTTTTAACATGTTATTTTAAAGTACATACTATTTTTGCAAAATAATTTTAAATTTTTGACATCAGTCTGTTTTGGATATTTTAAAGCTCAATTTCTTCAAGGCTGGCTCAACCTTTCTAAATATACATACATATCAAATAAACCACAGCTTAAAATTTTAATTTATTTTTTTAAACAAAAACAAAATTTAATTTAAGCAAAATTTCATTAGAGGTTTTTACGATCCCGGGATTTTTATTGTGGCAATTTGCAAAATGTCTAAATGCCAAATAATTTAACCACACGCAAAAAAGTCTTGAGCAGTTTTTCAAATATTTCTGCTTAAAGTTTTCAAATATAAAAATTAAATGATGGTTTAAGTCTACTAATATGGTACTTAAATTTTTTTGGTCTCAAGCCAAATACATTAAGTCACCTTAAATTTGTTGAATATTGTTTTAATTTAATAAAAAGGCAAAATGGTGTGAAGACAAATAAGAACAATTTTATTGTTCTTCGACAGAAGAGATGCTTTCGTTTCTTCATTTTCATTTTTCATCTTATTATTGGAATTGTTGCGACTTTTTTGCTTAAAATATTTCTTCTTTTGCCGTTGAAAAGCTGATCTTAAAGTCTTATCGGCAGAGTTGTTGAATGATGATATTACATCTATGAATTGGAAAAAAGTACACTCTAATTAAACAGGTATATACAATTTTTTAAATTTAAATTTTAACAAAGTCCAAAGACTAACTATATAAATTGTGTAAATTTTAACTAACTTCAATAAGAATTACACTATATGTGGTAGAATTTACACAACTTATAAAAGAAATCCGTTGTTATTATTTAAATAAAAGTGTATATTACACCAACGATTTTCTTCAAAAATATTTTTTTGACAAGTTTTTTACCTATTATAGCTGCAAAAACATTCCCGAAATCCTTAAGTCGCCTTTTGCCGAAATTTCCGTCCACATTAAAATTCATTATTATCCCTTGACCAAATACTTGATGTAAATTGCGCTCGACATTACCACCGATAAGAGTTTTTATATGCCTTTTCTAAAAAATAAGTTGAATTGATTAATTAAATTTGTTTTCTTTTTGTGTGAAAAAGTAAAATGTTTACATATGGGTCTGATTGTGTAGCTAAAAGAGTGTCAAATTCTTTAAGCTTCTCCTCTGTATTTATTGGAAAAATTCCCATGATGTTTTCTACGGAAGCATTTTGAGAAACCAACCGATCCAGTAAAACTTTGTGCTCAGCCAAAATCTCAATTATAGTATTTTGCTGTTTTTCAAATGTGTCAAGCCTTTTTGAATTTTCTTTGCAGCAAGCACAATTTGGATTCGCTTAAAATAAAAAACAAAAAGTAAAATTTATAATACTAAAAAAAGCAGGTTTTAATGTTAAAACAATTCTAAAACTTACCTTGGGGTGCAAAATATTTTATTTTTCCTTTTGAGGGATTGGCATGTTCGCCCGACATTTTTCTGGAAGACATATAAACTTATTTTCACGCTCAACAAAAAAATATGACGCAATTAGAGTTGTGTCGTTCACAAACAAACTTATTTTCACGCTCAACAAAAAAATATGACGCAATTAGAGTTGTGTCGTTCATGAACGAACTAGTTCAATTGAACGACTCACTCAATTGAACGATATGACTCGTTCACCAATATTCGATATTGTCGTTCAATCGTTCATTTCGTTCAATCGTTCGTTTCGTTCTTTTATTCACAGAACAATTGCATCTCTATTCAATTCAAACTGCTTGTAAGAGCAATTAATTTTTTTTTTTTTTAGAAAATAGTAGTAATTTTGTTTCAAATTAGGAAAAGCAATTATAGTCATACGAATAAAATGTTTTTTACACAAAATAAAAAAATTTTTGTTAGAAAACACACAGTTCACAAGTCAAAGCAAAAAAGAACGATTGAACGATTTGAACGAACTAGTTCACTGATTCGAATTGAACTATACTGACAGTCACCAAAATGAACGATTAATCCCAAGATAATGCAAGAAGAGAAAAACTGTTGCTCAGTTAAAAAATATGTACCTATTGAAAGAGCAAAATAATAAAAAAAACAAACTGTCGACGACTTCGTTGACAGTGTTACCAGAAATATAATAGATCTGTTGTCTGTAGCTAGTTTCTACTCGACTTTTTAACTAGTGCAGTTGTCGCTAGAGAAAAGAGTGTTGACAAAGGGACACTTGACCCCAGGCTGACTGCAGGGCATTGAATGTACGTATGTATGTATGTATGATGAAATAAAAAAAAAAATTTTAGAGGTCCTCCCACATTTTCACTCATAACTTTTGAACGCGTTAACCGATTTTGATCATTTTCACTAGAAAACTGCTCATGATATCAACAAACAATTTGACTGAAAATTAGCAGTACCTCTTCTGTATTGGAGGAGTATTTTGTGTTTCCACAGACAGACGAACGGACAGACGGACAGACGGACATGGCTATATCGACTTCTCTATTCATGCTGATCAAGAATATATATAGTTTATGGGGTCCCAGAATTTTTTTAAAAGAATTACAAACATTTGACAAAGTGAATATACCCTCCTGCACTATGGGATGGAGGGTATAATAACGGAAAGATTTTGCTATGCTTTATCACATATTTCGATGTCCCGTGCGATATTGAAAAACAACGTTTGTAATTAGTGCGACAAGTGGACATGACAAAAGTTCATCAAATATTGAGAACAAACACAGATTTTAATTACAATTAAAATAAAAAAAAAAACTTTTTGAAAAAAAATAAAATCTGTGATCTTGGTTCTTAAATAAAGTTGGTCACGTGCGACATGCTTAGTGTGGATTTTAAATTTTGAAAAAATATTTTTTTTAAATAAATGATTTATTTATTTAAATACATACTTTTAAATTATTTAAATAAAGATGAGTATAAACGGCGAAAAAAATAACGAGAGATGAAAACGGTGGAGAGAAAAGTTGAAAACAACTTCATTTTATCAAGCCTAGTCGATTTTATAAACAAATTCGGATGTTCCTCAACAGAATGGAATTTTTTCGCAAGCTCACATGAAAAGGGAGCCGTCGATGGAGTCGGAGCAGTTATCAAAAGGAAAGTCTGGTAGATAACGAAATCCAAAAACGTAGTTATACCAGATGCATTTTAATTTTATCAATGTGCAGAAAATAACATAAATGCAGTTAAAATGTATTTTATGTCATCTGAACAGATTGAAGAGCATTCCTTGCTATATAATTTAGACAAAAAATGGAAACAAGTTAAAAGCATTTCAGGTATATCCCAGTTGAACTTCCTTTGTTGCAATGGTCAAGAAGTAAAAGCAGCCAGGACTGCCTATTCTGAAAAAAACTGTGTTTGATATTTCTGACACTATTTTCATTTAAATTTATTTTTGTTTATTATAATTAATTTTTTTTTGTTAAGTTCGTTGTTATATATACACTGAATTCTTTTGTTGATTTGAAAATATGTTTTCTAAGCTTATTTATTTATAATTAGTTAAAAAAAAACAACTGAAACAACATAAATGTGATGATGGAAAAAAGGTCCCGTGTGATATGTCCCGTGCGACAGTAATTAAAGTAAAATTAAAAAAAAAAAGTAGAAATAATTTTGAGCTAAAATTTTACATTATTAGCCAACATTCTAAAATTAGTCGCATTGTGATATTGCCTCAGGTTTCGCTGAAAACAGAGTTTTAATTGTTAGTCGCGAAAACCACTTCTGTTTTTTGTCCCGTGCGAATGGTTGGTTGTAGGCAGGCTTGCCGGTTAGAGGGTTAATATAACGAAATAATAAGAGGGAAAAATGCTGACATATTGCTTCAAAGGGTGTTATGATATAGGGAATAAAAAGAAGGAAAAAAGTGAGAAAAATGAAAATGGGGTTACTTTGCAGCCCCCAGGAGTCTTCTCTTCTAACAAGGGAAATTATTTTTATTTTTTATGCAATTTTAATCAATTTGCAATAAAATGCCGCGTGGTTCATATCTAAGTGATTTTGAAAAAGGGCAATAATTTTCAGCCTATTTAAAAAGTGACTCAATCGCTATAATGTATTGATGTATTGTGGTCCCAGTAGTACAAATATGGTTCAATTTTGAAATTCTATGGAGAGATTTTTTTTTTTAAAAAATTTTTAAGTAAAATTATAAATTTTTTTAGACGTTTCTCCACATAATTAATGACAACTAAAAAAAATTAGTCCGATATTATTCAAATAAATTTAGAAAAACTGAAATTTACATAGCCTTTAATCCGTTAATATATTGCGTTTCAATCGGCTCAGTAGTTTCGGAGTTATAATAAAAAATTGAGGGAAAAAAATATTTTTTTACGTGAAAATAGCAAATTTTTTTTGTTTTAAAAAAATCATAAAAAATCGAAAACGGCAAAAATCGTTCAGATTTATTGCTTTATCGCAAAGCCACATGTAATAGGAACAAAATGAGATATCGATCATAAAAATCGATTGATTTTTTTCGAATTTATTCACAATTAAGTGAATTCGCTCATTTTCACCAAATTTTAGTTTTTTGTCTGATATACATAAAATTGAGTAGTTAATGTTCTTCTTTCGATTGATTGAATTTTGAAAACATTTTCCCCATGCTATGTACAAATTTTCACATCAAAAATGCATTACATAGTAACATTCGTGTATTTTTTGGCAAAACCCTACCTAGAATATACTGATTCTATTCTTCGGAAAGACATTTGTGTTGGATGAGCTTAAATGTAAATAAATAAATAAATTAAATAGTAGAAAATTTATATTTTATTATTCACATTTATTATAATAAATAAAACAAGAAAATAAATAAATAAATATGTATTATAAACTACAAACTCTGAAATTTTCTTTTAGTCGATTTTCTACTATTGTTGAATAACGAAGTGTTACTCTGAATACTCCAGCAAAAATCAGCCATCATGTGTGCATCCCAGCGACCCTGGTATCGTTCCTCCATTGTCCGGATATCTTGTTGGAATCGTTCGCCCTGTTCTTCACTCAAGTCTTCTAGATTTTCAGGAAAACGATCTAAGTGACTGTGCAGGTAGTGTACTTTGATGCTCATGTTGCATCCAAGATTCTGGAAGTGAGTTAACATCTCTTCAACGTGCGCAACGTAATCATCACCCTTGTTATTTCCTAAGAAATTTTGAATAACCCATACAAACGAATCCCATGCATTCTTCTCAATTTCTGACATTGAACTGCCAAATTCAGTATCGTTCACCAATTTGCGAATTTGTGGGCCATCAAATATGCCTGCTTTCAGCTTTTCCATACTTAGATTGGGAAACTTCCTTGAAATATACTGTAAACATTCACTATCTTTGTTAAGTGCTTTAACATATTGTTTCATCAGACCAAGTTTAATGTGAAGAGGGGGTAATATGATGCGATCTCGGGACACTAGAGCCACATTTATAACATTTGGCGTACCTGGAACTAGTGTTTCCCTAGAAGGCCATTGTTTTCTCTTCCAATGTTCTGTTTTAGCTCTGCTGTCCCATAAACATATAAAACAAGGATATTTTGTAAAGCCGCTTTGTTGGCCTAAGAGGAAATTTACCATCTTAAGATCAACACAAATTACCCACTTATGTTCATCATACTTTATCTTCTTCATGACCAATGCAATTACAGAGTATTCTTCTTTTACTTTGGTTGAATGTGCGATCGGCAAGGAGTGAAATTTATTTCCATTATGCAAAAGGACACACTTCAAGCTGCGTTTTGATGAGTCGATACTATAATTTGGGATAACCCTTTGTGTGGATACAGTTTGTGTGTGCTGCAAATTTTTTATTATTCCCAAGAATCCTAAAAAACATTAAGGACTTTTATGAAAAAAAAAAATCATCCGTTACAGGTAGCTAACGGAAAATAAGAGCACTTCAGCGTACACGCACATTTATGAGCGTTTTATTACTATCCTACCGCAATCGTAAAAATTAAACAATCTTTTGTTTATTAATTATTTTTTTTAATTATTAGAATCATAAAAATGTCATAGAGGTTTTTCCCAAAGGGGTTTTGCCAAAATGCGTGTCGTAAAATGCACCTGAGTTTTTATGTTCTGCATTTTCATTATATAGTAGGTACAATTTTCTACAGTGCTTGTAAATATGCGATACCTTCAATTAATTGTAAATAAAAATGTAAAGCATGCATCGATTTTTATGATCCATATCTAGTTTAATTCGCATGATATGTAGCTTTACTACAAAAAAAATAAAAAGTAATATTTTTTGCAGTTTTCGATTTTTTCCAGATTTTTGTTTTTCAAATTTTTTTTTTTTTTTAGCATTTTTTTTTTTTTTTTTTGCTAACAATTTGTTTCATAACTTTGAAACTATCGATCGCATTAAAAAAATTTGTAGACGTTCTTTAAAGATATTGTAAACCTTAATTTTTGTAAATTTAATTTGAAAAAATCGGACTAGTTGTTTTTGAGTTATGACAACATAAGTGGAGAAATGTCTCAAAATATTGTCAATTTTACTTAAAAAATTTAAAAAAAAAAAATTATCCATAGAATTGAAAAATTTTACCATTTTTGTACTTAGGCAGCCATGATGCATCAAATCTATATAGTGGTTAGTCAAGCCTTTTTTTGCTGTTGACCTGTGTAATCGATGAATGTAAGGTAAATGTGTTCAAAGCAGGCATAAGTAGGCACTTAAAGGTTTCCCAGAGAATTACTCGCGAAAAGCTGATGTCTGTGCCAAGGTTATTATTGTTATTAGTGTCCGACCGAACAGTTCGGCCAAAAACCTATACTTTGTCGGTTTTTTGATATCTAGAGGCAATGATGACAAATTTTGGTATTGGAAATATGTTTGTTGAGCCGATTTAATTCGATTTTGTGTATAAAATTTAAGAGAAAAGCCGAAGTTTAGCTATAAAGTTAAAAGTTCGGCCGCCGAACTATTTTCAATTTGGCCGAACTTTCTGAGGCCGAACAGTGAATTCATTGCTTAACTACAGACTTTTCTTCAAATTTGACGCTCAAAATAGCATCTAATCAGCCCAATAAACATTTTTCCATCCGCCAAATTTGTCCATAATGCTTTAAAATACCGAATACAGACCAAATGCATTTTCTGGCCGAACTGTTCGGTCGGACACTAATTGTTATTGGCGGCAGATCCTTCATGGTTTTGGGGCGCTTTTTGTTTCGACGGTATGGTTGATTTGGCATTTTCAAGCACCAGAATGAGTTCTTCTGAGTACATTACATTGGTGCAATTTATTGAAAATAGCAACGAAGACGAATTCTTTTTCCAAAAAGACAGTACCTCAGTATATGTGAGTCGTCAGACGATGAGGCCTCATAAAACTTGTGCAATATTTCGTTATTTTAAATGTTGAGAATCTCTGTTGCATATATGAACTTTTTAAGTACATTTTTCCCAAACGACAAGCAATTGCAACTCAAACTGTTTTAGCGTTTTTTTTTTTTATTGAGCACTTTATTAGAACAATAATAATGATTGTTGTTTTGACTATAAAAAAATGTGATGACAATAAAAAAAGCTAAAGAAATTATCCTTCGTATAAACAATCAAATAGTCCTTAAAAAAGTATCCATAATAATGACAAGCACAAGAGTGAAACTTATAAAGGGTCCGCCATCTAACGTTTTTTTTTCAACTAGTGCTTATTTCGTGAATGGTAACACTTAGCTCATGTCTGATTTGACAGATAATTAGTTTTATCCTTCCGCTGAACGAATATGGCTGTGTATACGCTTGAACAACGCTGGGAAATATTGCGACATTACTTTGAAAATCATGGTAATGTTGCAGAATGTGTGCGAAAATTGCGTACGGATTTTGGAAGAAGAGAAGCACCGTCATGTTGAACGAATTTTTGTTCACAAAAATTGAAGAGGAGGATATTGGCAACATTTGGTTTCAACAGGACGGCGCTACGTGCCACACAGCCGCAGCTACACTCGATGTTTTGCGCCCTGTTTTTGAAGATCGCATTATCAGCCGCAGAGCTGATGTCGTTTGGCCACCTCGGAGCTGCGATTTGACACCGTTGGACTATTATTTGTGGGGTGCCGTCAAAGATAAGTGTTACGCCAACAAGCCAGAGACAATTGACGCTTTAAAGGACAATATTCGTGCAGCCATTGGTGAAATACAGCTGAACACAATCGATAATGTGCTTAAAAATTGGACCGATCGTGTAGGCTACTGCATGGCCTGCCGAGGCAGCCATTTGAATGAAATTATTTTCCATTATTAACCGGAAGGATTGTACTTTCAAATAAAAAGAGAAATTTGAGAAAATATTCAGTAGTTTTTTTTTATAGCATTTTCAAAAAAAAAAGTTATTTCGCCGACCCTTTACTAAAAAGAAGATAAATTGTCATTTTTCAAATAAATTTTGTACTCATACTATAAAAATTACATGTGTTAATATGAGATATTGCTAATTATAGTTAAAATAAATACATTTCTATAGGAAAAGATGTACACTTGATTTTTATTAAAATCAACTAAAATGGGTGGTTATTTTTAACTGTTAAACAAACTGAAACAATTTGAAAATGCAGTAAAAACAACTACAAATGCTAAAACAACCAACAACAGTTGTTTTATATTTCCCATAGTAAAATAACTGCAATTACAGTTAAAAACAACTACTACCGATTTTTACATGAATACAGACATAGAGTAACTGCACAACTTCTTTAACCCTTTGACGACTGAACTTCAACCGCTGAAGATTTTTTGACAAAACTTCGTGTAGACTTGTACCTATGACAAAAAATAAATGTTGTGCTGCTTTTTGGAGCTCCCCCGAGCAGTACAGTACGGAGAAATTTAGAGTGAGATCGAAAAAAAAACCAGCACACATTTTCTCTTACAACTGCTTTTGTGTACGAACTTTTTTTCTTATCAAGTCTATCGAACTGTTAAAAGTTGATCACATAATCGCAAATTTCCGTACATTTTTTTGTGTAATACAAAAACATCAACATTATGTTTGCACTATGTCTATTAGCCAGACAATTATGTCGCCACTCTAGTCCTCGCATGTATTCTGCCGAAGCACCCCCTGCTGTTAACCCCTAAACCAGTTAACCTTAAATTGGAAAGTATTGTCAATAGTATAGCTGCTCTGAATCTCTTGAATCTCTGAGCTTAGCTCGTTATTAAAACAAAAACTCAATCTTCCCGAAACCGCTTTTGTACAACAAATTTCTGCTGGTCCTGCCAGATCCGCTGCTGGCACCGATGATGAAGATAAGGTTACCTTTAACCCATTTCCAACCAGTGGTCGAAAAATCGACCAGTGACGATCTCGATTTTGGTAGGTTAGAGGGAAATTGCTATTAGTTAGTTCCTTTACACTATTGTATAGTGGGACACATCACAAAATTTTTAGAAATAATTCGGCCATTTCTTACTTAGTGGTCCGATTGCAATGAATTTTTTTTTTTTTTTTTTTAAGAGAAGCAACACTCAGATATTCTTCCTATTAAATAATGTGTTGCTTTCCTTGGAAAGGGGGATAGTAGAGAGGTGAAAAGTGGGGAAATATGAAGGGCTTCAAACATGGCAACACTGTAATTGCGCGAGATGATAAGTTTTTAGAATAGTTGTTGCTCGCTACCTGATGGAGAGTTGGCGAACTAATTGAAGCTTTTAAATTCATAGCCCTGATTCATTATTTTACTTCGTTGGGGTTAAGTGCTATGGGAACACCGAAGGCGGGCGCTGCGATACATATGAGGGATAGAAAACTCATATATACTATTTTTTCTAAATTGTTGTTGTCGGCACCGGGAATCGAACGCTGGACCATCTGTGTAACAGTCCAACGCTCTAACCATTGCACCACATTTTGAACCTTCTAAACCCTAGGCGGCGGTAATATGACCACTAGGCCGGGTCGATTTGTATGGAGGCAAAAAAATTTGCTCAACGTTCAAGGAAAGTCGTATTCTAGGGATCAAAATAAGAAACTTTGCCGAAGGAACCATACCTCTAAAACGATGTCTGATGTATTGATTTTTGACCCGTAGGGTAAATTTTGAAAAATTCCACTTTGACCCATTTAGAGTGCCCCAATCGAGTCCAACCCAATCGAAAACAATTTATGCATTCATCTGCTAGAGCGTCTTCCGGAGAAGAAATAGAGACCCTAATCTTGGAAAGACTCCTCCTACTTTCTGAAATATCTCAATCCCGAGATTTGTCCCTTTTGCTATAAAACACGGCTAAAAAGGCCCTCTTTCAATTTCAATTTTAACACCTTAACGGGCACCTAGAATGATGATTTATGCATTAATCTGCTAGCGCGTCTCCCGGAGAAGAAGTAGCTCCCATAATCTTGGAGACTTTCTGAAATATCAAAGTGGGATTATTCAAAATTTGACCCTACGGGTAAAAAGTCGGGACATCAGAATTCGTTTTAGAGGTATGGTTCCTTCGGCAAAGTTTCTTATTTTGATCCGTAGAATACGATTTTCCTTGAACGTTGAGCGATTTTTAAATCGACCCGCCCTAATGACCACCCAAAATAGGAAACTTTTCCAAATAAAATTTTGGCGCTCGCCATTATTTTGTTTCTAATCTGATACTCAAAAAATTAACATATTTGTGATCTGCTAGTGTATATCAAACATATAACATTTGTTTTTTGTTAAACAAAAATCCTTGCAATGTTTATTTATTAATTAAAAATGCATTCATCAGCTAATTTAATACCGACTTTATCTACTGACAGGTCCTTACATGTTTCATTTCGTGTCACCGAAAATCATCAGAGGACCAATGTGAAAGAGGTATAAGGTTTACCCAAATTATAATTTTTGAAGCAAAAAGATCAACACATTGCTTTTTTACCCGTATTGTTTTATTTACTTGATGAGAAGTAAAAAACAAAGTAAAAAGAATTGAGTTAATTCAAATCAAAAACAATATATTTTTAAGTAACAAACATTGTTCGTGTGTGTACACGCTAGAATCTCTAGTCCTAAGACACTGTGTTGTTAGTGTTTATTAAATAAACAATAACACTTTCTGGCTATAGCATTAGGGCCATAAGTCAGTTTTGACATTTCAAACATTTTACTTTTAAATTAAAAAAAAAATTAAAACTAGAGATTCTAGCCTGTAAACGAACAATGTACAAGGTGGCGCAAAAGTAATCCTCCTATCAGAAAATGCTATAAATTTTGCGATTGGCCCCTAATGTCAGTTCTGTTTTGGCATTTGTGTAGTAAACACATGCGAAATATACGTTAATAAACAATGTTACGCTACACTGCTCCAGAACGCGGAATATTGGTGACTATTTATTTGACCAATAATCGGTCGGTGACTTTGACACAACGTGAATTTCGTCGCAGATTTCCTGGCCGTCCAACGCCTACTGGTGAAACACTGCGACGTTTAGCCGCTCGCCTCGAAGAGACTCGCACAACACGAGATGCTTACAGGCGTGGCAGACCCCGGAGTAGCCGTTCTGCAGAGAATATTGCTGCTGTAGCCGAGGATGTCATGGAAGCGCCGTCGACATCGACCAGACGACGTGCCACGCAAATGGGTATCAGTCGACGGTCTTTACAGCGAATTTTGGTACAAGATTTGAAGATGTTTCCGTACAAAGTCCAGACGATGCATCAGCTGTTAGCTGCTGACCGCCAATCGCGTGTTACATACGCTCAAGCCATCCTAAATCACCACCAAGAGGAAGATGATTTTTCATCAAAAATAATCATGAGTGATGAGGCCCATTTCCATCTTAGCGGGTAAGTAAATAAGCAAAATTTACGCTTCTGGGGCACTGAAAATCCGCGTGTTACCCACGAAGAGCCATTACACCCGCTCAAAGTCACTGTATGGTGTGCTGTTTTCGCTGGGGGAGTCATCGGACCTTTTTTCTTCGAAGACGTCGCGGGCCAAACGGTTACTGTGAATGGTGAGCGCTACAGAGCAATGATCAACGAGTTCTTTTTGCCGCAACTTGATGAATTGGGATTGGAAAACATGTGGTTCCAACAGGACGGTGCAACGGCACACACTGCACGTGCCACAACCGATATGCTGAAGGAAGCATTTCCCGGGCGCACAATCTCCCGTTTTGGCGATTTGCACTGGCCAGCAAGATCGCCTGATTAGACCGCTCCAGACTTCTTTTGTGGGGCTTTTTGAAGTCGCGGGTTTATGTCAACAAGTCTCAGACTCTTGCAGCTCTTAAAGACAATATCCGTCAAGAATGTGAGGACCTATCGCCAGAAGTTTTGGCCAAAGTGATGGAAAATGCCATAAAAAGGGCTCAAATGACAATCAACTGTGGCGGCGGGCCATTTACATGACATCATATTCTCGACTTGATGTAAAAAAAATTAAAATACCAAATAAAAATAATCCACAAGAAGAATCAAAGTTTTTAATTATTTTTTTAAATTACAGCCAAAAACATCGGAAGGTTATTTTTGCGCCACCTTGTATATTAGTTAAAAATTTTATAATTTCGATTTGAATTAGTTCAATTCTTTTAATTTCATTGGGAACTACTTTTTTTACAATTATTTTTTCAGTATTATAAAATATATTAGCGGTATTCATTCTGGGTGTTATATTTACTTCGTGTTATATTTACTACGATTAGTTCACAACAAAGGGTGAGTGTATTATTTAATGTATGGTAAATTTATAAATCAGCTGATTTTTGTTGTACGCCACATATGCATAAAAAATTATTTTAATTTGAGAAAAATGCCAAAATTTACAGTAAAAGAAAAAATCACATATTTTTTTCTGCAAAACCTTTTCGTTTTAAACTGGGTTTTTCGTTTTTTTTATTAATTTTTAAGTTTCTCTAATAGTCAACCTAAAATATTTATTTTTTTAATGCGTTCCGGTAGGCTAGTTGATAGCATGCTAGCTTATCAGTGAGGGGGTCGTGGGTTCGATTCCCAACAGAGTCATTGGTCTGTTTTCGCTACAACGAGCCGAAAGCCATAGTAGCTAGTGCTCGGTTAGGGTAATAGGATATAATTTGTAATTATATGAATATTAATAAATAAAATAAAAATAAAAAACATTTTTTTGGCGGCAAAACAGTCAGCTGTTCTTTTTTTGCTGATAAATTTATCACGCCTGTTTACCACAGTTTTTTGTCTAGTATTTCACCACAGCGTGGTAAATTTTAGTGCAATACATTTTCTTGTTGGTTCTGGTAAATTCTGATAAATTTGTCAAACGTACACCATTTACCAGATCTACAAGGGTTGTTTACTACCAAGAATGAATACCGATATTAATTTATAAAAAAAAAATAACATTATAACCAAGGTTGGCATTCAATAACTTTTCATAATAACGGTGGTTGGCTAACACAGTAACACTAAGACAGAAATGAAAATTTTAAAAAGTGATTCCATTAAAGTTTATTATTTTACCTGCTTGACTGTAAAATATCTTAAATTGAAGTAGAAGTTGTTAAGTAAATTTAAAATAATAAACAAATAAAATTAAGTCGTCATTTAAAAAATTAATTGGTACTAGCCTACATTTTCTTATTTGCTTTGTTTCAATTAATATAATTAGATTTACAATGACACCTTCAAAACCCAACAATTATTTGGTTTTGGTACTACAGTTACCTAATTCCATGAGGGCTTTCAACAATTTAACTCACATAATGACCTCATGTAAATATTTAATTCTTAACATTCTACTGTTGACTATCTCTCTCACACACTCTACTGAACGGTATAATTTAACTATTGTTCTCTAATTATTTTTCTATTGTTATGTTCACAAAACTAAACTATGTATAGACTGCAACAACAAGTCACGTATACAGCTAATTGACTTACAAGGAAAGAGCGCTAAGGGGATCCGGTAGGGTTTATAGAGATCTTAAATGATCATCCCAATTTAAATGCTCATCAAGTAGTTCTAAGAAGTGGTGGAAGGAAAAACTCTCGAATTTTTTTAGCAAGCAAGTTTGCAACAATAAATAGAAAAGGCAAAAGTGCACTTTAGCGGGCACACGAAAAAAAATACCCCCTTTGGAATTAAAAAAAATAAAAAAAAGCCGAAATTGGAAATATACCCCCTGGGGTGCCTACCCACACTTCTGTGTATGTAAACACAAGTATGAGTATGAGAATATTTTCTCTCGGTTTCAAAAATTAAATTTTTTCAGATCCAATAAACGTGGCCCGCATTATAGCCATTTCAGTAAATTTTTAAAAAAATGGTGAAAGGAAATTACAAAAAACAAATTTTGAAATGAAATATTACAGCCATTTTAGCAGACTTGGGCGACGTCAATTACATTTCAAAATCATTCACTTTTCAATTTTCAATTTTGTCAACACCAAACATGGAACATAATACCATTATTTGTGTATTAAATTACATGCCAATTACTTTTTACGTATAATTACATGCAATTGGGTGTAATTGCCCTGTAAGTAAATACCCATGTTGTTACTAATCCCCATGTTTGCTATTAAACATTTGGTATTAAACATTTTACAAATTTTCCAATGAAGCTTTTAAACTCTCAAGTGTGAGTGTAGGTATGAAATTATTAATGCTATAGAAAAATTTCATAAGTGAATGATTTTGAAATCTAGTTGACGTCGCCCAAGTCTGCATTTTAGTCAATTTTAGACCCTTTAGTGGAACTAAAAATGTTAAATTGTTTTAATAAGCAAAAATAGTGTTCAAATGAAGGAAAACCACAAAACTAGTACACAATAAAGTGATTTCAGTTGCTATCGTTGGCATTTGCAAGGGATTACCGCGTTTTTGGTTTAGGGCGCTTTCTCCTCCAGTCCATCCCAATCTTGACTTATCTGAGGAAAGTTTTTCTGCGTGACATGCATTTGGCCGGGCTTATTGGCTTTCTCCTGTGTGATAGGCAGTTTAGTGACTTAGTTGAGTAAAGTTTTTCCATTTGCGTTATCAAATAAAATTTAGTTTATTGTAATTTCGATGTTTTTTTAAGTGTTTTGAACATTTTTCTTCGTTTTAAGTATTAAAGATAGTAGCGCCGCAGTCAAATTTTGAAAAAGCCCACTTTGATATTTCAGAAAGTAGGAGGAATCTCTCCAAGATTATGGGAGATACTTCTTCTCCAGGAGACGCGCTAGGGGTTAAAATTTAAGTTAAAAGAGGGCCTTTTTAGCTGTGTTTTTTTTAGCAAAATGTGCAAATCTCGGGATAGAGATATTTCTGAAAGTAGGAGGAGTCTTTCCAAGATTAGGGTCTCTATTTCTTCTCCGGAAGACGCTTTAGCAGATGAATGTATAAATTATATTCGATTGGGTTGGATTCGATTGGGGCACTCTAAATGGGTCAAAGTGGGATTTTTCAAAATTTAACCCTACGGGTCAAAAGTCGGGACATCAGAATTCGTTTTAGAGGTATGGTTCCTTCGGCAAAGTTTTTATTTTGATCACTAGAATACGATTTTCCTTGTACGTTGAGCGATTTTTAAATCGACCCGCCCTAATGAACATATACAATGTTTTAAGAAAATCGAAGCAAACACAAGTCTACCTTCCATACATCCTGAAAATGAAAAAAGTGTAAAAACCCTTTCCACGACTGTAACTTTTACAATTCTCTACCAATTTCAAAGATTTTCTCAGTAATTATATTCGGTAAGATAAATGTGCAGTTATATTCTATCTATTCTGTTCTATAGAGATAATAATATAATATTGTGTTTATTTCATAATTTTACTTCGGTGGGGTTAAGTGATATGGGAACACCGAAGGTGGGATCTGCGATGCATATGAGAGATAGAAAACAAATAAGTATTATTTTACTAAATTGATCCAGGGATCGAACCCGGGAACATCTGTGTAACAGATATGATATGATACTTTTGGAATTTTAGTGAGGAACGTGGTACGAAAAGGGGTTTAGAGGGGAAAAGTTCTTCAATTGAGGCCTGGGCAAGCAAGCGTTCCTAATCCCTCTTATACATCCGGTTCGACAGAATGTTTGGGAGTTCATTCGAAAAGGGGCATGATGGTAAAAAGTCTCTCCATTAACAGCCTGAAATTATAGAGTTTAGGTTTCTAATCTTGTGTAGACAAACGCTTAAACAGGATGTTGGATGTCTCTGGGGAGGGGGAGACTTTGACTTTTTAAATTTTTGCCAGTAACGTTGTAAAAAATAAAAGTTCAAAAGAAAAAATTTCTCCCACCTAATGGCTTGGATAAAAGTTAAATTTAAATTCAATGCAATTAATGTTTATCCCGATGAAAAAAAAAAAAAAAAAAAAAAAAAAAAAAATTAAATTCAGGTTATTTTTTAGAAAAGTTACTCGCCCAAAAAGAGAAAACTTCTGAGAAAAATCATTTTTTTTAATATATTCCTATATTTAAAACTACCGGCAACGAAGTATCGGGTTTTAAATTGATTTAGTTATTTGCAGACAGGGACATAATTTGTTTGATAGATTTTTATTCGAAATTTTTACTACATTTGGATATGATTTTACAATACATTGTATTGTTTCATAATGGTCATTTTGAAAGTTTTGTACAGTTGTTTTTACTGCATCAAGTAGTTATTTTTTAATAGTTAAAAATAACTACTCTCAAAAAAATAAATTAGTAGAAAAATTAGTAAAACGTCTTGTACATTAAGTATACTATTTCTCAGCTAAGTTTTTGCTGAAATTATGTTTTCAGCTAAAATTTTAGTTATATTTATTCCGCACTTAACTAATGTTTTACTAATATTTTACTAATGTTCTACTAATTTATTTTGCGAAAAAATTGTGCACATTAATAGTGTAGACGAAAACCAGATTGAAAGTTATACGCAGAATAAAGTAGATGTGGCGGCATGTCAAGATGTAGTAGAAACGAGGAAAATGATTTTAAAAAGTACAACTCCTGTAAGTCATACTAAAAAATCTACCATGGGAGATTTTTGTATATGTTTTTCAAAGAACAGGACGCCAGCAATGTGTATTCATATACGAGTATACTGTGTTGATTCCGGCTTGTCCAAGAAAGTGATTATTAATTAAATTAAAGACAAAATAAAATATTTAAATTTAATAAAAATAAAAATAAAATGTGTATTTGTAAACTAAACTTTTATTGTGGTCATTTATGGAATGTGAAAAAATTGCTAACAAATATACCTTTAGGTAGACAGACTATAGAGAAATAGAAGGACACGTTTCTTAGGTAATTTTTTATATATCCTTTTTTTGCAAACAAAAGAGTTGTATGTCATATTTTGTTGTTATTTTTTGTTTTGTTTCTAGAATTTGTTTCTAGAATTA
Source organism: Delia radicum (assembly GCA_021234595.1). Taxonomy (NCBI): domain Eukaryota; kingdom Metazoa; phylum Arthropoda; class Insecta; order Diptera; family Anthomyiidae; genus Delia; species Delia radicum. The sequence continues at coordinate 38,784,613 of CM037855.1, read as the reverse complement.
TCACTCCAAATTGTCACAATTTAGACAACCATGGATGGAAGTATTTAGTTGAAATATATTTTTATTTACGTTTTTTATAATAATTGCTATATATTTTCAGATATTAAATTAATTCATGTCGTCAATGTATGGACAATTTTCTATTTTTCAATGTAATGTCAATGTTTTTTTTAAGAATCACAATTTATTTTTCGATTTTTTGCAAATAATAGCTTGTTTTTATAAGAAGAATGTAATTCGACACTAACGAATCCTCTGTAGACGAATACGTTAGAAAATGGGGTTTTCTAAGGCACACGAATTCATTCTTTTAGTCCTTACGCTTTTCCTCTAAAAAAACGGCTGCTTGTTGTTTACATTAAAATAAATTCTGTCTGCAAAAAAAAAAAAAAATTATAAAAGCACAAAAAACAAATATCTCTAGACTTCGATATGGACAGTGACACCACGTAGCTATGAATTTGTTCCGGAGTGGCTTTTTCGATTTTTTATTTTGATTATGTATTTCTTTTTTTGTAACCCGGGACAACTTATCAAAATATGTGCACACTAGGGTTACAACTTTTTTTTGCTAAATTTTTACCTATCAGCCCGTAATGGGCAATTATGTTTTAATAATAGAAATCGCTTTTTCATGTCATTTTAAAACATAAACCTTCCGCATAAACTGCATTTCCGTAAAATGCATTTTTCAAGTTTTTAACATTAAAGTTGTAACTTTTTAACGATTGTGTTAGTAATTTTGCGAAATTTAATGTATATATAGCGAAACAACGCTTTAATCTGTTTTATCAAAATCCACGAAACACGTCAAATTTGAAAATGTCTGTGTCCTTTAAGTTGGATATGCATCGTTATTGTCTAATTACGTTAAAAATTTAGCTAAATATTAAGTTTTAGTTTAATTAAACAAAAAAGAGGTTTATACGAAAACATTTTTGAAAACCGCAAAAAAATTGAGTTACTTTATATTTTTATGGACTAATATAAGGCTAGGGTAGCTAAAATTTGATAATTGCAAAACAAAAATCAAAAGTTATAACCCTAGTGCACACAGAAACTTTTGACTTTTAATAACCCGAATAAAAAAAAATTAATATGATGCTTTATATAATCATACAAAATTTAATATGAGTCTTAATACAGTTTTATCCGAGAAATGGGCCCATATAACTATATGAGTTTGTATCAGTTTAGTTTAAATTTGATAATATCAGATTAAATTACACTCGAATAAGCCGATTTTATATAGCGGTAAATATAAATATATCTGAACTGATACAAAATAAGCTATAGTTGTATCCGGTTTTTGATTTTAAGACTTCATTAAAATTCGAAATATTTGCAGAAATAATTATCGTCAAATACGGGGTCTGATTCAACTTTATTAATCCTATAGTTGTATCCGGTTTTTAATTTTAAAACTTCATTAAAATCCAAAATATTTGCAGAAATAATTACCGTCAAATACGGTGTTTGCTTCAGCTTTATTAGCCAATTGCAAAAATCTTACAACTTTTTAATTTGTAGCAAATTCCTTTGCATTGGGCATTTATTTTATTTTATTCAAAAAATGCTCTTGAAATTAGCTAAAAAATAAGTTGTTGAGAAAAAAAGTAAAAAATTGGGGTAAATTTTGTATATAAAATTATACACAAAACTCAATTAAATTGACTATTGTATTGTATTGTCGCAAATCAACTCTAACAATGATATCCCCCTATTTGCAGGCGATGTTTTCTAATGAAATCTGAAGATTCAAACCATATAATACTGATTTAACAGGCTTTTCCTATTTGATCCACTTCAAAAATAAATATTTTTATATTAAATTTATCAATAACAATGGGACTTCCGACGACTTGTATTAAGTTTTTAAATTTGTTAAATCATTTCGGGGGGCTCTAGCCCTCTTGACCCCCCCCCCCCCCTAGCGACGTGCCTGCTTACCTTTATCAAATTTAACTTAAACGAATGATAATTTTCATTCGTTTGATTTTAACGTTTATGACATTTGCGTTCATATTGTAAAAACCAAATAACCAAACGAATTATTACGTTTTTATTCATTGTTGTTGACATTCGCTTTACAAAGATGAAAATGACTGTTCATTCGTTATTTTGACGAAAGGAATAAGGAATTCTTCTTATAAAATCATGCTATAAATTAACTGAAGTATAATTTTTGTACAAATTTTTTGAGTTTTTTTCAGCCTAATAAAATTTAGCAAAAAGGATTTTTTAATTTTTAATATACTAAATTTTAGCAAAACTTTAGCTGAATTTATTAATTTTTTGCTGAAATTAGCAAAGTTTTTGCAAGCACACACCTGACTAAAATTTTGCTGACTTTACTGACTTTTTTTTTTTGAGTGTACCATATTAGTAATTTTGTATGAAAATACAGTCATTGCCTTTTAATTACAATTGTGGTTTTTTTAACTGTATATTAAGTCATTTCTGGAGGAAACCCTCAGCAGAACTTCTTTGTTAATATTATAGGCATATTAAAGTCTATTTTGCTGTTGTTTTAAACTTTTTAAAACTAAGAAAACGGAAAACTTTCGCTTTTAACCTTAAGACTTGTTATTGATTGTTTTTTTTTTGGTTTGTCACCATCACCACCACAAAACTTGGCCAATTTAAATATCAAGTTGTTCCTTCTTTTGATGTTGTTGTTGTTGTTTTTAACTCCTATACTATACCCAAGTAATAGCTAATTTTTCATTTTGCATACAGCTGAGTTCAATTCTAATATTTTTTGTTTACCACATATCATTTATATCATACATTTCCTGTTACTTTTTTCCATAAATTCCCTCCCTTAACCATTTTTATTGTGTGTCTTATGAGGACAAATGTGTTTTCCGCATGTACCCTTTTGGCAAATGGCTTTGTTGTTGCTATTTTTAACGTTTTTAATTAAAAACTAATGTATTAGTTGGTATCGCCTAATACCTCCCAAAGGTTTTAAGTTTAGAAATAGTTAATGTTGGGTAGGAGTAGGTTTGGCTTTGATATCTTTCATTTTCATTACAGTGAACAGAGTGTGAGAGTCAGTTGGAAAATTCCCTAGTCCAACATTTGTTAATGAATAAATTAATATGTACCTACCATGCAATACATACACACTATACTTACTACCCACTATGGTTAGGATGATAAAATAATGAAGACGACGTCAACCTAGCTACTAGTTTTATAAAATGAAAGTTTACTGTCAAGTATCAACAAGGTACGATATAATGCCATAGAAGGAAGAAAATATATGTACACTATAGGCGTAGTGCTCTTTCCTGATATATATAAAGAGAATGGCTACCAAACATCAACATTTTAAATTGATTTCTATAAAATCTTTTCAAAAAATATTTTCAGCTTTTCGCAAAAAAATCTTTAATAGTCCCTGCGGGAAATGGACCAGTCATTGGTATGGTCACGTGACTAGAACTTTGTGTGTATGAACCTGTCTTACACGCAGAGTGAAAATATGGTGGCAATATGATTGCAATCACAAAAATATGTTTCCTACAGCCATAAATGGTTGTTTCAATTAAATTATTATTGTATCAATCATATTTCACTAATAATATGGTTGCTTTAATTATGTTATAGTAAAAAATCTCTTTTTTTCGGTTATCATATTATTCTATTTGTCTACAATCATAATATATATTTTAGTACTTATTATCATATTCCTCTCTCTAACTACATCCATATTATAGTTGCGGAAACTATAAGCTGATCAGTCTTTTTTTATGAGCGTTTCGCTCGTTTAGTGTCATTCTTGTTTAAGATTTTGTGAAAAGAAGTTGTGAGAAGCAGTCGATAGGAAATGGAACGATGAACTAACTTTCTATTATCCGAGTATGTTTATTTGTGTTAGTTAACACGTAAATAAGTTAAAAAAAAATAGTTCACCCTGTGATACATATAAAAATGTATCGCCCGGAATCTCTCCCGGACCTAGCCCATTTATATTATAAGGGTGTCTGTTTTGCCCTATCTCGCTTAGTTTCGGAGATACTGGTCATATTAAAAAAATCGCCATTTTATAAAATGGCTAGTATCTCGAAAACTAAGCCAGATATCGCAAAAATTAACCCACGTAACACGTTTCGATAATTCAAATTTGTTAAGTGTTCCGATTTCACTCGTTCACCGGTTCCTTTCATATCGTTCCATTTTAGACCAATGTTCCATTTCATTATTCGGAGTGATTCGGAGTGACCACGTACACAACGTAAACAAATAAATATGACACCCTGTGGATGTTTCATAAAAAAATAATCTCTCGGAATTTTTCCCGAACCCTGCCTATTTGTATAATGAGAGTTAATTAATATTCCCGCGGAGCACAAATTTTTTTTAACTAACTTTCTTTTTTCAAATATTTAAATTTGTGTTAGTTATCACGCAAATAAGTAAAAAAAATATAATTAACCCTGTGGATGTTTTATGAAAATGTATCACCAGGATCCCTTCCGAACCTAGCCCATTTATATTACAAGGGACCAAAAAGTTATTCCTTTGATTTAAAAAGAATCACTGTGAATTAGAATTTTAGATTCTTTTTATTTTAACTTTAAACTTTTTGAACCTCTAATTATTAACGCGTAGAGATTAGGAATACCTAAGCAAGACTGCAACATATACAAAGCTCATTAAGGTCATACAAAAACATTTTACATTTTTTCTTATCTCAAAATCTGTAAAAATTTTGTAAATATTTGAGGATTTTCCAAAAATAAAACTACTAAAAAATATGTTGGCAATTTTAATTTTCTTTTTAGTACTTTTCTAATAGTACTTAAAATACATTATAATGTATAATAATTTATATTATAATTATTTTTATAATTATAATTATTTATTACTTATATATTAATATATAATTAATGACTATTAAAAAGAAGGATGTATGGAAGGTAGACGTGCCATTGCTTCGAATTAAATGAAAAAAATCTTATCTGTCAATTGAAATTTGGTTTCTTTAAGTGATGCATAATTAATGCTAATAACATTTAAAAAATTTGTTATTAATCAATGAAATCAAATTAATAAAATTCATAAGCATTAAATAAAAATATGTCAATGATAATAATTTCATTACAATTGATATCAATAAAATTGCAATGAAATCATCAATTAATTAGTCCATTCAAATAATAAGTCCCATGTATGAACCATAGTTACCTCAAGAAAAATTCGGTAGTCACATTTATATATGGGCACTAGATCGGATTTTGACTCTCACTCACTTGAGCTTACGGGAGAAAAATTTCAATAATACATATATTTAATATTTTATATTTCTCGAAGTTTCCTCTTATCCTTTTAGTGGATCATTCCCATTTTTAGTGCATTATTGTAATTTGTTTTTTTTTCTTCTTTCTATTTCTGGTCTGTTATTTGTCATTATATGGGTTTGGTCGACAATGTCATCGTTTCAAACATAGTATTTGTTTTATTTTATTTTTTCTTACATTTCCTAGAGTCCGGCTTCAGTAGCACGTGTATGTTAAACATGCAAATTGTATGGCCAAATGTTCAAGTACATTGAAATGTTTTTGTTAATTAGGGTCAGTAAAAAAAATTATAAAAATTTAAGTGAAATTAAAATGTAAGGAATTAAAAAAAAAAAACAACAACAACATGTAATAAGGAAGAAAAAAACGAAAACGGTTAAAATTGTGTGAGGTAATTTAATTTCATTTAAATTAGACTTAATAAAATTTAAAAATAATTCATTAAAAATTATTTTCTAGGGTTTATTAATCATTAACTATTATTAACAAAAGGATATATGGAAGAAATTCGTGTTTTTTTTTTAATCAATAATTTTAAACTTTTTGTAGAACCCATAAAATACAATATTTTTTAATAGAACTACACTCAGGGAACTTCTGCTTTAAAAATATGTAGTTGTTTGGATTGTAATACAGTTTTTTTTATTTTTAATGTAAATGTCAGTTATTTTTAGAACAAATTTAATTTTTTACTATTTTTAAAAAAACAAACCACATCAAATGACTGTTTTATGATTTTACATTAATTTTTTAGAGTTGTTTTTTGTTATTTAAAAAAATAAAAAAAGTAAATGTTTGTCGTGCTTTCTTCAAGTGGAATTTCATTTGTTTTTGAATACAATTGCTGTAGCCTACACTCAAATAAAAAAGTTAGTAAAGTCGGCAAAAAAAATTTTGCTAAGTCAGCAAAATTTTAGTCAGGAGGGTGCTTGCAAAAAAATTGCTAATGTCAGCAAAATTTTTTGCTGAAAATCAGCGAGCTGATTTTTAGCAACAAAATTAGTAGATTCAGCAAAAGTTTTGCTAAAACTTAGTGGATTAGAAATTAAAAAACCCTTGCTAAACATTAATAATATTTTTGCTAAATATTTGTAGACTGAAAAAAATCAAAAATTTGTGGAAAATTTTTACTTTAGTTAATTTATTTTGCTGAAAATCATAAAACATATTTTTGTGATTCTTATTAAAATAATTTATCTTTCAACTACTTACATCATTGGTTGTCTAAATGATGCTATCTTTTAAAGGAACGCTAATGCAGCAGAGAATTACAGAAACGAAACGAAAAAATAACAAAATGCAACATCCCCCTTTTTTTGCAATAAGAAAAAGGAAACATAAAAATTTACCTAAGATGTATGTCTTTCGCTTTAGTCTGCCTACCTGCTGTATATTTGTTATCAACTTGACCACTCAATTTGACTCAAATACACGTTTAATCTTTTTAAATTTATATATTTTATTTTGTCTTTTATTTAATTCATAGACAATTACTTTCACAAGCCGGTGAAAACGCAAAATTTAAGTTCTTTCAATCCATCAATTTTGTTTTATGTATGAAAAACAGATACAAAATCTTCCATGGTTGTTTTTTTTAAGTGTCTTACTACATAGAGATGTACTTTTTAGTATAATTTTTCTCGTCACTACTACATCTTGACATCTAATTCATTCTGAATATAACTTTTAATCTGGTTGTCGTTCACACTAGTCAGCAACAATTTTTTTTTAGCAAAATAAATTTGTAAAACATTAGTAAAATATTAGTAAAATATTAGTAAAACATTAGTTCAAAACAGTTAAGTGCTGACTAAGTATAACTAAAATTTTAGTTTAAAAGATAATTTTAGCAAAAAATTTGCTGAAAAATAGTACTCCTGATTTACAAGATGTTTTACTGACTTTTGTACTAACTTATTTTTTTGAGTGTAGAGTTATGTCATTCATGATTGAACGACTCACTCAATTGAACGATATGAATCGTTCACCAATATTCGATCTTTTCGTTCAATCTTTCATTGCGTTATTTTTATACATAGAACAATTGCATCTCACTTCAATCAAATTGCTTGCAAGTGCATTTTTTTTAGCAAATTGTAATAATATTGTTTCAAATTAGGAAAAAACAATTAAAGTCATAAAAAGAAAATGCTTTTACACAAAATAAATCAATTTTTTATTTTTATGTTATTTTCAATTTATAACGAGCTTTCAACCTCCGTATATTTACAAAAACAAAGCAAATCAAACATATTAGCTAGGTTGATACTAGTATTTCGATATGGCTAAAGATCTCATCAGAACCCGAAGTTTTAGAAAAGCTAGAGCCTCCATAATAGGCAGAACTTTAACAAAAAACCTATTAATAATCAATTTTGCTCCATTCTTGTCTTCTTAGTAATTAAGCACGTGGTTAGGTCTTTTCCTAACAAGCATCATGACGTTACTAAACTTTGAAGACCAAAAATGTTCTATTTATATAAAAAAAATTTTAGTTTGTACTCTGGCTCAAGTAATATTTTTTACAGTTATATTAGTTTTTTGTTTTTATATCCATCGAGATTATTTTTATGTTATTTTCAATTTATAACGAGCTTTCAACCTCCGTATATTTACAAAAATAAAGTAAATCAAACATGTTAGCTAGGTTGATACTAGTACTTCGATCTGGCTAAAGATCTCACCAGAACCCGAAGTTTTAGAAAAGTTAGTTTTTGTTAGAAAAGTTTAAATTTTATAACACTTTTTGTCTATGTACAGTAAAATTTGTGAAAAACTCGTAAAACATGAATAATGTAAACGAATGACACAGTTCACAACAAGCAGCTCAATCACAGGTTGTAACGAAAAAGAACAATTGAACGAACTAGTTCACTGATTCGAATTGAACAATAATGACCGAGTCACCAAAATGAACGATTAATCGCAACTCTACTGTCGTTTTTTACCTACATAATATCCTAACTTTAGATACGCTGAATCCAAATCTGGCAAAAAGAAGTTTTCCTCATTTGCAGTTTTTGAAATATCGCAGTTTTTATATTTGCATCATTCACCCCATTCTTTCGTATATATAAATCCTCTTCCGGAAGATAATATGTTTTGCGTTGGAATCGGTTTTAAGTCATCTTATAATATCAAATTTAAAAAATGTTCTACTTTTTTTTTTATTATATTCTGAAATAAGTAATTTCGAACCATATGATTAAACAGTGCCACAAACTGAAAATAAATGAATTTTATTGTTGAGTTTCGACAAATAATCAATAAATAAAGTAATTTCAAAAGAGTTTTCAAAGCCTTCTCTTTAAAATATAATCAAAAAATAACTTTAAACTACATCCACACCAGGAAATCCCCTAAAAAACTTGTAAAATGTCGAAACATGCGAATAGCAAAAAATGTGAGAAATACAATCAAAAGATATTTAGAGGTGGCTCAAAGCGACTTAAATCTTGAAAATTTTAGATTTTTTACCTTTTTTATTTGTTGGAACCTAAATACTATTTATCAGCCCTATTGATATTTTAAGTGCTACGGTTTATTACCGAATTAAAACGCCCAAAATCATAAAAATCGGCCAACGAATACTAAAGTGATAAATCAAAATAGCTCGCATTTTTTTTTAGGATATATGAAGACTAAATCGAACTACTTTTATAATAAGACATTCTTCATTTTCTGCTTTGTACGCCTTGACAGTCCGGATATCGACTAATTAGGTGCAGAATTATGCTTTAAATCTGAATTGCTTTATTCCCATGTTAGGAAATTACAGTTTTGTGCCGAATGAGGAACTTTTTAGAAGAAATTACTCTCAAGCGACACATACTTGTAAGATAGCGCTATAATGAGATTAACTCTACTTTGTGTTGTCAATAAACCACCGTTTCTAATATTATTAGTAAGTTAACATCGCGACAAGAAGAAGTGCCCAACAAAATTTTGCTATTTCTTAAATAAAAAAGATACGCTCATTATGGCATGTCTTTCAGAACGACATTCTTCAATAACCGCCAAAAAAATTTCCTCCGTTTATTTAAAAAAATAATCTTTTTATAGCCGGAATAATTATTATTTATATAAAGGGTCCGTCAAATAAATTTTTTTTTTTTTTGAACTCCTGAACCAATTGGACTTTGTATGGTGTCATACCAAGGTCTTTATGCAAAATTCGTCTCAATGATGTCTTCGAAATGTTCAATTGTTGAGAACGACGGTGAATTGATGTTAATGGCGCTTCACGCACACTTTCTGCCACAGCAGCAATATTCTCGGGTGTACGCACTGTTTTTTGGCTTTTCACGCTTTGGTTTATCGATGAGAATGCCAGTTTCTTTCACTATTCTCACAAGATAACGAACATACGGACCATATTCGTTCAGCGGAAGGATAAAACTAATTATCTGTCAAATCAGATATGAGCTAAGTGTTACCATTCACGAAATAAACACCAGTTTAAAAAAAAAAAAAACGTTAGATGGCGGACCCTTTACATATGAATCACCTAGAAGGTCTTCCAGACAACAAATTGGTAATAAAATTTTGGAAAGGTGCTTTCTACTTTTTCCAATACGGCGTTTTTCATCGAAAAAACTAGCTCCATTGAATTTAAAAAAAATAACCGCTTTTACGCCGGGACAACAAATTGATAATAAAATCTTGGAAATCCTACCTTTTCAAATATGGTGTTTTCCATCGAAATACCCCTTTCAAACAATAGTCAATAAATTAGCTCCATTGATTTAAAAAGTAAACACTTTTTCGGCCGAAATAATTATAATTTATACATTAATCAGCTATTATGTCTTCCGCACAACTAGTTGGTAATATAATCTTAAAAAAAGTTCCTCCTACTTTTTCCAATTTGGCGTTTTTCCGTCGAAATGCCCCTTTTCGAACAAATTTGATCCGTTGATTTAAAAAAGGAACCAATATGTCCGGGATAACTATAATTTATACATGATTAAGCTACTTCGTTTCGCGGAGAACAAATTGATAATAAAATATATGAAAGGTGCCTCCAACATTTTTGCACTATGGAGTTTTCCGTCGAAATGCCCTATTCAACGACTGCCAAAAAAAATAGCTGCAAGTTTTACGGCCGTAATATTTATAATTTATCATGAATCATCTAGTACGTCTTCTGGATAACAAATTGGCAATAAAATCTTAGAATAGTTCATCCTATTTTTTTCCAATATGGCGTTTCCGTCAAAATGGCTTTAATAATTATAATTTATAGATGATTAAGCTAATTCGTTTCCTGAAGGACACATTGATAATAAAATCTTCTAAAAGTGCTTCCTGCTTTTTCGAGTATGGCGTTTTCCATCGAAATGACCCTATTCAACAACTGCCAAAAAACTAGCCCTGTTGATAAAAAAATAGCAACTTTTACTGCAGTAATATTTATAATTTATACATAATCATCTAGTACGTTTTCCGGATAACAAATTAGCAATAAAATCTTAAAAAAGATTCTCCTACTTTTTACATTATGTCGTAAGGAATAATTATAGGGTTAGGTTAGGTAGGAGTGGTAGCCGGCTCCGTGAGCACCAGCACACTTAAACTCTGAGGTCCGTTGTGATGCCACGAAACTGACGGATTACCGATCAGACTCCACCGTTGAACCAGTTAGAGGAGGAGGTGAGGAATACCAGCGCCTGAAAGATCCCCAAGATCGTGAAAGAACGCCGATCCAAGTGAGGCCCTCCAACGTAGCGCCAGCGCAGGACATGAACAGAGAAAGTGCTCAATAATCTCCTCCTCCTCCTCGTCCCCGCAGCTCCTACAAAAGTCAGGCGATAACACCCCCCAACCTACGAGCGTGCCTTCCAATAAAACAGTGGCCGGTTATCACCGCCCAAATGTCTGAGATTTCCCTCCTGGAAAGCAATAGGAGCGCCCTCGTTCGCCCCAGATCCAGAGCCGGCCAGATGTGCCTTGTCACCACACAAGTCACGCCATTAGCCCATCTAATTATAAATGATACATAAATCAGCTGATTTAGTAAGCCTTCCGGACAACAATTTCCAGTCAGAAATTCCCACCGCCGGCAAGGCACTTTAACAAACTGATAACATCATTAGACAAAAGTTCCCTTCTGTTCAAAAAGTGTCGGACAAGCACTGGTGAAATAAAATTTCCAAAGTTTGCATAATCTTGGTTAAACCATGGAATAGGTTGTCTAAAAATGGATTTTTCTAAAATAAAATTAAAAAAATTTCATTTATAATTGTTTTTGTCCCGCCGGGATTTGACCCCTGGCCGCCAGATTGCCAGCCGACAGGTCTACCCACTGAACTAACGAGACATATAATACTTGATAGTTTAAAACGTAAGTGAAAGATAACAGCTGGGTAACAGTTGGCTGATCAAATATATCAGCACTGCTCCAATATAACAGGTAAGTTGAAGTCAACTTGCCGACGTTGGGGAAACAAAAAAAAATGCTTTTACAGAAACAAAAAAATAGATTTTATATTAAAAAAAATATCAAAAAGTATAAAAAATATAAAAAAAATCACAAAAATTGTATGCCTGGCACCGGTATCTAACCCGGAACCTTCCGACAACAAACTTTTTTAAACAAAGCGTCATAATTTTTATGAAACAAATGCTTTACCAGTGGTTAGACTTTTAAGCCGTTGATAATTTCTGACTGGATATCACTGGGAAAATACTTTTTTCAACGCTGGCATAGTGTTCACAACCAATTCTTAGCCAATGATTTTTCTGCAGACCACTGAAATTATTGTAAAACAAATACTGGCAAAACGTTTTATCGAAACGTTGGTAAAGCGTCTTGAACAAGCTTTCTTCCAGTAATAATGCCGTTCCCACCATAATGCCCTTTTTTAATTAATCACCAATAATTTGGTCCTTTGATTTAAAAATAACCACTATGAACTAGAATTTTAGATTCTTTTTATTTTTAACTTAAAATTTTGTTGAGCCGCTAAAAGAGTTATTAACGCGGAGAGCTTAATAAAGCCTAAACAAGGCTGCAACATATACAAAGTTCATTAAGGTCATACAAGAATATTTTTTAAAATTTCCGTATCTCAAAATCTGTAAAATTTTTGTAAATATTTGAGGATTTTCCAAAAACAAAACTACTAAAAAATATGCTGGCAATTTTAATTTCCTTTTTTTAATATTTTTCTAATATTTCTTAAAATCTCATTATTAAAAAAAAGAATGTATGGAAGGTAGACGTGTCTTTACTTTAAATTAAATGGAATTATATTTTAGGTCACATACTAAATATATGTTTAATTTTTGGAGCTTTAATAAAAAATATACTAATATAATAAGCTCCAGTATAAACGGTAGGTAGACATTTAAAAAAAAATCAAACCTGTCAAACTTAATTTATGTTTTAGCCATATTTAAGACTTCTGAATATATTTAGAAGTTATACTGAATATATTTAGAAGTTATATGGCCAATTTTAACTAACAAGGGAGTCTCCCGATGGGTTCTCTTCGATCTTAATGAAATTTGAATATGTGATAAAGAAAAATAAAAAAAAAGGGACACATATTTTTTTAGCGGCCCAATCTCACGTTTAAGAGTTAACAGAGTTACAAGTTCTAGTCCATACTCTATATTTTTTTATTAGGATATTCTCCTAACAAATAAGCTATAGAACTTGAACAATTAAAGGTCGAAAAAACATAATTTTTATTTTTAATAAAAATTATATCAAATTTGTAAAAAGACAAAACAAAACAAAACAAAACAAGTGTAAAAATAATAAGGAGCATAAAAACAAAAAGCGTGTATTGTATATCTACTAAAGGGAGAGCTTGCACATAACGAACAAGTTTTCAATTTATATTTGATCAATAGTGATAATCTTTAACTTCGAGCACATATAGTAGTTCTCATTTAGTGAAAAAACTATATGAATATATGAATGTTTGAAGTTTGCATGGGATTGTCACTTCTTTCAAAACATGTTCTGATGATGGAAACCTAGAAAATTCCCGAAATAGCTCTATCAACACATTCCTGAAAATGGTCAATTAATAAATTTGAAAACAAAAACTCTATATATAGATTAAATTAGTTCTTTTAAAACTCTGTCATAAATAGCTTCTATAAATTGTAAACCCTAAAAACATAAAATAAAAAAAAAAACTCCAGCTGAATCTTTTATGGCGCTACTTTGCTTATTCCCTACTGGGTTATTTACTCGATACATTTGTATAACAAAAACCCATCAAAGAGAAACAAAATTTAAAAGCAACATTGCAAAAATACAAAAAAAAAAAGTATATGGACCAAATAAAATGTTAGATGCTTTTAAAAACAACACATGTTTGTTAAACGAAATAAATGTAAAAACAAAATAAACAACAACTTCAATTAACAACCCAACTCTAATAAATAAATTCCATGTACTTTTACAAACATACATACATACATAAATATCCTTGCTAACAACTACACAGAAAGAAATTTTGGACAATGATATTATTGAATGATATATTTTACAATATTTATAAAACATGTTTTTTAATGCATTTGTTATATTAAATGTACGAAACTTTTAATAATTAAAACGAACATTTCCATTATACTTAATGGAAAATTGCATTAAATTAATGAAAAGTTTTATTAGCTGAACTCCAAATAAACTTGAACGATTTTATGCAAAATTATTTTCTATTGTAAAGATAATTCTGTTAGTGTATGAAATTCTCTATATACAGTTAAAAGGAGGGGAAGAAAGTAACTATTATACAGAATACTTTTTCTAAATAAAATGTTGGCAAACTGAAACATTTTTTCATTCCTATATTATCTCATTCTCACTTAATTATGAACTTTTTTTTGTGTGGGCGTGGAAGGATGTATATACTACATAGAATACTAACACATTTAGAATATGTGTATTAGGATGTCCCTAGGGTTTTTTTTTTCCCGATTTCCTAAGAATGTTGTTGCGGGATCCCGGGAAATAATAAAAAAAATTTTAAAATGTATAGGTGCTGATGTAGAAGAAAAAACTTTTGAAAAAATTTGAAATGCAGACTCAAGCCAACACAGAAAATAATTCAAAATATTCCACAAAGAAAGAAATAGTTCAAACTTTTTGAGGTAACTGGCCAAAAAACTCTAAATATTGAATATTTTTCTTTAACACCTAATTTATAATACAACACTCATAGAATTAAACCTGTAAAAATGGCAGAAAAAGCTACTGAAAATTATTTAAAAATTATCTTGCAGAAAAAAACAGCTAAATTTAGAAAATTTTTTGCTAAATATTAATAAAATAAGAACAGCAAAAATAAATCTGTTAACTTTTCAAAATTTTAGTTATATTCGATGTGAATTTTTTATTGAATATAGCATTTTAATCTGTAAAATTAGCAAAAGCTTTTAATTAATATTTGTAGACCCTAAGTAGCAAACAAAACCTGTAATATTAACAAAATTTTTGCTATATTTACCTCAAATTTAGTAGAACTGTTTATTTTGCTAAAACACTGTGCAACAAGAAAAAACATCCCGTACCATTCCAACGGAAAGTGAAAGTAGACCATTAGTAGACTAAAACCTCCAAAGGGTTTTGAAATCTTTGCTCTTGTTTTGTTTTTATAGGCCATTGAAGTTGACTCTTTTTTAGCATATCTTTGCTCTCTTTTTACAATGGATGAAAATAAAATGTAGAAATGGGTAAAAAATAAAATGCAATAACGACGAAAGCGAGGTTGCTCAATTTCACACAGACTGTTTGGTAGCTTCTTAAGAAGTGTGGTGTTCAAAAATGAGCTAATTTGGGCCATCACTTCAAAAGTTATGAGTGAAAATGTAAGGATGCCTCAAAATTTTTCATACAAAAGTGCGATTTTTACTAAATTACGTAACCAGACATATAGAGGTGAATAGTGTTGTATATTCACCTCATGTACTTTTTTCAACAATTTTTTTTTTCACCTCAAACTTTTTTCAATTCGAAATTTTTTAAATTTAAGAGAAATTATAATTTAGTTAAGAGAAATTTTAGGTGTAAATGATAAACAGCGATTAG
Organism: Delia radicum; assembly: GCA_021234595.1. Taxonomy (NCBI): domain Eukaryota; kingdom Metazoa; phylum Arthropoda; class Insecta; order Diptera; family Anthomyiidae; genus Delia; species Delia radicum. The sequence goes on along the minus strand of CM037855.1, from coordinate 38,769,253 downwards.
CTGGAATAAATGAAGAAACAATGATAACTAGGGACTTAACAAATTGTTGTGCTTTTATTATGTCAATGGTTATAAAAAAATAAATGAGAGAAAAAATTATCGAGGTGACAAAACATCTCTGAGATTAAAAACATTTTGAAATGTGAAAACATTTATTATAGTAAAAAAATATCGCGGTGAAGAATAATTTTGGTGAAAAAGTATTCGAGGTGAAATATTCAATACAATTCATCTCTATGTCCTCTGGTTACAAAATGTCCAACTTTTCTTGTAGTAAACAAAAATGGAGGTGAAAAAAATTTCGAGGTGAAAAAAGTTTGAGGTGAAAAAAAAATTTGTTGAAAAAAAGTACTTGAGGTGAATATTCAACACTATTAACCTCTATATGTCTGGTTACAGAATGGACAAGTCACGTAATTTAGTAAAATTCGCACATTTGTATGAAAAATTTGGAGGCAGCCTTACATTTTCACTCATAACTTTTGAAGAGCTAGACAGATTTAGCTCATTTTGAACACCACACTTCTAAAGAAGCTACCAAACAGTCTGTGTGCAAATGAGCATCCTCGCTTTCGTCGTTATTGCATTTTATTTTTACCCATTTCAACATTTTATTCTCATCCATAGTAAAAAAAATACCAAAAATATGCTAAAAAAGAGTCAACTTCAAAAGCCTATAAAAACAAAACAAGAGCAAAGATTGCAAAACCCTTTGGAGGTTTTAGTCTACTAATGGTCTACTTTCATTTTCCGTTGGAATGGTCCGGGATGTCCGCCATGACCCGAAATTTGTTGCACAATGAAATCAACCGAAATTTTTTGCTAAAAAATTGTAGATTGCAGATTTTATAAGGGCAGACTTTTATTCGCATTAAAAAAAAAAAATACTTTATAAATTTCACCTTTATTAATGATTTTTTTGTCTACTAATATTTAGTAAATGTTTTTGCTGATTTGAGCCGATTATTTTGTTAATTTCAATTTACTAAATTTAGCTCAAATATAACTAAATATTTCTTAATTCAACAGATTTATTTTTGCTATTCTAATATTACTAATATTTAGTAAAAACAAATCTGCTAAATTCAGCATATTTTTCTGCTAAGTAATTTTTAACACAGTTTTAGTAGCTTCTTTTTAAAGATTTGTTATAATGCCTAATTTTTTAATGTCAATTGCTATTTTTTGTTTTGTTGTTATTAAAGAAAACAAATTAATTGGAAAAATTATAACACGAGTTTGTGTTCTGGGCGACTTCTTTCCAGGTCATTTTATGAAAATTGCTTATTTTGGCAAAAAAAAAAAAAAGATAATAAAATTTGACATTTTTATCATTAAAACAAATGTTTGGCGAACATTTAAAAAGCAGTTCAAAAATATTTCCACAAAAAAAGTAATGCTTTTGACAAAGAAAATATACTACAAAATAAAAGTTATTGATTAAAATATCACTTAAATTTCCTAATAAAACCGATATGCATTGAACCCGACCCTCTCCGATTTTGATGAAACTTTGCATACAGCTACATTTTACCTACACAAACACAACCTCCTTTTTAGAAATTGCATTTTTGAAAATATGTGGGCGTTGCAAGGTATCGAAGTTTGTGAAAAATGACGATAATATGTACACCTAATTCTGTTTTTACGCGACCTTTTTTTACGCGAATTTGATTTAACGCGATTTCAAAAAATTATTGTATTCTGTTTTTACGCGGTTTTATTTGATTTAACGCGGTCTAATTATAGTGATGAAAGTGATGTTGAAGTCTATCGTAATCGATTGCGAATACTACCAGAAATTGATGCTGATTACAAATTTGTTTTTATTCTAGTTTTTAAGTTTTATGATTTTTATAATGTGTTTTTTTAAATGAATTGTTTTTTTCTATTATTTTTGGTTAATTTTTGTTAAAAGAAAATATGTGAATTTGAATTATACATACTTTATTCGTCTTATTTTAGCTGATATTTAACATGTGGAAACCTATCCCCTCGTTTTATATGGATACACTATGTTTTTTTACGCGATTTTTTTTTGCGCGAGTTTTCGAGGAACGTATCTATCGCGTATAAACAGAATTAGGTGTACTTTCAAGCTGTGATTACTACGGAATGACTGAACCGATTTCAAAGATCTTGGTACCATTAGAAAGGTATTTAAATTAGCTTTCGAAAACATAATTCTAATAGATTAGAACAAGAATCGTATTATAAAATTTTCAGACACCCCCAAAGTATGGACTTACCCTTGGTAAGTTTTTTTTTTTTTAGATTTAATATATAATTTTGCGCAGCTCATACTGTTGACTTTCGGAATATTTGCTAACTTTAAGTATAAAAGAATGAAAACTTTGAGTTCCTATAATAGTTTTAGCATTTTTATATCTTGCAAATAGTTCTTCTTTTGTTTTGTTATAGTCGTCAGCGTCTGCATAAGCAACTTCTATGGAGGTCTTATAAGTTTATGAAGCCCAATGATAAAGGTCTTTCGGCGTTTGAATTTGGTTTTTATTTGCAATGCTATAATTCTGAGCGCCTCTTTTTAATCTCACACCTATACCATCACATGCAGATTTTCCATTGGCGATCAACTGGAGATTTTTTTTATATCAATATAAAAGCTTTACAATCATGTAGTCAAAATTAAAATCCAGTTTCATGGCTCTGTTTTGTCCCCAGGCCGCTAAAGGCTTAAAATTTTTTCGATAAAATTAAAGATACTTAAGTGATATTTTTAGGAAAATTATGCAAACTTTGATAAAAAACATTCAAGTTCTGTTAAAAAAGTCGTTCCAAACACAAACTCGAATTATAATTTTTCAAATTATTTTTTTTTTCCTTAATAACAACTTTTTATTATATTATAAAAATAGCAATAGAAATCTCCATATTAAGCATTTTTAAAATTCTTTAAAATTAATTTAAAAATAAGACGTTTTTTGCATTTTTATCAAATTTGTGGGTCATTTTGGGCTCCAGGTTAAAGTGGGTTAATGATTTCCGATAAAGTCACTTGATTACTTTTGTCCGTTTTAAGCATTTGTAATAAAACTGGGGGGTGTAATGACAAATCAATTTTTAAGGGACACCATAATATGTTTTTAAATGTTAGGGTGGATCGATTTTCTTCAGTAGTGCTATTATTTAATTTATTAACAACAAAATTCGATAATTAACAAAAAATTTTTTTGAGTTATTCTATAATTTTTTCCAACGATACTTGTTGTTAAAAAAAACCGTTAACTTATCAATAAAATATTTTTTAAGTTAACAATTTTTGTCGTTACTTCTTAAAATTTCAAAGCAAATAAAATGAAAATTTACAACTTTTATCGGTACCTGTTATCAAATTAAAAAAAAATGAAGAATACAATTTTCGTCAATTCAACCGACATTTATCGTCGGTGTAGAAAAGCATAACGATATAAGTAGTTATATAAGTGCATTTTGGTAATGTCAATTGTCATTACAAATGTCGTTACTTTTATATTTTGCGCTACAAAAATAATGACATGCCATTAAAAAGCCACCTAACGAAAAACCAAAAAATATGTGATTACTATATGATTACTAGTATGGAAAAAAATAATGATTCTAAAAATAAATTCCAAAAAAAAACTAAATTTATTCAAAAAATATTTTTTATTGGAAATTTTTTTTTTAATAAAATGTGCACACACAGGATTTGAACCTGGAACTCAAGTTTGACAGTCAAGCGCTCTACCATCTGAGCTATCTCCACATGTTATACTTGATAGATAAAAACACAAATAACTTGCTTGCACAAAATGTTATTACTTTCCAGCTTACAAAAAATCAAAAATAATGAGTCCTAAAACAGATTCTCAAAAAATGTTGAGATCATTAAAATAATGAAAATAATTAATTATGGGTAACGCATTATTTTTTGTATTAAAATAGTGTCATAATTAACTAGTTATTATTATTTGTGTAAAAGTAATGCAGAGAGTAAGCCGGTGTCATTACTTGTAGTAGAAAAGTAAAAAGTAATGACGTCTCAATACCGTTTCTACAATGGGTAGTTAACGCAATCGATGAAATCAGCAAAAAAGTTAGACAATCGCACTACAGATTTCAATTTTAATTTGCAAAATACTAAAATTTCGAAAAAAATTCAAAGCAAATTGTATATATCTTAAAAGTAAAAAGGAAATCTAAAGATAAATTCAAATTAGATTAAAACTAGTTTTATATCTATTGTGAAAATTTGTAATTAAAAAAAATGTGAAAATTTTAAATATTAAATGAAAACCGAAACCTGAGAATAAATTCCATTTTGGCCTAAATTTTATGGAGTTCCAACAAAACTCAAAATCGATCCAATTTATATGTACTACTTACACATTCATACAGACTAATAACAACTAAACAAACCATATCCGCAAGAACAAAGCATCAAACAGGAAACCGAAGTAAAACCTCATACAACCACATCAAATGTCAATAACAGGAGCCAAGACAATTTTTTGTTTGTGTTCGGAAAACCACATTAAAGCAGCAGTAACAAAACGAGAAAATTATGGTAGAAATATTAAGAGTAAAAACAGGTCTAAGTAAGCCAATAAAATGTACACTCGAAATAATATGTTTGTAATTTAAGAGAAATTTGTACTAAAAATATTCGGTCGTACTTCAAAATAAACGCTGATTGAAAACAAACAAATTTTGTTGTTTTGTCTAGCGTGCGCTAGACTTTTCTTTACATGTAGTTTATATATACACTTAGGATATTTGTAGGTTAAGACGACAGCAATTGCAGTCAAAAACAAATGAAATTTCACTTGAAGAAAGGACGACTAACATTTCATTAAATTCAACTACAATTTGTCATTTGTTTTTAATGTTCAAAAAATTATTAACAATTGTAGTAAGAATTAACCACATATGTTAGTAAAAAATAAACAAACATTTACTTTTTTTAGTTCTTTAAACCGTAAAAAATTAATGTAAAACCATAAAACAGTCATTTGATGTGGTTGGTTTTTTTCAAATGAACTACATGGTTAGTAAAAAATTAAATTTGTTCTACAAATGACTGACATTTGCATTAAAAATAAAGAAACTGTATAACAATAAAAACAACTACATATATTTAAAGCAGAAGTTCCCTGAGTGTACTTATATTTGTTAGATTAGACTTATTACACTTGTTTTTAATGTAACAATAAGTTTACGGAAATGTCTATTTTTATAAAATATAAAATATTTAACTAACTTTCTGCAATTTTTTTTTGCTGACATTACGATTTCAGCTAATATTTTAGTTTAAAGCTTTTACCAAAAAACTAATTTTGAACTAATGTTTAACTTATTTACGTTGCTACCAAAATTGTGCTGATAAACACATTAATAGCATGGAAAACAAGTAAAAAGATGTCACACCATTACAAGACTTACACAAAATGCAACCGCGTTTCACTTAATTATTTCTTTTGTGTACTACACATCAAGCAGCGGCATGCATGTGTACATAAACATTGTCAATATAAATAAAACAATAAATAAATTATATAAACTAATTTAAAAAATTTACTAAATGAATGGTATTATGATAAATTTGAAAATTAAAGATGTAGGCAAAAATTAAATATTAAATATGCTTAAGTGCAACTGTACAAAACAATAAGAGTCAGGTAGTTTCTTTTACATACATACATAACATTTTTTTTATTTTTTTTATTAATTAATAATCATATAATTACAAATTATATACTATTACCCTAACCGAGCACTAGCTACTATGGCCAGTGCATCTGGTGGGAATCGAACCCATGACCTAGCCTACCGGGGCGCACTGTTATTTATAAAATATTTTGTTAAGTTTGATATAATTTTTATTAAAAAATAAAAATTATGTGGACCTTGCACATAACAAACAAGTTTTCAATTTAGTTTTTGATCAATGGTTATAATCTTTAACTTCAAGCTCATATATAAGTTCTCATGTAGTGAGTAAACTAGTTTATATGAATGTTTGATGTTTGGCATGGGATTGTCACTTCTTTCAAAACGTGTTCTGATGATCGAAATCTAGAAAATTCCCTAAATAGATTTATCAACACATTCCTGAAAGTGTTCAATTACTAAATTTGAAAACAAAAACTCGTAAGATTATTTGTTAGGACAATATCTTAATAAAGAAATATAGAGTATGTAAGCTGATTCTTAGCAAAAAAATTAGTAAAGTCAGCAAAATGTTTTGCTGATAATTAGTTCAATGCAAATTAAAATCGACTTATAGAAATCTACAACATTTTTTGCAACATTTAGTAATTTTTCTGCCAGGATCCTCCTAGCAAAAATTTTACGAACTTTTTTGCTAACTTCACGGACTTTTTATAGTGCACTACTTAGAAATTAACTAGTTTTTTGTTAGAAAAATGTAAATCTAACTACAAAACAATTAACAGAAATGAAAAAAAAAAGGTTAAAGGATCTAATTTAGAAAGATTTCTGTTTAATTACAGACGTGTTATCTTGAGTGTTCTTTTAAGTACATATTATTTATAGAAGTATTTCACTAAAGAAAATAGTAAAAATAAGAAAATGTGTACATTTAAAAAAAAAAAAATCTATGTTAACTTGACAAAATCATTCATGACATTACTACGCACTGTCACGTAACGAATACATCAGGAGTTGTTAAAGGTAATTGTTAAAATTTTACGTAAATACTTAAAAAAAATAAATAAAAAGACGGGGCTTTGTCCTACATTTGCAAAAATGTTGAATATAGATACTCAATGTATTGAAATTTAACCAAACTTTTCTGGTAAATATTTCTTAGAAAAGTATAATATTTCTTTGTTTTTGGAATACAATACTTTATGATATAATAACTTTGATGTTTTTGCATCAATAAAAAAAATTACACACAGAGAAATAAAGTGCCAACCGAATTGAAAAGTGTATATTAATGGTAACAACTTATAAATTTAGTTAATAAAACGATATTTACATTAGATTTTTGAATATTTGGGTGTTGCAACTAAAATTCAGTTGAATTAACCGGACTTTGTTATGAAAACTAACGTAAAGTGGTGCCAACCGTCTTAAATTCGTAGTAACCGAATTTGGAAGTAATCTAATTTCAGTTGACTAATAGCTAAACTTTTATCTGTGTGTATATTTTTAAACCCTCCATCCCATAGTGCAGGAGGGTATATATCACTTTGTCAAATGTTTGTAATTCTTTTAAAAAAAATCTGGGACCCCATAAACTATATATATTCTTGATCAGCATGAATAGAGAAGTCGATATAGCCATGTCCGTCTGTCTGTGTTAACGCAAAATACTCCGCCAATACAGAAGAGGTGTTGCTAATTTTCAGTCAAATTGTTTGTTGATATTATGAGCAGTTTTCTAGTGAAAATAATCAAAATCGGTTAACCGAATAACCATTTCACTTTTGAAGACCCACTAGTAAAAGCATGCACAAATTCAGATTCATTTTAGTAAACTTTAATTAAACATTTTTTTCTTCTGAAACATGCCAAATACATTAATCAATCAGTCATATTTTGTTTTACTTAAAAAACAACATTATTTTTGTTATTTTTACAAAGAATATAGATATTTATATTGTTTGCACTTTCCCTGTTTAATGCAAACACCGAGATGGAGGGTATCCAAAAATTCAGCACAGCCGAATTTAATCTTATTTATACTAAATTGGGCACATCGGACTTTAATACTTCGACTTGTTTTTAATTCCAACTCCTTCCTCGTACGCTCGGCGGCCAAAAACGCTGATTTCCCTTTTCCTACAGAGCGAAAAATGTTGAGATAATTTATTTAAAATAATGATATAAATAAGTACCTATTGGTAACGCATTACTTTTTGTATTGAAATAATGGGATATTTATTTAAAGTAATGCACAGAATAAGCTAGTGTCATTACTGGTAGTCCAACATTGGGAAGACTTTCAAAATTCCAAGGGGCGGATGATTTTTTTAAATGTGATCTTTTTTGTTGTATACTATTAAAGGGGAGTAGCTAAATACGAATCTAAACTTGCATCTTCAAAATTCAAAACGGCGGATTTATATGGCGGTTAATTTTTTTTTAATGTCATTGGATTTGTACCAAATATATTTTCGGAAAGTTTTAGGAGTCGCTGATTGCCAATCTGAAATCAGATTTTAAAAATTCAAAATGGCGTAGCTAATCTGGCGGAATTTTTTTTTGGAAAATAAATCGTTTTCCTATCAAAGGGAAAGCTTTTTGGGTCACTGAGTACGAAAATGAAATCAGATTGAAAATATTCAAAATGGTGAATCAAATATGGCGGTAAATTTTTTAAGAAAATCATCGAATTTAATGAAATATTTTTTTCTAAAAGTTTTTTTTAGGTCGCTGAATACAAATCTGAACTCAGATTTTAAAAATTCAAAATGGTGGAAAATTTTTCTGAAAAATAATCGGCGTTATATCAAATTATCCGACATTTTTAATTTTTAAAATTTGATTTTTATTCGTATAAAAACTATCCGCGATATTGGATCCACCAATTTGAATATTTCAAATTTGATTTCATATAATTCTATGATTTTCTAAAAAAAAAGTATGCGCCATATTGAATCCGCCATTTCGAATCTGGCATCAGATTTTTCAAAGTAAAATCCTTAAATTTCGAACATTCCCAGTGTTCCTAATTTAAGATTTTCCAATAAAGGTTTTAGCAATTCTTGTAAAAATTACGTGTTTAGGATTAATAAATATGATGTTATAATAAAAGACGGATTTTTCAAATACCAACTATATAAAACTTAAATATTTTCTAATGAGCGGGAAATCCCGGGATCGCGGGAAATTTGAAAAAAACATCCTGCCGTTCCAAGAAATGAAAAAGTTCAGAAAAAGTGGCTTTTAATCAAAGCATTAAGAGTAATTTTATCTTAAGTTAACAAAATGAAACAAAAAATCAAAAATCTGAAAAAATGCATTTGGAATATCTAAAAAATGCATGTCTTCCGATTGCTTTCTTCAGTGTATAAAGTAGTATGAAGATGAACAATCGATAATATTATTATATTACAATTTCCTTTCTTGAGTTCATTATTCCATACATTTATAACAAAGATTTTTTTTTTTTTTTTTCAAATTATATTTATAACGAAATTGTGTATGTACTTCTGAGTATAACTAGTATGTATACTAGGTTGTCCCATTCAAAAAAAAATTTTGGGGATCATTCTTAATTTGAATACTCATAAGGCTAAGAATTTTTGAGAATTTTTTCAGATTTTTCGGAGGTGGTTTAGAGGTTGCGCAAATCAATTTTTTACCAAAAATCGAGCTTTTTGGGCTTTTTTTGAATTTTGGCTTGAAAATTGGTAAAATATCGATATTTCTTCAGCTTCTGAGTCAATATTCTTAAAGAAAATTTTCCGATCTTTAATTTTATGTGCATAAATAATAAGTTTCGGCAATGATTTTGCACATTTTGACAATTTAATAACGGTTTTTCGTAAATTTTCAACAAATATGGAAAAGAATGCTTTATAACTTTTAAAATTTGTATAAAGACTAAAAAAACTAATGATGCAGTTTAAAAGATTATGAAGTTTTAAATAAATTAGCAAAAAAAAAAAATAAATTTTCTCTCACCGTTCTCGAGTTATACCCTTTTTAAAGCTTTGTACACATTGTATGAAATGTATAATACTATAAGGTGTGAACTAGGTTTGCATTGGTTTAAACTTTAAATAATTGGATTTAGAAAATGTTTTTACAAATAAAATAATAGTTACTTACCACTCATACATAACAATTATATTAAAAACAAAGAAAAATGGATTTGTTATAAATCATTTATTAGAGTTCTTGCGATGCTGCTCTACCTATCTCTAAACCTATAGACTATCTGCCAAAAATAGGGTTGTAGTTCCCCCAAATCCAATAAATCATGAATTTTAGTTCGAGCCATATCAGTGCCACCTAGTGATAACGGCTTTTTGGCTACTTTTTTTGCTGTCCACAACTTGACAACACTTAAAACTAAGCTTTGACATACAATAAATAAATTTTCAAATCTCATAATCTAAAGTTTACAACAAATCGGATGCCCAAATCTTATAGTACTAAAAATTTCATACAATGGGTGCAAAGCTTTAAAAGGGTATAACTCGAGAACGGTAAGAGAAAATTATATTGTTTTTTATGCTAACTTCATAATCTTTTAAACTGCATCATTAGTTTTTTTAGTCTTCATACAAATTTTAAAAGTTATAAAGCATTCTTTTTTCATATTTGTTGAAAATTTACAAAAACTGTTATATAATGTATCAAAATGTGCAAAATCTCTGACGAAACTTATTACTTATGCACATAAAATTAAAGATCGGAAAATTTTCTTTAAGAATTTTTACTCAGAAGCCGAAAAATTACCGATGTTTAGCAATTTTCAAGAATAATTCAATAAAAGCCCAAAAAGCTCGATTTTTGGTACAAAATCGGCTTGCGCGACCTCTAAACCACTTCCGAAAAATCTGATAAAATTCTCAAAAATACTTTACCTTATGAGTATCCAAATTAGGAAAGATCTTCCGAGAAAATCCAAATTTTTATTTTTTTTGGGACAACCTAATGTATACCGTACCCAGCCAGAAAAAGACAAACAGACCACCGATGGCAAAGCACCTTAACAGGTGGTATAAGTGCTGACAACAAGTGCTTTCCAATCCCAAGTGATAACAAAAAACAAAAGTTGATCTTAAAAGAGCTTCTACAGAAAAAAAATTTTTTTTTATTTTATATAAATATTAACTAGTATAAAAAGAAATCACAAAAAAATGTATTCCTGAAATCGGGATCGAACTCGAAACCTTCTGGCTACACACTTTTTTAAACAAAGCTTCATCATTTTAATAAAATAAATGCTCTACCAGTGGTTAGACTTTTTAACCGTTGTCAATTTCTGACTGGATAGCACTGGGAAAACACTTTTTGCCAATGTTGGCAAAGTGGTCTTAGCCAATTCCCTGCCAATGTTTTTGTAGACCATTGTAAAACAAATACTGGTAAAACGCATTTTGGAAATGCTGGCACAGCGTCTCAAACAAATACCCTGCCAGTAATTTATTAACAATTCCACGTTTAGCCAGTGGTAAGCCAGAGCTTGATTTTCTGAACCACTGCCAGTTTCTGACTGGGTATGCAACTGCATAATCAAATCATTTGTATGTACGCCAACAAACAAACAAACACCTGTTTGTTTGTTTGATCCTTTTAAAAAAAAACATTTTATACTTTTGTATTCGGTTACAAAAATATACTTATTGTACATTCTACTCCAGATTTACCCCACATTATGAATTTGAATTTTAAGTACAAATTAAAATATGCAGGAACATGAAATATTTCTTTTGTTACATAAAAAAAAAAAAACAACTGATAAGAACAAATGCTTTAGGTATATAAAACAAAATAGATGTTTATTTGAGGTGAAAAAAAATGAAAGCAAAATACCTTTTCAACGGATGCTTAATATGAATGTACATTAAGGGAGAACGAATTTGATTAAATTTAAGGTTAACCTACAAAAGATTTTTAATACTCGTATTATAACATTAAAACCCAGATATTTAAAGTATTGTTTGGATACTATGATATTATTATGTATATAAACAGCATCTGTAAACATGGGCGCCAGAGCAGGGACATCACTTCGATGCAAAATACATTTTTCATACATTTAGGTGTATTTTTTATAGCCATTCTCTTAAATTCTCAGATTCTGAAACTTTTTCTATGCATTTAGATGAAATGACCAATTTTACTTTTTATGGGAAACTTTAATTAAATAACACAGGACGACAAAATCATAACTTTTAAAAATTAACAAGGTTATGACCACCAATTCTTTATATTTCAGGCACTCAAATTGCGAAGGCGTACTTAAGTTTTCGATGTATGGTACAGTTTTTTCACAAAATGAATTTAAATTTTGTAGCATTTAAATGCATTTTTTTTACATATAGCGTTTTTAAAATGCTATTAATCTGACTCTTTTCTGTTGAAATGTAAAGAGATTACCTGTATTTTTATTTGGGGTACATATTTGATTCACAAAACTGTAGATTAAACCCAATTTTTACAGTTTAAAGGAATTTTATCGCTTAACTAGCAATTTATCTTAAAAAAATGGTCATGCAGTAGAAAGAGCCTGTTAGGAAGAGGTGTTTCAGCAAGAAAACAATTACTTTAATATGATGCACTTTTTCCCGATTGGATAAGGAATTTAGAAGATCCATAATTACAGTGAACTCTCAAAAACGTGAACTATTTTTTGCAAGGGGTGTTCGCGTTTCTGATTTTGTTCACGTTTGTGATTGGAATTTGTTTTAACTATTTTACTACAGAATTGATCCACTTAGAATTAATTATATTCCAAATACTTCAGAACCAATCATTATGTTGATTATTTAACAAAAAAATAAAATATGAAAAGATTTTGAATATTTTTCTCCTGAAAAATTCTTAAATTCAAACATACATTTTTAAACAAAATTTTTAAATATTGAGACACTTGCCTATAGAAAAATGTTAACATTTTAAGACATTTTCCTATAAGAAAACTTTCTGATTCTAGGACTTTTTTTAAATAAACCAAATTCAGAATCAAAGACAATTTTTGCATACCCAAATTATTGATTTTAATACGTTTTTGATATTTAACAGTTCTTAATTTCTAATACATTTACTATAAAAATAACTATAAAAATAACTTAAATAGTTTTTCTGTTCACGTTAGAAAAGGTGTTTACTATAAGAACATGGTGAAATTATTATTCGGGGATTCCCCAAATTACTAAAATATTGAAGAAACAGAAACATTTTTTATAAAAAAAAAATGTGTTCACGTTTTAGAGCTATTGAACTTTGTTCACGTTTTGGAATAGTTAGTGTAAAAAAAAAAGTGTTCATTAGGGTGGGGCGATTAGTATGGAAGGAAAAAAATCTTAATGGGCGCTTCGCGTTTCTGATTCTTGGGATTGTACTGAGCAAAAAAGTCCACTAGCCCATACGTCTACGGTGAAAATCGAGCTTCCAGATTTTGACTTTACGTCAAAAAAGCCCTATTTTGAAATTAAAAATTAACCACCTACAAATATGATTGATGCATAAATCTGCTAGAGAATCTTTCAAAGAAGAGATTGATACCATAATCTTGGATAAGCTCCTCCTACTTCCTGAGATATGTCCATCACACACATTGTTACTTTCACAAAATACGGCTAAAAGGTCAAAATCTTGAAGCTCGATTTTCACCGTAGACGTATGGTCTAGTGGACTTTTTTGCTCAGTACAATCCCAAGAATCAGAAACGCGAAGCGCCCATTAAGATGTTCAAATCGCCCCACCCTAGTGTTCATGTTTCTGGGACGTTCATGTTACTGGATGTTCACGTTTCTGCGAGTCCACTGTATTAATTTTTTTGTTATGTTTCGAACCACTGTGCGCTGGTAATATTATTGGAATAAACTAGATTGACTACAAAATTTGGTATTAAAAGTCTTAAACCACGTTCACACCTAAATGCTAAACGCGTGTATTGCCAAAACACGTATTTACATTCTTTATTCTATTACAATCGTTCTTTATTCCTTTCCATACGTTTTGACAAAACACATGTTTTCATTTAGGTGTGAATGCCATATTACTCCATCTACATACATTTGTTTAATTAGGATGCCTCTGCCGCAGGCTAAAACATAAAATATTTTTTAACGGATATAACAGTCGATCACGATATAATTACCAATATAGCACCAATTTTACGTTCAGATGCCAATTAACCCCAAAACATAATAAAAAATAAGTTTTTTCGCTAGTTAAAAATTTTCATACAAAAAAAAAACGATTATTCGCATTTTGCTTGGTAAAAAGTCAAAAAGTCGGCTTCTGAAAATACGCCAAAGTCGAAAAGTCAACTTTAAACATTTTACAAAAGTTGAAAAGTCGACTTTTTGTTGCAATTATATGACCCTAAGCAGTATTTTTCATAAAAAAAAATAAGAGAAAAGATCTTGTTCTAAAAATGTTATGTATTTATAAAAAACTTTGTTAAAGCATGCAAAACTGTAATGCAATTTTTTCCAAAAATCTGGCCCATAAGTGAAAAATCAGAGTGGACGAATTACTTAGGATCAATGGTCTGCACTCTTGTTTTCGATATTAGATGTCAATTTTGTAGCGCTGTGATAATTTTATAAAAAAGAAATGCAGATTAATTAATATAACTCATACGTATTTACTTATCTTATACAAAAGGTTACCCATACGTATACGTAATAAATGAATTAATAAAATATAACTCATACGCCTTCATGCCCTTAAATTCAATATTATTCTACCAACAATAATATAAGACTTATTGCCTTTATTCAATATCTAAATACTAGAGAAGTCACGAATATTCGGTATATTCGGCAATGTTTTTTACTATTCGGCCGAATACCGAATAATAGCATTATTCGGCAGAATTATTTAGTTAAAATAAAATAGCTTGAAAATCTGTGTTTTTATCTAAAAAAAAAATTGAGAAATCAAGTTTTCTCATAATATTTTTCTTTAAAACGCTAAACACGGATGTTTGTATAGGTTTCAGATGATTTTTCAACCTAACAAAGTTTTATTATTTTATTTTATTTAATTTAATTTTATCTAAATCTAAGGTACAGTGTATTTTTATAAATATGAAATTTATATGAAAATGTATGAAAGAACTATTTGGCAAATTTTCGGTAATCGGTTTAAACCGAATATTTGTTATTCGACAAAGTGCCTAATACACTATTCGTGACACCGCTACTAAATACATACATACATTTTCCATTATTGTAATAAAAAAAAAATTAAGTTTCGTTTAAATTAATTTCAATTATCATGTTTTTCTTTTAACAAAAGAACTGTAAGTTAAAAACACAAAATGAGTGCTGAATCAGTAGAATATCAGTCGTTTGTTTTACCGGGGAAAAATTGTGTTTACAATGCATGAAATAACATTAGAACACCCAATCAGTTGACTTTAGTAGAATTTTATGTTTTAAGTTTTTGTACCTCCATAGTAAGTAAAATGTTACATGTTCATTAGAGTGGCATTTTTGTTTTAAACTTTCGATTTTTTTCACTTACTGTTGCGATTATTGTAGAACTAGGCCTAAAAGGTACGTTGTGCAAATTGGATAGCATTAACCCGTTTCGCCCCGCCAACAAAGTTTTCGATTTTTGAAAATTTTTCTGAATTTCTCTGAAAAAGCTTTAATAATTTTGGTATGCTAAGCACGAATATTTAAAAACAGTTTTGGAGTTATTGCGACTCGAGTTTTACTAAAAATTACCTTTTTTTTCCTCCATTCTGCAAATTTTTTAAAATTTATCTAAAATTACTTAAAAGTACTTTTCATTTGAGCACACACTCAAGAAACTTCTACTGCAAATATTTGTAGTTGTTTGAGTTTGTAATACAGTATATTTATATTATATATTATATTTTATTGAAAAAAACAGTCGTTTGTAATAGAAATTTCAGCTTTGTAATTCATTAAAAAAAAAACAAACCACACCAAATTACTGTATTATGATTTTACAATAATTTTATACAGTAGTTTTTTTTATTTAAAAAAGTAAAACAAATAAGTGTTTGTTACTTTTTTACTACATATGTCGTTCATTTTTATTACAATTGTGGTTCATTTTTTTAACAGTAAAAAACAAATGACATAGGTTAATTTATTGAAATGTAAGTAGTCCTTTCTTCAAGTGAAATTTCATTTGAATTGTGAAAGGCGTGGTAGAGAAGAATGAGTGTATTTTCTAAAAATCATAACTACATTGCAAATTTTCAATTTTCTAAATCAGACTGCGCAGTTTCTGGTATTGAACCTTCGTCAGTGACCCTGTTTTTTTTTTTTTTTTTGAATAATGTAATATTTATTATGTTTTTATTTGTTCGATTGCGTCTATATGAAATTTTCTGTTCACTGACCGTGGAATAGATAAACTGATTTCTAATGCCACATGCAATCGCACTACACGTTAGACTGAGGGCTTTGGCGCACTGAGCTATCGTCAGGTCGAGTTTTGTTGTGATTAAAACTAGTTTTATTCAATACACGGTGTTTTTGTTTTTGCATACATAATCTCAGAAGTACAACTCCAACAACACAACAGT
>CM037855.1:38477914-38752949 GCA_021234595.1 Delia radicum | reverse complement strand
ACTCGTATTTTCCAGTTATAGTTTCAGTTTTAATTAATTTTTAATTTTGCTATTACAATTCTTATTAGGTTTGCGCTGCTTTAAATGGCGGAATGTTTTGTTTGTAAAATATTTCTTAGAACTCACAAAGAATTTTTTAATTCATTTTAAAATACACTATATTTCAAATTTAAGTTATTATGCTTGTGTTGAGTGCCAAAATAATCGTTTTCGTCTTTTAGATTCATATCGAAAGCATATGAAAAGGTTACATTTTAATATGAATAAAGTCCAAGATTTTAATTCTGTTCCGTCTACCTCACAAATTTCTAATTCAAATATTAAAGAATGTTATACCAATTTTAGCAGTCCCATTGAAGAAAATACGGAAACAGTTCCCGAAACTGATATTTATTCGAATTTGAAAGAATCTGCGTTAAAAATTTTATCTTGTCATTGTTTTCGAAAGATAATATAAAAGGATGATGTTTTCGAAATAGTTAATTTTGTAAAGGATTTCATACTAATTGAAATTGTAAATGTTATAAAATCTGTTATAACTGCCTTTCATCGATGTTGCAAACCAAATAACTTTATTAGACTTACTGTTTAAATAACTTATTTGTTCAAAGATTCTGATAGTGAGTTTAAATTAAGCAGCAAATTAAGTTCTTTAAATTTATTAAAACCAACAGAGGAAGTTATTTTTTCAAACGAAGTGAAGCCAGTTCATAAAAGTGGTGTAATTTGTCTTAGTACAATAAAAAGGAAAGGTATTACTTTTCCAATAGATTTCTATTTCGAAAAGTTTTTTTAACATAGATAACTTAATTGAATCGTCACTTAATGGTATAGAGAAATTGCTTTCTGAAAACAAGTTGGATAACTTCGTTCAAGGAAAAATATGGCGTAACAAATTAACTAAGTTTCCTAAGACCAAAAATTATTCCATATTTTCTTTATAGCGATGACCTGCAAATTAACAGCCCTTTAGGATCTCATACATCGTCTGTCTGCTCATTTTATATTCTTTTCCTTCTATACCCAATTGTCATAAAAAAGACAATATTTTAAAAGCTGCATTAATAGACAGTAATGATATCAAAGAATTTGGTAATTTTATTTGTCTTCATGATCTAGTTGAAAACTAATAAGCTTGGAAGTTAATGGTATAAATTTCATAATTAATGGCGAAAGCGTAACGTAAAATTTGTGTTGGGTTTGATATTAGGGGACAATTTAGCACTTATTCTCTTTTAGAATGCAATAAGAGTTTTAATGCACATTCTTACTGTCGTTTATGTCAATAAAAAAACACGATGCAGAGCAACAGTGTGTCGAAATTCCTGAATTATTACGGAACAAAGATAACTACGCACTTGATATATCAAAAAGTGACTCCCAAAGCACGGGTCTTAAACGTGAAACCATATTCAACCAAATTCCTTCTTTTCATTTTATAGAAAATCAAGTTGTTGATATAATGCATGACCTATTTGAGGGTGTTTTTATTTATGATATGTGTAAAGCCATATTATTTCTAATTGAAAAAGACAAAGCTAAAAAATGTGAATGATTATCACAAATTTTCTCTAAAATCTTTAAATTTAAGAAAGAACAATTTTAATTATGGTTCAATTGAAATAGGCAATGTTTCTAATGAAATCAGTCTTCAAAGACTAAAAAATCATAATTTGAATATGTCTGCGAGAATCTTGGGACATTTGTCCACTTTTTCCCACTAATGTTTTTTGATTTGGTTGACAATGACAGCGATATATGGAGATTTATTTGTATTGTTGTTAATTTGTTAGATATCGTGTTAAACGTATCGCATAATATTGCATCAATAAACTTGCTTAAAAACCTTATAAGCGAACACAACCAAATGTATATTGAAATTTTTGAGATACCCTAAAGCCAAACAAAACACCACTTTTTGACACACTATCCAACAATCATTGAATTATCAGGCCCTATAAGACATTTTTCGAACTTTATGTTTGAATCTAAACATAAAGAGATTAAAACATATGCTAACGTAACCAACAATCGAATATGCTATATTTATTCCGCTGCAATTAGATTTCAATTTAAATTTGCTTATCATGTTTTCTTTAACAAAAATTGTTGCAAACAAGCGATTTATAAAGACAGTGATAAAGTTAGTTCTCAATTTAATAATACATTTTAACTTATAAAACTTAAAAAATGTTGACTTTATTACGTACGCTTAACACAATTTCCTATAATGGCACTTTATATAAATCTGGACACCACGTAGCTAAATTTAATAGTTCACAACAATTGGAAGCATTCAAAATCAAAGAAATTATTTTTTGTATTACAGATTCAAGTGTATTTCTTATTTGCGAAAAACAATTTAAATTAATATTTTCAAACAATATTGTGGGGTATTTGTAGAACGTTTTGATAATTTTCAACTTCAATACAACCGATCAATGATATAATTGCATTTCCTTTTAATATTACTAATTTACATAACGGTGAAAAAGCTATTAGAGTTACAAAATTTACTTCTAATTAACTATATTCAAAATTATTCCGCCATTCAATGGATTCAAACCGTCAACCTGAGTTATTCCCTCAATATGAATCAAACAACCAACGTGAAATTAGCAATCAACAACCGCCAATCAACTTGCAAAGTCCTTTAAACTTTCAACATGAATTAAGTAGTCAACCTCAAATTGTCCATCAACAACTGGCAATCAGCAATCAAGTGCTTTAAACCCCCAACATGAGTTAAATAACCTACATCAGATAAATAATGCGTCAATTAATACTCAAACTGGATTTACAGCGCATGAAAATGAACTGTTCGCTTTTTTAAAGGAAATTGACAACGAAAATGTCTCATACGTAATGCCACTGATACAAGGTAAAATATGAGAAAAAAAATCAAACCAAAGTTAACATAAAAGAGCTCAATTAAACACTATCCAAAAATGGTTCCTGTAAAAGAACAATTCGATACCAAAAATTAATTTTTAATTAAAATAAAATTCAGATAAGATGGCCGACCACTTATATCTTTCGCGGCGAAACATTAAAATATAAATTTAATAAACTTTTAAGCATAGACTTCATCCGAATTGTTTAATAAAGACTAATTTCCATTTTTACAATAACTGATTAGTTCTTGACTCGATAATAGCTCCAATATAATCCTGTTTTTAACGAAATCAGCAAATCTTCCTCATATATTTAACCTTTTTTAATTATTTTTATAGAACACCTTTTATTAGAAGTCATAAGCTCTTAGAAATAGACGAGTCTTTAGGCGCACTTTAGTAAAAAATTGGTAAGGACCTACAAAGTTGCCTCAAAATAATCAATGTTAAATGGTAGTTCTTAACTGTGGTTATTTTTGCTCAGTTACCTTCCCTGACACTGGAAGTACAAATTTTTTCTCGAGATTTTATAGTGTTTTGAGCATTACTAACGATTAAGATACATATTCTAAGACCAGCCAGATTAAAAATTTCTTTAACAATTAAAATGCCTTTATACTACACTTATGTTTAAAAACTTTTTAGTATAAACTTTAAAACTGACCCTTAAACTCTTCGATTTTGATAACAATTTTCTAGTTCCTAAATCGGATCTTTAGGGTATTTCGATTATATTTCCTTATATAGATTTTCATACAATGTAATTTAATACTTTATTTCTGTTTTTTAAATAACTTTATATTTTATAGAACAGAACATAACGTTAAATCAAGTAAAATCTTTGATCGATATCATTTAGAAAAATTGTTTGAAATAGGAAGTTTTCAGCACATTCGACAAACTTGGAAGAGAAGTCGAATTTATTGGAAAATGTACTGTTTGGAAATCTTCTCAAAACTTAAACAATGTTTGTGGTAGTTTACCTATTGACGCATATGCCCACTTGCCTCGCTTAAGAAATGATACCTACTCCCACTGTGTACGTTAACTATATATAAATTATTTTTGATCTCTATTAACAAAGCAACTTATGTTTATTTTAGACTTTAAATCACGTTTTTCGAAAATAATCCAATTTTGAACGATCTTAAAACCTTTTACGATAATTATGGGCTCTAGGCAATACCGAGCAAAATAAGCTAAACAAGAGCAATTATTGATTTTTATGTATCAAAAAATGTAAAACTAGAGTCAATTAGTATGGAAAATCTGGCTTGTTCAAATAGTGGCATTATTTCCCAATGAATCGGCAGAAGTTTACTTTGAGAAACAAAAAGCAAAAAGGCAAAAGGTAAACTATTTAATAGATACCAAAATATGATAAAGTTAACGTCCAAAGGAAGAACGATTGAAAACGTCCCATCAATATATAGAAAAAATGTCTGTTTCTTGGGAAATGGTAAAAAAACCTTTTAATATTTATTTTAATAGTATTTATGCATATGTTATATTTCTAACAGACCAAGATGCTTCCGCAATGAAATCGTTCCTTAAATATAACTTTACAGACAGGAAGGAACATGCCAACGTTGGAAGCAGTGCGTTGAATACAGATTAAAGCAATTGACTGAATGTATGATGCTAATATTGCAAACATTATTGACAATTGGCCTGCATATAAGCAAAGTTTTGGTTCCGAGCTGGTAAAAAAAATATTGATATTCATATTTTTCAATCTTTTATTTCTCCAGAGATTAAAAAAAAATAATGCGAAATACTTTGGATACAATAATTCTTTGAATGAAAATTGCACTTAAAAGCTTTTTTATATCCCAGGATTTCAGATTTCATAATGTTTTTTTCTCTAAATAAATAAGAAATCTAATATTTCCTTCTTACATCAAGGGCGTACCAATTATTGATTGACTACGTAATAATTACCTGAAAATTAAAAATCTTTGGGATAATTTAGTACAGAAATACATAAAAGTTTGTTTAAAGTTTAAACTTAAACCATCATGTGATTTTTTAATGAAACACAACCATGCCAAAACCACAATCTCTTATTTACAAATTACAACTTCAAGCGTTTTGTAAATATTTAAGTCTTTGACGATCGAACTTAAACGGCTGAAGATTTTTTGACAAAACTTCGTGGAGCCTTGTGCCAATGACTAAAAATAAAATTTGTGCTGCTCTTGGAGCTTACTGCTCCTCCTATCGGAGAAATATACTCTAATGGACTGGCGATCCATAATGGGTTAAGATTTTGTCCATGTTTTAATTTTGTATTTTGCTTTAAGTTTTGCAAAATTCAAAAATAGAAACCATTTTGTATAAACTTAAAACTGAATTTTTATCATTATAAAAAACAAAAAACGTAAAATAACATAAAAAAAAACAAAAAAAAAAACAAATTTTTGACTTTGGGTTCACATTGTAAGGCTATATAGACATCTGTCTAGTGTCGATCACAATTTTGTTAAAATCGTCTTGCATGTTTTCGTAAAATGGCAAAAGGTGAAAATGGAAACATTAATAATCTAATATTTTTATATATAAAAAATTTAAATTCGCAAATTGTGGTAAAATCTTTTTAATTAGAACCCGTTAATGTAATAGGGATTATTTGTAATAGGGATTATTTGTCATTAAAGTCTTGTGGTTTGGGTATGTTTACATGATTATGATTAATGACTTATTGTTCAAGTACACTCATAGAAATAAACCTGTAAAAATAACATAAAAACTACTAAAAATTAGTTAAAAATTACGTTGCAGAAAAAACTGCACATTTTAATACGAATAAAATAAGATCAGTCAAAATAAACCAGTTAACTTTACAAAATTTTATTTGCATTAGAGCCGAATTTTAGTTAATTGAAAACAACCAATTTAATCTGTTATAATTAGCAAAAACCTTTACTAAATATTTGTAGACTAAAAAAAAAAAAACAAAAGCTGTAATATCAACACAATTTTTGGCTATATTTGTCTTCAATTTTGTAAAATGATAATAAAAACATATTTTGCTAAAAAAATTTTAAACTGCTAACTGAAAAATAATATCAAAAAAAAATTTGAATATTAAATTTTTTTCAAATATTTAGTAAATTTTTTTATTTTACCAGATTAATTTGCTACTTTCAATTAACAAAAATTCAGCTCAAATATAACTAAATATTTGTGCATGCAACAAAATTATTTTTTCTATTCTTATCTACTAATATTCATATTAATTTTTGCAAAAATGTTACTAAATTTTTCTATATATCCATTATGGCGTTTCAACATTCCACTTTCTTGGATTTTTACAACTCTTGAAACGGAATATAAAAGCTTATTGCACAAAAGATTTTTATGAATTTTGTTTAGAGGTATAAGGTGTCGCTGAAATGTATTTTTTTTTAAAAACTACATAAACCACTACTTAAGAAAAAATATTTGGAGTACAAATTATTAGTTTAAGGGACACTCTGATGTCTTTTAATGTGAAAATTGCAAATTTTGTTCATGAAATGTAGACGAAAGGTATGTAATTTGCTCATAACTGAAGTCTGTATCAATTGAAAGGTATTTAAAAGACCTATCGTGCAAAAACGATGCCTATTTTTGAAGTTATTGAGGTTTTAAAATTCTGAATTTTTAGTTGTAAGGTCATATGAGTGTACCTTAAACTAATAATTTTTACTTCAACAGTTTTTTTATTGTTGTCTGAAACTCTTTAGTAGTGAAATCAAACCGCAAGAAAAAAAATATTTTTTTTTGTTTCATGACCTCTACCGACATCTTCAAAATTTCTAAAAAAATCATGAAAAATATATTTCGTTTCAAGAGTTTCAAAAATCCAAAAAAGTGAAAGTGTTGAAATGTCTTAATATCCACGAATTGGCTAACATGAATTTTCATATTTTTTGTGCTGTTTTATACATAGATTTCCATTGATTTCGATGTGCTTTATCCTGAAAAAAAACAAAAAACTTTTTTGTTAACTGGAATAAACTGAATAACATATTACCAATATACCTTAATATGAATTTGAAAGATAAAAGGTTGAATTCAATATGGTGCGAAGCTCAAGAAAAATGGCCGAAACTGGATCAAAGTAATTTCTGTTTACAATTAAAAAATAATAGATACATATATTAAAATGAATTTTTCTTTTGTTTTCAGACTCTAAAGATGCAGTATTGTATTTGTACTTCATGGTGTTTTGAAGCCGGAACGGCATTTCAAAAACACTGGAAAACCAACTATCGCCGACTCTCAAATATCTACAATAAAGTTTATTGATACCGATATTGAACTTGATTTGTACAGCGGACATCCACCATTTCTTCTACTAAAAAAAAATGTTTTTAATGTTGAAGGCATATTTGTTGTAATTGACCAAATAGTCTTCAAAATGGATTCAGTGGCCGCAGCATTAGCGTTATGCTTTAAAGCATACCAAGTCTTTAATTTTAACTACAGCACTAACAGCCTCAACTTTTGGTTATTTGTTCAAAAAGTTTTATTCTGAATAGACCTAAAATCTGATTGTATTGGCAGTAGTTTACGATGCATATCATCGTTTTTTAAAGGATATGATAAGCTATTGTAAATACACTTTTTATAATACCCACTATATTCAGTTTTAATGGTATTACACATAAACAACATTAGGTACCACCAATGGAATTTGTAAATACAATTTCAAATTCAAATTGATTTCCAAAAAAATTCTTTAAGTCTTTGTAAATTGTGGTTTTTTATATAAAAATTCTTCAAAAAGAACAATTCTAACTTAAAAACAAATCAACAAATGCGTGTTTTTATTTACAAATCCTCATTTTTGGTGCCAATTTAAAAAACTTGTTTTATATGTGTACATAGTTTTTATATAAGTTAGTTTTTTCGTTTGTTTTAATTTATTATACAGCGCTACAAAAGTGACCCCTAAAATCGAAAACAACGGTACCTACCATTGATCCTAAATATTTCGGTCTCGCTAATTTAATTGCCGTAACCAGTTTTTTAACGAAGTTTTTTTACATACAACTTTAAAATTTAATTTTTTTCTGGTAAATACTGATAAGACCTTTAGCAAGATTTGGGTATTAAATCTGTTAATAACTAAACAACATTAACAAGTGGGTTTTTCATATTTTACTTGATATTACTATTTTTGCACAATTAACCATCCTATTTCGCAAAGCATGAAATCATTATTATGCATAAGCAACAAACTAATCTGAATAATTATTTTGTATAAAAAGATAAAAAAAGAAAGTACTCTTTATGGGAAAAGCGCGCCTAACATTTATATGGCAGCATAACTAAAAAGGATGACCTATGATAATACGTAAATAGCTTAAAATTCGCTTAAATTACGTGTATAAAAATTCATTCACAAAAGCTTTTGTTAAACTAACCCTCGCAAAAATTAACTTTTACATATTATACTAAAAGATGAACTCAAAGGTCATCCTTTTTCGTTATGCTGCCATATAAATGTTAGGCACCATTCGCTCTTTGTGCATGAAGTGTATTTTTTTTCACGAAATAACTGTTCAGATTTGTCTTTTTGCTTATGCTCAATAATGCTCAAAACCTAAAAAACCCGCGAATTTACTTGCTTAATGCTGCGTATTTATTAAACAAATTTGATACCCAAATGTGAAGGGTCTTATCAGTATTTAAATGAAAAAAATTAAGAGAAAATATCATATTTTTAAAATTTGATGTAGTAAAAACTTCGTTAAAACATGCAGAACTTTAATTTTGTGAAAAATCTAGTCCATAAGTGTAGAAAGTGCTTATTAGCGTGGTCGAAATATTTAGGATCAATCTGTAAGGTCGGTAAGCTTGGCTTAGTAGTATTATCTAATTTATTAACTTATTCTTTTTATATATAACGTCTTATCTTTTTATTGTAAATATCCTTTTGTCTTATTATTAAATATAACCTAAATTTTTTTAATATTCAATTAATCTTATTATTTAGTTTTAAAAATAAATCCTAACATATGTATATTGTTATGTAAATAATACGTTATAATTTTTTTTTTTAAATAAAAAATATAACCAAAAACAAAAACAAATACAGAACTGGTGTTTTATTTCTTTCAAATTAAATTTGGTGATAGCTAAAACAAACGACAATCGTTTATTTTTACGTTTTTTTGGGGTTAAATTTTTGATAGTTAAAATAAAGGAAAATCGTTTATTTTTAAGTTTTGGTAGTTAAATTTTTAATGGTCAAAATAATGGAAAATCTTTTATTTTTATGGATTTTCGGTAATTTTTTGATAGTCAAAAAAAAACGAATGTCGTTTATTTTAACGGATTAAGCTTTTATTTTTTAATAGTTGAAATAAACGAAAGTACTTTCTTTTTATCGATATTTTTAGTTAATTTTTTAACAATTAAAAATAATTGGAAATTACTATTGTTTTAAACGAAAAATCAGTAGTCCTGTTTTTAACAACTTTTTCTATAGTTTTAATGTACAAATTCGTTTGTTTCTAACTATAAAATATTGTGAGTGTAGTTTTATTCAATACACGGTGTTTTTGTTCTTGCATACAACAGAAGTACAACTCCAACAACACAACAGTTCTCTTTTTAGAAACTTACCTCACTCTAATGTCCCCTGTTTTCCCTACGTTTTTAGCAACATTTGCAGTGGTGTTTACCTACATAGTATTCTAAGTGTATTTATGTCATATTGGTTGAAGGATAGCTTATAAATTTACCTAAAAATACATCGGAAAACAGAAAATTTATATAGTAAAATTATTATGCTTCTCAATTTTATACATATAATTATTGAAAGAATAATTACTTTAACATTTGATTATCATTAATTAATGTTTTGATTGTTGTAGCACGAGGTCCATTACATTTGTGGTGCGAAATTTAAGAAAAATCGGATTACTTTACCCTTGGCGACCCCACAAAGTTTCTTATATATGGAAAATAAATTTAAATGAATTTTAAAAAAATATATTTTGTAATACATCATCTCTATTTTCAGACATAATTATGAGCAAATAAAAGCATTCTTTTTTTAGTACACACAAAAAATTAAAAACCCATTTCAATCACGAAAACCACAGGGTGTTCGTGATGAAATGCTGAAATTCCGCCAACAATGAAAATTGCTAATTCAATTACGAATTGATAGCTCTATGATTGAATTATTTTTCAATAAGATAAAAAATCAATTGATTAAAAGTGATCAATATCGTTATACCCTCCCAAAAACCAAAAAAAAAAAAAATTGTTGAATTGAATGTTTTTTATAGCTTTAATTTTATAACATTAAATTTAAACCGGCATGAAATTCTCATTTAGTTAGAAGATCTATTTATACTTATGTGGACAAATTCACACATAAATTCGTTTTTTTTCTTTCTTTTGAAGCATAGGGACTATGGCAAAGCAATTTAGGGAAAATTTTCAAAAATTCTCAAATTTAGACCAACTAACTGTTAACCTAGTACAACATTAATCTGAACAATAAATTGAAGGCTCACAAAAAAGTTTTTCTTTATCAAAAAAAAGTTGTATCTCTAATGTAATATGTACATTAGGGAAACAACTTTTTTACAATTTTTGAAAATATCAAAACGGCCTTATCCGTACCATTTAGTGCATAAAAAAACAATAAGAACTGCATCTTTAGATTTTCGATATCGTTAAAAAAATTCCGCGTCAAATGCAATTAAGTTTGGGATCAGTAAGTTCTAAAAAAATAAAAATATTTTCTTTATAATTTCATTAAATGATAAATAATTAATAAGTTTTTCCATTAAATATTGAATAATATTCTGTATATATTGAATAATATTCTGTATAAATTCAAATTTGCGAAATATTATAATTTATTGCTAAAAGTATAAAAAATATATAAAATTTTTTTTTAACTAACTTTTATTTATTTTTGAGACCTATTAATTTCAATTTTTATTAAACAAGGTGCGAAAACTTTTTTAACAATAGCAAAAATCTAGTGACGAAAAAATTTGGTAAAAATACTACTTGTAATACTACCATCAAAGTCGTACAACTCTTAACTCTTTATGTTAAGTTAATTTATGTTAAGTTAATTTCACTTAACAAAGATAGTTTTTAGATTGTGATTTTGATTATAATCATATAATTACATTAAGAAATGTAAATAATTATAAAATAAAAAATTTTGAAAAAATAAAAAAAAAAAATCTTAAAGCACTTTCAGATATCGGCTTCGACGCGGAACGTTTTTGTTCCGAAATGACCCGAGGAAACATTTTTCGGTTTCAGCACAACATCGGCTACAGCGTGGTGATAGGGCCTTATTTTGGTTGTACCCCTAATGTACATGTAGTAGATAGCAGTAAATGCAGCAATTCAATTATTGCTCTCTAATGCAGAAAAATGAATTGCTTGAGTGGATTTTCAGTACAAAATGTACAAACATTCTACACTGACTAACTAACTGACTGCCATGTTTGAACATAGTGTAGGATTTAACTGTAATTTTTCAATCATTGAACTGTTAAATACAAAAATTTCCTCAAATAATAGTTTTGGCATGATTCCTATAATTATAATTGCCAAAAAAAAAAAAAACAAAAAAAACCGAAGAAGAAAAAACAGTTTGGCTCTCGTGCTATTTGTTTTATTAAACATTACTACATTTAAATTTTGAAGTTTTTTTTTTTCAACAACTAAAAAGTTTCCAGCCAGCAGAATTTGCATACTTTTTGAGGGTTCCTATTCTATGAGTCAAACATTAATCAAATAAAACATATATTTGTGAAATTTTAAAATTCTATTGTCAAAAAAAAAAAAAAATTAATTTTGAGCCTTTCAAAAAGAATCCTAAAAGACAGAAAAATTTTAAGAAAATTATTTAATTCAAAAAATGGTTCAGAACTGACTCAGAAATGTATTTGAATTGGATATTTTGTGAACAATTCAAAACAGGTTCCAAAAAAGATTGATTTTTGAGCCAATATAATTTTTTTATTATAGTTTCTGAGTCAGATTTTAATCAAAAATGAAGGATCTTTTGTATGAACCACTTTTCTGACTCATTGAGCCCAATTCTGACTCATTTTGGTGCTTGATTGTTGGCAGGGTTATAACAATATATTTGGAATTTTTGTATATGCTAGAAAATTTAAGATTTTTTCTAAGGAAAACTTAAACTTAAAAATTCGATCGAAATAGATGTATCAACCTAGCTAATATATTTAATTTTATTTATTTTTGTAAATATACGGAGGCTGAAAGTTCGCTATAAATTTAAAATAACATAAAAATAATCTCGATGTATATAAAAACAAAAAACTAATAAAACTGTAAAACATATTACTTGAGCCAGAGTAAAAACTAAAAATTTTTATATAAATAGAACATTTTTGGTCTTAAAAGTTTAGTAACGTCATGATGCTTGTTAGGAAAAGACCCTAACCAAGTGCTTGATTACTAAGAAGACAAGAATTGAGCAAAATTAATAACAAATAGGTTTTTTGCTAAAGCTCTGCCTATTATGTGGAGGCTCTAGCTTTTCTAAAACTTTGGGTTTTGATGGGATCTTTTGCCAGATCGAAATACTAGTATCAACCTAGCTAATATGTTTGATTTGCTTTATATTTGTAAATATACGGAGTTTCAACCTCCTCGTTATAAATTTAAAATAACATAAAAATAATCTCGATGTATATAAAAACAAAAACTAATAAAACTGTAAAAAATCTTTTGATTTTTAAAATATTCCTACAAAAGCAAATTTTTTCAAATCTTTAATAGCGATTTATAGAAAGAAAGAAATCAAACATCTAAGATTTGTTTACAAACAAGTATT
This sequence comes from Delia radicum, assembly GCA_021234595.1. Lineage (NCBI taxonomy): Eukaryota > Metazoa > Arthropoda > Insecta > Diptera > Anthomyiidae > Delia > Delia radicum. The sequence goes on along the minus strand of CM037855.1, from coordinate 38,740,217 downwards.
TGAAAATTTTTCATATGTTAGCAAATCTTTTGAATTTCAAATGTTATTAAGAATGTTTTCTAAATCTCAAAAAAAAAAAAAACATTTATTTAAGCATTACAAGATTACAATCGTTTGAATCGTTAAGACAAATATCTTTTAGAAGTCTTTGTAATATTTACAAGAAGTGTTGACAAATACCGCATTAACGTCATAACAATTGAACTGTTACAAACATATTAGATAAGGGTAAAAGCTTAACGCTCAACTCTCTAGACTTTTAGGGCATTTTTTTTTTTAAATTTATAGTTTTCAATTAAAAAACTTAAGTTATTTACAAAAACAAATGTAAATGCAGTTAAAAATAACAATAACTGAATACTACACAAACAACTGCACACAGAAAATAAATTGGTTGGAACTCCATTGCAATCAACCAAATTTAATATTTATTTAATTACACGGTGCTACAAAAACAAACAATTGCAATCACTTTTCAAGTGCCCTACACTCAAAAAAAAAAAAGTTTGTAAAGTCAGCAAAATTTTAGTCTGGAGGGTGCTTGCAAAAACATTGCTAATGTCAGCAACAAAATTAGTAGATTCAGCAAAAGTTTTGCTAACACTTAGTAGATCAAAAATACAAAAGCCTTGCTAAAAATTAATAAATTTTTTGCTGAATTTTAGTAGACTGAAAAAAAAACGCAAAAAATTTGTAGAAAAATTGTAATTTAGTTAATTTATTTGCAATAAAACATATTTTTGTGGTTCTTTTAAAAATAATTTACAATAATTACGAAATATAAAAATTTTCATTTTCCCACATTGACGACATGAATTAATTTAATATCTGAAAATATATAGAAATAAATATATATAACATAACAAAAATTATCTTTCAACTACTTACATCAATGGTTGTCTAAATGATGCTATCTTTTAAAGGACGCAACTGCCGAAGATAATTATAGAAACGAAACGAAAAAATAAACAAAAACAAACAAAAAAAACAACCCTTTTTGCAATACGAAAAAGGAACCCTAAAAATCTACCTAAGATGTGTGTCTTTGTCTTTCGCTTTACTCTGTCTACATGTCTGTATATGTTTGTTTGCAATTTGACCACACTAGATTATTAATCTATAAACATTTAGTTTAGAAATACATATTAAATTTAAATATTTTACTTTGTCTTTTATTTAATTAATAGACAGTTATTTTCACAAGCCGGTGACAACGCAAAATTTAAGTTGTTTTAACCCTCAATTTTGTTTTATGTATGAAAAACAGATACAAAAATCTTCCATGGTTGATTTTTTTATATGTCTTATTAGAGTTGTACTTTTTAGTATCATTTTCTGCTTCATTCTTCATTCAATCTGGTTGTCGTCCACACTATTAATGTGCTTATCAGCACAACTTTTTTTTAGCAAAATTAATTAGTAAAACAGTATAATATTAGTAAAGCATTAGTATAAAACAGTTAAGTGCTGAATAAGTATAACAAAATTTTAGCTGAAAACACGATTTTAGCAAAAAATTTGCTAAAAAAAAATTGTATACCTGATTTACAAGACGTTTTACTGACTTTTCTACTAACTTGTTTTTTGAGTGTAGTGTAAGTTATAAGTCTAGCTGAGTGTATTACAAAACTGGTTTGAGAAGTTCCAATATACCCTCAAATTTTTGATATAACGGTAAAATATAATTTTGTGCGTATGCCGTTGTTAAACATTTGTAACTCACAAGTGGAGTCTTCCGATGGGTTCTCTTCGATCATAACATTTGGATATGTGTTAAAAAAAGGGACATGTACTTTTTTTAGCGGCCCAATCTAATATTTAGGGGTAAAAAGCCGGCTTTAGTTGGATTAAGCTAATATAAAATATACACTGATAATAATCCATGAGTAAAAATACAAAAAAAATTAAAATCAAAAAAAAAATTTGTAAAATAAACTAAAATTTGTTCATTTTACAAAATATTTCGTTGTTTTGGCATATTTTTCGTATTTTTAGCATGGATTATTATGAGTGTATTAATGCCAATTATATTTATTAGAGCTTTAATTTAAAGCTGTCTTCAAAAAAAAAAATTTGGATTTCATAAGTTTCAGACAAGTTTCCTTACCAAAATTTATTAACTTCGGCCCCACCTTTTAACCCTTAAACGTTAGATTGGGCTGCTAAAAAAAAGTACGTGTCCCCTATTAAGATAGGAGAGAACCCATCGGGAGTCTTCCCTTGGCAGTAACTTTTTAGTAGATTTTGAATTTTTAAACGGTATTTGAAATAAAATTACTCGGTCTATTCAAATATACATATTAGGGTGTGCCGAAAAGGACACTTTTTCGAATTGGTTGAAGGAATACCACTCAATCGATGCATATTAAAGAGCTGGATATGGGAAAAAGTAGGAAAAAAAAATTTTGAAGTGGATCTTCATTTCCCTACCAGTGATTAAAGTAACCGGTTTTTTGACGAAAAAAATTTTCGAATTTTTTTTCGAAATAGGGCTCAAAAGTTTCTTACACACAGAGAAATAAAGTGCCAACCGAATTGAAAAATGCATTTTAATGGTAACAATTAATAAATTCAGTTAGTGCAATGATATTTACATTAGATTTCTGAATATTTTTGGTGGTGCAATAAAATTTAGTTGAATTAACCGAACTTTGTTTTGAAAACAAATGCTGAGTTGTACCAACTGAATGAACTTCGTAATAACCGAATTCGAGTCGAAGTAACCGAATTTCAGTTGGCAAGCAGCTAAATTTTTCTCTGTGTATAAGTTTTGGCTTATTACTAGAAAAACATTTTTCAGGGTCACAGTAAGGATGCGCCATTTTGAATTTTTAAATTCCGATTTCAGCGGTCTAAACCCTCTAGGATACTTTTATCCTCCATATACCTTTATCCTCCATATTCTAGCTTTAGTCTAAAAGTGGTTTAAAATAAAAATAAGCCATTTTCTTACTATCCTTATTTTGTGTTTTTTGAGAAAACTAAAGGGTCCAATAATTTTTTTAATTAATAATCATATAATTACAAATTATATACATTTTCCTAACCGAGTACTAGCAACTATGGCTTTCGGCGCGTTGTAGCGAAAACAGACCAGCGCCTCTGGTGGGAATCGAACCCACGACCCCCGCACTGATAAGCCAGCACGCTACCAACTAGCCTACCGGGGCGCACGGGGGGTCCAATAAACTATTAATGTATTGATTTAAAAAAAACTCTTCATACAACAAAATTAAACTCTGATGTGGATGAAGATGAAATTAAAATAAAATAATTACGCCATTTTTACTGATACAAAAACCCTAAAAAAGGAATGATATCCCAAAATCAAATTTTCGTAACGAACTCTTAAGGGGGACATTACATTCGCGGCAGACAAAGCAGACCTTTTTTAAAAATTCATAACTCAGTCAAAAACAAGCATTTTTCCAAAAAAAAATTTTATTATTGTAGAGAATTATATTTTTCACTCCAACATGGTTTTATAGAGCTCCAACTGGCGGGGAGTCGCAAAAATTGTCCGATCTAAAAAAAAAAATGACTTTTTTAAATCTTAACAAAATTGATATCGTATGACACGAGCTTTTTTTCAATTTTTGGTGATCTTCCAAATTTAAAAGTGTGTTTCTTCAAAATATTGACTTTAAAAATTCATAAAAAATCGAAAAAAAATTTAAAAAAAAAGCTCGTGTCATACGATAGCGAATCAAGTTTAAAAAAATACAAAAAAAAAAAAAATTTCGTCAAAAAATGAACCCGCTAGTGCCGCAACCAGTACGAAAAACATGGTTTCGAGATAAACGCGTACAAAGTTTGTGAACAAAGAACAAAAAGGTTAAAAATTAAAAATGCGCTCTCACTAATCCGGCTCTAACTTTGAACCCGTAGGAATTTTTCCATGAAATTTTTTTTCTTAGAATCTTAAGAATATTTACTAAAATACAAAATTATAAAAAAAGTCGATTTCAAAAAACGTCCAATGTCATGTCCCCCCTTAAACAAATGAATTTTCTTCTTTTATTTCTTTTCATTCTTTATATGGCAAACGAGCACTGTGGGCCGATACACTCAAAAAACTTTGTAGGTAGAATCTTCTAAAAATTACAGTTGAAACAAATGTAAATGCCGTGTTCAAAAACAGCTAACAATGCAGAAAAAATAGCTAACAGTGTCGTAAAAAGAACTGACAATTTTTTACAGCAAAAATTTTGCAACATCTGAAAAAATTGGTAAAATTACTGTTTTTAACAGTTATTTTTTCGGTATATTAAAAATATGTTTTAATAAAAAAAAATTGTTTTTTGATTAAAATAAAAATTTGTATTTTCTAAATCCTACATTAATATTGTTTCTACTTAATTTGAACAATTTTTTATATTTATGTAGATGTATTTATTAAAATATTAACATTTACCAGAAATACACGAAATTAAAATTTCTCTGATCCAATAATATTTACAAAATGATTATCCAAATGATGCTTATGAATGTAATTTTAACTAAAATTTAACAATTTAATTTTAACGTGTTGGATGTATGTCCTACACAGTCTTGTAACATACGTCCATTGACAGCAAACGTCAAATAGTAAGAGATCTATGTAATCTTGAGCAAAGTTTTCACTAAAATTGCTTACATTAATATTTATTTTACTTTCCTTAATCGCAAACCTTTTAAAAAATTCTACCAAAGAACACATAAACTAAATAAAAAAAAAAATTAAGAAAAAAACTAAGGCGACCTTTTAAACTATACATCAGAGACCCCCTAAAGTATAAATCTTTTGAGTTCTCGCAACAAGAACTGTGTTAATGTATGTATGTGACTACACATAATATTATGTATAAAGTCTAACGCGAATAAAAAATGGACAAAATGAAATATAAAAGCGCTCAAAGGGTAAATAACATGTTTGTCTTTGAGCACAAAGAAAAAATTTTGTAAACAAAGTGAGTTGTTTATGTCAAAGAATAAGGCCCATTTAATTTTACCCACCCCTACCCCCCATCGGCGCACCTCGTCCCCATTTTCTTTTTGCCTTTTTTTCTACAAAATATATTAGTGTTTGTGGCTACAAATACATACGCTCATAAAAGTTTGGCTGTGTAATCTACTGAAAATGACAGTTAAAACAACTGTAAATTCAGTTAAAAAGGCGACAAAGGTTATTACTAAAACCTAAACCAAAAGTAAGCTAGAGCCTGTTTTTTTAGTTGAAAGGATAGAACTAATTAGACTGAATACAAGTTCTGATCATGAAATTGTAAATTATCAGCTATATTTGTTAGATTTTTTTTTTCTTATTTTTTATATTTGCTTATTTTAGCTTATTTTGTAATACTTGTTAACTTTTTTCTTTAAAAACTAAGCTTATTTTTCTCTTAGAATAGAGCTTTTTTCAGTTTTTTAGCGAACGGCATCTATTTTTTTTTTTATTGAAATTTTTTTTTAGAAATATGTTGTTGGTTTATCAAAAAGTATTTTTTTATAAGCCAATTTGAACTTTGAAGCTTAGGAAAAACAATTTATCTTTTGCATTATTGTTTGACTGACAAAGTTCCCCGGAACAAATTTTACAATAATCTTATTTTTAGTAACGATTTTTATAATTAATTTTTAAATTTAACGGTTTAGTTTTATATTTAAACGGCTTAAACATTGTAAATAACTAAAAATTTAGTTATTTTTAACTCTGGAAAAAACAACTAACAAATGCAGTTAAAATAACTAATCATGTCGTAAATACAACTGACAATTTCTTACTACAAAAATTTCGAAACAACTATAAAAATTGTTAAAACTACATTTTTTTACCAATTATGTTTTCTGTGTTTTAAAAATGTTTTTTAATAAAAAAAAATATATTTTTTTTTGGGAAAACTTTTGCAAATATATACACAAAATGCTTTGAAAAAAACATTTTTTCTTTCTAATATAACTCCTCTTCAATGATTCGTTGCACTGCGTGAACATTTGATTAGTTCGATTAATTATGTAGCTACCCGATTAAAAAAAAAAATTATATGGAGCTTTATGTAGTCATATCAATTTCTATGTGACGCTATATGCGATCTTATTAAATTTCATCTGATATATGGACCCATATAATTGTATCTGTTTGTATGGGTTTGATACATCTAAATATAAATATATCCGAGTTTTGGTCTGGCGAAATTGCACTAAATGTTACATTTTGTATATGATTGCATGAAAATATCCGTTAAGTCCTTAAAAAATTATTAAGAAACATATTACTGTTTTGCGGTTTTCAAAAAAGTTACGGTTAAATCTTTTTTAAGTTTTAATGTACATTAGAGTGTCCCTCAAGTCGTCGCTACTCGTAGTTTTTAGATTTTTATACAAAATTGGACTTAAGTTTGGTAATGCTACTACATTTTTTGGTCTACTACATCTTTCAATTTAAAACAAGAAATAAATAATATTACTTGTGTGAAACAAAATGATGCTGTGGTGGACCAACATTAACCGATGGAAAATTTATAAATGTGTGTCCCTTAATATGCTCAGCATTGCTAAACTTTTAAGCTATTCTTTGTCTTACTATTTTAGAAATACACTACAAAGGCGGCGGATAGCTACTATAATTATGTACCTTCAAAAAAATTTGTTGGTTTTATCCATAAATAGTTGCGTAAAACTTAAAAGTCATTTTACGCAAAAACTGCGTGCCCGAAATACATAGAATTGATGGTCAGAACCTTATTAATTTTTTTGATGTCATGCCGTGTTATTATTTGCAAAAATATACTAACGAGAATTTTAAAAAATGATTTTATAATAACTACCCAGCAAAGAATAACCTGGGTTTGGTAAGCAGTAACTACATTTTATGTTTCCAAAATAGCGCTTCACCGCCTTGCATACTCTAAAGCACTTACGGAAGACAGTGCTTTCCAAAATGCCTTATTTGAAACAGTGAATAATGCTTACAATGAAGCAATAAAGCATGCATACCATGAAGCATTAATGTTGTCAACACACAAAAAAGCGCTTCTTATTGCCTAAGAAGGCATGAATTTATTGCTTATAAGAGCACATGAAAGAAGCGCTTTTCACCTGCTTAAAAGAGACATACCAAGTGGACATCGCGAACAAAAATAATGCCTTCTTGATATGCTTTGGAAGCGCTTCGTAATACCTTCCGGAAGCGCTTCTGTGTAAGCACCTAAGAAGGCATGAACTTATTGCTTCTAAGAGCACATGAATGAAGCGCTTCTCACCTGCTTAAAAGAGACATACCAAGTGGACATCGCGAACAAAAATAATGCCTTCTGGATATGCTTTGGAAGCGCTTCGTAATTAAATAATGCCTTCTTGAAGCGCTTCTGGGTAAGCACTATATTTTTCTGGGAAGCAACAATTAACTGTATACTGCAAAATTACTGTTTTGGTAGTTGTTTATTAAAATGCTAAAATAACTTCTTCAAACAACTATTACAAAAATACATCATTTTTCTTCAGTTTTTTTTAATAATTGTCAAAGTAGTTGTTCTGTATTATTTCATAGAAAAACAGCTGTAATTGCAGTTAAAAACAACTACTACTGATTATTACAACACAAACAACTGTCATGTAGTAACTATCAAACATTTTCGAGTGTAGTGAAATTTTTTAAGCAAATATTTAATTTAATGTACTACATCTAAAAAAGTTGTTAATGTAGATAAAAAAAAATCTCAATAGATCCTTAGAATATGAAAAAATAAAATATACAAGGATAAACTTGAAAACCTTTTTTTCGTTTCTTCTTTGTATTAAAGAAGAATAAAACCTCTTTGATACTTTTTCTCTTCTATTGTTTTTTTGGTTTTATATTCCTCTTCTACTTTTTCTTCCTCTTCTTTTTTAAATATGTGGTTTTATTGGTGTATATGTGGTGGTGTTTATTATTATGTTGTTGTGGTATTTTTTTTCTTCTTCTTCTGTTTCAAGGATAATTACCTTCTCTTAAGGTACATCCTTATTTCGACACTAGAAAAAAATAGTCAGTAAAGTTAGCCACACTTTTGCTTGGAGGATCCTTGCAGAAAAATTTCTAATATCAGCAAAACAATATTAAATTTAGCAAAAGTTTTGCTGATTTTAGCAAATGTTTTGCTGATATTAGCAAAACAATAGTAAATTCAGCAAAAATTTTGCTGATTTTAGCAAAAAATTTTCCTGATATTAGCAATTTTTCTGCAATTAGCCTCCCAGCAAAAATGTAACTGACTTTTTTTTAGTGTATAGGAAACAACTAAACAAACTAAGGCTTGCGTTTATCCTACCAAATGCAAATAATACTTATTTTTACAACTAACGACAAGGAAAAGTTTATCAAAGCTACGCTCATACATATTTTACAGTTACTACACGACAGTTGTTTGTAAAGTTTTTTTACCTATAATTACAGTTGATTTTATATGAAATAATACAAAACAACTATTAAGACAGTTATTAAAATAAACAACTAAAGAAAATTACTGTAGTTTTTAAAAGTTGTTGGAAACAGTTATTTTAGGATTTGAATAAACAACTACCAAAACAATAATTTTGCATTAAACAATTTTTGCAGTTGTTTTAACAATTTTGTAGTAAAAAATTGGCAGTTGATTTTACTAAACAACTAAATTTTTAGTTATTGTAACGGTATGTACATTTTTCGCCTTTTTAACTGAAATTAACTGTAATTTTCAGTAGATTGTACAGCAACTGCATGAGGTTCATTCGTGTGGTCAACGTTACACAGTGGTTCCAAACACAAAAAATTGTGTCAAAGTTGACCATCAAATAATAATTAGAAAAGTTCATTGTATCTCCAGTGCTTAACAATGTCATAACTCGAATACCGTTTAGAGTTTTGAATTTGCATTTTAAATAGGATGTAGGAAAAAATCCTTTTTTTATTAAAACATATTTTTGAGAAACCAAAAAAATAACAGTTAAAGCAGTCGTTTTTAAAACTTTTGTTGTCGTTTTATGTTAATTGTGTTTATTGTTTTGTTGTTCGTTTTTATGATTTTTGCATTAATTTCAGGTTAGTTGGTTTTTACCGCTTCGACAGTCGTTTTTTTTTTTTTTAATTTAAACAATACTCAGGAGATGCCCCCTACTCATACAGTGCATTGTATTGATCAGGAAAATAGGGTATGGGAAGGAGGAAAGAGGGAGTAGTGTTTGTGGATATTTGATTTAAATTTTTGGATACACTACTGTCATTGATAAGCTTCACTGCCCTCCCCTGAACACGGTCCAGAAGCTTCAGAATAGACAGTGGAGCCCCTGCCCATATATGAGAGTTGTATTCCATTTTCGGCCGGATATAGCTGGTATAAATAGTAAGGAGATCGGATGGAGTGAAGTAAGTCTTGCACCGTTTCAGAAAACCAAGACACTTGAATGCCTCTTTCGACACTTGAAGTACGTGTTTATTCCAACGGACATCACACTGTATTCTCATCAAGAATATCCGACTCCTCAATACCTATACCATCCATAGCTACAGACGACAATGTTAATTCCACAGCCCATCTGTGGGTTAACATACAACATTGGGTCTTGCATGCATTAAAATCGACCTTATTCGCGCTACCCCCACTCGGAGATTGTAGAAAGGTCTTGATTGAGTGTGTCATTCATATTCTGCCGCATGCCCTCTACCTCCAAAGAACTTGGTCTCCAAAGAGCTTTACTAATATTGTAGTTGTTTATACTTACAAATGACTACATGGTTAGTTATTTTTATGACAAATATATTCATCGCCTATTTGACTACATTTGTAGTAGTTTTAACTGTCATTTTTAGTCATTCATGCATTAAAAAAGTGTGTTTTAGGCGCCTTAATTATTCATTAAAATATATAATACGCACACACGGCCAATTTAAAATACCCCGCCTGGAAGCAGGCTTGTCGGTTAGAGGGTTAAAAATCTCAATAAAAAATTATCAGTTTTTTTGTTTGTTGTTTTTTTTTCCAAACAAAATAAAAATGTTTTAAATTTGTGTCAAAACAAAAATTAAAGTTTCAAAGTTTAGTAACGTCATGATGCTTGTTAGGAAAAGACCCTGACCACGTGCTTGATTACTAAGAAGACAAGAATGGAGCAAAATTGATGATTAATAGGTTTTTTGTTAAAGTTCTGCATATTATGAAGGCTCTAGCTTTTCTAAAACTTCGGGTTCTGATGAGATCTTTAGCCAGATCGAAATACTAGTATCAACCTAGCTAATATGTTTGATTTGCTTTGTTTTTGTTAATATACGGAGGTTGAAAGCTCGTTATAAATTAAAAATAACTGTATAAAATAAAAAAAGTTTAAAGAAATTATTATTTTTTTCTATTTGTAATAAGAATTTAATTGTTTTTTTTTTAAATTATTGAAAATTAAATTGCCACACCAAGTTCCGGTATGTTACAAACCTAAACAATCCAATTAAGGGCGGAGTGAGAGCCATCAGTTTTTGTAAGAAATCGTTTTTAATATTTGTTGTTTGGATCTGAGGTCCGATTAAATATAAAATTATTAAATAATTTTTATTAAGCAATAAAATTGAATAAAAATCGTTTAATAGTTTTTAATTTAATCGGTCGTCAGAGACAAAAAATCAAATAGATATATGCAAAATATTCCAATTATCGAAATATGAACATATAAGACCTAAAATACATTGTCATGTATGAGCTATATATCCTCAATTTTCGGATACAAACATATATGACACATGATAATATAAGATTATTTTACTTGGGAAGTTATTTAAAAAAAAAAAAAAAAAATTTCGTTGTGTTTTTTTAGTGTTGTTATTTAGTTTATATTTCAAAAAATTTAAATATGATGTTGTAATTACAAATTGTTACTGTAATCGGAAGTAAAAATATATTTTTTTATTAAAATATATTTTTTAAATAAAGTAAAAAATTACTGTTAAAAAACTGTAGTTTTTACGAATTTTGTCGGTTGTTTTAAAAAAACATTTTTTTTTAAAAAATTTGTGAGTTTTTTTTTTTTTTTTGAAATTTTCTGTTATTTTTACTCCATTTGTTAGCTGCTTTTCAACAGTTACCAACATTTAAAGTAAAATACCTTTGTCGTTTTTTGTAAATGCATTTACTAGTACAGTGCACTCGCGATAATGTGAACTAATTAAAACCGGGAGTGTTCACGTTTGTGAGCTGTTCACCTTTCCGAATGCCAAAAATTTAAGGCAAAATGTATCAATAATGCCATAAGTTTAGACTAATTATACGTTTTAAAACAATAAATGACATTTTATTAGAATAAAAGAAGTAAATGATTTATTAAGAAAATTATTTACAAACATTTGTATGAAGATTTATGTAAAAATACTACACATGTAAATACGAAAAAACAACCTTTCAGCAATGAGTAAAAATAGCAACTAAAATAGTGTCTATGTATCTTCTGCCCTTAATGCAGTGAAACAGTTAAAATAGGGGAATCCCAAAACTTTGAAAAAATTTAATTCTTAACGTATTTACGCATTTCCAACTAACACATTGACTTTTTTTCTGTTCACATTATAGTGCTTTCGTACTTTGTTCACCTTTTAGAGGAGTCAATGTAAAATAAAATGTGTTCACATTAAGCGGTGTTCACATAATGCAGTGTTCACATTATCGCGAGTGCACTGTACCTTTGTTTTAACCGCCAATTTCAAGAGATTACAACTTTTTTAATGTATTTTATATTAAAAACTTTTTATCGTCGCCGACTGTATAACCATTCTTTTGGTTTTATGTGGTTAAAAATTATACATATTGTATAGTGTATGTATAACATATTCAAGGTTTATCTGCGATGTTAGTAGTAGAAAATCTAGCATCACAAAGGACCTATAAACAACAACAGCTACAACAACAACTGCAACACCTGCAACTGTTTTATCACATTTGCATAAACAAGCAACCTTGACTGTTCCACTACAAAGACAAAAAAGCACAGAAACGCTAAAACCGATTTAACCCTTAACGGTTATACTTGTACCATTTGGTACTTTCATAAACAGGTCAACAACAAATAGGAAAAGTACCCATTAGTAATAAACAGAGAACACAAAAAATTCAAAAAACCGAGGAGTTTATGAAAAAAAATATTTGAAAAAATTAAATATTTTAAAAGAGAAAGCTAAAAAATTTGAGAAAAATAATTTCAAGCGAAAAAAATTTGGAAAAAGCTATTTTATATCTTGTTTTAGATTACTTAAAAAATACAAAATTTCGTCGAGTTTTTAAAAATACCTGTTTGGTTTATATTTGTTATTATTGTTTGCAAATTTAAATTCAAAAAAAATTAGTGTAGAAGAAAAAAAATATTTTTTAATAAAGGGTCCGCCAAATAACTTTTTTTTTTGAAAATGCTATGAAAAAAAAAACTACTGAATATTTTCTCAAATTTCTTTTTTTATTTGAAAGTACAATCCTTCCGGTTAATAATGGAAAATAATTTCATTCAAATGGCTGCCTCGGCTGGCCATGCAGTAGCCTATACGATCGCTTCAATTTTTAAGCACATTATCGAATTATCGATTGTGTGCAGCTGTATTTCGCCAATGGCTTCACGAATATTGTCCTTTAAAGCGTCAATTGTCTCTGGCTTGTTGGCGTAACACTTATCTTTGACGGCACCCCACAAATAATAGTCCAACGGTGTCAAATCGCAGCTCCGAGGTGGCCAAACGAAATCAGCTCTGCGGCTGATTTGAATTTTCGCACACATTCTGCAACATTACCATGATTTTCAAAGTAATGTCGCAATATTTCCCAGCGTTGTTCAAGCGTATACACAACCATATTCGTTCAGCGGAAGGATAAAACTAATTATCTGTCAAATCAGACATGAGCTAAGTGTTACCATTCACGAAATAAGCACTAGTTGAAGAAAAAAAACGTTAGATGGCGGACCCTTTATATTTTTAAAATACCGAAAAAATAACTTTTAAAAAACAGTTATTTTTTTTACCAATTTTGTCAGATGTATCAAAATGTTTGTAGTAAAATATGATAAGTTATTTTTAAAACATTGTTAGTTATTTTTACTGCATTTGTGAGTTGTTTTTCAACAGTTAAAACTAACTAAATAAATATTTTGGCGGTAATTACATTTGACGCCTTTTTAACGACAGTGACCTTTGTTTTAACTGCCATTTACAGTAGTTTGTACTGACAAACTATCATTTTCCGCTATAGGTGCAAAGTCAATTAAAATATTAATTGATATTATCAATTTCGTTATTAAAACACGCTTTTAATTTTTTTCTTCATATACATTAGGGTTATAACCAAATTTTTGTCATAGTACCACGAGTTGGGCAATGTTGTATTTTCAAACGAAAAACATTATTTTGGTTGATTTTGCAAAAAGAAAACTTCACCCACCAAATTGATTTTCTAAATCAATGGAAATTTTTTTTGTAACATGTTATTTAATTTCATATCATAAGGTATATATAAACATTTCAGTTATTTCTTTGCGATAACGGTATTTAAGTTATTCCGGTAATGGTATTTTAGCGGTAACGGTAGATTAGTTATTTCGGTAAGTTGAAATGGTTTTGCCTGTCATTCCTGATATAAAATGGTTAAAATTAAATAAAATTTTTGCGTATGCCAAAATGAGGACTTAAATTTAGTTAAATCTAAATTAGAAAAAAAGCGTTTTACATTTATTTTTTTTTTTTGTTAAAATTAAAAAAGAAATCTCGCGGTTGGAGTTAAACTTTCCTCTAATTGTTAATTACTTTTCCATAGTATATAAAACAAAATGAAAATTATTAAAAATTAAAATTTAAAACTTCATCGCTGTTGGTGGGCAAACTTTTTTGATGCCAGCGAAAAAGTAAAAACGTATTTCTTCATATTTTTTATGGTTTATTCGACTTATACTATGCCAATTTTGATATTTTCAAAAAATCTTAAAATGTTACATATATCCCTAATATACATTAGAGCGACTCAAGTTGTATGGAAGCGAAATTCGTGCAAGGTGTTCCCCCCCTCAAAATGAACATTGGTATTTTTTATGATGACATCTAAAATATTTCGGCTCTAGCTTTGACCTCTCGTGAGCTGGACCATATTGAAAAAGGGTCCATTTTTGCATGTTTTGTTAATTTAAGAATCTGTTTCCTTACCAACATATACAATATGGGTATCATAAGAAAGGTTTTTTTAAGGCGCTTCCAACTGTATATACAATTTGTCCAAGGACGATCATCCATGTCCTTTTTTTAAGGATATTCTGTAAAAAACACGGTTTTTGAATTTTTTGTTGGGGGTTGTTTTTAATAAAAATGCCAAATTAACATATTTTAATCTTTAGTCGATTTAATGTTCTCAGCTTTTTTTGAAATTCGTGCTAGTTCGCGTTTTGACAAAAATGCAATGGGATGGTAACTCTTCGTTTTAAATAGGGCAATATGGGTATCAAATTGTTTCTTTTGCCAAGTACATCATCTTTGTATGTAAATAATTTAGATTTTTGCAAATTAGATGCATTTTACACGGTGCTCTGGAATATATATAAATGCAATTTTGTGGTAACTCTAATATGAAAGCGGATTTAGTTTCTTGATCATGTATGGATGAAAATAGGACTTAAGAAAGAAAACAAAATGATGCACGACTTTTTGGAGGCATATTTTTTTCGCAAATTAAAAAAAGAAAATGCCGCCAAAAAGTCGTGGATCATTTTTTTTATTCTTACCATCCCATTGCATTTTTGTCAAAACGCGAACTAGCACGAATTTCAAAAAAAAGCTGAGACCCGTATTTAATTAAATCGACTAAAGAGTAAAATATGTTAATTTGGCATTTTTATTACAAACAACCCCGAACAAAAAATTCAAAAACCGTTTTTTTTTACAGAATATCCTTAAAAAAAGGACATGGATGATCGTCCTTGGACAAATTGTATATACAGTTGGACGCGCCTTAAAAAAACCTTTCTTATGTTACCCATATTGTATATGTTGGTAAGGAAACAGATTCTCAAATTAACAAAACATGCAAAAATAGACCCATTTTCAAAAAGGTCCAGCTCACGAGAGGTCAAAGCTGGAGCCGAAATATTTTAAATGTCATCTTAAAAAAGTCCAAGGTTCATTTTTAGGAAGCTACATCGAGCACTTTTTTTTGGTGAGTCGCTCTAATATACATATTTGGATTTATAACATAGTGGCATTAGGGTTAATTAAATCCTTTCAAATAGGTAAAAGAATGTTTAACAACTAAAAAGTATGAATTTTAATAGAGGGTGAGTTTTAAATCCAAAATGAGGACAGCGGATTTGTTTTGTTTTTTTAAAGAACTAATGCTTACAAGAGGTAGTACGTACTATTATAGGACAGTCTTTGAAATATCTAATAATGTATACTTAATCTTGTAAATAATACTACATTTGTACTAAAACCAAAAATTAATAGTTTTTAAAAACTTGTCAAATTCCATATAAATTTTAAATCAAAAACTAGAAGTTTTCAAAAACTACTAGTTTTTGGTTGTAGTATAAATGTGGTATAAGGTTAATTAAAATCTAAGTATTCAAAATCTTAATAAGTACTTGCTTTTTGTATTATTAAAAACTTTTTTTGTATAAAGCAAACTGATGCTTATAAAAGAAAATTTGTGATAACCCATGCAAAGTGCGGCATGAAAAAACAAAATTGAAAAGTAGTTCAGCCATTTAATTTGGTTGGATTATAAACAAAATCTCCTTTTTATTGTTGAATTTAGCTTCGATTGAGCTCTTAGGAGATACGTCATGAACAATTGAGTACACTCAAAAAAGTTTTACAGTATAATCTACTAAAAATGACAGTTAAAACAACTGTAAATTCAGTTAAAAAGGCGACAAAGGTAATTACCGTTAAAATAACTACAAATGTAGTTACCCTGCGGGAAATGAAGGGTCGATTGATCCAAAGTGGTAATTCTGTGATATATGATTGGGGAGCACGTCACGAAACTGGTGAAACCAAAATTGTGGTGCACCAAAAAGTGTTAATTTGGGTGAAATGTCCTATCACGTGATTATAGTTATGGTGACAAAACATTCACTGGTTGGTTCCAGATATATCACGTAACTGGAGAAAAAGTACTGAAGCAACTAGGGTCGTTGCAGTTGAAGTTGCTACTGGCCATTGAACTGGTTGAAAACCGTCAGCAGAGGATAAAAACATGGCAATTAGTACCGAAGAATGCAGTTTCTTGACTGCTGCAAAGTGGACACAACACTGAAGGAATTTTTTATGTACCGACTTTGTGACAGTAGAAATGAAAATGTAACACTCCACTGGTTTAAAATAACTGAATACAGAACTGTTTAGACAGTGACCAAGTTTGTAAGATATGGCTATTTCTCGCCAATCGTAGCAATCTTAGAACTCGTTTGGCAAGGTAATTTTCGAAATGCTGACTGGCGATTTTTCGAGTGAATGGCGATTTTACACATAAAATATCGCTACGAAAATACTATCACCAGAATATGATTGATTGCACAACTTATTCAAAAACTTGAAACACTTTACAAGAATATAAATTAAAACTTCAAAATTTCTGCATATCGGTTTCGAAATATCTTGTTTAGATATTTAACAAGATTTTTGGTAACGATTTTTTATGTCTAAGTAATTGGCGATTTTTAAGAATTTCTTTGGGAACAAAATTGAAACTGAGTATATATTTTGTTGCTTTGCTTTATAAGTTATATATTAAATTTGTGCTGAATTGTTGCAGCTCCTTTTTAAGATATTATTGTGAACTAGAATTATAATGCAGCATACAAAATTAATATGTTCATGAAGTGCTTTTTGGAAGTGTTGGCACATAAAAATTAGTAGAAATTGTTTGATAATACCAATGATAGCAAATAAAGAAAAAACTTGCAAAAAATCTATATTTTGAACATCCGAACTTTTTGACTAGTTATAGTTATAGTTTTTTGTTTGGGTATAGACAAAATAAACTAATTTTTGTTGTGGCTTTTTGAACAGGTGGTATGACACGCTGTTTTGCATAAGTGCAGTGACTGGTTCCGGACGGGCTATTTATCAACCCGTACACACTCTGAATTAAAAGTGGCAGGTTACTTGCTAATTACTTTTCGCATGCCCGGCGTCATATACCCCTTAGACCTGCGCAGTGATACGTCGCAAAACTATTCCATTCAAACTACACCTATAACAGAACACATTGCTCTTAATATGTAACTAGTTTTCCTTCAAAAATTATTCTCCAGTTCTTCGATACGTGCACTTACACCAGTCACGTGATAATTTTTTAACCACTGGTTCTGTTGCATGTCACATAAATCCTAAAATGGTCATACTCTAACACTACCTACTTCTAACTTGTCCCGTAGCATATTCATTTCAGTCGGTACGGTGATAGGTTACCTTGGTCAAGTTATTCGCCACGTCACACATTGCTCCACAGGTAGCAATTGTCACCTCCTATGACAAGCCCATGTTAAAAGTACCGGTCACTTTCATATAACAGAACTTGGACTGGTTCATA
This sequence comes from Delia radicum, assembly GCA_021234595.1. NCBI lineage: Eukaryota > Metazoa > Arthropoda > Insecta > Diptera > Anthomyiidae > Delia > Delia radicum. The sequence goes on along the minus strand of CM037855.1, from coordinate 38,722,683 downwards.
CACACAAAGTTCTAGTCACGTGACCATACCAATGACTGGTCCATTTCCCGCAGGGTATTTTTAACGGTTGAAAAACAACTTACAATTGCAGTATAGCTAACAATGTCGTAAAAATAATTGACAATTTTTAAATACAAAAATTTTAAAAAAACTGTAAAAATTGGTAAAAACTACAGTTTTTTAACAGTTATTTTTTTCGGTATTTTAAAAATATTTTTTAATACAAAAAAATTGATTTCTTTCAATTACAATAAAAATGTTGTATTTCCTACATTCTAGTTAAAATTGCATAAGGTACTCCAGTTATAACGTTTTTTATGCATTGGAAATACAATGAAACTTTCTAATTATTATTTGCAAACTATAAGCATATCAATAATAACAAATATAAACTAAATTAGAATTTTTAAAAACTCTACATAATCTTATATTTTTAAATAACTAACAAAATTAATTGTTTAATGCAATATTACTGTTTTGGTAGTTGTTTACTAAAATAACTGCTTAAAACAACTGTTAAAAAATTCAGTAATTTTCTTGAGTTGTTTCTTAAAATAACTGTCAAAATAGATGTTTTGTGATATTTCATATTCAAAACAACTGTAATTGCAGTTAAAAACAACTACTACTGATTACTACACAAACAAATGTCATATGTTTTTAAAATTTTTTGGTTAATTGTAAAACTAGTTTTTACTTCCTTTAACTAAAAAGAGATATAAATTATCAAAATCGGCTGTACAGTTATGAAATAGTGAGCATTTTACCTTACAATGGACTATTTGATTTAGACATTTTCCAAACGCCCTCAAAAAATGTTTTTAGCTTTTATTAGTTTATTTTTGTTAAATGTGTAGTATAATATGTATATCGTTGCAAAGCTTTTTGAAATTCACGTTATCAAATGGGGTTTATAGTATATAGTTATAAAAAAATCTGTAAAAACACACTAATTTCACAAAATTTTGTATGGGAGTATGTCTCAAAACTGAGATATTAAAAATTATTTTTACATGACAGTAATGTATTTTCAAAAATATAAAGTTTGATACACAGTTGCCGCCCGGAGCCAAAATAAAATGCTTCGGGAAACTTCGTATTAAATCCAAACGCGCACGAATATCGAAAAAATAAAAATACTTGTCCACTTAAACTTAATAGAGAATAATAAATGCCAGTTTGGACGTGAACCGACTATACCATCCAAATTTAGGTGTGTTTTTCAATATCACGAAAAACTGAGCATGCTCGGAAATGCTACTATATACCGATTTAAATATAGTTTATTTAGAAGAACTATGAAAAAACCGCAAAAAACAGAAAATTTGGTCATTTTTGACCCCACTTTTTAACCCCTAAATGTGAGATTGGGCAGCTAAAAAAAAACACTGGTCTTTTATATTTTGATTCTTTTTAACTTAATCAAATTTCTTCGCAATCGGCTGGAACCCATGAACGGACTCTACTTGTAAGTAACCTTTTTCTTCCGCTAAATAATGCAATAATATAGCGACTTGTTTAAAATTTTGTGTCAAAATGGTGGGAATAGAGGAATGTTACAACCAGTTACATGAGAATTTTACCAGTAGATCTTAGACTAGGTTCACACACGGCAATTATAATTGCGCAATTCTTGAGTTTATAGAAGAGGGAGGGAAAGAGAATGATAGGGGGTACAGACTTGCCCGTACTCCAATTCCGTTTTGTTTTGTCATCCGCAATTTTCAACACTGCAGGTTGATATACGAAAATTGCTGAAACAAACTTTTCCTGTGTGGACACAAAAGCAATTACAAAGAAGAATTGAAGAAAAATTGCGCAATTATAATTGCCGTGTGTGAACCAGGACTTAATGAACCTAATACTTCGTTTCCACTTACATGTTTTGAGCAAAATGTATGTTTTAAGCAAAACATATGCTTCGGTGAAAAAAAATTTATGGATAAACATGGGCAAAACATGTTTTGTTTCAAAAAATGTTCAAAACACCTACAGTGGAAACGTAGCCTTATACCATGTTTCCACTTAAATGTTTGAGCAAAACATGTATTTTGGTGAAAAAAAAATGTATGAGAAAATATGTACAAAACATGTTTTATTGCAAAACACGTTTAGTGGAAACACGAAATTCTGTAGAGAATATAAATTTAAGAGCCACGTATTTTTTTAGCTGCCCAATCTCATGTTTAGGCGTTATGCTATGTTTAAACAGGATGTGTTTTGGACGTGTTTTTTGAAACAAAACATGTTTTGTACATGTTTTCGCATACATTTTTTCTCAACAAAACACATATTTTGCTCAAATCATGTAAGTGAAAACACAGTTTTACTAAGTGGGGTCAACAATTAGCCCATTTTACGTTTTTCGGTTTATTTCGTTCTATTTAAAGTAACTATAGACAAATTTTGTATTAATTGAAGACGCATTCACTGGTGTACAAATTATACCTAAAGAATTCTCAGTTGTTTGTGTAGTAATCAGTAGTAGTTGTTGTTAACTGTAATTACAGTTGTTTTTCTAAAAAATAATAATAAACAACTATTTTTACAGTTATTTTAAAAAACAACTGAAGAAAACTACTGTATTTTTGTGCAGTTGCTTGAAATCCGCTGTTTTATTATTTTTTTTTTTTAAACAACTACCTAAACAATAGTTTTGCAGTAATCAGTTAATTTTTGTTAGTTATTTAAAAATAGAAGATTATATAGAGTTTGTAAAAAATCTCATTTAGTTTATATATATATATTTTTTTTTTTTTTATATGTTCAGAGTTTACAAATAATAATTAGAAAATCTCCAATGCATTAATACGTCATAACTGAAGTACTGTTTGTAATTTTGACTTTGCATTTTAATTAGGATGTAGAAAATATATATTTGTAATCTAATTAAAAACAAATATTTTTCTGTATTTAAAAATATTTTAAAAATGTTAAAATATAAATGTTGAAAAACAGTAGTTTTTACTCATTTTTACAGTTGTATAAAAAATGTTGTGGAAGAAAATTGTCAGTTGTTTTTACTACATTGTTAGTTGATTTGTTAGTTGTTTTTCAACGGTAAAAAACTACATTTTTAGTTATTTTAAATATAAACAGTTTGCATCTTCATATTAGTGAGTTGTTAATGAGCCATACTTTGCCCCAAGAGCGTTGTTTGAAATTGTATAAGAAATAAAAAAATACTGCTCAAGGTAGAGAGAATGCAATTAACCGTCTGTGTATATTTGCACCGTGTGCAAATGACCATCGTGAATGCCCTCAATGTTTCGCAGGGCGGGGGACAGGTGGCATAATTTGGATACCTGTAGGACCGCGAGACTTACGTGGCCCAACTACGGCCTAGTGCGTACTAACTCTCCTGAGCAGGAGCTGGAGGGATGTCTCGAGGCTGACGGCTGTTCTGACCGGTCACTGGCTGATTGGTAGGCATGGCATTAGACTTGGGATTGTACGCGGTTCGCATTGTCGCAGCTGCGGCATACCGGGCGAGGAGGAGACTGTGGAGCATCTTCTCTGCGATTGTCCGGCGCTGCAGAATATTCGACTCCGGATCTTGGGTGACCATATACTGGACGACCTCTCGGTAATATCACGTGTGGGATTCGGTGATCTCATACGTTATCTTAACCGAACGGGGTGGGTCTAGTACTCCGGATACCAGTTCCTTACGGGTAGTGTGGTCTCTTCAAAACGGAGTCGCTTTTTGACTCTACTTGATGCTCACGAGTAGCGTGAGCTGCCACTTAAACCAACCAACCAACCAGCCCTCAATGTTTAAACTTTGTGTACACTGCATAAATTGCAGCAAAACAATAATGAAGTATTTTTTTTTAATTTTTGTACACAAAATATACTGCATGGCGTCAGTTTACTATTCGTTTGACCCACTGACCATTTTTGCATAAATTTAGTTAGTTATGGATTATATACATATATATTGTAAATATATTCTTTCTAATTCTCGATATCTTGTAATATATCATAGATATTCAGAATAGACTTTGTAGTAAATCCGCAATTTTAACGTTTAATAAACATTGGTTTGGTTTGGTATATTTATGCAGTAAATTTTGTATACAAAAATTAAAAAATATATACTTAATTTTTGTTTTGCTGCAATTGATACACTGCATACAAAAGTTTAAAATATTATTTCATTATTGTTTGGCTGCACTACCAAAACTACTAGCGTAAAATCAAAACAAAACAGAGAACTGATGATAGACGTCAAAATATATGGTTGTGTATCATAGAAAGTCATATTAAAAAAAAGTTGATGTGGAGCACAAAACAAGAATATTTATTTTTCGTAAGAACTTAGTAACTTTTGATTTAATGAATATAAAATTATTAAAGTTTATAGTTTTGTTTACAATATATGATACAAGTAATGGAAAAAACAAATATTTATTAAGTAGAGTTTAACAAAAATTAGTGTAAACATTTTTTATCGTTTTTCTCGAATTCGACTTTTTGGTGTATAGGTCAAACCAGTAATAAGATGACGATATATCAATTTTTAAAAATATGAATCGTTTCTGCAAACTAACATTGAAAGCCCCTATTCATTTAATTATCTTTACCCAACACTTGTCACAATAACACTAAAATATGGCCAAAAATTTGTACACTCTGACTTGCATATCCCAGCACTGATTGTTTAACAATACAAAATGTTAAGAAGAAGCATTGCCAAAAAACATCTGTTCATGCTAAATTTAACAAAAAGCTAAAAACTGAAATGTCATCCACTGCTGCAGAAGAAATTGGTAAATTTAATGAAAAATAAATAGAAAAAACTACTAAATTAAGTTATGAAATTGTGTAATTTACATAAATAATAGTTATAGAGTTTTTATATACAATTTACTTGAATTTTAAATTCCTTTGTTAACTTTTTGTAGAATTATTAGAACGTGTCCTTTTACGTTTGGGTTGTGCCGATACCGATGATAAGTTAGAATCATGCGTTGGACGTTTCCTAACACCGGTAATATTAAAAATTACCTCACCACATGATAATGTGAGGAATAAGGTAAGGAATTCGTGATTTCTGGTAATATATGAAATAATTAAAATAACATGATTCACTTGCTCTTGTTTTTTTTTTTTTTTTAGGTCGTAGAAGTATTGACTCACATCAAACGTCGCTTAACTTCTAGACCTCTGGTTCAAATACCAGTGGAAGCTTTAATTGATCAGTATAAACTTTCGGCAGATTCACCATTTTTACAAAATTTTGCAATTATATTTATAACTATGGGTTATCCACGTTTAAATTTGGAACAACGTACTTCTTTGGCGGCTAAAGTTGTGTGTTGTGAGGAAAAATTGGAAAATTATCAAGATAAGTAAGGAACTGCATCTTAATTTGTATTGCTATCACAAAATTTGTACTTATGAAACTATTGACCCTATAGAGACAAGTTTTTTCTAAAGAAACCCCCGAAGATTATGATTTCAAGGACTATTTTCTATATAGTTTTAGATTTAGAGAACATTTTTCTTAAGAAAAACTCTAAAATCTTAACTATTTTCATTTACAATAAAACGTTTGGATCCTGAGGACTTTTTTCTTCAAAAAATCTAAATATTAACAATAAGTTTAACTTTTGAAACCATTGTTCTCATAAAGGCAACTTTTTTCTAAAGAAACCTCTTAATATTTGATTTTAGGAGCTGGTTTCTTAAATTTTTTTTTAAGAAAAACTCAGATCTGAAGAATTTTATTCTACAGAAATTTTTTAGATCCAGAGGACTTTTTTGATATTAAAAATTTTTAGACTAACAAGTAGTGTCTGGATTCTTTTGGATTTTGATCAAATCTGGACATGTAATAGAGTTTGTTCGAACATTAATGTAAAAATACCAGAAAACGTGAAACGGGATAATTTTTTAACCGACTTTTTCGACCTTTAACGTTAACTTAAGTACACCTTTTAAATATTTTCGCCTTTAAATTTGGGTGACCCAGAATATCTACCTTGCAAGACTTTTCTATAGAAAATCGTCTCAAATTCACGATAATTTTTTAATTTTTTTTTAATCTTTCGTATTAAAAAACTAAGATTTTTAGACATTTTAAAATGGAAACGCCCTTAGATTCCTATTCTACAGAAAAACTCCCAAATTCTAAAGGCTTTCCAAAAAAAAAATTACAAAATCTAGTACCTTTTTATTGATTAACGTAAGATAATTTAAAAAGTATTGCACTTTCTCTATAGTAATCTATTAGTGCCATAACCAAATGCTTGGCATAGTACCACGACAACATATTTGGGAAACATTTTTCTTCATTTCTCAACATAATCTACTTTTAACTCGATAAACTTTTCCCAGCGATATCTAATAGCTTCGATACTCTGTTTTATGGTAAGCATTGTGTAGCTCCATAAAATATCCATCAACCGCAGACTCTACCTCTTCATAGTTGGCAAATGTTTTACCACCTAGCTATTTTTTCAAGTTTGGAAATACAAAATAATTCGAGGGAGCTAAATCTGGCGAATAAGGGGCTTGATGAAGCAATTCGAACTTTAATTGATTGATTTTGGTCATCTCTATTGAAATATCTTTACGACACTCTTTTTGTTCTATTGTGATCAAGCGCTGCATCCATCTTGAGCACAACTCTCTCATCTCCAATTTTTTGGTTAATATGCGATGTATAGCACTTTTTGAAATGCCCATCAAAAATTCTAAGATTCTTAAATAAAAAATAGAAAAGTTCTCAGACCCTGAGAACTTTTTCTGTAAAGAAAAATTCTTAGATTCTGATGACTTTTTCTGTATAGGAAAATTCTCATCTTCTGAGAACTTTTTCTGTATAGGAAAATTTTCAGATTCTGAGAACTTTTTCTGTATGGAACTTTTTTTTTCTGTATAGAAAGATTATCATATTCTAATTACTTTTTCTGTTCTCAGTTCTCAGTTCTCAAAAACTCAGATTCTGAGAACTTTTTCTGTATAGAAATAACTCTACAGACTGTATAGAAAAACTCTCAGATTCTTAAAAAGTTTTTCTGTATAGAAAAACTACCAGATTCCAAGTACTTTTTCTGTATAGAAAAATTCTCAGATCAAAAAGATTTTTCGCTATAGAACTTTTTTTGTACAGAAAAATTCTCACATTCTGAGGACTTTTTCCACATAGAAAAATTCTCAGAATTCTGAGGACTTTTTCTATATAGAAAATTGTGCCTAGGTAGGATAGTTGGTTCGATTCTCACCAGAGGCACTAGTCTGTTTCGCTGCAACGAGCCGAAATCCATAGTAGCTAATGCTCGGTTAGAGTAATAGGATATAATTTGTAATTCTATGATTATGATTAATATATAGAAAAATTCTCACATTCTGAGGTCTCTGTATAGAAAAATTCTCAGATTCTAAGGACTTTAAAAGAAATCTTAGGACATTTTATGTATAGAAAATTTTAGAGTTTTTAAAGAAAAAATATAGAAAATTTTATAGACTCTGAGGACATTTTTCGCACAAAAAAATTTTAAAATCTGAGGACTCTTTCCCTATATAAAAATTCTTAGATTCTAAGTTCTTTTCTTATACAAAATTCCTAGATTCAAAGGACTTCTTTCTCATTAAAAACTGTTCTGCTTCTGAGGACTATTTCGTTTAAAAAATAATCGAACTGTGTTAGAATTTTTTTTAGATTTTAAAGATTTTTTCTTAATGAAAACCCCCCCAACATTTGAAGAACTTGAAAATTAATTGTATTTTATTTTTCCTTAGGTTATTTATGTTAATTTTAGCTGATTTAAATGAAATGAAATTTCCCGATGATCCAGCTAAACGTAAAGATGTTTTAAAATTAGATGAGAAACCTAATATAAAACGTAATTTTCTATCACTGCTGCAAGATGTTTTACTACTGCCCTATGGTGTTACTCAAGATCAAGATGTTCCGCCAGGCATGAGTCCTTATTCTTTTAAAAGGGTTATAGTTAATCATTGGAAAGCGGAAGATTTGGAAAATGTTAGTAATAATTAAAAAAAGTAATTAAAGGCCAAACACTCTTTAAACCCATATTTTATTTATAGATCAAAAAGGGCATAGTACGTTTGATATGCTCCGGTACGTTTAGCGACATTGATGTATTCATTTTATTGGTATTGGCCTCTTCGGATACCCGCTTTAGTGTGGCTACACCGGCCATTGCTGAACTTAGTAAAGTTTGCACCATATTGGAGTTTACAGATCCTCAAGTTACTATGCCTTTGTACACATTATTTTCGGGTAACAATTCCGCAGTGGCAGAACGTAAATCTACACCCTGTTGTGCTAGGGTTAGGCAAAAATTATTGTTGTATCTTATTAAATGTCGTGGTAAGGGCATAAGTGTTCCCAAAGGTATTCAGGTAGTATTTGAGGGATTATTTGGCACTAATACCAGTCAAAAATGTAAAGTTTTATCTTTGCAATTTGCCGAGAATTTAATAAAAGAGTAAGTGTAAAAAAAACTCTTTAAATCACGAATTTTAATTAAAAATAAACTTTTTTGAATATTTTTAGTGGCCCTACTGATATTATTACAAAAGTCTCCAAAGTTCTTTTAACTGGCTTTACAAAGTTGGTAGGCAAAGAATCGAATGAGCCAAATGATGTACAAAATGCAGCCTATTCGGCATTGGCACAACTTTCGCGCACTTGTCCCTCATCCGTCAATCAGGATTTAAAAGTTGTTCTTTCCTATTTTAATCATTTAACCAATTCAACACCCGAATTACATAGCTCTATAAGAGAGGCTTTGGTGGCCATGGCTCCTGCCTTTGCTTGGAAAGCTAAAGAAGATCAAGGTTCATCGGAAGAAGTACAATTAAATGGCCAACAACATTTGCTGTTAGCCATGTTATCCGACAATGCAGAATCTAAATTACATATTGTACAAAATGTTACCAGTATTTTCATAACCACTTGTTATCCAGAATATTATGCTCCAGCTAGATATTTATTGCTACTTATAGCAGGAGAACGGTTAGCTTTTTTTTAATTATTATAAAATTATTACAAATCTCAAATATTCTTTATTTCTTTTAGTAATTCTTTGCGTGAAAATGTTACTTCTTATTTATATGGTGTTTCCAAAAAAGATCATATTAACTATAATATGCTGTCCTCCATAGAGTTTCCCTCGGAATCCGATAAAGATTTTAATAAACTTACCTCGGAGCAAAGACATGTGGTATTGCCTAGTTTTAAAGCTATGATGCGTCATATTAATGAAACTTCTCAGAAACGACTTAATAAGAATTTGACAGTGGTAGTAGGACGTACGAAATTACCATTCACTTTGGAAGTTTATGAAGAGGTAAGTTTTTTTAATAAATTTTTCTTATATTTACTATCAACAGATTTGAAGGATTTTCTTCTATAGAAGCAAGAAGAGCCTTTTCTATATATAAAAGAATTTTTTCTGATTTTTATTTTCGATTTAAAATTCCTTAGATTTTGAGCACTTTTTCTATTAGAAAATTTCTCAGACTTTAAGAAGAAAAATTCTTAAATTTTAGTAATTTTTGGCTGTTGAAGAAATAGTACTGAAAATCCTTAAACTTCGAGGAATTTGTGATATATAATACTCAAAAAAATCCTTTTTCTTATAGCAAATCATTCGATTCTAAGGAATTTTTGCTATAGAAAAATCTTTAAATTCTCAGAAAATTTTCGATAGAAAAATGCTCTGATTCTAAGAACTTTTTCCAAAGAAAACACACTAGTGGTAATATTTTTTTCAAAAAATCTTCAGATCCTTAAAACCTTTTTCTATAAAAAATTAGATATTGAGAACTTCTTTTATAGAATAACTCAACGGTTGTATGAACTTTTTCTTATAGAAAAATTCTCAGATCAAAAAACTTTTTCCTATAGAAAAGTAAATTTTTTCTGATTTTGAACTTTTAACTATAGAATAATTTTTGTATTATAAACACTTTTTTATAGAAAAATTCTCCGATGAGAAATGCTAAGATTCTGAAAACTTTTATCGTATAGAAAAATCCTCAGTTTTGTAAAACTTTGTCCTTTAGAAAAACTCACAAGTTAGAACTTTTTTCTATAGAAAAAAACGTAAGATTCGTAGAATTTTTTCTATAGTAAAATCTTTAGATTCGAAATATGTTTTCCTATATGAAAATATTCGGTTTCAGAGTTTTTTCTATAGAAAAATCCTTAGTTCCTCATAGAAAAATTCTTGAGTTTCGCGAACTTTTTTCTATAGAAAAAACCTAAAAATTCTAAAAATTTTCTAAGATTATAAGAACATTTGTCCTAAGTTTTTCTCAAATTCTAAATAAAATTTCGAAAAGAAAATTCACTGATTTTTTTAATTTTTTCCAGTAGAAAAATACTTTTCAAACTTTTTTATGTAGAAAACACACAGAGTCTGATATATTATCTTTATAGAACAATTATCATATTTGGGAACATTCATTTCAATAGAAAAATCCTTAAATTTTTAAAATTTTCCATAGAAAACTACGCATATTATGAAAACGTTTCCTTTGGGAAATCCGTTGATTTTAAAGAATTTTTAAAAAGTCCTTTAGTTCTTAAGAACTGCTTCTGAAGAATAACATTTAGATTCTGAAATACTTTTCCTTTAGAAAACGCTTTATCTTTTCTATAGAAAAATCAAAAAATTAAGAACTTTTTCCTGAGATGTTTTTACAATAGAAAATTATCAAATTCTAAGAAGTTCTCCGATTCTGAGAACTTTAACCTGTAAAAAATTCACAAATTTTAAAATCTTTTCCTTATATAACAATTGTAAAATTCTGGGAACATCTTTCAGTTGAAAAATCCTTAAATACAGAAATTTTTCTATAGAAAACTGTTCAATTTTTTGGTTTAAAAAAAGTGGCAAAAAGAAGCACTTCAGATAATATAGACTTGTCTAAAGAACAACTTTATGATTCGAAAATATTTTTCCTATAGAAAAACATTCAGTTTCTGCAGACTTTTTTGTATAGAACAACCTTCCGACTCTAAAGATTATTTGCAATGAAATCCTTTAGATTCTAAATACTTTTTCATATAAATATATTTAGGTTTTGAACAATTTTCCTTACAGAAAACCCTTGAGATTCTAAAGACGTTATCATACAGAAAATCTTAAAATTCTAAAGGCATTTTCCAATAGAAAAATCTTTAAATTCTGAAAACATTTTTCTTTAGAAAATCCTCAGGATCTAAAAACTGTGGACACCTAGAAAATTCCTCAGATTTTGTGATTTATTTTTTTTACTCCAAAGTCCTCAGATTCAGAGAACAATTTTTTATTAAATCCCCATTTCTATTTCTCTTTAGATCTTAGATTACTTGCGCATATGTTTATGGTATTCAGCCGGTGCCCGCTGTGCTCCAGGTGATGCTAAATATTTTCAAAAACTTAAGAATTACATAAAATGTAACTATGAAGAATCGGATAATAATGAATTACATCAATATTTATTATTTATACAAAGAAGTGTTGAAGCCAAAAGAAGTAGGTTAACATACGAGTATTAGAAATAATTGTTAAACTTTCTTTAATATTACTTTTCGTTTTTCTTAAGATGAATCTAATTTGTTATGTTTATATGATTTACTAAATGCTACACCGGAGCTATTATGTAAATCTCAAATGCATTTATTGGACCCTTTATGCAACTCTCTCAAAGATGTAACCGAAGTTATGCGTATTAATGTATCGCAAATAGTTGGAATATTATGGGCCTACGGTTGTGATGAAAAACAATTTGATTCCCAGGTGATAGATAACAAGTTTATTATTGCTTAAAATTTTGATAAATTTAATATATAAATCTGTTTTTTGCTTTTAAGATTACCGAGTGTCTAGTAAGTTTGCCACAAAAAAGTTTGGAACATAAACATGGTTGGCTTTTGGTATTAGGTCATGCCTTTAGTCGTTTTATACGTCACACTAAAGAATCGAAAATTGATAAGGATTTCCAAAAATGGTCACAATTTGTTGATGCCATTAAAGTTATTGGTAGGTTTAATTTAAATATTTTATCTTCTAGACTTAATTTTCTATTTTTAAATTTCTATTAGCTGAAATATTGGTAAAAGGTCTTCAGGATTTATTAATATCGGCTGCCGTTAAATGTTTTTCCATGATTGGCAAATATACGGAAATTCCTAATGCACAATTGGAAATAACTTTTAAAAAGTCGGACGAAGAGGATGAAGATGAGGATATGACTGAATATAGTAAGTGTTAATATAAAATATTTAAACATTATTTATTCTGAATGCGCTACATAATTTGTCTCCTTTAAGCCGCTACTGGTTCCACCAAGTTCTTTATATTCACAATCGTTCATAAACTATTAATAAGCTCCTCGGTACGCGCTAAAATTCGTAGTGAAGCTGCCAAATGTTTGGGTAATCTAGCGATAGGTGATGGACAGTACTTTACCCAACGTAATTTGGATAAATTCTTAGCAATGGTAAAAATTCAAAAGGATGCTGCTCTTAATATTGCGATATCAGATGCTTTAGCTTCTACCTTGTGCGGCTATGATGTTTGCGAAGGTTCACCCGAAGAAAACTTTGTCAATAGCTACTGTAATGATGAGGCTTTTGAAAAATTCCTTAATGCTTTAATACGTTTAGTAACTGAACCAAATCCTCATGCTCGGCAGGCTTGTTCGGTTTGGTTGTTGGCTGTGGTAAAGCATTGTAGTTATCGACCGGCAGTGCTCAAGCAAAAACAAATGCTACAATACGCTTTTACAGAATTGTTGTCAGATGATAGTGGTAAGTAATTACAACAGATAAAGAAATTCTTTCAGATTCTGAAGAAATTCTTAGGAATTCTGAGGAATTATACGTATAGAAAAACTCTGTCTCTCAATACTTTTCCGTAAAGAAAAGTTTTCAGATTCTAAGGACGTTTTCGTATAGAAAAATTCTCAGAAACTGGAGTACTTTTCATATAGAGATTATGGTAACTTTTTCATACAGAAAAATTCTCAGATTCTGATTACTTTTTCCTACAGAGAAATTCTAAGATTCTGAGAACTTTTTTCTATAGACAAATTCTTAGATTCTGAGGACTTTTAATTTAGAAAAATTCTCACATTCTGAGGACCTTTTTTATAGAAAAATTCTCAGATTCTGAGGACCTTTTTTATAGAAAAATTCTCAGATTCTTAAGACTTTTTCTTATAGAAAAATTCTCAGATTCTGAGGATTTTTTTCGTATAGAAAAATTCCTAGATTTAGAAGACTTTTTTGTCTAGAAAAATTCTTAGCTTTTAAAGAATTTTTCCTATAGACAAATTCTTAGATCCTAAAGACTTTTTCGTATAGAAAAGTTCACACAATCTTAGGACTTGTACTGTACAAAAAAATCCTCAGATGCTGAAGACTGAATTCTGATTACTTTTTCTATAGTTTATATTCTAAGATTCTAAGAACTTTTTCGTATAGAAAACTTCCTAGATTCAGAGGACTTTTTTGTATAGAAAAATTCTTAGATTCTAACCAATTTTTTCTATAACAAATTCTCAGACCCTAAGGACTTTTTCGTTTAGAAAAGTTCTCAAATAAGGATATTTTACGCATAGGAATATTTTCAGATTGTAATGACTTGTATAGAAAGACTGTCAGATTCTGATTACTTTTTCCTATAGAAAAATTCTTAGCTTCTGAGAAATTTTTCGTTTAGAAATATTCACACATTTTTGGGACTTTTTCTGCATAGAAAAATTATCAGATGCTAAGGACTTTTTTGTTTAGAAAAAATTTCAGACAGGACTTTTTCTTAAAGAAAAATTTTTGTATGAAAAAAATCTTAGATTCTGAAAATTTGTTCTTATAGAAAAGTCTCAGTTTCTAAGCCCGTTTTCTTATGATTTTTCCAGATTCATTTCGAGTTCTTTTTCGTCCTCAGATTCTGTGGAATTTTTCATATAGAAAAATTCTTAAATTTTAAGACTTTTTCCAGTATAAATTTTCTTTCATTAAATATATTCATTCCAGAATTTGTACAAGATGTTGCTTCACGTGGTTTAGGATTGGTTTATAATCTCTCTGATGCCTCCAGTCAAAATGAATTGGCAAATTCTTTGTTGGACCAACTTATGGGTGGTAAACGTAAAGTTAATAAAGTTAATGAAGATACAGAACTATTTGTAGAAGGCATGTTGGGTAAAACTCCAACTGGGTAAGTATTCAAACAATTTAATTACAATAAAATAATTTAATTTATTTTTACACTTGATTCTTATAGTGGTAACATTACCACCTATAAAGAATTGTGTTCTTTAGCATCTGATCTTAATCAACCTGAAATGATATATCAGTTTATGCAATTGGCCAATCATAATGCTGCCTGGACTAGTAAATTGGGTGCTGCCTTTGGCCTTAAATCTCTATCGAGTGAAACAAAAGCCAAAATGCAACCATATTTAAGTAAAATTATACCTCGTCTCTATCGTTATAAATATGATCCTACACCAAAAATACAACATTCTATGATATCCATATGGGATTCAATTGTCAGCGAACCCAAAGAGGTAGTAGAGCAATTTTATTGGGAAATTTTACGTGAACTCTTGGATAATCTAACATTTAATGAATGGCGTGTACGTATAGCCTGTTGTTTGGCTGTAAGAGATTTACTAAGAAGGCCAAATGGTTTACGTTTGCGTTCGGAGGAGAAAAAATTACAAAATGTTAAAGAAAGTCCACCATCACCATCGAAAAGTAATAAAATGGAAGTGGGTAAGTAATGACAAAATAAAATTTTTATAAACTTATCAGAATTATATAAAAAAACATTTTTAAAACTATAAAGATGGAGAAGTCCCTGAACCAGAGCTAAAAGAATTATGGTCTCAACTATTTAGAGTTATGGATGATATTCATGAAGGTACCAGATTAGCCGCTCAAGGCTCGGCTATGTTTTTAAGCAAGGTTTGTTTGGTTGTCTATGTGAATAAAAATATTTATATAAAATATTTGCCTATTCTCTAATCTTTTAGTTATGCGTTATAGCCGCTTCTGCGGATCATGGCAAATCTGGTTCTGCTGTAGCTTCTTCTATTTTACCATTTCTTCTTGAAGTTGGTGTCATTCATACCGTTGCTGATATACGCAAAATTAGTATTAAAACTATTTCCGAAATGATTGATTCTTCGGGTGCTTTAATAACACCACATTTACCTTCTCTTATACCATGTTTGCTCAAGGCCACTGGTGAATTAGAATCTACAAAATTATCGTATTTATCAACACGTATGGGAGCTGATCTTGATGCTCAAGAACATGTTGATACTTTAAGGGCAGAAGCGGCTAAAACTCATCATACAACTGAGACTACAGCTAAGGTAAGTTTATGAGTTTTTAGAATGTAAAAAAAAATTATATAATCTGATAAGTTTTTCTTAGAGAAAAATGCTTAAAATTTGATATTTGTTGTAAACAAACATGTCCTCAAAATTAAAATACTTTTCTATACAAATAAGTGCTGTAAATTTGGTAATTCCTCTATACAGGAAGAATTAAAGAATTATTTCACAAAGAGTCCCTATTAAAATCAAAGAACTTAACCTAACCTAGAAATATTCCTCATTATCTCAGAATACAAAAACGTTCTCAGGCAATGAAGATATTTTAAAGCAAAATGTCTTTAGAATCTAAAAAAAAAATGTTATATCGAAAAGTTTTCTGAATCTGAGAGCAATAGTTTTTAAAAAATTTTTTGGTGAAATTATATCGACATTTTTCTATTGATTATTAAGATTTTTAGAATAATCTAAAATATTAAATTTTATAGGAAAAAGTCCTCAGCATCTGTGATTAATATAGGAAAAGTTCTTAGAACATGAGAATTTTTCTATAGGAAAAGTCTCAAAAAAAATTTTTTTTATTAAAAAAATATTTTTAGTGTATTCGTTTTGTGGACTATTCAGCTTTGGAAGAAATGACACCAGCCGTCTTGGATCTTATTAAGTCGAGTGTTAATTTGGGTACAAAAATTGCCTGTGCCCATTTTATATGTCTGGTAAGAAAAAGTTTTATTGAAATTTTTAAAGTCTTTTAATGAAAAATCTCGAATTTTAGATCAGTATACGTTTGAGTAAGGAAATGACGCCATTAGTGGGTAAATATTTGGGTGCTTGTTTTATAGGACTTAAAGACCGTAATGCTACGGTCCGTAAATATTATGCCAGTGCTATAGGTCACTTAATAGGCATAGCAAAGGTTGGTGTGAACATCATTTATAACCCGGTTTTATTGAGTTTTATTAAATATGTTGTGTTTTTTTCAGGAACAATCTATACGTAACTTATTTGTCAAACTTGATGAGTTATATATGGAAAATCCTGCTAATCGTTCTGCCGTGTTGGTTATTCAATCAATTAATAAACGTCATAATGAATTGCTCAAGGATTATTTGGATAGTGTTTTACCTTTGATATTCTTTGCCATGCATGAAGAACCAAATGAGGATAATAAGGCCACCATTGAGTTATGGCGTGATTTATGGAATGAAATTAGTTCCGGTGATGCTGGTATACGCATGAATCTTAATGTTATTGTACCCAAATTGGAAAAGTCTTTAAATGATGCTAGTTGGACTCGTAAAGCTCAGGCGGCGAATGCCATACAGACCATAGCGAAACGTTTAAAATCGACCATGGAAGAAAGTGATCGTTTGCGTTTAATATCTTTACTAATCACTGGACTACAGGGACGTACTTTTCAGGGTAAAGAACGTTTGCTAGAAGCATTGGCCGCCTTATGTAAGGGATTAGATCATAAACATGAAATATGTGATCGTATTATTGAGTCGGCCATGAAGGAATGTCGTAAAGAGGAACCACAATATCGTACATTGGTGTTGGCTAGTTTAGGTGATATATTGGAAGAATTAGAACAAGATCGTTTTGAAGAGGTGAGAACATAAAAAAATACAATAACTTTCACACGAAATAAAATCAAAGATATTTTTATTAACAAAATTTTAATTAAATCAAAAATGTTTTCATTTTTGTATTAAAAATACAAAAATAATTTTTTCGGACTTTCCATATTTTCATATCTTTAGTTGAGGTAGAACACTCAAGTTCAACGTCGAATATGATATTGTCAGCCAGTTTATACAGTAAAGCAAACAAAATTCTCGTAAAGTTAGTTTAGGCTTATGTATGTAATGTATCGGTTTGAGTTAAGCCAATCATCGTTTTCTTATTGAGGAAAACTGAGGATTAGGGTGATGCCTATGAAACAACAATTGTATTATCTATTGTGAAAATGATCAAACTTTTTAAAAAGCAACAAATAAAATCTGATATGACAATATCATATTAGATTTTGGACTTGAGATAGAATAATATTCTAACTATATATATGATTTTAATCAAATTTTATGTGTTACAGGTTTATAATATGATTTGGTATTTACTTGATAAAAAAGAAATGCGTAAACTAACCAAATCCGATGATGAAGATGAAAATCCCGATAAAGATTTAACTGCTGATGAACGTAATAAACGTGCAAATATTATCAATAAGCTTAAAGAAACTGTCTGTGAAACATTGGGAAAATCATGGCCCAAAAATTCGTTGGAGACACAAAAAAAATATCAACAATTATTTGCTGAACGTTGTTCCCAATGTCTACGTGATAATACACGTCCTGTGCAAGTTAGTCTTCTTGTTGCTTTAACAAAATTCATCGAACGTTTACAGGTGTTAAATAATGAACATCCCGAAGAAACCGAGGGCAATAAGGAGAAAAAACTAAAGGTGGATTTACAATTGGAACGTGATAGTATAATTGAGAAAATTTCTCAAGATATATTAGCAGCCGTTACTTATGCAGCTGGTAAGTTTGATTAAATTTCAACAAAATTCCTTCTTCACTCCCCTGTTAATTTTTCTTTCCAGGCATACCTCATACTGGCTTAAAAAAGGAAGCTCTTAATATTGTTTTAATTCTAGTTAAACGCCTAACCGAGGCTAAGGATATGAAACATTTAAATTTAATAAGACTTAATTTTGAAGAAAATCTCACTAAATTTCAAAAAGATTCTGCACCAGAAATAAGATGTCGTATTAAGGATATTGAGGAGAAATTTAGCAAGTGTAGCTTTCATGATTATTAAGATATCATTATAATTAATGATTAAAATAACTTATTAATAATAATATTTGTATTTTTTACGAAATGAAATGAAAGTTGGGAAATTATTTGACACATTACACTTATTTATATATTTCTTTCATTAAAATCTTTAAATTGAGAAATTAGGCAACCCTTTAATGGGAATAAACCCCTTTAAATGAACAAACATTTGTTTGTTTTCTAGTGCCTCGCCGGTGTAATTGAATTGTACTCAGAATTGGTTTAATGGTAGCATAGAAGTTTATTTTGTCAAAAGAAATACTTAAATGAGCTGCCGTTTATTTGCTTCGCCCATTGCCACGCCTCTATAACTGCTTTGCATTTGAAGATAGCTTAACAGTAATTTTCGAGCGATTATCCATTATATCCTGCTTTGGTCTCATGTAAGTATACTAAATCGAATTAATTTTCCTTTTTATTTACCGCTAAATAAAAAGTTTAACTAGTTTGTACAGTAGGATTATAACTTTTTCGTTGCGAAAAATCACAGGGCACCACCTTGTGAGCAATATCGTACTGATATTAAATATCGTTTTTTTAAGTCAATTCGGAGCAAAAATCTTCAGCACCGAAAATAATTTCTAAAAGACCTTTTTAACATTTTATTTTAAATTCTATAATCCAATGTGTATATGTGTTTTTGAATGGCGTTAAAATATTTTTATTTATGGTATAAGTACATAAAAAACTATGAAATTTTATGAAAAATGTTACAGTTTTTAAAACTTTTAAGAAAATTAAGTTTGGTATAATTTTTATTAAAAATAAAAATTATGTTTTTTCGACCTTTAATTGTACATTGAAAATGAAAATTATTCAAGTTCGAGGCCATATTCTATATTTCTTTATTATTATATTGTCCTAACAAATAATCTATAGTTTTTGTTTTCAAATTTACTAATTGACCACTTTCAGGAATGTGTTGATAGATCTATTTCGGGAATTTTCTAGGTTTACATCATCAGAACACGTTTTGAAAGAAGTGACAATCCCATGCAAAACATCAAACATTCATATAACCTAGTTTTCCCACTAAATGAGAACTAATATATGAGTTCGAAGTTAAAGATTATCACCAACAATAAATAGATCTATCAACACATTCCTGAAAGTGGTCAATTAATAAATTTGAAAACTAAAATTTTATAGATCATTTGTTAGGACAATATCCTAATAAAGAAATATACTCGAACTTGAATACTTTTTATTTTCATTTTAAGAAAATGTTAATCAAAACTTTACTGCGTTTGGTTCGGGGACTTTTTTAACGACCGCGAAAAAGTATGGTCATGGTTCTTAATAATTTTTTAAGGTCTACTCGGCTATGCCGTGAAATTTTTGATATTGCCAAAAAATTCTAAAAGTTATAACCCTATTGTACAGTTTCAAAATGAAAACAGATTGCTACCACAAAATACGGATGTCGTAGGTGAAATTTGTCGGTTTTGAGATTATTATATATTTATAATAAACTTTGCTCGCTCTTTCTAATGGTACTATCAGTTTCTTTCCAGGGTTGCCGCAAAAAATGTGGCAACTCTAGAAAAAAAATCTGGCAATTCTATAAAAATGTTGGCTTCTTTTGCGGACGGAGCGCATGAATTTCATCCTAAAACGACTTAATAGAGTAAACACTAAAATTTTTTTATATAAATAGAACATTTTTGGTATTCAAAGTTTAGAAACGTAATGATGCTTGCTAGGAAAAGACCCTAACCACGTGCTTGATTACTAAGAAGACAAGAATGGAGCAAAATTGATGATTAATAGGCTTTTTGTTAAAGTTCTGCCTATTATGGAGGCTCTAGCTTTTCGAAAACTTCGGGTTCTGATGAGATCTTTTGCCAGATTGAAATACATGTATCAACCTGGCTAATATATTTAATTTAATTTATTTTTGTAAATATACGGATGTTGAAAGCTCGTTATAAATATAAAATAACTTAATATTTTGATCACCAACAATTTATACCAAACTAGGTCCAAATAATAAAAGGTCTACAGAAAATTAATGAAAGTCTAAAAATAGTTCATATTTGTACACATAACACATTTTTGATATCAGCATTAGGCAAATATTTATAAATAGTTTGCCCAAATATCAGACCAATTGTAAAACATTTAAGTGCATTTTAAATAACTTGGCTTTTTGTCGTATGTTCAAAGAAAATAACTTCTTGTGACAAAATGTAACATACGGCAAATGTATTCTGAAGCAAAAAGGCTAAAAACGCCTTTGTAATTATAATTACAGTAAATTTGACTAAGGCTGATGAAAATAAGAGATTCAGATTACATTCCATCTAAAACTGGAGAGAACTCATTGGGCCATTTTTAAAATATTTGCTGTTATACTTTTAAATCCGTCTCCTTAAAAGTTCTAAGTTTTGCTAGATAAGATATCTGTATTTTAAGGCATTGAAATGGTAAAAGTAGGAGAGGCTGTAGTAAAGTAGGTGACACTTTTGTTAAGCTCCAGAAATAGCAAAAGAAATATGCTCTCAACCGGACTTGAACCTAAAATATTAAAAAAAAAACAAATTTGAATTTAAAAAAATTGCTAAAATTAAAAAAAAAAACAACAAAACGTAAAAGATTGCTAAAATTATAATATAAAAAAATCGCAACGAAAAAAAACGACAAAAATTTAAAAAATCGTTAAAATAAAAAAGCTAAAAACAAAAAATCGCAACAAAACAAAAAACTCCAAAAGTTTAAAAAATCCTTAAAATAAAAAAGTTAAAAAAATCGCTAAAACTTAAAAAACGGTCCACCTTTGTTGCAAATATTCTCTAGCTCTTCTAGTTTTCAAGATATGGTCGATTAAAATTTTCTCTACGCAACTTTTGTATTTATTTTAGGGTCAAAACCGTACTCCGTTTTCATTGAGATAGGTCTATATTCCAAATAAACGCCCGTTTTTCTTTGCGATGATTTAAATCTAACCATGTGAGTTAAAATTTGGATTCTGGAACGTCTTGGAATGAAAACTAATGGAAATATATATACCCCGTTTTACAGGTTTTTCGTTTTTCTGATTAATGTGAACATTTGTAATTATACATTGAAATTTTGTTTAAGTTAAAAGCCTTTACAAAGTTGTATATCAGTTAGTCCCGGTTCACACACGGCAATTTTACTTGCGCAAGTCTTGAGTTTATAGAAGAGTTAGGAAAAGAGAATGGAAGGGGGTACAGACTTGCCCGTACTCCAAATCCGTTTTGTTTTGTCATCCGCAATTTTCAACACGAAGTTGGCTGCACGAAAATTGCAGAAACAAACTTTTCCTGTGTGAACACAAAAGCAAGTTCAAAGGAGAATTGAAGAAAACTTGCGCAAGTAAAATTGCCGTGTGTGAACCGGGACTTAAAGCGAATAAGGGATAGTAGTTTTTGAACGAAAAATAGCAATAACAAAAATATGCCGATTTTCATAAAAAGAGCAAAAAATAGGTTTTACAACAAAAATTAGCATTGAATGAATCGAATTACTATTGGATAAAAGCGCAGTCAAAACGTTTGTTTTCTATGGCAACAAATAAAAAAGCGTTTTCAGAGCGCACTTTCGCCAAAAGTACTTTGGGAGTACTTTTCTTACAAATTTTACAACAGTTTATGAAATGAAAACTTTGTTTTAGAGTATTTTCCTAACGTTTGCAAAAAATACTTTTTCAGTATACGTGCATACTGCTAAAGTACTTTTACAAAATATGTCTGATTATCTAAAAATAAACGCTGTGAAAACATTATTTTGAAGCGTTTTCAAAATATTCGAAAAAAATGCTTTCTCAGAATTTTATTTTTTTTTTCCAAATTTGTCTTCATTAATAAAAAAGGATGGAAAACATTAGTTTGAAGGGCTTTGATATACTATTTTTAAAAGATGCACTGACAAAAGTTTTACAGTTACTATATGACAGTTGTTTGTGTAGTTATCCGTAATTGTTGTTTTTAACTAACAATTGGAGTTGTTTTCCACTAATTAAAAAAAAAAAAAAAAACAACTAAGGAAAAATACTGTATTTTTGTAACAGTTGTTTGAAGCAGTTATTTTAGTATTTTAATAAAAATCTACCAAAAAATTAATTTTGCAATAAACATTTAATTTTTGTTAGTTATTTATATGTAGAGTTTTTTAAAAATTTCGTTTAGTTTAGGGTTTAATGTGGTATATTGGATAATTTTTAAATTGTTTACCCAACAATACATGAATATAGTATTACAAGCGTGTTTTCTGACAATTTAAAATTAAGAATTACAAGGCATAACAAGCCGTAAATCAAAAAGAATTCAGGTTATATTATTTAAAAGCTATTAACAAAGAAAAATAAATAATCGTGGGTCCATATTCCAAAAGCTATAGATAAAACTTGTTGTTATCAAAATGGACACAACATGATATGAATAAAAAGAACGAATTCTTAAAAAAATATTTCTAATTTTTTTAATGAATTTTTTTTTTTTTTTTAATAAAGAGCAGCAGTAACACTCAGGAAATTCTTCCTATTTATTAATGTGTTGTTTTCTTTGACAAGGGGATAGTGGAGACATGAAAGGTGGCGAACGATGAAGGGCTTCAAACATGGCAACACTGTAATTACGCGAGATGATAAGTCTTGGTTGGTTGGTTTAAGTGGCAGCTCACGCTACTCGTGAGCATCAAGTAGAGTCAAAAAGCGACTCCGTTTTGAAGAGACCACACTACCCGTAAGGAACTAGTATCCGGAGTACTAGACCCACCCCGTTCGGTTAAGATAACGTATGAGATCACCGAATCCCACACGTGATATTACAGAGAGGTCGTCCAGTATATGGTCACCCAAGATCCGGAGTCGAATATTCTGCAGCGCCGGACAATCGCAGAGAAGATGCTCCACAGTCTCCTCCTCGCCCGGTATGCCGCAGCTGCGACAATGCTTAAGTCTTAGAACAGTTGTTGCTCTACCTGAACAGTTGTTGCTCTACACCTGATGGAGAGTTGGCAAACTTATAGAATCTTTTTGGTTCATAGCCCTGATTGGTTATTTTACTTTGGTGGGGTTAAGTGCTAAGGGATCACCAAAGATGGTCGCTGCGATACAAATGAGGGATATTTATTTTTTTATAAATTGATGTTGTCGTCACCGGGAATCGAACCCGGTACCATCTGTGTAACAGTCCAACGCGCTAACCATTACACCACAAGGCCCACAAAAGTTTATATATAGTCGCATATAGCTTGATATAGTGGTATCTTATAATATATGTGACCATGCGTAATAATGTATACTTACAGCTCATACTTATTTTTACGAACATTTCTAATATGGCACTATATATAATCATATATCATTATATCTTGTTATATATGAGCTGATCTTTTTTATCTCATCATATATAATTGATATAGCTATATATCAGATCATATACACTTCCATGTATAATTATGTATAAGTACATATAAACCAAACTAAACAAATTCTATAATTTTTATATTAAAGTAATGTATGGTATCACATATAATTCTATATCAATATATGTGTTAAAATTAAAAAGAAAAATTTAATCACTTTTGTATATGGTAGAAATTCATAAAAAAAAATCTATCACTTTTAAATATAATTATCAGAGAACCCAAAAAAATACAAACAAAATTCAATGTATTTATAGTAATTAAATGTGCTAAAGTCCCAAAACTTATTTAACAAATTGTGAAAAGCAATCTGATGTAGGCGTGTCCCTATCCGGATTTCATTCCTGCCCAAGGAAATCTTCAGGGGACTTTGTTATTAGAATTTCTAGATGTATTTAAGCTAAAGAAAATTGTAAAAAAACTAAAGTAAAAAACTTAAAAAACTACACTTTTAAAAAAAGTTCAAAGTTAGTGGAACAAGTAAAAAATAATTTCAAGTCAGAGAATCTTAAAATAAACAATTTAAATCCCAAAAGTTGGTGCGCCCCGGTAGGCTAGTTGGTAGCGTGCTGGCTTATCTGTGCGGGGGTCGTGGGTTCAATTCCCACCAGAGGCACTGGTCTGTTTTCGCTACAACGCACCGAAGGCCATAGTAGCTAGTTCTCGGTTAGGGTAATAGTATATAATTTGTAATTATATGATTATTAATTAATAAAGAAAATAAAAAAGAAAAATCCCAAAAGTAAAAATATATATATAATATAACAAAAAATCACAGATTCGGATTTAGCCCAAAAAACCATAATATGCGATATTTATCTCGAGAAATTAACTTTTTTTCTATCAAAATTATTTGTCTTCAATCTAATAAGTAGGATTGGTAAAAAATCAAGTCTCGACTTAAATTTGGTTGAATTTATGAACAATTTTCTTAAAATGAAGTTATAAACACATAATGACTTAATAATCAAACCAAAAACTACAACATACAATAACAACTTTCTATGCTGCATCAATCGGAAGCATATAACAACTTTCTCTGTTGCATCAATTAGTTGTTTAAGAAATAATTGGAAAACAAAATTAAGTTATAGCTATGAAACTCAGTGTATAAGTCAAAATGAAATCATGTCTAATTTTCCAATTCATTGATGTATATTTAATTTTGTTTTATTATTTGGAATGTGAAACAAAATCCAAAGAATTTTATAAAAATAAAATTGTATCAAATTATATACAACTTGACCAAATTAGATAGACCCATTCACATTAGCCGCCATAAGTAAAATTAGGTTTTGTGAAAAAAAATATATAAGTTTTTTCCAAGATTTTAAGATCTTTTCATAAGGGGTCTCTAAAGCTGACAATTCATGAAATTTTAATAAAAAAAATATTTTTTTATTGAATTTTTTTTGATAAAATGTGCCCACACTGGATTCGAACCTGGGACTCCAGGTTTTCAATCAAGCGCTCTACCATCTGAGCTATTTCAACATGTTATAACTGATAGATAGAAACAAAAATGACTTGCATGTACAAAATGTCATTAATTTCCAGCTTACAAAAATCAAAAATAAGTAGTTATTATTTATTTACTAGAGTTGAAAAAATATTGAGTCTAAAAATAGATTTTCAAAAAATGTTGATATCTTTACTTAAAAGTTGTATTTATTCGACCTTTCAGTTTTAATAAAATAAAAATGCGCGAGCTCGAGGCCAGTTGTAGTTAATATAAAATTAATTTATTTCTCGATATTTCGACATTCGTCGAATGTCATCTTCAGGAGAAGTATATTTAATGTTTACATAAAAACACAGCTTAGAAATATTGTTGTTTGTTTGTCACCATCTGATATTGCACAGATGGTGACAAACAATCTGTGTTTTTATGTAAACATTAAATATACTTCTCCTGAAGATGACATTCGACGAATGTCGAAATATCGAGAAATAAATTAATTTTATATTAACTACAACTGGCCTCGAGCTCGAGCATTTTTATTTTATTGATATCTTTACTTTATATTTAAAATCATGATAAAAATAAGTACTTATGGGTAACGCATTATTTTTAGTATTAAAATAATGGGAAAATTAACTAGTTATTATTAAGTCATTATTTGTATACTACAACCAAAAACTAGTAATTTTTGAAAACTTTCAGTTTTTGATTTAAAATTTGTATGGAATTTGACAATTAAATACAAGTTATTTCTAAAAACTACAAGTTTTTGGTTAAAGTATAAATGCAGTATTAATGTAATGCAGAGAGTAAACTGGTGTCATAACTGGTAGTGAGAAAAGTTATGACATGTCATTAACATTTCTCTACTGGGTGCGTAAACTTTTTTTTTAGTTTTGGATTATGTTCATGAAATAAATTGATTTTTAGGAAAACTTAAATTATTTAAAATAAATTTGAGGATGCTGAACTCGAATGTGGTTTATTTTTTTTTAATTACCAATCAAATTTCTATTTTTTTCTACATTTAGGAAAAATATGTTTGATATATCTAGAAAGATTATATATAAAATAATCTTTTTAGCTTTTAAGCTTTAAAAAAAGTCCACCCACAAAATGGTGACAGACCCTAGAAAATTGCCAACTTAAGCTAAAAAATATTTTTTAAACTCCACTTCAGCGATAATGGAGCTTTCATTAATAGACATGCAGTCCCAAAAGTTAATTTATGAGCATAATATTCTTTAACATCGTATGCTATTATAGAAGTTCCACTTTTATGTTAAAAGCTTTTAAAATATTAACATTTTTAAAATCTGTCATGAATGATCAGCATCTTGCCGAGGAAAGACATTCGGTAAAAAAAAATTGCGGTATAAAAAATGGAAATTTTAATAGTGACTGAAAACAAAATGTTTTTTGTTTGGTCCTTAGCCCCATTTATTGTGCTAAAAAAATTTTGCTGATAAGCACATTAAAAGTGTGGACGACAACCAGATTGAAAGATGTAGGCAGAATAAAGAAAATGTCGCGGCATGTCAAAATGCAGTAGAGACGAGGAAAATGATACTTAAAAGAACAATTCTTGTAAGATATATAAAAAAAATCAACCATGGAAGATTTTTGTATCTGTTTTTCATACATAATAAAACAAAAGGACGCCAACTATGTGTATCGTATACATATAAATTGCCGATTAAAATAATTTAAATTTTGTGTTGTCACCGGCTTGGCAAAGAAATTGTCTATTAATTAAATTAAAGACAGAACAAAACATTTAAATTTAATAAAGATTAAATGTGTTTATGTAAACTAAATAATTATCATGGCTATTAATGTAGTGTGGTCAAATTGCAAACAAATATACGTTTAGGTAGACAAACTAAAGCGAAAGACAAGGGCCCACACGTAATTTTGTATGTTTCGTTTTTCTTATTGCATAAAAAGGGTTGTATATTTAATATTTTGTTTCGTTTCTAGAAAGATGTGTCATCATTTAGACAACCATTGATGCAAGTTGTTGAAAGATAATATAAAACTGTACTAAAATACATTAAAAAATTTGCCCTGTGGCGATGTCTCAACTTTGTAATGTAAGATGAGCGCAGGTTTGATTATTACAGCCGCAGGTTGTTGAAAAATTTATCATATAGAGACAATCTGACAATTATAAGAAAATCACTGATGAGCCTGTCCATAAAAAAAGGTAGAAACTAGTCTAGTCTGATTTAAAAATTAATAGTGTTTATAATTTTTAGAGAAAAACATTTATTCTTCTTCTTAACCTCAACATTTCTAAGATAATTTTTTATGTTATATATAATTACTTCTATATATTTTCAGATATTAAATTAATTCGTGTCGCCAATGTAGAATTATAGATATTTTTATATTTTGTGGCGTATTGTAAATTATTTTTAAAAGAATAACAAAAAAAATTTTAAGATTTTCAGCAAATAAATTAACTAAAGTATAATATTTTTACAAATTATTTAAGTTTTTTTCAGTCTACTAATATTCAGCAAAAATTTTATTAACTTTTAACAAGGATTTTTAAATTTTGTATCAACTAAGTGTTAGCAAAACTTTTGCTGAATCTATTGTACTAATTTTGTTGCTAAAAATCAGCTCGCTAATTTTCAGCAAAAGATTTTGCTGGCACTAACAATTTTTTTTGCAAAAATTTTACTCTTTTTGAGTGTTTGTTAAAAAGTACCATTTTTAAAAAGTACTTTAAAAAAAAGTTCATATTTATATAAAAAGTACGTTTTATCTTAATAAGAAACCTAACCTTATTTAAAAAAGTACTTTTCATTACAAAATAATATTTTTTTTTTTTAAAAAAAAGTATTGTTAATTTAAAACAATGCCTTTTATATAAAAAATACATTTTATTTAGTAAAAGTACATTTTACTAAAAAAAGTACGTTTCACTTATAAAAGTACATCTTATTTAAAAAATTACTCTTTATTCGAAAAACTACATTCTATTAAAAAAAAACACACAAACTCAAAAAAGCGGAATCTACTGAAAATGGGAGTTAAAACAACTGTAAATTCAGTTAAAAAGGCGACAAAGGTTATTGCCGTTTAAATAACTAAAAAATTTAGTTATTTTTAACTTTTAGAAACCAAAAATCAAATGCAGTAAAAAAAACTAACAATGTCGTAAAATAACTGACAATTTTTTTTCTACAAAACATTTTTAAACAACTATAAAAATTGGTAAAAACTTCTGTTTTTAATACTTTTAATAAAAAATTGTATTTTTTTATATTCTACTTAAAACGAAAAGTCAAAATTCCCAACAGTAATCCAGTTATGACGGGGGGAGACAATGACATTGGAGATACACTAAAATTTTTGACTATAATAAAAAAAAAATGGTAAAACTACTGTTTTTAATAGTTATTTTTTTCGGTATTTAAAAAAAATAATATTTTTTTTTTCGATTACAACAACACTTTTTTTCCTACTTTAAAGGTCAAGTCAGAATTCCAAACCGTACTCAAGTTATGACGTTTTTATGCATTGGAAATACAATTACATTTTCTAATAATTATTTGCAAACTATGAGCATATCAATAACACTAAGACCCAAGCTCATAATTGTGAGCTTTGATATTTTCGCCTAAAACTGCAAATATATCCAATAGTAATCGACTACTACTTTGAGGTGATACGGAAGGGATTCCGCGAAACCGTTAACCAGTCATGGAGGGACAGAATGGATTGCAGGGTGTCTAGGGCGTTATGGCCCGCATTGGACGCAGGAGCAACCAAGGTTCTTTTGGGACTGGACAGGGATGGTCTCAGGACCCTTACGGGGTTCCTGACCGGTCATTGTTCTGTCAGGGCTTTCACAAGCAGATGGGACAGGGACATACCGGACTTTTGCAGGTTGTGCGAGGACGTTGAGGAACTGGAGACAGTTGAGCATATAATGTGCCACTGTCCTAGGTTGCAGGGTCTCAGACAGAAACGCCTAGGATATAGATTTCACGACGAACTTGGGTGTGTCGCTGGATGCAAACCAGTAGATTTGCTGAGATTTGTCAGGGAAATAGGACGGCTGTTTCTAGTAAGGGGACGATAGGAGCTGGTTCTGGGGAGTATATATCCTTTCTATCTTTCTTTATATCTATCTTTCAATCTATCTATCTGTCTATTTCTATTCTTTCTTACTTTTTCACTGAAGGGATCCACAATGGACCGTATTGGTCTCCGAGTGGAGATGTGCCCTTGGGCACATAACCCTTCTTAACCTAACCTAATCGATATATTGAAATGAAAAAGGTCATATTATATTTTTAAATAAATTATATTTTATAAACTATGTATAACTATAGAGAAAGTATAATCATTTTTAAATTATTTTACGTTACGCTTGAAAAATCAAGAAGTTTTAGCATGCTGCTTGGGTCTCAAAGAAACAATAGCAAATATAAACCAAACGAGATTTTGTAAAAACTCGACATGATTTTCGTTTTTAAAAAAACCAACACAAATTATTTGTCTATAGCAAAATTACTGTTTTAGTAGTTCTTTATTAAAATACTAAAATAACTAGTTCAGACAACTGTTACAAAAATACAGTATTTTTCTGTAGTTTTTTTTTAGATAACTGTTATAATTGTTTTTTTTTTATTATTTCGTATAAAAATAAACAACAACTACTGATTACTACAAAACAACAACTACTGACTACTACACAAACAACTGACATGTAGTAACTGTAAAACTTTGATGTTTTGTTTTTAAAAAGTACCTTTTAACAAAAAGTATCTTTTATAAAAAAAACTTTTATTTTACCCTAGAAATTATTATTATTTTTGGTAGATTACACCAAAGTCCGACAGAAAACAAAAAATGCTGACGCCATTTTTGAAAGCGTATAATTTTCATTTAAAATAGTAAAACAACTTAAAGTTGATGGCAAGAGATCAGAGAAAAACAAAATAAAAAAAAGCGCATATAGGTCTAAAACGCTTAGATCAACTTCCTACACTCAAAAAAAAAAGTTTGTAAAGTCAGCAAAAAATTTTGCTGAGTCAGCAAAATTTTAGTCAGGAGGATGCTTGCAAAAAAAGTTGCTAATGTCAGCAAAATCTTTTGCTGAAAATCAGCGAGCTGATTTTTAGCAACAAAACTTGTAGATTCAGCAAAAGTTTAGCTAACACTTAGTAGATTAGAAATACAAAAGCCTTGCTAAAAATTAATAAATTTTTTGCTGAATTTTAGTAGACTGAAAAAAACGCAAAAAATTTGTAGAAAAATTGTAATTTAGTTAATTTATTTGCTGAAAATCATAAAACATATTTCTGTGATTCTTTTAAAAATAATTTACTATAATAACGAAATATAAAAATTTTCATTTTTCCACATTGACGACATGAATTAATTTAATATCTGAAAATATATAGAAATAAATATATATAACATAACAAAAATTGTCTTTTAATTACTTACATCAATGGTTGTCTAAATGATGCTATCGCAACTGCCGAAGATAATTATAGAAACGAAAAAATAAACAAAAACAAACGAAACGAAAAAAAACAACCCTTTTTGCAATAAGAAAAAGGAACCATAAAAATCTACCTAAGATGTGTGTCTTTGTCTTTCACTTTACTCTGTCTACATTTCTGTATATGTTTGTTTGCAATTTGACCACACATATAAACATTTAGTTTAAATAAATAAATATTTTATTTTGTCTTTTATTTAATTAATAGACAATTATTTTCACAAGCCGGTGACAACGCCAAATTTAAGTTCTTTTAATCCTCAATTTTGTTTTATGTATGAAAAACAGATACAAAAGTCTTCCATGGTTGATTTTTTTATATGTCTTATTAGAGTTGTACTTTTTAGTATAATTTTCCTCTTCTCTACTATATCTTGACATGCCGCGACATCTACTTCATTCTGCGTATATCTTTCAATCTGGTTGTCGTCCACACTATTAATGTGCTTATCAGCACAATTTTTTTTAGCAAAATTAATTAGTAAAACATTAGTATATTAGTAAAGCATTAGTATAAAACAGTTAAGTGCTGAATAAGTATATATAAACAAAAATTTTAGCTGAAAACACGATTTTAGCAAAAAATTTTGCTAAAAAATAGTATACCTGATTTACAAGACGTTTTACTAACTTTTCTACTAACTTATTTTTTTGGGTGTAGGGTTAAAAAGTACCTAAATAATAAATCCTTCTTAAAAACTCTAATCTTTTAAAGTTCTGCATTGATTTCGATATATTTTTTTTTGTTTTCAAAGTAAACAAAAAGTAAGTACAATGATTATTAAACATCTTCCAGATAAGTGTGCTCGTATTAATATAATATATATAATTTTAAATAAAATGCGACTATAAAATAAAAATAAAATGACTAACCGAACTTCAGTTGTACATTTGAATTAGTCGAAACAAACAACAAAATAAAATCGTAGTATGTTTTTAACGGAAATTTTAATATTTTTATTAACAGTTGTAACCGTAATATCATTATGGCTAAAATATCATTATAATTATTGGCAACGTCAAAAAATGCCCTATGTCAAGGCCCATCCAATATTTGGTAACTTTAAAGATGTCGTGTTATGGAATAAGGATCCCTGCACATTTTTTCAAAGGATTATATGAAGAAGATGAAGTAGTTGGCGGTGTTGGCGATAATCATCCAGTTGTGGGTTTACATATTTTCAATAAACCCTGTTTGTTAATACGTGATTTGAATTTAGTGAAAAATATATTAATCAAGGATTTCAATCAATTTTCAAATCGTTATTCTTCATCTGATCCACATTCGGATTCAATTGGTGCAAATAATTTATTTTTTGTGAAAAATCCCAAATGGAAGGATATACGCGCCAAGTTGACACCTGTTTTTACCAGTGGTAAAATGAAGCAAATGTTTCCTTTAGTGGAGGAGGTATGTATCATAAAGTGTTCGGAAATTTAATTAAAGGATTAAGATTTAAAAAAAGGGGAAACTCAGGAATTCCTGGGAATTTCGTATATTTTCCGCTAAAAAAAAACACAAGACAAATCGAAGAGAATGTGTAATATTTTTTAATTATATTTAGCAAATATATTTAGCAAAATATTTAAAATTTTTGGAAACAAATTAAAAAAAAATTTGAAATTGGATTTTTTGTATAAACTACCCAGCCAGAAATTGCTAATGGTCTGAAAAATCAAGCACTGGCAGAGCACTATTTGCCAATGATCCAACAAATAAATTGCTGGAAAAGCACTGATTTACAACGCTCTGCCAACGTTAGTAAAAAGTGCTTTATTGGTCGTTTTTGGTTTTGGTACTGGCAAATCGCTTATTGTCAGTGCTTTGCCAACGTTTTAAAAAAGAAACGGCTAAGCCCTGCCCGGTGTTATCATTTTGGGGTTGGCAAAGCACTTATTATATTATTAAAAAAGCACTTTATTGGTTGTTCTACCAATGCTATGCCAACGTTTTAAAATTATGGTTTTGGTACGTTTTAAAATTATGGTTTTTAAAAAAGGAACGGCCAAGCCCTGCCCGGTGTTATCATTTTGGGGTTGGCAAAGCACTTAAATCTTCAGATATACCACCATTGAAAGAACTGGGCCAATACTTTGCCGTTCGTATTTTTCTGGCTGGTTATTTTCAATTCATTTAAAGACACAGGTGGTCCAGAATTAGG
Organism: Delia radicum; assembly: GCA_021234595.1. Lineage (NCBI taxonomy): Eukaryota > Metazoa > Arthropoda > Insecta > Diptera > Anthomyiidae > Delia > Delia radicum. The sequence goes on along the minus strand of CM037855.1, from coordinate 38,689,983 downwards.
TAATGACAAACAAATACTGCACAAAAAGTGAGAAATATAGTATTTGAGTGACCTATTTATATGGGGAACTTCAAAAATTTTCGACACAGGTAAAATATTTTCAACAAATTTTTTTGTATGACATGAATAACCTTTTGTGTATATGTTAGCCGATGTTTAAGCATGCTAAATCCAATTGCGCAAAACTTTTTTGGGGGTCTTAAGTTTCAATCTAAATAAAAATATTAAAATTACAATTTTTGCAAGTTTGATATAATTTTTATTAAAAATAAAAATTATGCTTACATTAAATGTTTGCTTAGATTAAATAAAAGCTTAATCAATTTATATATCTCATTGCATTTATCACATTTTAAAATATATTTTACACCAGCGAAAAATATAAAAATACACTCAAAAAAATTGTTTCCAATATCGCTCATTTACTTCAAGAACGTCACAACTCAAAAAACATTATTTTTGAGTTAAATATTGTGTAAAAATGTCGTATTGATATCTTGTATACTCACCTCTTGAAAGAAATTATGTCGTTATTTTTTTCTTTAAGCTCGTTTTCTACAAAATCAAACGTTTTGAGTTATGACGTTATTGAAGTAAATGAGCGATATATTAGAACATAAAAATATTAGAACATTATTTTGGAAACACGAATTTTTTCCGGTTAAATGATATTTAGTTTTGTTTAGGGTTACTTATTTGCAGGAAATCATATTAAATATTTTTAAATTCGCAAAATTAAAAATTTTATATATGGATGATTATTGAGGTTGTGAAAATTTCGTTTGAAGTCCTTAGAATTTTTGGATGCTTTTTCGATTTTAGTATTAAGCTCATTACAATCCTTTATTTGATGTACCTTTTAGCGGAATTGATACAGCGCTTTAGTTGCCAGAAAGCGAAATGTGTTTGGAAAAAACTGAATAAAAAAATTAAACTTTTTTGCAATTTATCAATTTAACCCGTCTAAGGATTCACTCTAGTTACCTAACTATGTTATCCAGCCATGTCCTTTTATAAAAAAAAATGCGAAACAAAATAATTAAATTTCGCAAAATTTTTAAAAAGTTCATAAAATTTTTTAGTATAACATTTTTAAAATGCCTTTTTGACTAGAAGGTGCTGTTTACAAAGTAACTCAGTTCACGCAAATACGCTAGTCAATTTCAAATATTTCTTAAAACTCAATTTTATTAAACGGCGCAAACCCTATGGAAAAAACTGAGAAAGTTTAAAAATAGGAAAATTTTGGTTTCAATTGTAAACCACCACAACTTTTCTCCCAAACAGCGATATGGAAATTACTTTTTCAGTGAATGTATCTCATAAGTCTAGTGAGTCCATTTATATATATAGGGTTGGATCTACAAGCTAAAAACAAGAGCAAAAAAAAATAAAATTAATAAAAAACTCTTGTAAGTTTCAAGTAATTTTTTAAGTTTTCGACTTTTAAATGACCTTTTTGGCTTTGCACTTTTAGGAAATACTTGTAGGAAATACAAACTTTTATTGTAATTAGAACACAGTAGTTTTTACAAATTTGTACCGATGTTTCCAAAATTTTTTAGTAACAACATGTCAGTTGTTTTTAGGACATTGTTAGTTGTTTTTACTACGTTTGTTAGTTGTTTTTCAACCGTTACACACAACTACATTTTTAGTTATTTTAATGGTAGTTAACTCTCTCGACTTTTTAACCGAATTTACAGTTGCTTTAACTGTAATTTTAATTAGATTCTACTGTCCAGCGTTTTCGAGTGCCTACTCTCTATTTGTAGAGTATTTTTTTGCCAAAACCTAATTCTAGACCACCAGTGCAGAACTAATTTTGTGGGATCAAAATTATAGAAAAAAAACAGCTGACTTTTTAAAATTTCGTATATAAAATTGTTTTATTTTATGAAAATTGTTACCGAAACTGAACTGAAAACTACTTCATTTATACTACAATCAAAACGAGCACCTTTTAAAAACTAATTGTATTTACTTGTCAAATTCCATTCCAACCGAGAGAGAATTTCTGCGTCGAGTTTTAATGACATTTTTTTACTAAACTAATGAAGTTTTCTTCACAATGTATATAAAAGATGTCTTAAACTTTATGAAAAAGCTTCCTGACTTTTATGAAACTATTTTTAATGAAACTTTTTAATTAAGCATATAAAATTTTTACTAAATAAAATGAAATTTTTCATAAAATTTTATGAAAAACTCCATCAAAAAAAAAAAACACAGAAAAAGTTATTAGACACTAGCATGAATGGAATGCATTTTCTGACCCACTAAAAATTATTATTTTTCTGTTAATTTAGAGAAAAATTTGTCATGATCTCAAACCGAACGAATAAAATCTAGTGTCCGACCGAGTACTCGGCTTCGGCTTCGGAGTTCGGCCAAAAAGTGAAGTTCGGCCAAGTTCGGTGTTCGGCCAAATTTTGGCCGAATTTGGCCGAACTACCGAACTTTTTATGATTATTTATAAAAAGCACAAATAAATAACAACTGTGGTTATATTTACTTATCAGAATTTACAAAAAAACTACATAAAAAATACAACGTTGAATATGATAGAATACCAAAAAAAACGATATTTAAATATCAATGTGTGTGAAAAAATTTCAAAAAGCCGAAAGAGTTTTAAAAAACATTTCCAGAAATATACCTGCAAGACTTATAAGCAAATAATCCAGTTTAATGCGATATAATTTAAATAAACGTATACTTTTATATTTTGCAATTAATTTCGAGTAGTAAGTAATCCTTAAAAGAGATTAACAGGTTCATCAATTTCTGATAGACATGATGCAGTACCAGACTTAGAAGTAGCAGAACCAAATGAAAATTTTATTGAAAAATAAATTAAAATGTATATTACCGAGCCTTTAAGTCCCGAAATATAAATATATTTGAGTATTGGAATTCAAGTCAATTTACAAATATAAAGCTGTAGCAATAAAATATTTATCAGCCCCACCAACTAGTGTAGCTAGCGAACAGCTTTTTAGCGCTGCCGGGCAGCTGTATTCTGATAGACGAAGCAATTCACATGGTGTGAATGCGGAAAAATTGCTTTTCTGTCATTGCAATATCAAACTTTTTAATTTTAAATTTTAAATATTAAAGTTTAAGTTTGTTTTTCTATATCAACTTAAAAATCGATCAACTATTTTTCTTTGACTATAAAATATAGTACAAATATTTTATTCTTTTTTGTGCTTAAAATAGTACAACTATTTTCCAAATATGATTTTTTAAAAAAAAATATACCTATGAATTTTTATTTTTGTTTATGTTTAATAACTTTTTGGTTTAAATTTATTGATCTAAAAAAACAATTTATAGTTTTTTTATTAAAACAAAAAGTTCGGCTTCGGTTTCGGCCGAACATTGATATTATGGCCGAAGTTCGGCCTCGGCTTCGGCTTCGGCCGAAAAAAATGAGTTCGGTCGGACACTAATAAAATCTCACACATAAATTTATAGATCAACGATAAAATTCACTATTAACTCCATCAATATAATGTATAAGTTTCAATGGACGAGTTCCAGTGGCACTTCAATGAATGCAAAAATTCATTGATATTATGCAGAGAATTCTCTCAGTGTAGGTAGAATCAACTGCAAATGGCAGTTAAAATAACTACATTTGCTGTTGAAAAAGTGTACATTTGCATTTAAATCAACTGCAATGTGTAGTTATTTCAACTGGTAAAAATCAACTGTCGAATGTAGTAAAAACAACAACAAATGCAGTTAACATAAAATCACCAGCATTTAAAAAATACTAATAAAAAATACTGTTTTGAAAATATTCTTAATATGATTTTATTATTTAATAAACAAACACTATTGTAAAACTATATTTACATAAAACATCACTTTAAATGTTTACGTTTCACGATATTTTTCCAAATCATTTCTGCCACATGTCTGTCTTCAAGAGATGTAATATGTATCGTTTATTTGCTTGCTTTTCGTCGCATTGACTTAATATACAAGATTTAATAATATTCAAGTAAATAAATTTATTTCCTATTCCAAATCTTACTTAATATATTTTTTATTTAAAAAATCTATCTTTTTAAAAAAAATGTATAAACAAGCCACTTGTTGCAGACGTCATAGTGGTTTTTGTTCTTTTTATCTTTTGATACACAACAGAGAACGGTTTGAGTGCCTTATTTCATGCTTTTGAATGCAATCACAAAAAATGAGTACATTGTTGTCAACTCACATAATTTCAATGAAGCAACAATCCACAGAATTGAGAAAAGTGAGTGTAACGAAAACCATGCATTACATCAGGGTTGCCCAAGGCCTATGCGCTTGGTGCTCATTTGTTTTTGTAAAAACACTTAACTATAGGCTGTGTGTTTAATACACATATAGAGCGCTCAGCACTAGCAATACGAAATACACAAACAACTTTGTCTTATTAGTTTTTTTGTCGTTCTTCACTGTATACACGCAAGCGCAAAGCAACAACACTTTCGTATGCTTTGCTGGTAAACATTGAAATATTTTTTTCTTTTTTCTTTGTATGGATTGGTTTTTACAACAAAAAATATTGAATAAAATTAGTTTTTCTTTAAATGTGTTGGTGTTTGCTCTTCCATAAGGGACTTTTGGGCACTCCTGCATTACATGGTTTTCTAGTGTTTAACCTCACTTAACACTCACGAAAACAAACGAATACACAACGATTGGTATGAATGGTCTCAAAGTTAAATGAATAAAACGTAAAGAAATATTTTTGTGAAGCATATTACTGTATTAAGAAAATTAAAAATTTTTATACATATTTCATGTTTAATAAAATTAAACAAAAATTTATACATATTTCTAGTGTCCGACCGAACAGTTCGGCCAAAAAACTATATTTTGTCGGTTTTTTGATATCTAGAGGCAATGATGAAAAATTTTGGTATTTTAAACATGTTTGTTGAGCCGATTTAATTCGATATTGTGTATAAAATTTAAGAGAAAAGCCAAAGTTTAGCTATAAAGTTAAAAGTTCGGCCGCCGAACTATTTTCAATTTGGCCGAACTTTCTGAGGCCGAACAGTGAATTCATTGCTTAGCTACAGACTTTTCTTCAGATTTGGCACTCAAATAGCATCTAATCAGTCCAATAAACATTTTTCCATCCGCCAAATTTGTCCATAATGCTTAAAATACCGAATACAGACCAAATGCATTTTCTGGCCGAACTGTTCAGTCGGACATACATATTTCATGTTTAATAAAACTAAAAAAAAAAAATTATTATTATTGCTACAGGTCAACGATTACTACGCAAATGTTGTGATTGATTTCATGTATTCATGTGCCATCATTTCATTTCATTGCTTGACATGTATCGGCGTTATAAAAATGAATGTTAAAAAAGGCATTCAACAAAAACAATAAATGGAACAAACAGCAACAGCTGTTGTTGTTGAATAAAAGCAATGCAAAAGCAATGTATGAATGGACAACAAAAACGAATGGTCTCATTCTGTTCTCTGATACACACACACTTTGCATAATATAACTGTTGCCGCAATGCAGTAATTTTGGTAAATTGTTTTAAAAATCAACCCTCAAAAACGTTAAAAGTTATTTTTCCAAGTAAAACAACTGCAAACGCATTACTACACAAATATTTGTCATGTAGTAACTGTAGAACCTTTCTGAGTGTGCCACAGGACTGGTACTTTTAGACACGTCATGTGATAGAGAATTTAAACTCAGTCACGTGGTAGGTAATTTAGAACCCGATAATTTCTTCACCTATCACGTGATAGGTATTTTAGGAACCGGTCCTGTTTTCACGTATCCCAATTTCCAACTGACCGCTTTTTTCACGCATGATTTATTTAAGAATTCTAATGATCATCTAACGATTTGACATGTTTTCACAGCAAGTAAAAAAACATCATTAATTATTCTAATCTTTATTCTAAAGCTTTACCTACATACATACGTACTTATATTACCTTTTGCGTATTAATTATATTTTGTTTATTGAACATATTTTATATGAGATTGAGTGTTGATTACAAAAAATAATAATAATAAATTATTATATAATGTAATACATAGTAATAATTTGCTTTGTAATTAAACGTATTCTAGCGACGTTTCATGCAAATAATAGTCGCTTTTTTAATAACTATATTTGAACATCTCCATGACAGGTAATAGACGTGAATCGAATTATTTAGGAAAAAAAATTGGCTGTTAAGACATTTAAAATGTTAATTAAGTATGAGAATGAGAGATATCTTACATAAAGATTATATAGTCATTTTACAATGGGATATGTAAAATAAATATTTTTGACAGTCATTTAAAAAAGTGACAGTTGTTGTGACAGTTGTTTCTGCGTAGTTATTTTAGCAACTTCGCAAAAAGCTGCAAAAAATCATGAAATGTGTGTTTAAAAAAAGTTTTTAATGTTTTTATTGTTATATTTCTCTTATTGCTACCAAAAAATAGTAAAAAACAAATGAAACACTATTAACTATGTTAAAAAAAAAAACTGGTCTAAGTTTTTATGAAGAACAACGACAACGCACAGTGGGGTATATCACAAAATTTTTAGAAATAATTCGGAAATTTCTTACTTAGTTGTCCGATTGCAATGAAATTTGGAACAGTGACGTAATACCAATGACGAAATAGCCATGAAATTCAGTTGGTGTATAAGTTAAAATGAAATCTTTTCTAATTTTCCAATTTATTGATTTACAATTTTATTGTATTTTTATTTGGAATGTGAAACAAATTTTGAAGCGCGGATTTCCCAAGAATTTTATGAAGATAAAATTGTATCAATTTATATAAAACGATTAAATTAGATAGACCCATTTTTCGGATCAAATTATCTATATATATAAAATACAATGTTTGTATGTTTGTCCTCTATAGACTCTAAAACTATCCAACCGATTTGGCCCAAACCGGTTTCATTTGAAAGGTTATAGTCCAAATTAGGTTTTCGGCTATATATATTTCAAGTGGGCGTGGCCCCTCCCTCATAAATTGAATAACATCATATATCTTGACTATTGTGATAGCAAGAGTTTTGAAACATTGCAGTATCCCATATGTTACTGATTTGAATAATCAGGAAAAAATGGGCGGGATCGGACCGGTGGGAGTGGCAGCTCCCATACAAAGTAAATATTTAATATCATATATCTACAGTACTATAATAGCCATAGTCTTAGAAATTTGTGCACGTTGATTATTTGTTAATGTGAATAGTCATGGGAAAAATGGGCGTGATCGGACCAGTGGGCGTGTCCCATACAAAGTAAATATTTAACATCATATATCTACAGTTCTATAATAGCCAGAGTCTTAGAAATTTGTGCACGTTGATTATATTATGAATAGTCATGGGAAAATTGGGCGGGATCATACCAGTGGGCGTGGCAGCTCCCATACAAAGTGATTATTTAGCTCATATATAAAATTAATATTAATATTAAATATCTAGGGTTCTATATTAGCTATATAGCCTTCAAATTTTGTACGAGTCCATCAATTACAAATATTAGTAGTCGAACTGAAAATGGGCGAAATGGGATAAATGGGCGTGGGTACCAAAAGCAAAAAACAAATAAGCATTAAAATAAATTTTCACATTCAAGACTTTTTGCAAGGTTATTTAATAATGTTGTTCAAAAATTGTTTTAGCGTTCCGCATAGAATTAACAAGTGAAATGAATCAGGTATATTTCATTCAACTGATTTCCTTCTTTAAATTTTAAGGCAAAACAACGTTTGCCTGGTCAGCTAGTATAAAATAAAATTCCATGGGATCTCATGAGATAAGGTTATGTATGCCATTTTTCGTATCACCTGATATATGGTAAGATATAGCATTATATATATGACTAAATATAAATATATCGGGCGATTAAAAAGGTTTTTATATACAACTTGATATTATCATATATACTAATATGTGTAACAATTTATTAGGATGTATGTATGTTCGTATTTTATACTTAGTTTATGAAAATTTTTAATATTACTTAATATATCATCATATATCATTGTATTTTATGTTATATATTAGCATATATTTTATATCTGATCATATGAAATCGATATAGATCTATATCTGACCATATATGACCATATGTAAGTGTATATGGTACAATTAATCAAAAACTATTTTATCACTTTTATATATAATTATATATGGTTAAACATATCATTATACATATATAAATATATATAGTAAAATTTAATGAATAAAATACAAAAATCAGATCTATTTATATCCAATTAGATATAATTGTATGTCCCGGATATGGACAAATCTCGCATAATATTGTATCAAATTATATCTAATTTAATTTAATCAGATACATGACCAATTTTTCTGATCAATTTGTATGTTGGTATATATGGAAACTTCTCAAATGAGATATAATTATATTAGACTTCATATTAAAATTTTTACCCCGGAATGAAGCTTTATTATGTATCTGCAAAGTTTTTTTAACCCACTAACGAGTAAGGCTGCCTCAGGTCAGTCTTCATAAAATTTACCACAAATGTGTCAAATGAGCATTTATACTTAGAAATTAATGTATTCCGATAGAAAACTAAATTTGTAAAGTATATTACGAAGAAATTTTTCGTGTGCCGTCCATGGTTTGGTGGCAAGAAAGCTTCAAAATCAAAATTTCGTAAAATTTCAAAAACTATTTATAATAAAATATAAGATAAGTCCTTACTTTAATAATAAGTCCTTACTTTAGTACAATTACTCACAGGATTTTATAAGGACTCCTCTAAAGGACATCGTCTTAACTTATAAATCAATACACGGATTTTTATGAAATTTTGCAGAAAGAAGACATTTATTATTAATAGCAAAGCGCTGAAGTTTGAACAGAATAAAAAATTGTTTTTCGAGTGTGGTTATATCTTGGTTAGAGAAATATTTTTTGTCCAAAACTTATCTTTTATATGCTTCAGTTTCCAAAATGCACCCTAAAATATTTTGGCTCATATCGCCTAAATTAGGAAATGATAAACAATTTTGTTGAAGAACTTATTATTTGTTTTTCGAGTGGAGCATATGGTATGATTATGACAGATTTATGACGTGCCATAAATCGCCAACGTCCTGTGTTTCCTTGCTTTTTAAATACGAATGAATTTAAAAAACACGTGAAATTGAAATTTGGTGCTTTCTAATTACCATAAATGTATGAAATTCGAAGTAATATTCGAAAAAAAAGGAGAAAATTTATCAAAAACATGTTTTCTGTCAAATTGCTAGCAATCTTACGATTTTTTAAAAAATGTTGTAAGGAAAAAAGTGCTTTCTTTCTACGTTCTACAGGAAAGTAAAGTCGAAAATAAAAATGGGTATGTGAAAGTCAAATCACCAAAAAGTCGTATTGATTTCACTTTTATGGGAATATGAAACATAGGACAGAGGAAAATGATTTAATAAGTCTATGTTTTCGAGAGAAACAATGAGAATTAAATTGTAACAAAATTTATATAAGTTAACAAAAAAATGTTTTATTTTCAATTAAGTCATATTAAAATATTGAAGATAATAAAAAAAAAATTGTATGTACAACTAAAACTATTTTTTAACATTTTATAAAAATATGTTTTATTCTGTATTTCAATCATAAATTAGGTATTAAACAAAATAGTATTTGTGTATGTTAAAAAAGTATTTAAGGAGATAAAATGTAAAAACTAAATCTAATGTAGGTAAATAAAAAAAAAAAAGTTAAAATCAATTTAATGAAAATTATATGAAAAAAACTGCAAAAACGAAATTCATAAACAATTTTATATAAAACGAAATTTCGACAGATTGTTTAAAGATAAATTTCTAAACGAGAATTAAGATAGAAAAATCATTGATTAGTTCAAGGATGGTCAACATTGTGGAAAAATTTAACTAATTATTAAGGAAATTGTAGATATTAAAAAAATATATAAATAAAACCAAAACGAATGGATCTGAATATATTTAAACTCTCAAGAATATGGTCATTCATATTTGAGATATTTAATTAATTTTAACTAAATTTTAAGCTTTTGGTGTAGACGAATTTGAGTCATCGGTATCTTCAGCATTGTCATCAGAGGACAACTCCGCCTGCTCCTCAGTGGCAGCATCTTCGGTGGCAACATCTTCTTCCGTCACTGCTTCAGCGTCTATTTCCTGTTCAGCCTCATTTTCATTAAGCATTTCAGTTAGAACCGCTACCAAATGTTGAGCCTCTTCTAGCTGTTGTCGTGATGTATTCAATTCTTCTTCCAAACCATCTATACGTTCATAAAGTCGTTGATTTTCTTCTAAAGTCTGTTCCAAAGCCTCGCGTCTCTTTTCCGCCAAACGTTCATAATAATATTCACCTGGTTTTGATCCGCTGCATAAATCCTCTTCAGTGATTGTCTTTGAACTTGTAGATTTTCCATCGGGACTAGTTTGTGTCTCGACTGCCTTTGTCTCTAACTTTTTACGTTTTGCATGTTCACTACTCTGGATTAGCGAGGTGGTGGTGGTTCGTGTACAGCTGCTTTAAGGCGACTCAGTTTGTCTAATTGTGGACGCCCGGTTAGATTTTCCTTATCGGTGGCTACACCTTGTAATACTTTAAAGGTTTTTCGTTGATTTTTTATATTTTCTTGTTGTTCAGCCGCCGATTCAATTTGGATGAAGACTTTTTCGTAGCGGCACTAGACATTTTTTAGTTAAAACACAAAAAGCTTATATGCACAAATTTTTTGTTGCTACGATTTTAATCGTTGTTTCTTTTGTTTGTTTTATAGAAAATCACTTAAAAACTATAATGTGTTCATATGAATTATAATTTAACTTATCTTCACCTTGTTTTTTCGTTGTTAATTGCTATAGCGTTCTTTTTCGTTGAAATGTCAAAATAGAAAAATCGGCCAAAATGCCGCCAACTTTTGCTTGATAGTTTGCTGGTCATCAGGCAATCAAGCAGCCGAGACTCCACCAGAGTGTGAAAACAGTGTTGCAATATATATAAAAGCAAACAATTTTATTCGTTTTGGAGAATTACACACCGGATCGTTTATTGGTTTTCAACAAAAATAAAAATAAATTAAAATATATAAAATTTTTTTTTTTCAACTGCACAAAAAACAAAACATGTATTTTTATTTTCAACTAAACAAAGTTGAAAATCAAATATTGAAAAAAGTCCTAATCTAAATAGTTTTCATATATATTTTATGGGATGCGAACAGTGGATAAGTTTTACAGCAAATTTGTTATACCATAACGCGTTTTTTTCGCATTATGCCATTATATCGAAGATTTATAAACCGGTTTTCAAATAATTTCTGTGGTATTTATATCTTGTACCACAATTTACAATTAGCGTTATTGTTGATGCCACAAAACATACGGTTTTGCCGCAATATACGTCGTGGAAGGATTTTAATGTATGTATTAATGTATTGGGGCAAGATTTTCATTAACACTCGTGAAATTCTTTCCGACTTTATTTGTAGTAATATTATACATTTTTTGAGCTGAACACAAAAGTTGAAAAAAGATAAGAACTTTATTTTGTACTTTTTTCAACTATTTTCAACTTTGTTATTTATTTTTTTTTCTACTTTTCAAAAATATAAATAGCTTTCTAAAACAAAAAAAAATTATTTGAACACAAATTATTGTTTTTTTGAGGAAAAATTAAAAAGTTCGTTTTAAAATGTTTGAAATCGGTTATCTGGTTGAAGTTCTTGAATTTCTAGTACCTGTATGTTGCTGGAAAGTGGGATTAAAAGTTTAACAGTCTTTATGTTCGGCGATATTTGTGCAACTAAAAAGCGCTAATGTGACTTTATTAAAATGGAATAATGTAAAAAACGGCCTCCTAGTCAAACGTCAAAGCACGCGCCTTTTCTGAAAGTGAAGTTGGCTGTAGTTGCTAGCAGGGATGATAAAAGTAGTAATATTGTACTTTTTATGGTACTATTAGACATTCAAAAGTTCTATTGTACTCCTTTGACCCGTTTGGTACTATTTAAGTACACATAAACAAGTCTACCAGGAAACTGGCACAGAGAACGAAGCAGATATTAAATAGCGACTGGAGGCGGCGGCTGAATTCGACTATTTTTTTTTTGAAAAAAATGCGCATAATATTAATTTATTTTGTTTGCGTAATCTAAAATAAGTAGTTTCTCATATTTCTTTGCAATATTTCAAAAATTTGTAGTATTCACTTTTTCTAGTAACACAAAGTAGATCGGAGGTGTTTAAAAAATATGGATTTAAAAAAAATTGTTGTAAATAAAATTTGAAGAAAAATGAAAAAAAAATTATATTTAGTCGGCTGACATTTTTAGACAAAATTAGCCGCAGAAGCCGGCGGCGGCTCGATAGACTGAAAGAGCATATCGGCTTCGTTCTCTGAACTGGTAGCCTATCAAAGTGTTTCCATTTCGGTTGATCAATTAACTGCTATCTTAAATAATCGCCTCAATTTTGGTTAATATCGAAATAAAGTTTGATTCAAACGCTATCCACCCCCGTCCATCCATATCTACTATTTTTTATAGCACAAAATCGGGGATTAATTCTCGATTAACCGATCCGAACACTATCCGTCCGTGAACGACCTAGTTCAATTGAACTAGTCTTTTCTTTGAACTAGTGAGCTGGATCACAATCATCAGCTCTTTAAGGTCTTTCGCTCTTTTCGTTCTCTTTGTCTTTTGAGTAATATTTTTTTTCTTTATGCTGCTTTTGATTTTTTTTAATGTTGCTAGCTCAATTTTTTTTATGTTTTTTTAAATAATTTAAAATTTTTATAATTACGTACCATTTTATGATTTAACAATCATTTTAAATATATTTTAAAGTGTTGAATTAATCTCCGACAGTAAATTTAATAGAAAGTTACACATTTTGTTTACACATTTTTCAGCTGATTCAATTCACTTCAAATAGTTCGTGTCGCACAGCTCAATTAAGGATAAAGAGCTGTTGAACTAGAAGAGCGAACTAGTTCATTGAAAGGAGCTGAAGTGCAAAGAGCGATCTTTAGAAAGACCTAAAATGCCCAAGCCTACTATCCGAGTACTATTGAGTTGAAAAAAGGTACTTGTTATAAGTAGTTGTTGTGTTTGGTACCCGATTGAATTTCTTATTTTTCATCTGTGGTTGGTAATTTTTTCAATTTTTTTAATAATACAACTTAACAGCAGAGGGCGCTTATCAATAAGCTTTGAGAGAATGAATTATAATAAATTCATAAGTTTTGAATTAACTTACCTTTTCCTCTTTCCTTATCCGCTTCTGTTTTGTTAAATAATTTAGCAAAGAAATGGGAAAATAGTTTTCAAACACAAATATTTAAGACACCAGTAAAATATTAATATGTATTAAATTTTTACCATTTTTTTTATCAAATAAATTGATAATTTTTTGTTATATTTAATACACCAATATTGATAACCAGATCACCCATAATTGGCTTTTTCTTTTTTGTGTTTACATTTTACTTTTATTTCTCACTAACACTAACAAGCTATGTATAAGCTTAAAAACCCATATTTTTATTCGCATCTTTTTATTCGTAACCAATTAAGCCGTACAACTTTAAGTTTAATTTTAACACTTTTTTGCAATTTATTTTTTTATATTTTGATCAAAAAACATTTAGCCGTACTTTAACTATATTTTTATCTAAAAAGATTTTAGTTCTCTTTATTATATTAACAATTTTTGGTAAAATAAGAACGAACACAGCTTCCGCACATCCGTATCGTACCAAAGTTGCGAGAAAACTGGCAAGTGCAAATAAAGATAAAAGCAAGAGATAGAGTTATGTACTAAAAACAGGCTTGCCAGACTTTGGGGTTTGTGTTCGAATTTGAGGATTATTTTCAGAGTCTTAGAGAGACGTAATTTTTTGGGGATATTTAAAATTCAGTTTTGTATTTATAAAAAATTGTTAGTTATTTTGGATTGCACAGTGGGGTGGATCACAAATATTTTAAAATAATTCTGCCATTTCTTACTGGCTGACCAGTTTCATGTTTCACACTGCCATAATCAACGTAATTACAAGCTTAAGTTTCAAAGACGGTGCCCATTAGGCGCTGATCAATTAGACTCCAAAGTAGGACACCTCATGTATTCAAACATTTTTAGAGCTTGCCAATTTTATAGTTATCAACCGATTTTCAAAAATGAAATTACAAAAATTTTTGCTTGTAATTTTCAACAATAAATACGCTTAGTCATGTGGGTTACCGCTTACAAGGGGAGTCTCCCGATGGGTTCTCTCCGACCACCATGAAATTTGGATATCATGGCAATCCGATCAGCCAGTAAGAAATGGCTGAATTATTTCCAAAATATTTGTGTTATACATTTGCGATGTGAACAAAGCTTCTCAGATCTTAGATTTGTATGAAAAAATTTTTTCAATGTTTTTCTCTTTCTCATTTATAGATCGGTCGCGAATTGGACAAACATTTATGTTCTCTAACGGAAACTGCAAATCAAAATTCTATCGTCGAAGAAGTCAAAGAGATTAATGCTCTCTACTCAACCGATGTCATAGCGACAGTAGCTTATGGTGTTCGTGCCAATAGTATACAAAATCCTGAGGGCGACTTTCGTGCCAATGGTAAGCGTATTTTCGAATTCAATCGTAAGCGATCCTTCGAATTTACTTGCATGTTCTTCATACCAAAATTGGTGAGACTCCTACATTTACAAGTTTTCTCACCGAAAACAACCGACTTCTTACGTAAGACTATAACTTATGTAATGGAAGAACGTAAGAAATCAGGACAAACACGTAACGATCTTATCGATGTACTCGTACAGTTTCGTAAAGATGCTGAAAAGGATAGTACTCACTTTGCCAATGATATGGATTCGGTTATAGCACAGGCGGCAATATTCTTTTCAGCTGGCTTTGAAACCTCATCGGCTACCACGTCCTTTAGTTTGTATGAATTGGCCAAACGTCAAGATATACAACAGCGTTTACGTGATGAAATTCGAGAAGCTTTGATAGAAAGTAAGAATGGACAAGTGTCGTATGATCAAATAAATGAGATGAAATTTTTACATAACGTAGTAACGGAAGTTCTACGAATGTATACGCCTCTGCCATTTCTTGATCGTGAATGCACTGCACCTCAGGGATATTCCCTAAAACCATATTGCGATTTTACCATACCCCCTGGCATGCCAGTATATATACCAGCAAGTGCTATACAAAGAGATCCCAAAGTAAGTAGATTCAACTAATTTAAGATATAATGAAATATTTCGATCTAATTTTTAACTCCCGATTGTTTGTTTCCTTTCAGTATTTCCCCAATCCAGATAAATTTGAACCAGATCGTTTTAATCCGGAAAACAAATTGTATAATAATCAAGCTGCTTATATGCCATTCGGTATTGGTCCCCATAATTGCATTGGCGAACGTTTTGGTTTATTACAGTCTAAAGTTGGTCTTATTAACTTTTTGCGCAATCATTATGTTTCACCCTGTGATAAAACTCACAATGAAATGATATTATCTCCCCGTGCTTTGATTATACAATCTGAAGGGGGTATATATCTTAATATAGTACGAGATCCATTAGTATAAGTAGTATCTTAAGATCCGGTCAAAATAAATGTTAAAATGTTATGTTTGGTATTTATTTATTTTGATATAATTATGGGTTTTACTAAAAATTTCTCACAAGGAGAGTCTCCAGATGGGTTTTTGCCGATCTTAATAAAACTCGTATAAAAGAGAAACAAATATTTGTTTAGCAGCCCAATATCACGTTTAAGGGTGAAAATGTGACGTCAAAATTATTACATTGTATGAAAACATGTCTGAAATTAACGAAATTAAAATTTATTTGTACGAAGCGTTGAAAAATTTTGATACCCATATTCCCGATGCAATAACTTAGGGTTGCCATTTATTTTAAATAATATATTTTTTTTTTTAAATATGAAAGACGAACAGTAACGAATATCGGAAAAATCCAGACACCCCCCTCGATTAAATGGTTATTTATAACCATAATTGCTTGCTTAAACCAACTATAATTCCTTAATTCCACAATTTTTTTTATTGTGTATTTTTATTTTTATATTATTAAAATTTTAAGTTTTTTTTTTTAATTTTTTAAAATTAAAAAATTAACAGCAGTGCAAAAGAAGTGTCAAATATTAATAGTTTGCTTAACAATTATCAAACCAGCGAAGCTGTCCTTTAATCGATTAAACTAGAAAATCGACCTAGTTCCTTGAAATCGAATGAAATAGAAAGCTCGCTCACTCAAACTAGAATGCCCAATCTAGTTCATCGCCTTAGCGGCTTGTCTAGGCCCTCAAAGAGAAGTCTTTTTCCCTTTATACTCCTTTTAAGCTTGATTCAAACGCTAATCACCTCTATCCACTAATATCTACTATATCCCAGTACAATTATAAAATGTAATTTTCAAAAGAAAATGTACAATAATTTCAGAATATATATCACCAATATAGGGAAATAGTAAATATGGGTGGACAGAGATGGATAGCGTGTAAATTGACCCTTAAGTTCATCGCCTTAGCTATATGGCCAAGCCACGAAGGAGGTGACCTTTCCACTTCCCGAATTATTTCCTTAAAATTCCGTCCAAGTAGAATTTGGAATCTACATACCAAATTTCAAGCTCCTAGCATTATCTACCTTTTAACCCCTATTTTACCGTGTTTCTGAGCAAAATTCTACAAAGTACCATATCAGTGAGTTGGTCCGGCCAAACGGAGACTTTTCCCTTGTTTTCCCCCTCCTTGCAGGTATTCAAAGCTCCTAGCTCCAGTGGTATAGGCTGGGCGATATTGAGTCAGTCAGTCAGTGAGAGAGTGACGTTATTCTTTTATTTTATTTATTAAGGAAATCTCAATAATCATGAAAATAAATCTGGTATTTTTAGGGGATCTTAAGATCACGCTACTTGACAATAAATCAGGTAGTTCTACGGGATTCTAAGATCACTTTACAAGGCAATAAATCAGGGAATCCAAAAATCAGTAATCAGTTTCTAGGGAATCCAAAAACCCCTTATCATGACAATTAATCATGGATTTACAAGTAATATAAATCCTACCAATGAAAATCAATTGCGGGGTTTGTGATGGATCTACAGAACGCCAATCAAGACAATAAATCTTAGATTTATAAAGAACCTAAAACCCACTTATCATGGAAATTAAACACGGGTTTATTTAGGTTTATAAGTGTTTATAAGTGTTTTAAAGCCCACTATGCATGGCAATAAATCGTGGACATATTAAGAATCCAAATCAAACTTATCGCGACAAAAAACCGTGGATTTATAAAGTATTTAAGTCCTACTTATTATGATAATCAATCAAGCGTCAGATGAAATCTATTATATTTTGACAGGAATTATTTTTAAGGTGTAACAGATTTCTCGTACATTTAACAATTTTAAAAATTCCAAAATTCAACAATTAAAATAAAAGTAGTTTCAGTTTTTAGTTGTCCTACAACTTGGTAAAAATATTTATCTAAATTTTGCTATAATTTCACAGCCTTAAATATTTAAAACTTAAATTAGTATCTAGGACATCTCAGCTTTTTTGTTCTCTTACAAATTTAAGTAGATCCCACCTTTGGCTTGCAGCATAAATGAGCATGGATCAAATTGTATTTCTTTTACAGTGCGAGAGCACTCTTCCACGCGACATACTTTAAGTATGTGAGCCAAACCTAATTTGACTTGTAACAAACCTAAACGACTGCCTATACATCCATGAGGGCCAGCTCCAAATGGTAGATACGACATCGGATGTATTTTCTGTAGGGATTGAAACGAAAAAACGCTCAGGTTTGAAGAGATTTGGCACTGGAAAGTGCTGAAAACAAACAAAAATTAATGTGGTTATTTGAATATAATATATAATGGGTGTATAAATATTAGAGTTTGTCAGTTTTTCTTCGTATTTGGGATATAATCCCTTTTTAAAATGTGTTTGCGTTAGTGAAAAAAATGTCGTTATTATTTTTTTTTTTTAATTTCATCTGATTCCACATGAGCGCAGCGGCCAAAAACGCTGACTTAGGGCCCCTTTCCCCCATAAAGCAAAAAAAAACTGTATTTATATGAAATTTGAGTTCAACTTTCGATTCTACACCAAAAATTATTATAAAAAACTTTTTTTTCCCTTTTTAAAAGTGCACCATTTAGGTCGGAAAAAACAATTTTTTTCCAAAAAGCGTATAAACTTATTTTTTATGACACACAATCAATCAAAAAGCATTTTTAGATTGTGCAAAAAATGGTGCAAACATATTCGCTTTATGATAACACAGTAAAAAGTCATTAGGTTTTCAAAATGTTGGTTTTACTAAAATGCAATATTTATTGATTAACATTTTTTAACGGGCCGCGATACATCGGAAATGTTTTTTATTGTGTGTATTAAAAAAAATATTTTTATTATGCCTTAATAACTTGTTAGCGATTCGCGATATAGCGTTTTTGAACAACGCATGTGGAAGGAGTTTAAATTTAAAAAAAAAAATAATTACGACATTTTTTTTATTGATGCAAAAACCTTAAAAATGTGATGATATCCCAAAATCAAATTTTCGTGACAAACTCTAATAGATTTATAATATATTAGGTGTATAAATAATTTTCTATCCTTTATAACTGTTTAATTAAGTGCAATTAAGCTGCTTCTACGCGCTAGAGAACACTGCTAGACATCTTGGAATAACTCTATTGTAAATTATTTGAAAATTTTTGAAAAAGATTTTACACTATGTCTCTTTCTTACCTTTATTTGAAAAACGTCAAATTTTTCAATGAAATTTAAGTTAGTATATCTCAAGTTTTTCAAAATTTTCTATCGCAGTTTAAGCTTGATTCATACGCTATCCACCCATGTCTACTATTTCCCAGTATTTTGTCATTTTCAAAAGAGAATTTGCAATAATTTGACAATACGTATCACCAATAATGGGAAATAGTAGGTTAGGTTAGGTCGAAAAGAGGATTCGGAGAAGGGAAATACTTCCCTAATCCGACTCAAGTCCCTGAGGACTTACACTTAAGCCAGAATGTCGGCTTGTTGTGCGCTCTAAACAATCGGTTCTATGTCACCTACCCCAGGAACTCCGTCGCACTGACGAAACTCCTCAACTTCTTCCATCCTATGCCCCTGAGATCCCCCAATGTGGATATTGGGTCACTGGATAGTATTTCGACCCGGATCCCGGCAAATGCCGGGCATTCACAGATATAGTGTTCCAAGGTCTCCTCGCCCTCCCCACAGGTCCTGCACACTTCCGAGTCCGCCCTACAAATACGGTGGAGATGGGCCCTAAGTGTCGAGTGTCCCGAGAGGATTTCCATCAAAAGACTCAGTTCCTTCCTACTGAGATTCAGAATTTCCCTCGTCTTGTCCTTGTCCGGGTTGCCCCAGAGAATATTTGAAGGAAATAGTAGACTCATAGCAATAAACCTCTACAAATAGCAAATAGCTAGCTAAAAACTACCTTGCAGAAAAAACTGCTAAAATTAGCAGATTTTTTTTTTACTAAATATTAGTAATAAAAGAATAGTAAAAAAATATGTTAAATTTACAAATATTTAATTATATTTCAGCTAAATTTTAGTTAATTGAAAGTAACAAAATAATCTGCTAAAATCAGAAACAACATTTACTAAATATTAGTAGAAAAAAAAAATCCGTAAATGTGAAATTTTTAAAGTTTTTTTTTTTTAACTTTTTTTGAATGTGAATAAAAGTCTGCCCTTATAAAATCACAAATCTACAATTTTTTAACAAAATTTTTTGTCGATTTTAGCAAAATAAACTGTTATTTGCATTCTACTAAATTTCAGGCAAATATATCAAAATATTTGTTAATATTACAGTTTTTGTTTGCTGCAAATATTTAGTAAAAGCTTTTGCTAGTTTTACAGATTTAAAAGCTATTTTCAATTAACAAAAATTCACATTGAATATAACTAAAATTTTGTAAAGTTAACAGATTTCTTTATGCTGTTCTTATTTCATTTATATTTAGCAAAAGATATTTGCTAAATCTAGCAGTTTTTTCAGCAAGGCCATTTTTAACTAATTGTCAGTAGCTTTTTTCTGTTATTTTTACAGGTTTATTATTATTGGGTAGATATGTATGGGTAGCATATTAATCGCCCCTTAGTTATACTCACTTTAGGATCTCTATGCAGTCCTAGTATTGATATATAAACAGGCATTCCTTTAGGTATAAAAAGATCAGGTTTTAAATAAAACCCTTTCGGATTATTTGAATTTGGAGTACATTCTCGATTTATAAAAGCCGCTGCTGGATACATGCGTAATCCCTCACAAACCACCTGGTGTAGATAATTTAATTCTTGTAATTTCTCGTAAGATACAAACTGATGTCCTTGAAAGCTTTTGCCAACTCGTAACGTAAACGTTGTTGCACCTTGGGCTGCTTAGCCAGCTCATATAATATAAAACTTATAACAGAGGAAGAAGTTTCAAAACCGGCTAATAAAAATATGGCCACTTGTGAAGGTATAAAATCTTTTTGCTGGCTATAATGATGATTATCAGAATTTTCTTGTTGAAATTTCTGTAAAACATCTAATAAATCACCTTGTATGTGTAGAGGTGTTGCCTGTTTCATTCTTTCTCTAAAAATATCTTGAGTAAATTCGCGCATAAATGTTGCATAAGAATTAGTAAAAACTTTAGCTCTTAGTAAGCCCGCTAAATGTGGTAAAAAGAATATTATAAAGAAATTTAAAACTTTTCCAAAGCCAGCACTAAATAGTTCACAAGTTTGTTGTCTTAGCGGCGATTTGTCATTTTCTAAACCTTTTCCGTTGACACCATAATGTAAAATGGATGTAAGATCAGTGGTAAATAAAGAACACATTTCTTTAACTTCAATTTCAATAGATTGTTTATAATATTCCGAGTTTTCAAATTTCCTTTGAATATAATATTCCAATTCTTCAGCTATTGCCAGCATTAAGGGATACATACGTTCTTTCATTTTACCGGTGGTAAACACTTCCGCTATCTTTTTTCTACAACCCCGCCAAATGGGATATTTTGAGAGTGGCAGACACAAAGCTCCCATAAGATCATGTTTATAATCGGCTGCTTCATAACGATTTAAAAACATATCAAAATTTTTAACTAATACTAATTTAATTAAGTCCGGATCTCTTACAATAACCGCTGGTTGATGTAGTATAAATATTCCACCCACCTTAACATTTTGTATGGCTGGATTTTCATATAACTGCTGGAATAGTTCACCAAATGATACTCTCAATAGCAAAAGATCCAATATATTACCCAATAAAGGTTTAGGTTTAACATATGCTATATTTCGCCGTTTCCAATATAAATTTAAATATTCTAAACTGCAATACAGTGACACAGCAGCCAGACAAAGGAACACACAAAGAATGATCATTGGAAAGCTGAAAGAACAATAGAATTTGTTAGTGATCTTCTGTGAACTCTATTTTTTAAAACTAATTTGCATTAAAAATATTTAAAAAGATACAATTTTTAAAATAAAACAAATTTTTTATGTATTTAAAATCATAGTTTTATTAAAAATCTTACAGTCTATAATTGAATCTTCGTCGGAGAATGTGGTTCTCATTATTATTGCTTCTAATACCATTTCTATTACTGTACATATTCCTAAAATATCGTTATACATATTGGACCCGGTATAATGTAACACAAATAAAACCAACTCTAATGGTGGGAAACCTTGGCTCTATTTTGCGTATGTCTCAGAGTTCAGCTGAAGTTATTGAAAATTTCTATAATCATCCTCAGGCCAAGGATAAGCCTATAGTTGGTATTTACTTATTTCATCAGCCGGCATTATTAGTTCGTGATCCCGAATTAATTAAACGAGTTTTGATACGTGATTTTCCGAAATTTTGTAATCGATATTCAAATTCGGATGTTATTGGTGATCCTTTAGGTTCTCAGAATTTGTTCTTTTTGAAAAATCCAGCTTGGAAGGAAATACGTCATAAGATGACACCTTTTTTTACAAGTAATAAACTGAAGCAAATGTTTTCTCTTGTGGAGGAGGTAAGTACTGAATATTGTAAATAAATAAAAATTTCAAAAAAGAAATTCGATTTTTGTGGAATTTTTTAAACAGTATTTAAGACTGCTTGAGATAGATCCAAAAAAAAAAACACCATAGAACAGCATTTTCAATTGGAATTGCGAACATTTTAAGTAAAATTACACACAGAGAAATAAAGTGCCAACCGAATTGAAAAGTGTATTTTAATGGTAACAACTTCAAAATTCAGTTAATACAACGATATTTGTCTTAGATTTCCGAATATTTTTTTTGTTGCACTAAAATTCAGTTCAATTAACCGAACTTTGTTGTAAAAACTAATGTTAAGTTGTGCCAACCGACTGAAATTCGTAATAACCAAATTTAAGTCGTAGTAACCGAATTTCAGTTGGCAAATAGCAACATTTTTCTCTGTGTGTAAGAACTTTTAAATGAATTTAAGTTTTTCCAATTTAAAATAAGAACATTTTATATAAAACTGAGAGTTTCTATATAAAATTCAGATTTGCAAAAAAAAAAAAAACAAAAAAAAAAAATTGAGGAAATTCTAAATAAATTTAAGATTTTTTATTTGAAATTGAGGTTGTACATAGGTGTTCCGAATAAAAAAAAAAAAATTAGGAATAAAACTCAATCGATGCGTATTAAAGAGCTAAATATGGAAAAAAATAAGTAAACAATTTTCGACGGTACCAATTGTAGTGCATTTTGACCCAAAAAAAAGTTTTGATTTTTTTTCTACATAGGCTCAAAAGTTTCGTAACTTCTTTTAAATATTCTGTAGGGTAATTTTGGTCCACCAGAATGAAGAATTTTCATAAAAAACAAATTTCATGAAAAGTAGGAAGCTTTTAATTAAAGTACATATCGTTATTGCAGTAAGCAATAACGTCATAACTCAAAAATTTTGATTTTGTAGAAAACGAGTTTAAAGTTTTCAATTTACTCCCACCTTGAAGAAAAAAATAACGACATAATTTCTCTCAAGAGGTGAGTAAACCAGATATCAATACGACTTTTTTACACAATATGATACGTGATATAACGAATAATTCTGGTGATCACAGCTCAGAAATGCAAGCGAGACTGCTGACTTTTATATTTAATGTAAATCCTCCCGAGAAGTTTGGTATACAAAATCAACAAAATCGATGTAGCGGCTTAAAAGTTATAAGCAGGGACAGGAACTTCTTACACTAAAAAAGTGTGTTTTATAATATGCATGAAAAGTCTTAAAATATGCACTAAAAATTCAAAATCTGCACTTCAGTTCAACAAAATCTGAAAAAATTGTTTTATTGGAGTTGCGACTTATCATCCTATCTTTTAGATGCAGATGACAAATATGGCCTTAGATTTTTAAAGTTAGTTATAGATATAGAAATATTTTTTAATATTCAAAACAAAAGTAAAATAAGTGAAGTTTTCATTTTAACTGCCATAATTGATATGGTTTTTAATGCTCAATGTCCATACTTTAAAACCATATTAAAAGTTATTCGCAGTTTATTTAGGTATATGAACTAATAACAAATTATAAGGAAAAACTAGATTTTTGGTAAAAGTTAAATTCGCGAATATTTCGAAAAGTAGAACTTATAATAAAATTTGGCGTTCACATTCGTGATCTACGTCCTAATATCTATTACAACTAATAAGTTGCATCTCCGATGCATTTTTAGTGTTTCACAGTGTAATTAAAAATTTGTGTTAATTGTGCATAACATATGCAAAGAATATATTTAGCAATAAAAACTATTTTTAGAATTAAATTGAAATTGTTTGAAAACATGAAAAGTAATTCATTTAAAGTGAGTCCTTTTTCAAGTTTTTTGTTCATTTGCTTCGAAACTATAAAATCACCGTTCATAATTTTAGAAGAGTACGGTGGATAGTGCTTGATTAAAATCACTTAAAAAATTTTTTTATTTGTAAATTTTTAATGTTTACTTGTCAAATACAAAATAATATTAACGTGCCATTTTTACCCAAAACTAAGAAATATGCAATATGCAATAAAAATATGCAAAATAGGCAAAAAATAAAATATGCCTTTAAAGCAAAATATGCATTTATAGCGTTTTCACCAAAAAATATTTTTCGGTGCAGAAATGGTTTTTACCCTAAAAATGTTTTTTTCACCACCTCGTACACATTGGCGCCCAACGTAGGAGCTCATAATTTGAAATATTTTTTTTATAATTCTGGTTTTTAGGTAGTTTAAAAATTAAAACAAAAAATGTTTGCGTAAGTTTATAACCGTCGCAAAAATAAAAACGGATTACAAATAATATATTGCTACAAATACATTGTAGAATGTAATATCTAGAAACATTCCAATCTAAAACGATATTAATTTTATTTGTGACGATCACAAAATTAGACTATTTATATTACAAGAAATACATGTAACCCGAATTAAACTAACCACATATTTTTGTACATTTTAGGTTGGTCAAAATCTTAATGAACATCTTTTAAATATGCCCTTAACAAATAATGGCAAATCATTCGATTTGGAAATGAAAGAATTCTGTGCATTATTTACAACTGATGTTATAGCCACTGTCGCTTTTGGAGTAGAGGCAAATTCGTTTAAGCAACCAAATGGTGATTTTCGTAGAAATGGTCGAGAAATTTTCCATTTTTACACTCTAAGAGCTATACATTTTGCTGTAGTATTCTTTTTACCCCACTTGGTGCCATATTTTGGTATAAAAGTCGTACCAGATGAACAAACTGAATTTCTACGTAAAACTTTTAATTATGTCATGGCAGAACGTGAAAGATCGGGAAAATCACGAAATGATTTAATAGATATTTTAATCGAATTTCGTAATGCGACAAAAAATGAAAACCCTAAAAATGGAGGTGTGATATTTGATGGCGATCTAATGTTAGCTCAGGCAGCGATATTTTTTACAGCTGGTTTTGAATCATCTTCGGCTACTATGTCATTTGTTTTATATGAACTGGCGCGTAAACCAAAAGTGCAGCAAAAATTGAGAGAGAAAATTCAAGAGGCTTTAGTGACAAATTCTGGTAAAGTTACACAAAAAGTAATTGATAATTTGGAGTATATGCAAATGATTATAAGTGAAACATTAAGATTATATCCACCATTACCATTTTTGGATCGTGAATGTACAATCGAAAAAGGACAATCATACTCTTTTGAGCCAGAACATAAGTATAAGATGCCTCAAGGCATGCCCGTGTATATACCGGTGTACGCTCTACATAGGGATCCAAAGGTTGGTATTATAATTTAACTTGATTTGAAAGTTTAATACAATTAAATTTTCTTTTTTTTTTTAGTATTTTCCAAATCCTTCTGAATTTATACCAGAACGTTTCTCAAAAGAAAATCGAAAAAATATAACTCCCTGTACATATTTGCCCTTTGGTTTGGGATCTCATGCCTGTATTGGAGAACGTTTTGCCTATTTGCAAACTAAAATTGGTTTATTTGAAATTCTACGAAATCATCGCGTGGTCTTTAATACGAAAACTTTGCAGCAACTTAAACTGGACCCGAAAGCATTAATTCTACAATCAGAGGGTGGTATTCACCTGAGTCTTGAACGTGATCCTTTAAAATATTAATTTTTAAAGTTTTTTCTATATAAAAACACCTCACCTTTTTCGAGTTTAAAGTTTACTAATCTTAATGGAGTTAAAAGTTAATCTTTGAAAAAAAAAACAAAGTGCAACTTTATATTTGTATCTAAAACAAAAAATGTCATGATTGTTGATTTTTAATAAAATTGTAGTTAATTTCCAATTGATTGTAGCACGCTAGACAGTTTTAAGTTAATACAGTGAAGCACAGTTATAACGAACTCGTAGGGACCGGACAATTTAGTTGCTTGAATTTACCAAAAAAAAAAAAACATACAGGATTTTTTCTTAAATTCTACCGATTTTTACATTTTAGTTTGTAATATTTAAACAATTCTTCCTTTAAACATACAGTTTTTCATTCTATTGAGCTAAGTTTCAAGTAAAAGTAAGTTTAATTTTAAAAAAATGCAGCACATTTTTTATAATTTCGATTTTTTTAATGTGCTCGTTATAGGCATACAAATTTTTATGAAAATTCGTAAAAGGGTTCAAAAAATTAGTTTTTTCACTATAAAAAATCGTTCATAATAAAAAAAGTTCGTTATAAGCGAACTCTGGTATACCGTCAAATTTATTTATACATATCATCTTATTAAACCAAATGGAGAAGTATACCAAGAAATGTTTTGAGATCAAAACAATTGTTTTATTTTGCCATGGCTAAACTTTACAACTAGGGGTTTTCCGGGAAATCCCGGGAATTTTAATTATTTTACTTTCCCGGCTTTCCAGGGAATTTCCTTGAAGGATCCCAAGAATTTCAATTGTTATAATTACCATGCTTGAATTATATGCTTGAAGTTGTAAAACCTTTAAAAGTAGCTGTGGAAAGGTTGAGTAGCCGTGATATAAATATATTAACAGCTGATATCATCGTCAACACCTTATGTATAGAAATTCAATCGATTCCAACAATTCTTGGCGAAAAAATGTTTCAAGCTCAACGTATTGATGAAAGGAGAGACAAAAAATGGGTTGCATTGGTAAAATATAAGGTGGCGCAAAAATAACCTTCCGATGTTTTTTTTTTATTATGTATTTATTATGTATAGCATTTTCTGATTACTTTTGCGCCACCTTATATGTAAAAGAACCAGATTTCTTCAACGACAATAATGAAAATAGTTTGCTTTCCTATGCTTCTAAGTGCTCGGTAATTGGATATGCAGAAATTCTATTTAATCGTCTTTTTGGCGGTTTTAATGATATTGAGGAAATTTATGATTATGACGATGTTGAAAAATGTGTTGATGTAGAAAATAAAACATTTGAACTAGTTTTAAATGCAGCTATTAATAACTTTAATTTATGCTCCCAATCTAACTCCAAAAAAACTGCAAAATGTTCCATAAAAAAAGAACTCAAATTTTTTCAAGGAAGTGGTCAAAAACTCAAAATATTGAAGAGTTGTTTAATGCACTTCTAACTGTTCGTCCAAGTGAACGAGTGCTTTGCGAAACAGGACAATTTGGGGACGTACAACAGGGTATGCATCCCTATTTTAACCATCTAACCGACAAGATCACACCTAAGCAGTGTATTTTAAATTGGCCATAATTGCTCTAAATGAGGTTTTTAAAATAAGAATTTAAGCTATTTAGATAGAAAACTAAATGTACAAAATATTTTGAGAAACAATTTTTTATGTGTATGCCACGGTTTGGAAGCGATAAAGCGTTTAACTGAAAATTTCCTAACATTTCAAAAAGTAAATATTTATTTTGATTAGAAACCGTTGATACTAAACACAAAGTAAGATTGAAGCTTGAGCTTTTTTCCAAGGAAATATAGTATTCCAAAAGGAATACTGTATACTTTAACTTGAAAACGTATAGACGGGGTTTTATGAAATTTGGCAGAAAGATTATATTAAGCAGTACAGTAGAGCATGGTTATAATGAACTCGTAGGACCTGACAATTTAGTTCGTTATAAGGGAAGTTCGCTATAAGCGTGGTAAACATTTTCCAAAATTAATAAAATGATAGAATTTTTTTCATCCCCTAGTTTTTGTAGTTTTTTGTAGTTTTGAAACAATTCTTCCATTAAATAGGTTTCATATAAATTTTAATTCTTCTCAGAGAAGTTTCAAGTAAAAAGCTGAAATTTTTAAAATTTGCAGCGCATTTTTTATTTTAAAATTTGGTTTTTTTTTTAATGTCTTCGTTATAAAAGTAAAAATTTGTATGAAAATTCGTAAAAGGGTATTAAAAATTTGTTCGTTATTTAAAAAGTTCGCTATAAACGATGTTCGTTATAGCCGTATTATTTTGTATGAAATATGTTAGTAAATGTAAAAGTTAGTAAAAACTTCGTTATAAGCGGTGTTCGTTGTAACCGTGTTCTATGTTGAAGTTTAGTTTACGTTTTCACTCAATTTCGCGTTTTTCGAATAACGAAAATCGCCATATCTTTTTACGTAAAAGCACGAAAAGTGTAATTTTTGGACTGCAGTTATATCTTATATATATCGATTACGGAGTGCATTAAGCAGGTGAATATCATGGGCTTGACCGGTGATATTGTGATTATCTACGGACTCTGTGGGATCAATGACGATACTCAGGTGTAATTACGATACGGAAATTAACGATTTCTCTGCACGGAGATTATATTGAGATTATATGGGTGCCGGGACACTGTGGTATAGCGGGGAACGAAGTGGCAAATGATTTGGCTAGGGGAGGATCTTCCCTGGAATTAGTCACTTTGGGGAACGCTAAACCTTTTCGAGCTCTCAAGGCGGAGCTGGTGGACTGGGCTGACACCATGCATAGGAACATCTGGGAGAATATGGGTGTTGGCAGGACTACAAATATTATCTGGGGCAACCCGGACAAGGACAAGACGAGGGAAATTCTGAATCTCAGTAGGAAGGAACTGAGTCTTTTGATGGAAATCCTCTCGGGACACTCGACACTTAGGGCCCATCTCCACCGTATTGGTAGGGCGGACTCGGAAGTGTGCAGGCCCTGTGGGGAGGACGAGGAGACCTTGGAACACTATCTCTGTGAATGCCCGGCATTTGCCGGTATCCGGGTCGAAATAATATCCAGTGACCCAATATCCACATTGGGGGATCTTAGGGGCATAGGATGGAAGAAGTTGAGGAGTTTCGTCAGTGCGACGGAGTTCCTGGGGTAGAAAAGTGACATAGAACCGATTGTTTAGAGCGCACAACAAGCCGACATTCTGGCTTAAGTGTAAATCCTCAGGGACTTGAGTCGGATTAGGGAAGTATTTCCCTCCTCCGAATCCTCTTTTCGACCTAACCTAACCTATATCTTAGTAAGAGGAACAATTTATGCCTAAAGTAATTATTTTTTATGGATTAGTTTTGAGATTCGCTGTTTATTTGTCGTGCCGAACAAAAAAGTATAAATTAAATTGCAAAAAAGCTTAGGCCGGTTTGAGGGTTAATACGTAGATACGTATTTAAAAAAAAATATTTAGGTGAAATTATTCTCGTGTTATTTTAATCGTTGTATACATGTCTATGAACCTCCCCACACAAAAATCTTAAACAATTTAAAATGGCATTCCCTTCATTCATGCAATTATCATGTCATCTACATTTTAATAATAGGCCATTTATTATAAACATATATTTTTAATGCAACAACAAAAAATATCTACTAATCGTAGCCACTTAATAAAATAAAATTCTAATATTTATTATTGCAATATTTGACAAACAAAATACTTATCAAATTATTTACATTTATAATATTTATTATCACGCTTTTGTTTATTCCTTATCGTTTATAGGTCCGTTCTTTGTATGCTTCTATCATAAAGATTATCGCGTATAACTTTTAAAGGCATACCTTCTGCATATTGTAGTACCAAGGCTTTTGGATCAAATTTCGCTCCAGTTGGTGTTTTATCGCTAACTTTGACCATATAATTTTTAAGAAAATGTACCAAACCAATTTTTGTTTGTAACAGACCAATGCGACTGCCAATGCAATTATGTGGTCCCGTACCGAATGGTAAATAGGCCATTGATGCATGTAGTTTTTTGTTTTGTGCTGAAAATCTTTCAGGATCAAAAGTATTAGGATTTGGCCAGTGCTAAAAAAAAAATTAAGAAAAATATAATTTATTATATAAATATTTTTCAATATGTTGTAGGCCGATATAAAATTTTTTCATTTCCCGGAAAAGCGGGTATTTTTTTAAAATTACCGGGATCCCGTTCGAAAAATAAATTATACAGTTTTTTCATAATAAACTATATTTTGTCTTATATCCAAACGGAGCTATCTACTTTCATACTAGTGTTCAGGAGAGTGAATAAACTGTTTAATTTGCTCAAACTAAAAATATTTGCAAATCGTCTTTCTACAATATTAATACGCTACTGAATACTACATGTAATTTTTTCTTAATAATTCATAATATAAACGGTGTTTCAGTAGATAGCTCCGTATTTTTATTTTTTATTTTATTTTGCATATTATGCAAAATGGCTTGAGATTTTTCATAAAAATAAGTCCTCATTATAAATCTGACATTTTTCTCAGAATTTTAAGCCTTCCTTAAATCTGAGAGAAATTGATTTTGACATTGATGAGTTCGACTCAAAAATGGAATTTGTACAATATTTGGCAATTGAAAGTGTTTTGGACAAATTTTTATAATTGTACAATTTTTAAGGAGAAATCTAGAGTAGCTTGCCTGTTTAATTTAATGGCAAAATCTAAGTTCAACTTTGTTAATTTTTTTTTTATAAATTATTAATTCTTGCATTAAAAATGTGAAATATTTAACTTTGATTTATTTTAAATTGTATTCTTAAAATTCCCGGTATTCTTGGACCAAATATCCGGGATTACGGGAACATGAAAAGGTTAAATTTATCGGCAAATCCTATGAAGGGAAAACCCGGAATGTATTCCTTAATTGTTACTCACCTTAGGATCTCTTTGTATACCATAAATTGGTATATATACTGGCATATCATCTGGTAATTCATAATTATAAAAAGGTTTCAGATTAAATCCAGACTTTTCAGTTTTGGGTTTCTTATGTTGTCGATCCAAAAATGGTAGTATAGGATATAAACGTAAAACTTCTTCAACTACCATATTTAAATATTCCAATGATATGATAGTTTCATAAGACAGCGTACCATTTTCCTTTTTTAAAGCCTCATTTATTTCCATTCTTAATCTCTCTTGTAAATCTGGACGTTTAGAAAGTTCAAACAATGTAAAAGCCATAGTCGATGAAGAAGTCTCAAAGCCAGCTGTCAAAAATACAGCAGCTTGAGCTATTAAAGCATCTTGATTATTAGCAATATCTTCATTTACATTACCCTCGGCAGCTTCTTTTTTTAGGGCCACCAATATATCAATTAAATCATTACGTTGTTTACCACTACGTTCACGTTCACTCATCACGAAGGTAATAGTAGAACGTAAAAATTTCGAAAATTCTTGAGTAAACAATTTAATACGTAGTAATGACACTAATTTGGGTAGGAAAAATGCTACCGAAAAGTCTATAGCACGTGGTATATTAAATAAGAACATCTTACGACATTGACTACGAAATTCACCGCCAGGATTCGATAGACTATTGGCATTAATGCCAAATGCTATGGTAGCTATTAGATCGGTAGTAAATAGAGCACATATTTCTTTACAGTCTGCATTAAATTGATCACCTCTTTTTGACAAATGATTTTCCAATTGCGAACTGATCTGTAAAGGAAAAATTATGGAAATTTACAAAATTTACAATCTTTTTATTTATATCAACAAAAAATAAAAATAACTGTTCAAAAATAGTAGTATTATAAATTTTGGCGGTTCTTTTTAAAATTTTGTCTCTATTGTGAATGATTCAAGATATTTAAAATAGTTTCTAGCATGTACAAAAACAAATTATAATTAACTATTTTATTTTATCTGCAATAATTTTCATTTTTCTTTAGGTATTAGTAATTTCATTAATATAATTAAAATTATTCTTTCAGTGTATGATTATATTATTTAGACTTACCTCCAACATTAACGGATACATCTGTTTAATTTTACCACTGGTAAACACTGGCGATATTTTAGTTCTCAAATCTTTCCAATATGAATCGCGGGCAAAAAATAAATTGCTATTACCCAGTGCATCACCATGTGGATCACATTTTCCATAACGATTGTAGAAATAATTGAAATCCTTTATTAATATTGATTTTATAAGTTCTGGATCACGTACCACTAAGCCGGGTTGATGGAAGGTATAAATTCCGACAACAGCTTCATCTGCCCACTGTGGATCATTGTATAAGTCCGATAAATGTAGACCAAAGTTGGTTTTTAAAGTAAATGCCTCTTTGGTGTTGCCGATAATGAATGTAGGCTTGGCATATGGTATACCCTTGCGCTGCCAATAACTGTAGACGTGTTTGAACCAATAATAAACGACAATGAGAATTGACGTTATGAATAGTAATATGCTGGATGCAATCATCATTTGCTAGTTTTTTAAATTACTGAAATTGAGATGAATGTAAAATTTAATATTTATTTCAAACCTGTTTACCTTCTTTTGCTAAAATATATGTATATATTTTTAATTACATTGTCAAATTACACTAGTTTACTAAAATCGCAATTTTTTAGCACATATCTCAGATTTAATTTTTTTTTTATAATTTTAAAAGTTCTACTTTTGTTGTTTAGTTTTCTGGCTTCTAAATTTAACAATTATTTTGGGCTTCTTTTATTACATTTCAAAAGATTTGTTAACTATTGACTGTGTTCTTTGTACCAGGCATTAGCGCCTCTTTATGGAATACAAATTTAAAACTTGCTGTTCTAATTATGCACAGTTTGAGATACGCATCTTTGATGTGCCTTCTAAACATGTGAAAAACATGAACGTGAGTTTTGTTATAAAAGCTGTCTTTCGCATGGCATATTCGGCGTATAGTTTTAAATAGGCCAGTTAGCTGCTTGAACACAGTTTTTTTTTTTACAACATAAAATCAGGTGAGCATATAAAAAAAACTTAAATGTATGGACTTTTTGAAAATTTTGCAAAAATTCAATAATTTGTTTTTTTGCTTTTCCATATAGTAAACAATAATATGGAGAGATTTTAAAAATTTAGAAATTTATCGCCATCGCAAATTTGTTTCAAAAGACACTGTGTGGTAAAAACTTTACTCTTTTATCTAAACAAGTTTTGCTCCGGCACATCAACACTGTTGCGCGAAATTCTTGAAAATTTACATGATTTGTAAGTTTTGTCAATGCTTTAACACAAAACCTGAGGAGGATTAAAAAAAATTAAGAATTTAGGATTTTGTGGACGAAATGAAATTTAGTAAGTTTTAAAACTGCACTTATTTACAATTGAGCAAAAAAAAAAAAAATACTGCGAAAGTATTGGCATTTATATGCTAAAAATAAGGACACAATGCTAAAATCCCAAGTATGTTATCAATAGGGCACCCAAAAAAAAGCTCGAAAAACAGTTAAATAAGCCGTTAAAATACAAAATAAACTGTTTAATATAAACAATAAACCGTTAAATTTTATATTTTTTTTTTTATTTAAATCGTTACTACAAATAAAATTTGTTCTTTGAAACATCCCCTGTCCAAAAAAGATTCAGTAAAGAAATGGTTTTCTTAAGCTTCAAAGGTTATATTTTCAATTTCAATTGAAAAAAAAAAAAATCTTCAGAAAAATCCTGATTGCCAAAATAAAGCAAAAAGCTCTATTTTAAAAGAAAAAAGTAGCTAATATTTACAAAATAAGCAAATAAAATAGCTTTAAACTTTCATAATTTCATGATCAGAACTTGTATTTAGTCCAAACAGTTCTATCCTTTCAAATAAAAAAACAAGCTTTAATTTATTTTTAGTTGTCCTAGTTATCGACATGGGGCCCACAAAAAGTTTTATAACGCCTTAATAAAATTATTTTATATTTTTTTTCACTGTAAATTCGTAGGAGGCATAGGTATTAAAACCAAATTGATAAGGAACCTACTAAAAATCCTTGTAAACTAGTGTAATTTTAAGCTGTAAACAAGTAAAGGAATTTTTGTGTGTTTCAATTGTAAATATTTTCTTATTACCAGGGCAGCGACTTCATGCACTAAAGAACCATAAATATGCAGTAAAAAATCCAAAATATGCGATTGAAATATGCACTTAAATCGAAATATGCACTAAAAAACCAAAAATATGAACTAAAAATCTAAAAATATGCACTAAAAATCAAAAAAATGTGCACATAAAATGTATGGGTTTTTAAAATCACTAAATTACTCGAGATCGTTGGTTTTAAAATGCAATCCAATATAAATGTCTAACAAATGACAACTGAATGCTTTGTAAGGGGTTACAAATGCTTGCTTCTGGTTATTTTAAACCAAATCTAATTCTCAATTTTTACAAAATACGCAAAATATGCAACAAAATATGTGATAATATGCATTTATAGAAAAATATGCATTTATAATAAAATATGCATAAATATACAAAAACAAATCAATGCCATTTTATTGCAAGTTCTTTGATTCGGTAAAGTTTTTGGTAAAAATTGGTTTTGGGCTACTGACTACAAACATGTATTTGCATGAAAGTAGCTTCCCTGCTTATTACGTAAAATTTTATACACTTGCAATACAATAAGGTTATTATTTTATTAATTGCAAGTCGAAAAAGTTAAACAAATATTTATTATTATTATTGTTGACATGCACTCAAAAAAGTTTAAAGGTAAAATCGATTCAATTTAAAATGTGACCTTTGACAAAAAATGTAGTTATTTTTAACTATTAAATAACAAATCATAACTGCACGCTGAAAAAAATTTAGCAGTTACTTTTTTTATTTTTCTTTAAGATTATACAAAACAACTATTACTACAGTTATTTAAAAAAAAAAACAACTGAAGAAAAATACTTTATTTTTATAACAATTGTTTGAAGCAGTTATTTTAGTATTTTAAGAAACAACTACCAAAAACAGTAATTTTACAGTAAACAGTTTTTTTGTTAGTTATTTAAAAAATTATGATTATGTTGAGTTTTAAAAAATTATCGTTTAGTTTATATTTTATATTATTGATATGCTTGCAAATAATAATACTACTCTACAAATTTCAACTTTTTCCAGAACCTGTCTCTGAAATACGTATTTTTTAATGGTAGGTACGCTGAACCCAAATCTTTCAAATAAAATTTCCCATTTGCCTTTTTTAAAATAAAGCGCTTTTAAATGTAAATATACATCATTCGCCCCATTTTTCGTAAATATTGCTTAATTTTTCAAAATTTAAGTGCAAAATTATAAATTTTTTTAAGAATATAAATCTACATAAAATTTTCTTTCATTTGTTTCGGGGTTTATTACCGGTATTGCAAGGAATTGAAAATTTTGCATGTTCTGTTTAACTTTATAAATGTTGTTTGTATTTTTATAACTAACCCTTAGACGACGAATAGTTGATATATATCCCATTTTTACTTTTTGCGATTTCGACAAATGCGGCTACCTATATACTGTAGCCTAATAGTCTCAGAGCCTTGTAAGGTCAACCCATAGTCAAAAAATAAGTTTTTTTTTTTTATTAATTAATAATCATATAATTACAAATTATATCCTATTACCCTAACCGAGCACTAGCTACTATGGCTTACGGCGCGTTGTAGCGAAAACAGACCAGTGCCTCTGGTGGGAATCGAACCCACGACCCCCGCACTGATAAGCCAGCACGCTACCAACTAGCCTACCGGGGCGCACAAATAAGGTTTTTGTTTTTTATGATTTTTTTAGATTTTTTTTTTTTAATTTTTATAATGTTAAAAACTTTAAGTTAATACAAAAATGGTTATTATTTTTGTATTAGACATAACTCAAAGCAAAATACAAAATTAAAACTTAGACAAAATCTTATCCCATTACGGAGCGACAGCCTATTAATGATTTAGATTTAGTACTATATTTTCCGATAGGGGAGTGCCAAAAGCAGCACGAACTTTATTTTTAGTCATAGGTCCAAGTGTCCACAAGGTCTCGTCAAAAAATCTTCAGCGGTTAACACTGAACTCATTTTTTTATTAAAATTGCAAATCCATTGAAAATATCCAGAAATATTTAGAAAAAAGAACATTTTTGTTAAAAACGAAATGGAGTAGGTAACGTAAATATAAAAACTGCGATATTTCAAAGACTACAAAGTAGAAGAAAAAAATTTTGCCAGGTTTACTCAGCCAGGCGCGGATCCAGGAAAAAATTTTAGGAAGTTAATTTAGAGTAGTTTTAATAAAATTTCTATTCTTTTTAATTTTTTGTTTTGAAAATTTTTAAATTGGTTAAGGAAATGTTCCATTTTCCTTCCTTCAATATTGATGAAACATTTCATAAAATACAAGAATTATACTGACCATATCATAGTCTAATGACCTTTTTTACAATAAAAACTTTTACAATCCTTACTAATACAGAATATCTTTCATATATATAGATAAACATTTCTTAAATATGATGCAGTTGATTTTGTGTTTTATGAAATGTTTAATAAATACTATGAAACGTTACATTGGACGAAAATCTAAGACATATTTCATAAATGTGATGAAGCTTTTCCTTTGAGTGTATTAACACCGACATGATTATTCTCAAATTAAAGATTATTTTATGTCGATTTATATTTTTAAAAAACTATTAATCACAATTTTGCGATAAAATTTCGAAAAATTAAGCAAACTATACTAAAAATGAGTTGAATGATTTAAATAATGCAGTTTTTGGCCGTCGTATAGTGGAATTAGAAAATTTCACTGTATCTACATGATTCTACAATGAATAAAAACGTAATAACTGAACTACCGTTGGGAATTTTAACTTTGCATTTTAAGTAGGATGTAGAAAAAACAAATTAGTATTGTCATTAAAAGAAAAAATATTTTTAAAATACCGAAAAAATAACTGTTAAAACAGTAGTTTTTACATTTTTTCCAGTTATTTCAATATTGTTGTAGTACAAAATTCACAGTTATTGTTATAACATTGTTAGTTATTTTTACTGCATTTTATAATTGGTTTTTAACAGTTAAAAACAACTAAATTTATAATTATTTTAACAGTTATTGCCTTTGTTGTCTTTTTAACTGAATTTACAATTGCTTTTAATTTAATTTCCTTAAATTCTACTGTAAAACTTTTTTGAGTGCACATATATAGAACAGTGATTTATTATGAAATTTTTAAAAGCTTAATATTGTCAACTAAATTTTAAACTTTGATAAAATATTGCCCGTATTCGTAAAAAATCTTAATTCAGATTTCAAATACATTTTAGTTAAAACACATTTTAAGACTTAAAACTGTATTCATAACCGAATATTTGCTTAAAATATCTATTTTAAGTCTTGTGTAAAAGTTAATATTCATATATGAACAGTAGCGTCTCAAAGATTACAAACCCACATCTCTCAGTTAGAAGCTTGGCTAGAGAAATTGAGAATTAGAGTAAATGAACAAAAATGCATTCACATTACGTTTACCTTACGAAGAGACTTTTGTCCACCAGTTCGTATTAATAATCATAATATACACCAGAACACACATGTTAAATATCTGGGCATTCATCTTGACCGTCGACTTACATGGAAAGCTCATATATGTAGATGCTAAAATTACCCAAATAAAATAAAAACTGTACAACTAACATGGCTCATAGGTAGAAACTCTAAACTCAGCTTAGACTGTAAATTATTGATTTACAACTCGATTATAAAACCCATATAGTGCTATGTTATTCAGCTATGGGGGAACTGCCTCGGCTTCCAATGTTGAAAAATTACAAAGAAGGCAAAACAGGCTATTAAGACTGATCACAAATTCACCCTGGTACGTGAGAATATCAACATACATAAGGATCTGAATGTCCCACTTATCAAAATTGAGATCAAGAAATACAGTGAAAGATATATGAAAAGATTGCAAACACACCCTAATACACTAGCTCGAAATTTATTAAATAATCGTGGACATCTACGCCTTAGAAGATTGGACACACCAGACTTGGTACAATAAAAGTGTTACAAATGCTCCTGAACATATTTAGTCGATGATCCCTTGAAGTTTTGTCTGACACTGGCTGGATTTAACGTTAATATGTATTTGGTTTTAAGATATAAATAATTGTTAGTTTACTAAAATTTTGTGAAGATTCAAAAAATAGAAATGAGAACAAAAAAAAATATATGAATACAGTTTTAAGGCTAAAGGCTAAATAACCAAAATGCATTTGAAATGCTGTTTAATATTTTTATAAATACGGGGATATGAATCCTAAACAGGGGAAGATATTTAAAAAATTTAATTTTGTAGTTTTTAAAAGTAAAAGTTTTTTTTTTAAAAAATTATATAAAATAGTTTTTTTTTTGTATTACATTTTTATTTTTATTGGAACTTTTTTAAATTTCTTTTTCTTTTTATTCACAATAACTTAGTTAGATATTTCAGTATACCGATTTTTAGTGTCCGACCGAATATTATATTGTTTTTGGTATCTGGAGGCAATTTAAACAAATTTTTATATTGGAAATATGTTTGTTGAGCCGATTTCATTCCATTTCGATCATACAATTTATGGAAAAAGACGAAGTTTGGCTGTAAAGTTAAAAGTTTGGCCGCTGAACTTTTTCCGATTTGGCCGACTTTTTGGCAGCCGAACAGTTAATTCAACACTTCTCTACGGACATTTCTTTAAATTTTACACTCAAAATCGCATCGATTCAGTCCAATAAACATTTTTCCGTTGGTCAAATTTATCCATAACGCTTCAAAATTCAGAATACCAACAAACGGCGTTTTCTGGCCGAACAGTTCGGCCGGAAACTGCCGATTTTATACCTTCGTTTAATTCCAATTATTTGCTTGTAGTTTCCTAATATAAATGTATGTATATTAAAAAATTATTCGCAAACCTAAAGAACCGTTCAAGTGTATGAATTATTAAAAAACTGAAATTAATTCTGGTGCTATTTTGAATTTTTATAAAGCTTCTAAATCAGGCTGCTTACAAGCAATTGGAAGTGTATATGTTTGTTACTTTTGTTTTTTTTTTTACATGTTGATAACATAACACTTATTTTTTAAATATATACAATTTTAATTTATTAACCCGTATATATACACTGAGAGAATTATCTTCACTTCTGTAATGAATTTCTTCATAGCCTAAATGAAAATTGTCACTGGAACTCATCAATGGAAACTTTTCATAACATCTTTAAAACAGGTATTATTAAAGTCAATGTTTTTGAAACGTTTGTAGAATTAATGAAAACATTCATAAAACTAATGAATCATTCCGACAATGAAGCTTTTATAGAATTTATGAAACAGTTTTGTAAACTATTTAAATATTCAGAAGTTTCCCTGAATTAATAAAACTCTTAATGAATGCCTTAAAAAATGCATTGGAACTACACTCACAATATTTTAACACTAACTGATTGTGGTTTATTTAAAAAGTAATCCGCAAAACTTTGTTTTTTAAGGAATATACATTTAAACTACAAAGAAATATTTTTTAAACTTATTTTACCACTTATTAAAAAAACGAACTACACACAAATACTGTTTTTTCTGCACCAATTATTATTTTCGTTAAAATTTCTTTTCACAAAAATTCTGTATTTGAACCAAAAAAGTTAAATGATAGTAGTTAATGATAGTAAAAATTTAAGAAAAGCTGTAGTTTTTAATAGTTTGGGAGTTAGTTTTTGATAGTTACAATAAATTAAAATCGTTAATTTTGGGGGATTTGGGAGTTTCTTAAAATTTTTTATTTTACTTTAGATAGTAAAAATAAAAAATCTTTATTATTCACGGATTTTGAGGTAATTTTATAAAAAAACTAGCTGACCAGGCAAACGTTGTTTTGCCTTCAAATTTTAATTGTAATTAATTCTTTAAATCAAAAAATAATTAAAAAATAAATTTACATTAGTAAATCATTTTAAAATTTGTAATTTCATGGGAAGCCCAACGGCTCTTTGTCCTTCTATCGCCTTTATTTGCTGAAGTATATAAAATGAATAGGTAAAAACAACTGCCATAACAACTGCGACGCCACCTATCACCGGTGCATTAAAGCGCCGTTCATGCTCACCAGCCGGTGTCTTGTCAGCTCTTATCACAACCGTATAATCATCTGTCGACATCTGGTCTAGGACTGTTTTGAATAGACGGATGAGACTGTTGTGTTCGTGTAACATAGCTTGAAGATTAACATAGGTTTTTTGTAAATATTAACATAGGTTTTTTGTAAATATCTCGTTTTAAAAAACATGACAACGGCTTTCAAAAAAAAAAAAAAAAAAAAATAAAATAAAAAAAGCAAAAAATAAATATATGTATATGGGATTGGTGGTACAATATGAAAATTGGATTTTGCCACGCCCCTCCACCCACAGACAGAAAATCAAAAATCAGACTTCACAGTGTCACCGCCTGAATATTCCCTAAAAATTTCATCAAAATCGGCCCAGCCGTTTATATATAATATATTATAATATTAGTATAGATTAAAATAAATGAAAAAACATGTGATTAAAAAGAAAAGTAAGCAGACCGGGTTTTAACTATATATTTAGTAGTTTTAAAGTACATATTATTTTGATTTTAATTACAAAATATTGTGAGTGTAAGCCAATGAACCGCTTCATATGGTTTTTTAAACAACTTCATTGAAGTTCAAAATTAATAAACGGTTACGTTAAAATAATAAAGCACTAAAGTTTGAAATGCACAAAAATTAATGAAATTATGAAATTTTATGAAATTATGAAATTTTATGAAATTTCAAGTCTTTGAAATAATTTCATAGCTCTAAAGAAAAATGTCATTAAATTTGTGAAGAGATAACTTATAAAATCGAACGATTTTTTTTATGAAACTATGAAATTATATGAAAAAAAGTTTATGAAAAATTTCTTAATATTATATCATTTCTTGGACATAATGAAATTCTTCATTGAATCTACGAAAAAAAATTCTATGAAATTGTTTCATGAATATTATGAAGGATAACTCTTTCGTTGTACTTATCGATGCCGCTGGAATAGATGGAATATATGTAATTATGGTTCAGTAATCGTTTTCTTATTGCGCCCTTTAGCGGTTATTTTCGCAATTTAAATTTAAACTTTAACGCTTTTTATTTACCTAACGGACTAAGAGTTTATCTAAGTTT
Organism: Delia radicum; assembly: GCA_021234595.1. Classification (NCBI taxonomy): domain Eukaryota; kingdom Metazoa; phylum Arthropoda; class Insecta; order Diptera; family Anthomyiidae; genus Delia; species Delia radicum. The sequence goes on along the minus strand of CM037855.1, from coordinate 38,648,987 downwards.
TAATTTTTATTTATTGCTACAGCAAATATCTGTAATGGACAATTTGATTTATCAAAATTTCACGATTTTTGAAAATTTTTTAAAAACTTCGGTGTTTATAGAAAATTTTTCAAAATTGTAAAATGGTAACATTGGCCAATCAATTTTTAAATTTTTTTGTTTGTTGGAAGAAAATAGCTAATTTTTCACATTAAAAAAGAAAATGAAATAATTTTCTGGATATTAAAGTGCTTACAAGTTCGGAAAATATTTTTGATCAGATCTTTTAATTTTACAAAAAAAGTTCATACTGCACAACAAATTTTTCCCATTAAAAAAATGTTCCCATACGTTCCTAACGAGTTCAACAAATAACCTTTATAACATCGCAGCGAAAAATGGGTTAAACACTGTTAATGATAAAATCTATGTATGTTTGTATTGAAATAAAGTCTCAGTGTAGAAACGGTAATGGGATGCCATTATTTTTCTACTACCAGTAATGCTACCAGCTTACCCTCTGCCTTACTTCAAAAGATATATATAATGACATACTAATAACTAGATAATTTTCCCATTCTTTGAATACAAAATATAAATGCTTACCTATAAGAACTTTTTTTTTCATTATTTCAAATATAAAGTAATGATTTAAAATTTTTTGAAAATCTATTTCTAAACTCATTATTTGTTAACATCTAGTAAGTACATATATAACTACTTATTTTTGTTTTTTTTTTGTAAGCTGGAAAGTAATAAAATTTTCTGCAAGCAAGTCATTTATGTTTTTATCTATCAAATGAAACATGTCGAGATAGCTTAGATGGTAAAGCGGTTGACTGACAACCTGGAGTCAAAGTTTCGAATACCGCGTGGACACATTTTATTAAAAAAATTCAATAAAAAAATATTTTTTTATTTAATTTAGTTTAGTTTTTTTTTGAATATTTATTTTCAGACTTGTTATTTTTGTTCATACTAGTAAGCATATAGGTAACCACATATTTTTTGATTATTCGTATAGTGTTTAGTAATGATACGTTATTATTTTGTACGACATCCCCATATAAAAGTAATGAGATTTGTAATATAAATTGTAAGTACTTGCCATTACCAAATATGTACTTTTATGGTAATACTTTTCTACACTGGGTTAGTACGCAATTAATTTTATTTATTTATTGCGTACTGATAATTGTATTTCCATGGATATGCGTTTTACGAATGGTCATTTATTAATACATACACTCAAAAAAGTAGACTACACTAATATAAAAATAACACTTTTCAAGTGACCTAGTTAGTGTAGGTTGTAAGTCCAGCTGAGTGAATTACAAAACCGGTTTGAGAAGTGTCAATATACTCTCAAATTTTCAAGATAACGGTAGAAGCGTGTTAGTAACTCAATCATTTTTCAACCGATTTTGAATTTTTAAACGGTATTTACAATAATATTACCTGGTCTTTTTAAATATGTATACTTCTTCTACACTAAGAAAATTATGGTTGGTAAAATCAAACACTTTTCTAAAATAAAAAAAAAACTTGTTTGTAAATATTCTTAATCTGATTTTAATATATAATAAAGACACTATTGTAAAACTATATTTAAATAAAACATCACTTTTAAATATTTACGTTTCACGCTATTTTTCCAAATCAATTGTGCAAGTTCCCGGTCTTTAATGGATGCAATATTTTTTTTTTTTTTTTGAAGATAAAAGAAAAAAATGTATAAACATCCGCTTTTTGCAGACGCCATTTTGGTTTTGTGTTTTGTATCTTTTGATACCCACACACTTTGTCAAAAAGTCGAAACAACTGTATAAAATAACTGTTACCGAAATGTAGGTTGTTTAAAAAATTAACGCTCAAAAACATTAAAAAAAATGAATTTCAAGTAAATCAACTGCAATTGCAGTTAAAATAACTACAAACGCATTACTACACAAATAAGTGTCATGCAGTAACTGTAGAACTTTACTGAGTGTACCACAGGACTGGTACTTTTAAACCAGTCACGTGATAGGTAGTTTAGAAACCGATCATTTTTATACCTATCATTTTTATATGTAAGGGACCACTTATTTTCACATTGTAATATATGAAAATGAAAATTATTCAAGTTCGAGGCCATACACTATATTTCTTTATTAGGATATTGTCCTAACAAATAATCTATAGAGTTTTTGTTTTCAAATTTATTCTTTGACCCTTCAGGAATGTGTTGATAGATCTATTTCGGGAATTTTCTAGGTTCCCATCATCAGAACACGTTTTGAAAGCGTGCCAAACATCAAACATTCATATAAACTAGTTTACTCACTACATGAGAACTAATATATGAGCTTGAAGTTAAAGATTATAACCATTGATCAAAAAATAAATTGAAAAGTTGTTTGTTATGTGTAAAGTCCACCTCTGGTGGATATTTAATACACGTTTTTTTTGTTTTTCCTCTCCTTTTTTGTTTAGTTTATAAACAACACAGGGGAAGGTAAACTAGACGGACTTTCTTTGTCTTTAATACAAGTTTGATATAATTTTTATTAAAAATAAAAATTATATTTTTTTCGACCTTTAATTGTGGAATGAAAATGAAAATTATTCAAGTTCGAGGCCATACTCTATATTTCTTTATTAGGATATTGTCCTAATAAACACCTTTTAAAGTTCACAACTTTGTCGGTCATAGTGTACATATATCTATAATAATTTTAAAAATAGGTAGATGTAAAATGTTTTTAATTTCATATTTTAAAGTAATGTTTTTATGTAATCTTATTTGATAACAATTTATTATATTGTACATTTTTTAATCTTAATTTTGAATTTATTTTGTCATAGATTTATCATTACTTGTAACTATGTATTTGTACTTACACTCTTTTTTATTACCGCGAGTCCAAAACTCAACAGTTTTTTTTTGTAATAAAAGGGCACTAATTCTTTGTCTTGATTTTCAATGGACAGATTCGGCTCTGTTTGAGTACCTTTGATCACTATTTCTTTAAATAAACATTTATTATTTAACTTTTTTCTTTAAGTATTTCATCAATTTCAAACTCGATTTTTTGTTTCTTCTTCGGAAATTTCTAATAAACTATAAGTTTGTTCGCTTACGCAAAAAAAATGTTTACAATTTTTTACTGCAAGGTGTTCTTTTACACAATTACTTAGTAAAAAATAGTAAAAAGAGAGAGTAAAATGACAGTTGGATCAGTGGGTTTCTATCCACCTCAAACTCTCCCTCTTATTATTTGTTCGTAAACTCGCACCGATCATATAAAAAAAAGTTGCAGAAATTTAAAAGTTTAAATTAACTTTTATCATGTTTTTGAATAATAATTTGATAAAGTGTTTATTTATTTAAAATTTGAATGATTAAATAAGCCAGATGAAACTAAATTACAATCAATTAAAAAAAAAAAAAATATTAAAATAAAAGTGAGTGCTTCAGCAATTATTTTGTATCAACATGTGCAATTATTTTTTAGTGTAAAAAAAATGTTTTCATTACCTCGCCAGTTGGTAAGCATAAAAAACGCTGCGTACGGTAGCTTCTCTATTTGTATATACTCTTAGGCAAGATAAATTTATATTAGGTAGTGCTAGTAGCCCAGCTGTTTATCTTCCTCTTACCTTTTTTTATGTATGTTGGTCTTCGATATGTCAAAATTTGTCTAGATTTGACATTTCGGTGTACTGTAGGCAACAACAAAATGCCTGTTGTTTTTGTATTGTTTTGTAGATGTTGTTCTACTAGCACTACCTACATAAATTTATCTTGATCTTTGGTTTGATGCCAAAAAACTTACAATTTTTTACTGTTTGTTAGTAAAAATTTGTAAGCTGAAAAAAACATATGATAATTAAAAAAATATGCTAACATTTTTTGTAAACAGAAACAAATATTAAATTTAATAATAATTGTTTATGAATTTAAAGTTAAAAACATTAAAAAATTGACTATTCAAGAAGTGGAAAAACATTCTTAATTGTTTCTGGTCGACAATTTCAATTAACTGGTAATTTTTCCATATTTTTTACATATATCATTTTCTTTTGTTTTTTTTTAAATTTTTGCAATTTATTTTGCTCATTTTCTACCCACCGTATTGCCTTAATCAGCTGATTCCTATCTGTATATAATCTGTGGGCAACACAGTGTGTATTTTGTGGCAAACAACAAATCCAACAGTGCAGAGAGTACTATTTAGTATAGAAAAATACCACAAAACACAATATTGTCTAATTTAATGTAAATATTTGCCAATTATGCACAATATTGTATATCATTGGAAACGTTTTAAAAAAATACATATACACTGAAAATAAGTGGACCCTTATATATATAAAAAAAAAAAAATAAAAAATTTAATAACAACCGATTTTTATGTCTCAAATTTACAAAATGAAAACCGGTGTAAATATAAAATTAATGAACGGTTAAAAATATGAAGTTTAATATGCGAATTGCCTATGTTTCGTTCATACAGATCTCAAATATTACCAAAAAAAAAAAAAAATTTAAATCGTTTATTTCGGTTTTGGTTTTTTAGGGTAACGCTATTTCAGTTATTTCGGTAACGGTTTTATAGCGTTAACGGTGTTTTATTTATTTCCGTATCGGTATTTTAGCGGTAACTGTGTTTTCTTTATTTCGGTAACGTTGCTTTAGTGATAACGGTTTTTCAGTTATTTCGGTAACGGCATTTTAAGAATAACGTTATTTAAGTTATTCAGCTAATGTCAATGCACTTCGATAATTTTATTATGCCCGAATTCTAATGACTTACTACCCAAGAAACAACTTTACGGACTGTCCGTTACAAACGGATTCATGAATCCGGCATTGACGGTACGAAAACGGACCGGAATTGACGTATCCGTCGAAGCTTGTACGAAAACGGAACATTAACGTACAGTAAAATTGGATTACTCAAATTTTCGAAAATTATCCGTTTTAAACTCCGTTTGGTGTATCCGTTTCGGTGCCGTTTAACCGGACTACACCGATTTTCTCCAGTTAAAACTCCGTTACAACCGTTATCGTTTTTCTTCCGGTATTACCGGAGTGTGTTTTGTTTAAAAAAAATCAAACAGTTTTATTTATTAATAAAATTATATAATTATAAAATCTATATATATAAAAAGAAGTGTACATTTTGATTGTCACTCCATAACTCGAGAACGGATGCATAAAATAAAAAAATGGCTGAATACGTATTTAAGATTTTTAGTGGTAATTTTTTGGTTATTTTTAAATGTACCACTTTTTAACATATACTTGTATTTCAGATGTTTTTGCAATTAAATATAGAGACGCATATCTCATGAAAATTTTAATGATGAAGATGTTAAACAACACCAGAGATAAAATGAAAAAATCAAAATGTTAAAACCACATCCTTTTATTAATTTTTATTGAATTTTTATGTGGTTTCATATTGTTTTTTAATAATGTAATTGTTAATCCATTTTTGTTAATATCTTTATAAATGAAAAAATTTAAAAATAAAACCAAACTTTTGTTTAAAATTAAAAAAAAGAGAAATCATTTAGATAAAATAAATAAAAAAAATAAAAATGGACCATTAAAAAAAAAACGGTACGAATACGGACCATATTCGGACCGTATACGGTATATTAAAAACGGAGTCCACTCCGTCGCTATAAGCTTGGTAAACATTTTCCAAAATTAATAAAATGATAGAATTGTTTTTCATCCCCCAGTTTTTAATTTTTTCTTTGTTGTTTTGAAACAATTCTTCCATTAAATAGGTTTCATATAAATTTTAATTCTTCTCAGTGAAGTTTCAAGTAAAAAGCTGAAGTTTTTAAAATTTGCAGTGCATTTTTCATTTATAGATCTCGATTTTTTTTAATGTGTTCGTTATAAACGTAAAAATTTGTATGAAAATTCGTAAAAGTGTACAAAAAATTAGTACGTTATTTATTAAGTTCGCTATAAACGATGTTCGTTATAGCCGTATTATTTTGTATGAAATATGTTAGTAAATGTAAAAGTTAGTAAGCGGTGTTCGTTGTAACCGTGTTCTATGTTGAAGTTTAGTTTACGTTTTCACTCAATTTCGCGTTTTTCGAAAAACGAAAATCGCCATATCTTTTTAAGCAAAAGCACGAAAAGTGTAATTTTTGGACTGCAGTTATATCTTATATATATCGATTACGGAGTGCATTAAGCAGGTGAATATCATGGGCTTGACCGGTGATATTATGATTTTCACGAATAGCCAAGCGGCTATCCGGGCTTTATCTACGGACTCTGTGGGATCAATGACGATACTCAGGTGTAAAGGGGAAATTAACGATTTCTCTGCACGAGGTCGCATTGAGATTATATGGGTGCCAGGACACTGTTGTATAGCGGGGAACTAAGTGGCTAATGATTAGGCTAGGGGAATATCTTCCCTGGAATTAGTCACTTTGGGGAACGCTAAACCTTTTCGAGCTCTCAAGGCGGAGCTGGTGGACTGGGCTGACACCATGCATAGGACCATTTGGGAAAATGCGGGTGTTGGCAGGACTACAAATATTATCTGGGGCAACCCGGACAAGGACAAGACGAGGGAAATTCTGAATCTCAGTAGGAAGGAACTGAGTCTTTTGATGGAAACCCTCTCGGGACACTCGACACTTAGGGCCCATCTCCACCGTATTGGTAGGGCGGACTCGGAAGTGTGCAGGGCCTGTGGGGAGGACGAGGAGACCTTGGAACACTATCTCTGTGAATGCCAGGCATTTGCCGGTATCCGGGTCGAAATACTATCCAGTGACCCAATATCCACATTGGGGGATCTTAGGGGCATAGGATGGAAGAAGTTGAGGAGTTTCGTCAGTGCGACGGAGTTCCTGGGGTAGAAAAGTGACATAGAACCGATTGTTTAGAGCGCACAACAAGCCGACATTCTGGCTTAAGTGTAAATCCTCAGGGACTTGAGTCGGATTAGGGAAGTATTTCCCTTCTCCGAATCCTCTTTTCGACCTAACCTAACCTATATCTTAGTAAGAGGCACAATTTATGCCTAAAGTAATTATTTTTTATGTATTAGTTTTTGAGATTCGCTGTTTATTTTGTCGTGCCGAACAAAAGGGTATAAATTTAATTGCAAAAAGCTTAGGTCGGTTTGAGGGTTAATACGTAGATACGTATTTGAAAAAAAATATTTAGGTGAAATTATTCTCGTGTTATTTTAATCGTTGTATACATGTCTATGAACCTCCCCACACAAAAATCTTAAACAATTTAAAATGGCATTCCCTTCATTCGTGCAATTATCATGTCATCTACATTTTAATAATATATATATATATATATATATATATATATATCTACTAATCGTAGCCACTTAATAAAATAAAATTCTAATATTTATTATTGCAATATTTGACAAACAAAATACTTATCAAATTATTTCTATTTATAATATATCTTATCACGCTTGTGGTTTATTCCCTATCGTTTATAGGTCCGTTCTTTGTATGCTTCCATCATAAAGATTATCGCGTATAACTTTTAAAGTTATACCTTCTGCATATTGTAGTACCAAGGCTTTTGGATCAAATTTAGCTTCAGTTGGTGTTTTATCGCAAACTTTGACCATATAATTTTTAAGAAAATGTACCAAACCAATTTTTGTTTGTAACAGACCAATGCGACTGCCAATGCAATTATGTGGTCCCGTACCGAATGGTAAATAGGCCATTGATGCATGTAGTTTTTGTTTTGTGCTGAAAATCTTTCAGGATCAAAAGTATTAGGATTTGGCCAGTGCTAAAAGAAATTAAGAAAATATAATTTATTATATAAATATTTTTTCAATATGTTGAAGGCCGATATAAAATTTTTTCATTTCCCGGAAAAGCTGTATTTTTTCAAAATTACTGGGATCCCGTTCGAAAAATACTAAGCTATATTTTGTCTTATATTCAAACGGAGATATCTACTTCCATACTAGTGTTCAGGAGAGTGAAAAAACTGTTTAATTTGCTCAAATTAAAAATATTTGCAAATCGACCTTCTACAATATTAATTAAACTAATAATTCGTAATATAAGCGGCGTTACAGTAGATAGCTAAGTATTTTTATTTTATTTTGCATATTATGCAAAATGGCTTGAGATTTTTCATAAAAATAAGTCCTCATTATAAATCCGAAAATTTTCTCAGAATTTTAAGCCTTCCTTAAGTCTGAGAGAAATTGATTTTGAAATTGATGAGTTCGACTCAAAAATGGAATTTGTACAATATTTGGCAATTGAAAGTGTTTTGGACAAATTTTTATAATTGTACAATTTTTAAGGAGAGATCTAATTTAAGGTCAAAATCTAAGTTCAACTTTGTAAATTTTTTTTTTAAATTATTAATTCTTGCATTAAAAATGTGAAATATTTAACTTTGATTTATTTTAAATTGTATTCTTAAAATTCCCGGGATTCTTGGACCAATATCCGGGATTACGGGAACATGAAAAGGTTAAATTTATCGGCAAATCCTATGAAGGGAAATCCCGGAATGTATTCCTTAATTGTTACTCACCTTAGGATCTCTTTGTATACCATAAATTGGTATATATACTGGCATATCATCTGGTAATTCATAATTATAAAAAGGTTTCAGATTAAATCCAGACTTTTCAGTTTTGGGTTTCTTATGTTGTCGATCCAAAAATGGTAGTATAGGATATAAACGTAAAACTTCTTCAACTACCATATTTAAATATTCCAATGATATGATAGTTTCATAAGACAGCGTACCATTTTCCTTTTTTAAAGCCTCATTTATTTCCATTCTTAATCTCTCTTGTAAATCTAGACGTTTAGAAAGTTCAAACAATGTAAAGGCCATAGTCGATGAAGAAGTCTCAAAGCCAGCTGTCAAAAATACAGCAGCTTGAGCTATTAAAGCATCTTGATTATTAGCAATATCATCATTTACATTACCCTCGGCAGCTTCTTTTTTTAGGGCCACCAATATATCAATTAAATCATTACGTTGTTTACCACTACGTTCACGTTCACTCATCACGTAAGTAATAGTAGAACGTAAAAATTTCGAAAATTCTTGAGTAAAAAATTTAATACGTAGTAATGACACTAATTGGGGTAGGAAAAATGTTACCGAAAAGTCTATAGCACGTGGTATATTAAATAAGAACATCTTACGGCATTGACTACGAAATTCACCGCCAGGATTCGATAAACAATTGGCATTAATGCCAAATGCTATGGTAGCTATTAGATCGGTAGTAAATAGAGCACACATTTCTTTACAGTCTGCATCAAATTGATCACCTCTTTTGACAAATGATTTTCCAATTGCGAACTGATCTGTAAAAGAAAAATTGTGGAAATTTACAAAATTTACAATCTTTTTATTTATATCAACAAAAAATAAAAAGAACTGTTTAAAAATAGTAGTATTATCAATTTTGGCGGTTCTTTTTAAAATGTTGTCTCTATTGTGAATGATTCAAGTTATTTAAAATAGTTTCTTGCATGTACAAAAACAAATTATAATTAAATATTTTATTTTATCTGCAATAATTTTCATTTTTCTTTAGGGATTAGTAATTTTATTAATATAATTAAAATTATTCTTTCAGTGTATGATTATATTGTTTAGACTTACCTCCAACATTAACGGATACATCTGTTTAATTTTACCACTGGTAAACACTGGCGATATTTTAGTTCTCAAATCTTTCCAATATGAATCGCGGGCAAAAAATAAATTGCTATTACCCAGTGCATCACCATGTGGATCACATTTTCCATAACGATTGTAGAAATAATTGAAATCCTTTATTAATATTGATTTTATAAGTTCTGGATCACGTACAACTAAGCCGGGTTGATGAAAGGTATAAATTCCGACAACAGCTTCATTTGCCCACTGTGGATCATTGTATAAGTCCGATAAATGTAGACCAAAGTTGGTTTTTAAAGTAAATGCCTCCTTGGTGTTGCCGATAATGAATGTAGGCTTGGCATATGGTATACCCTTGCGCTGCCAATAACTGTAGACGTGTTTGAACCAATAATAAACGATAATGAGAATTGACGTTATGAATAGTAATATGCTGGATGCAATCATCATTTGCTAGTTTTTTAAATTACTGAAATTGAGATGAATGTAAAATTTAATATTTATTTCAAACCTGTTTACCTTCTTTTGCTAAAATATATGTATATATTTTTAATTACATTATCAAATTACACTAGTTTACTAAAATCGCAATTTTTGAGCACATACCTCAGATTTAATTTTTTTTTTTATAATTTTAAAAGTTCTACTTTTGTTGTTTAGTTTTCTGGCTTCTAAATTTGACACTTATTTTGCACTTCTTGTACTACATTTCAAAGGATTTGTTAACTATTGACTGTGTTCTCTGTATTAGGCAGGCATTAGCGCCTGTTTATGGAATACAAATTTGAAAACAATGGTTCGTTGCTGTTCTAACTATGCACAGTTGGAGGCATGTAACTATCGTTGATGTGCCTTATTAATATGTGAAAAACTTGAACTTGAATTTTGTTAAAGCTGTTTTACGCATGGCATATTCGGCGTATAGTTTTAAATAGGCCAGTTAGCTGCTTAAACAGAGTTTTTTTTTTTTTCATTTTACAACATAAAATCAGGGGAGCATATAAAAAAAATTTAAATGCTAAAACTATATGGACTTTTTGAAAATTTTGCAAAAATTCAATTATTTGTTTTTTGGTTTTTCAGTTTTTGGTAAACAATAATATTGAGAGATTTTAAAAACCTAGTCACTGTGTTCTAAAAAATTTACTCTTTTAACTAAACAAGTTTTGTTCCGGCACATCAACACTGTTGCGCGAAATTCTTGAAAATTTACATTATTTGTACATTTTGTCAATGATTTAAGACAAAACCTGGGGAGCATTAAAAAAAATTAAGAAATTAGGATTTTGTGGAGGAAAAAAAAACTGCACTTATTTACAATTAAACAAAAAAAAAACAAAATGTTGCGAATGTATTGGCATTTATATGCTAAAAACAATGACTCAATGCTAAAATCTCAAGTACACTCAAATAAAAAAGTTAGTAAAGTCAGCAAAAAATTTTGCTGAGTCAGCAAAATTTTAGTCAGGAGGGTGCTTGCAAAAAAATTGCTAATGTCAGCAAAATCTTTTGCTGAAAATCAGCGAGCTGATTTTTAGCAACAAAAATAGAAGATTCAGCAAACACTTAGTAGATTAGAAATTAAAAAACGCTTGCTAAAAATTAATAAAATTTTTGCTGAATAATAGTAGACTGAAATTAACTCAAAAAATTTGTAGAAAAATTATACTTTAGTTAATTTATGTAATATCTAATAACAATAGAAATGATTATATATAACATAAACGAAATTATCTTTGAACAACTTACATCAATTATTGTCTAAATGATGCTATCTTTTAAAGGAACGCTAATGCCTCAGAGAATTATAGAAACGAAACGAAAAACTAACAAAATATAACATATACAACCCTTTTTTGCAATAAGAAAAATGAAACAGAAATATCTACCTAAGATGTATGGTTTGTCTTTCGTTTTAGTCTGTCTTCTTATTGCATATTTGTTTGCAATTTGACGACACAAGATTATTAATATATATAAACATTTAGTTTACAAATACACATTTAATCTTTATTAAATTTAAATATTTTATTTTTTCTTTTATTTAATTAATAGATTAAGTTGTTTTATGTTTTTATTTTGTTTTATGTATGAAAAACAGATATAAAAATCTTCCATGGTTGATTTTTTTATATTATGTCTGTCTAGAGATGTACTTTGTATAATTTTCCACGTCACTACTACATCGTGACATGGCGCGACATCTAATTCATTCTGCGTATATCTTTCAGTCTGGTTGATGTGCTAATCAACACAATTTTTTTAGCAAAATAAATTAGTAAAACATTAGTAAAATATTAGTAAGACATTAGTTCAAAACAGTTAAGTGCTGAATAAGTATAACTAAAATTTACTGCTGAAAAGTAGTATAACTGATATACAAGATGTTTACTAACTTTCTACAAACTTATATTTTTGAGTGTATGTTATCAATAGGGCACCCAAAAAAAAAGCTCCATAAACAATGTTTTATGCTCTTAAAAAAGCCTGAAAACAGTTAAATAAGCCGTTAAAATACAAAATAAACTGTTTAATTTAAACAATAAACCGTTAAATTTTATATTTTTTTTTTATTTAAATCGTACAAACAAAATTTGTTCTTTGAAACATCCTCTGTCCAAAAAAGATTCAATAGAGAAATTGTTTTCTTAAGTTTCAAAGGTTAAATTTTCAATTTTTAATTAAAAAAAAAAATCTTCAGAAAAATACCGATTGCCAAAAAAAAGCAAAAAGCTCTATTTTAAAAGAAAAATGTAGCTAATATTTACAAAATAAGCAAATAAAATAGCTTTAAACTTTCATAATTTCATGATCAGAACTTGTATTTAGTCCAAACAGTTCTATCCTTTCAAATAAAAAAACAAGCTTTAATTTATTTTTAGTTGTCCTAGTTATCGACATGGGGCCCACAAAAAGTTTTATAACGCCTTAATAAAATTATTTTATATTTTTTTCACTGTAAATTCGTAGGAGGCATAGGTATTAAAACCAAATTGATAAGGAACCTACTAAAAATCCTTGTAAACTAGTGTAATTTTAAGCTGTAAACTTGTAAAGGAATTTGTGTGTGTGTCAATTGTAAATATTTTCTTATTACCAGGGCAGCGACTTTCATGCACTAAAGAACCAAAAATATGCAGTAAACAATCCATAATATGCGAATGAAATATGCACTTAAATCGAAATATGCACTAAAAAACCAAAAATATGAACTAAAAATCTAAAAATATGCACTAAAAATTAAAAAAATGTGCACATAAAATGTATGGGTTTTTAAAAATCACTAAATTACTCGAGATCGTTGGTTTTAAAATGCAATCCAATATAAATGTCTAACAAATGACAACTGAATGCTTTGTAAGGGGTTACAAATGCTTGCTTCTGGTTATTTTAAACCAAATCTAATTCTCAATTTTTACAAAATACGCAAAATATGCAACAAAATATGTGATAATATGCATTTATAGAAAAATATGCATTTATAATAAAATATGCATAAATATACAAAAACAAATCAATGCCATTTTATTGCAAGTTCTTTGATTCGGTAAGTTTTTGGTAAAAATTGGTTTTGGGCTACTGACTACAAACATGTATTTGCATGAAAGTAGCTTCCCTGCTTATTACGTAAAATTTATACACTTGCAATACAATAAGGTTATTATTTTATTAATTGCAAGTCGAAAAAGTTAAACAAATATTTATTATTATTATTGTTGACATGCACTCAAAAAAGTTTAAAGGTAAAATCGATTCAATTTAAAATGTGACCTTTGACAAAAAATGTAGTTATTTTTAACTATTAAATAACAAATCATAACTGCACGCTGAAAAAAATTTAGCAGTTACTTTTTTTATTTTTCTTTAAGATTATACAAAACAACTATTACTACAGTTATTTAAAAAAAAAAACAACTGAAGAAAAATACTTTATTTTTTTAACAATTATTTGAAGCAGTTATTTTAGTATTTTAAGAAACAACTACCAAAACAGTAATTTTGCAGTAAACAGTTGTTTTTTTGTTAGTTATTTAAAAAATATAAGATCATGTTGAGTTTTAAAAAATTATCGTTTTAGTTTATATTTTATATTATTGATAACACTACTCTACAAATTTCAACTTTTTCCAGAACCTGTCTCTGAAATACATATTTTTTAATGGTAGGTACGCTGAACCCAAATCTTTCAAATAAAAATTTCCCATTTGCATTTTTTAAAATATAGCGCTTTTAAATGTAAATATACATCATTCGCCCCATTTTTTCGTAAATATTTGCTTAATTTTTCGAAATTTAAGTGCAAAGTTATAAATTTTTTTAAGAATATAAATCTACACTCACAAGAACTTTTGCATAAAAAATCAACAGTTATTTAAAAGTTTAATCGGTAAAGTTGTTTCAATTTAATATACAGTTAAATTACCAAAGAAATATATTTTTTAACTCTCTGTCCGTTCTTCAATAAACGAAATAAACCAAAAAACGGACTTTCCGTAGTAGTTAAAATAATCAGATAAAATTTTCTATTTAAAACAAAAAGTTGTTATATTATATTGAGTATTGAAATAAACGAAAACAATCTATTGTTTTTATGGATTTTGTCAGTTAATTTTTCAACAGTTGAAAATAAACTAAAAATACAATTGTTTTAAAACGAAAAGTAAGTAGTCCTGTTTTTAACTGATTTTCAGTTGATTTAATGTGTATATTCAGTAGTCTTTACGGAAAAAATATTGTGAGTGTACATAAAACTTTCTTTCATTAGTTTCGGGATTTATTACCGGTATTGCAAATTTTGAATTGAAAATTTTGCATGTTCTGTTTAACTTTATAAATTTTGTTTGTATTTTTATCGCTAACCCTTAAACGACGAATAGTTGATATATATCCCATTTTTACATTTTGCGAATTTTGGAAAACCTGCAGGACGATTTCGACAAATGCGGCTATTAAGCGATACCTATATATTGTAGCCTAATAGTCTCAGAGCCTTGTAAGGTCAACCCATGGTCAAAAAATAAGGTTTTTGTTTTTTATGATTTTTTTTTAGTTTTTATAATGTTAAAAATTTTAAGTTTATACAAAAATGGTTATTATTTTTGGATTAGACATAACTCAAAGCAAAATACAAAATTAAAACTTAGACAAAATCTTATCCCATTACGGAGCGACAGCCTATTAATGATTTAGATTTAGTACTATATTTTCCGATAGGGGAGTGCCAAAAGCAGCACGAACTATATTTTTAGTCATAGGTCCAAGTGGCCACAAGGTCTCGTCAAAAAATCTTCAGCGGTTAACACTGAACTCATTTTTTATTAAAATTGCAAATCCATTGAAAATATCCAGAAATATTTAGAAAAAAGAACATTTTTGTTAAAAACAAAATGGAGTAGGTAACGTAAATATAAAAACTGCGATATTTCAAAGACTACAAACTAGAAGAAAAAAATTTTGCCAGGTTTACTCAGCCAGGCGCGGATCCAGGAAAAAATTTTAGGAAGTTAATTTAGAGTAGTTTTAATAAAATTTCTATTCTTTTTAATTTTTTGTTTTGAAAATTTTTAAATTGGTTAAGGAAATGTTCCATTTTCCTTCCTTCAATATTGATGAAACATTTCATAAAATACAAGAATTATACTGACCATATCATAGTCTAATGACCTTTTTTACAATAAAAACTTTTACAATCCTTACTAATACAGAATATCTTTCATATATATAGATAAACATTTCTTAAATATGATGCAGTTGATTTTGTGTTTTATGAAATGTTTAATAAATACTATGAAACGTTACATTGGACGAAAATCTAAGACATATTTCATAAATGTGATGAAGCTTTTCCTTTGAGTGCATTAACACCGACATGATTATTCTCAAATTAAAGATTATTTTATGTCGATTTATATTTTTAAAAACTATTAATCACGATTTTGCGATAAAATTTCGAAAAATTAAGCAAACTATACTAAAAATGAGTTGAATGATGTAAATAATGCAGTTTTTTGGCCGTCGAATAGTGTAATTAGAAAATTTCACTGTATCTACAATGCATAAAAACGTAATAACTGGACTACCGTTGGGAATTTTAATTTTGCATTTTAAGTAGAATGTAGAAAAAACAAATTAGTATTGTCATTAAAGAAAAAATATTTTTAAAATACCAAAAAAATAACTGTTAAAACAGTAGTTTTTACATTTTTCCAGTTTTTTCAAAATTGTTGTAGTACAAAATTCACAGTTATTGTTATAACATGGTTAGTTATTTTTACTGCATTTTATAATTGGTTTTTAACAGTTAAAAACAACTAAATTTAAATTTATTTTAACAGTTATTGCCTTTGTTGCCTTTTTAACTGAATTTACAGTTGCTTTAAATTGAATTGCCTTAAATTCTACCATAAAACTTTTTAGAGTGCACATGATTTATTAGGCAATTTTAAAAGCTTAATATTTATTGACAACTAAATTTTAAACTTTGACATAATATCGCCGTGTTCATAAAAATCTTAAAATGCATTTCAAATAAATTTAATTTAAAACGCAATTTTAATTTTGTAGTCTTTAAAAGTAAAAGTTTTTTTTATAAATAATATAAAATATAAATAACATAGTTTTCTATTGTATTAAACTTTTATTTATTTATTGTAACTTTTTTAAATTTCTATTTTTTTTTTTAATTCACTAGTTAGATATTTCAGTATACCGGGTTTTAGTGTCCGATCGATATATTTTGGTATATTTTATATTGAAAATATGTTTGTTGAGCCGATTTTATTCGATTTTGAGCATACAATTTATGAAAAAAGACAAAGTTTGACTATAAAGTTAAAAATTAGGCCGCCGAACTTTTTCCGATTTGGCCGCACTTTAAGCGGCCGAACAGTGAATTCAACGCTTCTCTACACAGAAAAAACTAAAAACGGGTTTCAATTAAAAATTTTATTGAATCAATTAATATTTTAATTGATTTTGCACCTACCACTGAAATGATAGTATTAACTAAAAAAAATTTGCAGACAGTTTATTAAAACTCTTTCAATTAAAATAATAATAATATCAATTAAAAGAGTTATTGTTTTTCTTTACAGGCTCAATTAAAAAGTTTAGTTAAATTGATTAAAACTTTAATTGAAACTTGAGAAGAAAACAATGGTAGTTTTAATTGAAAATTCGTACTTTTTTTTTTTGTTATATGCTCCCCATTAAATAAAAAAAGAAATGTAGGTTTGTAAATTAAATTGACATTTTATTTATAATAAAATTAAAGCTTTTTAATATAAAAATGTATTATAAGAAAACAAATAAAAGTAGACAAAATTTTTGTTTTGCTTGTCTTGTCTTGAACTTTTTCTTGTAATTGAATTGCTTTCTTAAAAAAATCACACACAAACTTTAAAATGATAGTTTAATGACACTTATACTTATTGAAAATTTAATTATTTACAAAAATAATAGTTTAATTGTTCTTTTTCGATAAGGTTTATTTAAATCCACATGTGCACTTTTATTACCACAGATAAAACACGAAACTAAATTAAGTTTTAGTGCGTACTCGAATATCTCAACAAAAAGAGTGTTGGCAAACTCTAGTGAAATAACTACGATTTTGCGTGTATTTGAAATCGGTAAACTATTCAACTTATTAAAAGTTAATCATTTGCGGTTTTTTCTTCTTTTTATTTACAAATTAAATAATATATTGATATAATTAAACCTTTGTTTGATTATTTAATATAAATAAAATAAAAAAAATAGTTTGCCAAATTTTTAAAAATTTTGTTTACATGTTGTCAACACTGTATGGCTATATTAGAAAATTCAATAAATTTTTTAATTGAATCAATTAAAAAAATTGTTTAAATTGCCATTGATATTTAAACAATCGATTAGTTAGATATTTTTGGCCCATCATTTTTTCTGTGTACGGACATTTCTTTAAATTTTACACTCAAAATCTCGTCTTATCAGCCCAATAAACATTTTTCCAACAAAAGACGTTTTCTGGCCGAGCAGTTTGGCCGGAAATTGCCGGTTCCATACGTTCGTTTAATTCCAATTATTTGCTTGTGGTTTCCCAATATATATGTATATTAAATAATTATTCACAGACCTAAAGAACCGTTCAAGTGTATGAATTATTAAAAACTGAAATTAACTCTGGTGCTATTTTAAATTTTTATAAAGTTTCTAAATCAGACTGCTTGCAAGCAATTGTAAGTGTATATGTTTGTTAATTTTTTGTTTTTTGTTTATATATATTGATAACATAACACTTATTTTTTAAATATATACTCGTACAATTTTAATTTATTAACCCTTATATATACACTGAGAGAATTATCTTCACTTCTGTAATGAATTTCTTCATAGCCCTAATGAAAATTGTCAATGGAACTCGTCAATTGAAAATTTTCATAAAAGCTATGAAGCAGGTTTCATTAAAGTCAATGTTTATGAAACGTTTGTAGAATTAATGAAAATATTCATAAAACTAATGAATCATTCCGACAATGAAGCGTTTATAGAATTTATGAAACAGTTTTGTAAACTATTTAAATATTCAGAAGTTTCCTTGAATTAATAAAACTCTTAATGAATGTCTTAAAAAATGCATTGGAACTACACTCACAATATTTTAACAGTAACTGATTGTGGTTTATTTAAAAAGTAATCAGCAAACTTTGTTTTTAAGGAATATAAATTTAAACTACAAAGAAATATTTTTTTAAACTTATTTACCATTTATTAAAAAACAAACTACACACAAATACTGTTTTTATGTAGCAGTTATTATTTTCGTTTAAAATTTTTTTTTTTTACAAAAATTCTGTTTTGAATCAAAAATTTAAAAAGTTAATGGTAGTAAAAATTTAAGAAAAGCTGTAGTTTTTAATAGTTTGGGGGTTAGTTTTTGACAGCTAAAATAAATTAAAATCGTTAATTTTTGCGGATTTGGGAGTTTCTTAAAATAGTAAAAATAAAAAAAATTTTATTTTTCACGGATTTTGAGGTAATTTTTTAAAAATTGTATTGTATTTTGTAAATTTAATGTATTTTTGTTGATTTAGGAAGTACTAAAATTGTTATTGATTGTTTTGTTATTGAAGTGAATATACCTATATTTTTTATAAAAAAACTATCTTATTTCGTTTTATTTGTTCAGAATTTTTTTACGTTGTAAATTCAAAATTTTCAAAATAAAATGTTTGTATAAAATGATGTAAATTCAAAATTTTTAAAAAATAATCTAAAATAATCAAAAATAATCCTTGAAAGTAGTCGAATTATTTTTTGATTACTTTTGATTATTTTTGATTATTTTCTCGTAATCCTAATTAATCTTGATTATTTTAGGATTATTTGTAATCATAATTAATTAACAATCAGGAATTGTTCAAAAGAGAATTATGTAATCATTACCATTCTTTTTAAAATGTAATCTAATTGATTACTAATCGTAATCCAAATTTAACAGCTCTGGTTAAAATAATAAAGCACTAAAGTTTGAAATGCACAAAAATTAATGAAATTATGAAATTTTATGAAATTTCAAGTCTTTGAAATAATTACATAGCTCTAAAGAAAAATTTCATTAAATTTATGAAGAGATAATTTTTAAAATCGAACGATTTTTTATGAAACTATGTAATTATATGAAAAAAAGTTTATGAACAAATTTCTTAATATTAATAACATTTCTTGGACATAATGAAATTCTTCATTGAATCTACGAAAAAAAATTCTATGAAATTGTTTCATGAATATTATGATTATTAAGGAAATTTTGGCACATAGATGTAATTATGGCTCAGTAATCGTTTTCTGAGGTTTTGTACACTTATTGCGCCCTATAGCGGTAATTTTCGCAATTTAAATTTAAACTTTAACGCTTTTTATTTACCTAACGGACTAATAGTTTTTCTAAGTTTTATTTTTATTTATTGCTACAGCAAATATCTATCAAACTGTAATGGACAATTTGATATATCGAAATTTCACGATTTTTGAGAATTTTTAAAAAACCTTGATGTTTATAGAAAATTTTTTAAAATTGTAAAATGGTACATTGGCTAATCAATTTTTCACATTAAAAAAGAAAATGGAATAATTTTCTGGATGTTAAAGTTCTTACAAGTTCGGAAAATATTTTTGATCAGATCTTTTAATTTTACAATAAAGTACATGCTGCACAGGAAATTTTCTCATTAAAAAAATGTTCCCATACGTTCCTAACCAGTTCAACAAATAACCTTTATAACATCGGTCTTCTTTCTATAAATTAATAATTTTTCAAAAAAGTGCTATAAAAAAAATGCCAAACATTTTATTTTTTAATTGATTATATGGCAACACTGGAACAATAGTTTTTAAATTTTTGAAAATTGTTTACATAGAAGAGACCTTAAATTATCACTTTAAATTTTCGTTATTATATCTCTCTCCTATACGGGCCTTAAAAGTAGCTGTTTCTTTAAAGCAACGGCAGTGGCAGCGAAAAATGGGTTAAAAACTGTTAATGATAAAATCTATGTATGTTTGTATTGAAATAAAGTCCCAGTGTAGAAACGGTAATGGGATGCCATTATTTTTCCTACTACCAGTAATGCTACCAGCTTGCCCTCTGCCTTACTTCAAAAGATATATAATGACACACTAATAACTTGTTAATTTTCCCATTATTTTAATACAAAATATAAAGTCTTACCTATAAGAACTTATTTTTTCATTATTTCAAATATTAAGTAATGATTTAAAAATTTTTGAAAATCTATTTATAAACTCATTATTTGTTCACCTCTAGTAAGTACATATATAACTACTTATTTTTGTTTTTTTGTAAGCTGGAAAGTAATAAAATTTTCTGCAAGCAAGTCATTTATGTTTTTATCTATCAAATATAACATGTCGAGATAGCTCAGATGGTAGAGCGGTTGACTGACAACCTGGAGTCAAAGTTTCGAATACCGCGTGGGACACATTTTATTAAAAAAAAATTCAATAAAAAAATATTTTTTATTTAATTTAGTATTTTTTTAATATTTATTTTCAGACTTGTTATTTTTGTTCATACTAGTAAGCATATAGGTAACCACATATTTGTTGATTATTCGTAAGGTGTTTAGTAATGATACGTTATTATTTTGTACGACATCCCCATATAAAAGTAATGAGATTTGTAATATAAATTGTAAGTACTTGCCATTACCAAATATGTACTTATATGGTAATACTTTTCTACACTGGGTTAGTACGCAATTAATTTTATTTTATTTATTGCGTACTGATAATTGTATTTCCATGGATATGCGTTTTACGAATGGTCATTTATTAATACATACACTCAAAAAAGTAGACTACACTAATATAAAATAACACTTTTCAAGTGACCTAGTTAGTGTAGGTTGTAAGTCCAGCTGAGTGAATTCCAAAACCGGTTTGAGAAGTTTCAATATACTCTCAAATTTTCAAGATAACGGTAGAAGCGTGTTAGTAACTCAATCATTTTTTAACCGATTTTGAATTTTTAAACAGTACTTACAATGATATTACCTGGTCTTTTTAAATATGTATACTTCTTATACACTAAGAAAATTAAGTCGGTAAAATCAACTGCAATGGCAGTAAAAATAACTGCATTTGAAGGTGAAAAGGTATACACCACATTTGAATTTCGATCAACTGCAATATATAGTAATTTTAACTGTGAACAAATAACTGTCGAATGTAGTAAAACAACTACAAATGCAGTTAAAACAGCATTACCAACATTTAAAATATTAATAAATAAAAACTTGTTTGTAAATATTCTCAATCTGATTTTATTATTTAATAAAAAAACACTATTGTAAAACTATATTTAAATAAAACATCACTTTTAAATATTTACGTTTCACGCTATTTTTCCAAATCAATTGTGCAAGTTCCCGGTCTTTAATGGATGCAATATATTTTTTTTTTTTTGATTTATTTTCGTCGCATTGACTTTATATACAAATATTAAATAGCAACAAGAAAAGAAATACATTTAATAACATTCAAGTAAATTTGTTTTCTATTCCAAATCTTACTTTTATTATTTATTTAATAAAATTTGCAACGTTTTCATTCTCTTTTACACTAAAGATAAATGAAAAAATATATAAACATCCGCTTTTTGCAGACGCCATATTGGTTTTGTGTTTTTGTATCTTTTGATACACACACACTTTGTCAAAAAGTCGAAACAACTGCATAAAATAACTGTTACCGAACTGTAGGTTGTTTAAAAAATTAACGCTCAAAAACCATTAAAAAAAATTAATTTCAAGTAAACCAACTGCAATTGCAGCAAAAATAACTACAAACGCATTACTACACAAATAAGTGTCATGCAGTAACTGCATAACTTTTCTGAGTGTACCACAGGACTGGTACTTTTAGACCCGTCACGTGAAAGAGAATTTTAACCCAGTCACGTGATAGGTAGTTTAGAAACCGATCATTTTTATATGTAAGGGGCCACTTATTTTCACATTGTTATAAAGGGGCCGCCATCTAACGTTTTTTTTCAACTAGTGCTTATTTCGTGAATGGTAACACTTAGCTCATGTCTGATTTGACAGATAATTAGTTTTATCCTTCCGCTGAACGAATATGGTCCGTATGTTCGTCGTTTTGTGAAAAAAGTGAAAGAAACTGGCATCCTTATCGACCTTTAATTGTGCAATGAAAATATTTCTTGATTAGGATATTGTCCTAACAAACACCTTTTGAAGGTCACAACTTTGTCGGTCATAGTGTGCATTAGGGCGGGTCGATTTAAAAATCGCTCAACGTTCAAGGAAAATCATATTCTAGGGATCAAAATAAGAAACTTTGCCGAAGGAACCATACCTCTAAAACATTCTGATGTCCCGACTTTTGACCCGTAGGGTGAAATTTTGAAAAAGCCCACTTTGATATTTCAGAAAGTAGGAGGAATATCTCCAAGATTATGGGAGCTGCTTCTTCTCCGGGAGACGCGCTAGCAGATTAATGCATAAATCATCATTCTAGGTGACCGTTAAGAGGTTAAAATTTAAGTTAAAGGAGGCCTTTTTAGCCGTGTTTTTATAGCAAATGTACAAATCTCGGGATAAAGATATTTCAGAAAGTAGGAGGAGTCTTTCCAAGATTAGGGTCTCTTTTTCTTCTCAGGAAGACGCTCTAGCAGATGAATGTATAAATTATATTCGATTGGGGCATTCTAACTGGGTCAAAGTGGAGTTTTTCGAAATTTGACCCTACCGGTCAAAAGTCGGGACATCAGAATTCGTTTTAGAGGTATGGTTCCTTCGGCAGAGTTTCTCATTTTGATCCCTAGAATACGATTTTCCTTGAACGTTGAGCGATTTTTTGCCTCCATACAAATCGACCCGGCCTAGTGTACATATATCTATAATAATTTTAAAAATAGGTAGATGTAAAATGTTTTTAATTTCATATTTAAAGTAATGTTTTTATGTAATCTTATTTGATAACAATTTATTATATTGTAAATTTTTTATTCTTAATTTTGAATTTATTTTGTCATAGATTTATCATTATTAGTAAATATGTATTTGTACTTACACTCTTTTTTGTTACTGCGAGTCCCAAACTCAACAGCTTTTTTTGTAATAAAAGTTCACTAATTCTTTGTCCTGATTTTCAATGGAAAAATTCGGCTCCGTTTGAGTCCATTTGATCACTATTTCTTTAAATAAACATTTATTATTTAACTTTTTTCTTTAAGTATTTCATCAATTTCAAACTCCAGTTTTTGTTTCTTCTTCGAAAATTTCTAATAAACTATAAGTTTGTTCGCTTACGCAAAAAAAAAATGTTTACAATTTTTTACTGCAAGGTGTTCTTTTACATAATTACTCAGTAAAAAAATAGTAAAACGAGAGAGTAAAATGATAGTTTGATCAGTGAGCTTCTTTCCACCTCAAACTCTCCCTCTTTTTATTTGTTCGTAAACTCGCACCGAGCATATGAAAAAAAGTTGCAGAAATTTAAAAGTTTAAATTAATTTTTATCATGTTTTTGAATAATAATTTGATAAAGTGTTTATTGATTTAAAATTTGAATGATTAAATAAGCCAGATGAAACTAAAATACATTCAATTAAAAAAATATCAAAATATAAGCAAAATAAAAGTGAGAGTTTTGTATCAACACGTGCAATTATTTTTTAGTGTAAAAAAAATGTTTTCATTACCTCGCCAGTTGGTAAGTATAAAAAACGCTGTGTACGGTAGCTTCTCTATTTGTATATACTCTTTGGCAAGATAATTTAATTTTAGGTAGTGCTAGTAGCCCAGCTGTTTATCTTCCTCTTACCTTTTTTTATGTATGTTGGTCTTCGATATGTCAAAATTTGTCTAGATTTGACATTTCGGTGTACTGTAGGCAACAACAAAATGCCTGTTGTTTTTGTATTGTTTTGTAGTTGTTGTTCTACTAGCACTACCTATATAAATTTATCTTGCTCTTTGGTTTGATGCCAAAAAACTTACAAATTTTTACTGTTTGTTAGTAAAAATTTGTAAGCAGAAAAAAACATATGATTTAAAAAATATGCTTGTATTTTTTTGTAAACAGAAACAAATATTAAATTTAATAATAATTGTTTATGAATTTAAAGTTAAAAAACATTAAAAAATTGACTATTCAAGAAGTGGGAAAAACATTCTTAATTGTTTCTGGTCGACAATTTCAATTAACTGTTAATTTTTCCATATTTTTTACATATAATTTTCTTTTGTTTTTTTTTTAAATTTTTGCAATTTATTTTGCTCATTTTCTATCCACCGTATTGCCTTAATCAGCTGATTCCTATCTGTATATAATCTGTGGGCAACACATTGTGTATTTTGTGGCAAACAACAAATCCAACAGTGCAGAGAGTACTATTTAGTATAGAAAAATACCACAAAACACAATATTGTCTAATTTACTGTAAATATTTGCCAATTATGCACAATATTGTATATCATTGGAAACGTTTTGAAAAAATACATATACACTGAAAATAAGTGGACCCTTATATATAAAAAAAAAAAATAAAAAATATAATAAAAACCGATTTTCATGTCTCAAATTTACAAAATGAAAACCGGTGTAAATATAAAATTAATGAACGGTTAAAAATATGAAGTTTAATATGCGTATTGCCTATGTTTTGTTCATACAGATCTCAAAAATTACCAAAAAAAATCGTTTTATTCGGTATTGGTTTTTTAGGGATAACGATATTTCAGTTATTTCGGTAACGGTTTTATAGTGTTAACGGTGTTTTATTTATTTCGATATCGGTATTTTAGCGGTAACTGTGTTTTCTTTTTTTCGGTAACGTTGCTTTAGTGATAATGGTTTTTTCAGTTATTTCGGTAACGGCATTTTAAGAATAACGTTATTTAAGTTATTCAGCTAATGGCAATGCACTTCGATAATTTGATTATGCCATTATTCCCGAATTCTAATGACTTACTAGTTTATGATCAAGTTTTGGGAAAATATATATCTATTTACAGCGATTATTTTTTCTGATTTTGTCAGATTATTTTGGTAACGGTATTTCAAGAATGACGCTATTTCAATTATATCCGTAACTGTATTTTAGAGAAAACGGTATTTGAATTATTTCGGTAACGGTATTTTTGGGATATTGGAATATTAGTTATATCCGTAACAATATTTTATGGATAACGGTATATCAATTATTTGGCTAAAGTGCACTTTATGGGGCGTAACGAAATTAAAAAAAAGTACATGGACCCCTCCGGAATAATAAAAAAAATTTTTTTTGTTCTGGAGTTAAGGGGGCCGGGGCCCCCTTTGGCCCCCAGGCCCTAAAAACTGATACACCACCGAATATACAAGTATGGGTATTCAAATCAAAGGAAATTTTCTCCCGATTCCAAAAATAGTATTATTTTTTGGATAAGTGAACCAGGGCGGCAACCAGAGCCATTTTAAAACCCCAAAAGGGGGTAAAAAAAAAAAATGCAAATGTTAATGAAAAAAAATATGACCCCCTCCGGAATAAAAAAAGAAAATTTTTTTGTTCTGGAGTTAAGGGGGGGCGGGCCCTCTTTGGCCCCCAGACCCTAAAAAAGTGATACTCGAACGAATATGCAAGTACGGATACTCAAATCAAAACGAAATTTTCTCCCGATTTCAAAAATGATATTATTTTTACTCAATTTATTCAAAAAAAATAAAAATTTTTTTGAAAAAAATCGCGCGACTGATCACTTTTTAATTATTTAAAACAAAAAAAAAAAATTTTTTGAAAAAATCGCGCGTCTCATTATCTTCCCTGTGTGACGCGCGCAGGGAAACTTTATTCAGCGAAGCCACCTGCCGCGTCCTATGGAGGAGAAAACCCCTAAGAGCGGCCGCAGGCCGCCACGCAGAAAAACTTTACTTGTATATTCGGTGGTGTATCAGTTTTTAGGGCCTGGGGGCCAAAGGGGGCCCGATCCCCTTAACGCCAGAACAAAAAAATTTTTTTTTTTATTCCGGAGGGGGTCATATTTTTTTTTTTTTTTTCGTCACGCCCCCATAAACGGCACTTTTGCCAATTATTTCGGTAACGGTATTTAAGGGATAACGATAGTCAGTTGAAAGAGTTTTGAATCGGGGACGGTGTTTAAGCGGTCTTGCCTGCCATCGCTGCTTTTATGACATATGTCAGATTCATACAAATCGTCGTGTAGCCTATGGTATGGAATAGTTTCCTTGTCAGTGCTTTAATAACTCTACTCTACAAAACTACTGTACCAGTGATGCTAACTTTTAAGGAGAAAAGCGCCATTTATATTACTAAAAAGCACGAAATTACCAACACTGACTGTACTGGACATGAATTTGCAAAAACAGCAGAAGCAGCCGATTCATATTTGTTTGTCACTTTCGTAAAAACGCTTTAAACTTTCTTAATTTTGTGTAATAATTTGCGTGAATAAAAATGGCATTAGCTGAAATTTGTAAAATCTCAAATGCTCCCTACATGCAGTCGCGTAATTATACGCCAATGGATTTGGAAAAAGATTGTGAGCAATATACCTCCAATTTAATTAATCCATATAGTCTGTCGGCACCACCATTCGAAAATCCCGTAGAGAACTTACGTCAAATACAAGCTAACAGTGATAAGACTGGTATTAAAATTGAATTCGACCATGGTACTACCACATTGGGTTTTAAATATCAAGGCGGCGTTATATTGGCAGTAGATTCTCGAGCCACTGGTGGCCAATTCATCGGTTCACAGACTATGAAGAAAATTGTAGAGATTAATCAATTTCTATTGGGTACATTAGCTGGTGGTGCTGCTGATTGTGTTTATTGGGATCGTGTTTTGGCCAAGGAATGTCGTCTGCATGAGCTACGCAATAAGGAACGTATTTCGGTAGCGGCCGCTAGTAAGATCATGGCTAATATTGCTCATGAATATAAGGGCATGGGTCTTAGCATGGGCATGATGTTGGCTGGTTATGATAAACGTGGTCCTGGTTTATACTATGTCGATTCCGAGGGCTCACGCACACCGGGTAATGTTTTTTCGGTAGGAAGTGGTTCCGTTTTTGCTTTTGGTGTTTTGGATTCTGGTTATCGTTGGGATTTAAAGGATGAAGACGCACAAGAGTTGGGTCGCCGTGCTATTTATCATGCTACCTTCAGAGATGCTTATTCTGGCGGTATTGTACGTGTCTATCATATGACCCCTAATGGTTGGATTAATATTTCCAATACCGATTGTATGGAGCTGCATTATAAATATGAAGAAGAGAAAAAGAATAAGAAAAATTAATTGTAATGTGCTTTTTTTTATAATTATATAGCTGTACTGAATTGAATTCACTTATTTTATATAAAAATTAATAAAACTAAATGGATATTTGGTAAACCACACTGAAAGTAATATGCAAAATTAAAAAAAGAAGAAAATCTTATGAAAATGTTTATATTCAGATTTGCACTAACAACTTAATTTTGAAATATTTCAGTTAAGTTTGTAACCAAACATACTTGTTGCTGTTTGTTCTCAAAATACTATCTTTTACAATTTTGTGTAAGATTTCATCTATTATAATTCTGTACTAAAATTTGAATTAAAAGTGTTATATTTTAAAATTCTGTTCTAAAAGCTGCATACTACGTCATATCCTTAATTATTTAGTACATTTTCTTATGAGCTTAAAATAAATCCGTTTCTCGAAGTCTTCAAAATCTTTTCCCTACTTAGAAAATGTTCTAATATTAGTTTTATCTTTAAAAAGTAAACTAAACACACGTCTGCTTAAAATATATTAGTTTTTTTTTCATAAAAATTTATTTAAACAAATATCCAGTTTGGAATTTTTAATTAAAAAGTTCTCAATTTCAATGGTGTAGATTTTGTACTAAAATTGTATACTAAACTTTTTGTTCAGCTATCTGGTACTCAATTTTCACCATTGTACTAAATTTTTTGTATGTTCCTGTACTAAAAACTCAATTTTAAGTAAACTCTTTAGTACATTTTCCTTGAATGTTTCAAATAACTCGGTTTCTTAGTCTTTCAAAATCAATTACCTAAATAAGAAAATGTTTTAAAAATAGTTATATTTTTAAAATGTAAATTAAACACGTGTCTGCATAAAATGTTTTACACTTTTTTATAAAAAATTTATTTAAAATTAAAAAATTCTATCCAGTTTTGTAATTAATGATTTAAATCTCACTTTTAATTGCTACTATAGCAAAATGTCTGGGAGAAACTACTGCATCAAATACTGGTATTAGAAAACTTTGTGTGTGACCCATTTCGTGCAGATATAAAAGACGATCCAATAATATTAAAGACTCCAACACCGGAGCAAATGTCATGCGTAGTAAATAAAATAAATCTAAATATTTTTTATTACCACTATTGTACTGTTCCCTTTCAATTTGTTTAATACTCTCCAGTGATAAATTTAAATTGGTATATTTTTGCCACATAATTCCACATATTCTTCGAAATTATTAAATTTACGTATTTTTCCCACTTGTATAGTGTCTTTAAGTTCTGGATGTTGTTCACAGATCAGCAACTCTAACATGGCACGATAAAATAAGGAAATATTTGGTAATTCTTTAGCGGCCACAGTTCTTTCCAATGATTGAGCTGCCAGCATACGAGCATTTCTACCCAATTTAATTTGTTTCTCTTGTAGATACTTGCTGAGGGGAAACCCTATTTCTGGATTTATATCTTCAATTTGTTTATTGCCAAAGAATTCTGGTCCGGAGTACATTTCTTTTAGCAAATGATAACAACATCCAATATTACAAAGAAGTTTGCAGTGGGATTGGGAATGAAATAGTTTTAAACAAGTTGATGCCAAATTACCACAAGTATGGAGACCAGTTAAACATATTGTTGGTGTTAGAGGTGATTGACTATTGGGAAATTGTTGGTGTATAAGTTTTATTAAATCCATATCGGATGTTATAAACTTATCAATTGTTTTATAATTTTCATTATCTTGTAAAGCATTTGTAGCCTGATCTTGTTCTGAACTTTGTTTTTGTTTCTGTTTACCTCTTCTAGGAGGAGTTACACCTTTTGTCTCTAACTCAGCGCGTTCTTTTAAACCATTCCAAGCTTTCTATATAAAATAAATTGTATGTAATAAAAAATGTTAACTTCTCTGGGTGTTTTAAAAATATGTACTTGCCTTTAATTTGTTGTTCCTTTCTATGGCATTTTGAGTATTGGAAGGATTGCTATCTATGCCCAAAACGTTGTGACCATATTCCAATGATAAACGCGACGATAAATAACCTTTACCATCTCCAGCATCAACTACATAAGTTTGATTAGTCTTTGAAGTGGAAGCTATTAAATCATTTACCAGACCCGCTGTAATTTCAACCTAAATTAGACAAAGATACTTCTTATACTTCTTTTATAGAAAAATTCTCAGAATCTGTGGCATTTATCCCATAAATTATACTTAGAACCTGACATAATTTTTGTGTTGAAAATTCTCAGAATCTGAGTGTTTAATACGGAATAATTTTTAGAATCTGAGCAATTTTTAGTTTAAAAAAAATTTGGAAAAAAACAATTTTTATTATTAATAAAAACTATTTCAAACTTAAAAAAATTCTATTACATTCCAAGATCTTTCTAATAGAAACATTTTAAGACTTTAACATATTATTCGAATAGAAAAATTTTCAGATTCCAATTTCTTCTATAGAAAATTCTCAGAATCTAAGGCATTTTTTCTATACAAAAAATTCTTATAATGTGATAAATGTTTCTAATAAAAAATATTCTCAGAATCTGAAAAAATGTTTTTTATAAACCAGTTTTAGAAAAAATTCTCTGAATTAAAAAAAAAAAATGTTCCATTGACAACTTTCAGAATCGGAGTTTCCTATAGAAAAGTTCTTAGAATTTCTGAATCTAAACCATTTTTTCCACAAAAAAAAAAATCTCAGAATTTGAGAAAACTAGAGAATATGAAACATTTTGTTAGAACATTTTTGGAATCTCAAAAAATGGTTGCCAAAGTAAAATTCTCAGAATCTAACACGTTTTTTTCCAGAACCTAAAACATTTTTTGTATAGAAACTTTCTCAGAATCTGAGTTATAATTCATATAGAAAAATTCTCAAAATATGAGACATTTGTCCTATACAAAAATTCTCAGAATCTGAAAAAATTATTTCCTATAAAATTTTTCGGAATCTGAGAATTTTTACACATCGGAGAAAATTCATAATACAGACTCCAGAATATGTGTTATTACAAAAAAATTCTCACATTTTCCCTATAGAACTCAGATTCAGAGACATTTTTCGTATAGAAAAATTCTCTTAGATTCTGAGATATTTTTCGTATAGAAAAATTCTCTGATTCTGAGATATTTTTCGTATAGAAAATTCTCTCAGATTCTGAGATATTTTTCGTATAGAAAAATTCTCTCAGATTCTGAGATATTTTCCGTCTAGAAAAATTCTCTCAGATTCTGAGATATTTTTCGTATAGAAAAATTCTCTCAGATTCTGAGATATTTTTCGTATAGAAAAATTCTCTCAGATTCTGAGATATTTTTCGTATAGAAAAATTCTCTCAGATTCTGAGATATTTTTCGTATAGAAAAATTCTCTCAGATTCTGAGTTATTTTTCGTATAGAAAAATTCTCTCAGATTCTGAGATATTTTTCGTATAGAAAAATTCTCTCAGATTCTGAGATATTTTTCGTATAGAAAAATTCTCTCAGATTCTGAGATATTTTTCGTATAGAAAAATCCTCTCAGATTCTCAGATATTTCTCAGATATGACACAACGCGATCGAGTAGTATCTTTATCGCAAACACCGCAAGGAATAAGCCAGAAATGATTCTGAGATATTCTCGTATAGAAAAATTCTCTCATATTCCGAGATATTTTTCGTGTAGAAAACTTCTTGGAATTAGAGAACTTTTATCCATAGAAGAATTACCATCGTCTGGGCAATTTCTTTATAGGATTATTCTCAAAATTATTAAAATTACCTCGTGCCGTTTCTTTTCTGTTAAAAATTCCTTGATTTTAATTTGTTCTTTCGAAATTTTCTCTATACCCAAAATTGTTTTTTCAAAATCTTTTGTAGCATTAAAATATCTTTAAAATAGTGTAAACTATGCTCGTAAGCCTTTCTTTTAAAATTAAAACATTCCAAGTATTGGTAAGAATTATCCAAATGTTCGTATTTTGGAGACCAAAAAATATGTTCAATACATTCTTCTATACTATCACTCGAAGGAAGTTCTGTTTGTAATTCCAAGGGAACATAGTTTTGCCAATGTTTATCGGTTAAAAAGTTAACCATATGACAGTTGACCCAGTTCCAATATGGTCCCATAAACTCTAATATACTATCGATGCGTAAACGTATTTGTGAAGCGGTCATTGTATACAACTTTTAAGAAACGAATTAAAAGATAAATTTTTAGTTTCCGCTGGTTTACCGTCTTCGTTTGAGATTTTATAACCCAATAGTATACGAAATTTTTTATTAAGATTTCTTATCTGTTCCACAGCTCCAATTATATCGGCTTCTGGATTGTTGTCTCGTGGGAAAATTTCTATTAATTCCTTTAGTTTTTCCATACACTTTTTAACTTTATCAGTATGTTTGGGCTGTTGTTGCAAAGCTATTACTAAACCATATATTTCGGCCAGTTCTTCTCCCAGTTGTAGTCCTTGAGCAAAACCCAATGTATAACCTTCGGCATTACCTTGCTGGCAACCTTCTGCAAAACCTTCTTTATATCCAGTTTCCAATAAACGTTCTTCAGTTAATACGATATCATCAAATAAATCATTAATATCACGTTCCTCGGTTAAATCTTGGTCGCACAACATGACAAGCACCAGCAACAAACGTGGATGTAAATAAAAGAACAACAACAAACCAACTGGATCATATGGTTAATTTACAATTAATTATTTTATAGCACTCAGCTTTAATATACGAAAGAAATTTCACAGTTGCTTTATATGGTACCTTTTTTACAAGTAACTTTGCAACACTGTATTATTTTAAATTGTAGAAATTCTACCGGTTATTCGATTTTAACAGTTTGAAGCCTTGTTACAGACCAACGAGTATTTAGCTAACGAGTTTGTAAGGACCTCAAGCCCTGTTAAACCGTCTCATAAAGTATATATACAAACTTGGACCGACGAAACTGTCAATAGCACTGTTTTAAATGCTTAATTTGAAAATAAATAATTAAAAGTTTGTGTTAATTATGCATTAATAATCCAAATAATATATTGAAAAATTCAAAATAAAAGTGCAATTTAATTAGAACAGCATGTAAACTTGTAAATTATTTAATTAAAAGTACCACAGTCAACAAAATTTTAACATTTTCTATCAAAATTCTCAAAATCCGAGTTCAGCTTTTTTGATGATAGCTATAGACATGGCTTGGTACAGACATAGTAACGGCCCGTGTCAGAAAAAGCTACTCTCAAAAATAAGTTAGTAGAAAAGTTAGTAAAACGTCTTGTAAATCAGGTATACTATTTTTCAGCAAACTTAAACTTATATTTTCAGCTAAAATTTTTGTTATACTTATTCAGTTGTTTTGAACTAATGTTTTACTAACATTTTACTAACTTAGTTTGCTAAAAAAATTGTGCTGATGAGCACATTAATAGTGTGGACGACAACCAGATTGAAAGATATACACAGAATGAATTAGATGTCGGGGTATGTCGATATGTAGTAGTGAAGAGGAAAATGATACAACTCTAGTAAGACATAAAAAATCCACCATGGAAGAAAAAAAATTTATCTGTTTTTCATACATAAAACAAAATTGTGGATTGAAATAAATTAAATTTTGCGTTGTCACCGGAGTGTGACAAAAAAGATTAAATGTGTATTTGTAAACTAAATGTTTATAAGGATTAATAATCTAGTGAGGTCAAATTGCAAACAAATACACAGACAGGTAGACAGACTAAAGCGAAAGAGAAAGACAAACAACTTAGGTAGATTTTTATGTTTCCTTTTTCTTATTGCAAAAAAAGATTCTATATGTTATATTTTCGTTTTGTTTCTATAACTATCTGCGGCATTGCGTTCTTTTAAAAAGATAGCATCCTTTAGACAACCATTGATGTAAGTAGTTGAAATACAATTTTGTTTATGTTACATATCATTATTTATATCTTTTTTAGATATTACATTAATTCATGTCGTCAATTTGGGAGTATAAGCATTTTTGTAAATTATTTCTAAAAGAATCACAAAAATATCTTTTATGGTTTTCAGCAAAGAAATTAACTAAAGTATAATTTTTCTACAAATTTTTTGAGTTTTTTTCAGACTACTAATATTCAGCAAAAATTTTATTAATTTTTAGCAAGAGTTTTTAAATTTCTAATCCACTAAGTCTTAGCAAAACTTTTGCTGAATCTACTAATTTTTTTGCAGGCACCCTCATGACGAAAATTTTGCTGGCTTTACACTCTTTTTTTTCAGTGTACTAAAAATTAGTCCAAAATAAACTTGAAGAAAAACTGCTAAATTTAGCATATTTTTTGCTAAATAATAATAAAATAATAACAGCAAAAATAAATCTGTTAACTTTACAAAATTTTAGTTATATTCTATGTGAATTTTAGTTAATTGAAGATACGAGGGCGGATCAATAAGTCCGTGACTTTCGAACTTCCCTCGTAGTTATATGAATTGCAACACTGCTCCCATCAAATACCACTTGTTAATAGACTACTGTCAATTTTTGAGGAAGTTCCGTCATTTACTTTGCGTTCAACAGCTGTTCAAAACATACAACCTCGTGGATTTTTTTAAAAATGGAAAAAAGTTGAATTTCGAGTGCTCATTAAACATTATTTTTTGCGAAAAAAAAACCATCAATCAACCAAGGAAAAGCTTTATAAATACTATGGGGACTCTGCCCAATCGATTTTCAATGGTAAAAAGTGGTTTACTGACTCGTTGTGGTCGCACAAGTTCAAATGACGCTGAACGTTCTGGACGGTCAATTGAGGTCAATACATTCGATTTTAAATGATCAGTTGGGCTTAATAAAGCTGTCTGCAAGATGGGTGCCGCATTTGCTCTCAATTGACAATACACGTAATCGTGGCCAATAAGGTGATGGTAACAAGTTTTTGGGATGTAAGCAAGATAATCCACATCGATTACCTTCAAAAGGGAAAAAACAATAAACGGCGAATATTACGCCAACTTATTGGACCGATTTAACGACCCCATATGGCCAAGAAATGCCTATATTATAAACCTCAAAAAATCCTTTTTTTTTTGGAAGGGATACAAAAATTGAAGAACCGTTGGACTTAGAGGCAATTTACACGAGGCAATTTTTGCATGCAATGTTGCGTGCAATTATTGTTTGTAGGCAAACGGGGTAGAGAAGCAAGAGGGGTAGCAAAAATTGCACGGTTTTCGTTTTTCAAGATATTTTTTGACATTTCTTTTTGCTATCGGTCGTATTCTTGTTAATTTGTTTTATTCGTATTCGGCTTCTAAATGTTGTGTATCGAAAATATTTCGTAAAATAAAAAATAAATAATGTGGAATAAAGAACTAGTGGAACTTTTACTTATAAAGTACCAGGAAAATGATCCTGTTTATTTGGACCGGGTAAAACTCCAATTCTTTATTCAATATTTTAAATTAAAGTTAAATTTAAATTAAATTTCAACGAATGAACAATTAAAGAAGATTTGCAAAATAAACGTCAAAAAATTGCATGCAAAAACTCCTCGTGTAAATGTTCATGGTTTTTAGAAGCAACTTTAAAAGAGAATTCAAAAATTGCCTGCAATTAATTTCTTCGTGTAAATTGCCTCTTAGTGCATTGAGCTAAAAGGAGACTATGTTGAAAAATAAATTTGTTTTTGCAAAAAAAAAAACTGTGTTTCATTCAAAAAGTCACGGACTTATTGATCCGCCCTCGTAGCATTTCACTCTGTAAAATTAGCAAAAAGTTTTACTAAATATTTGTAGACCCAAAATAGCAAACAAAAACTGTAATATTAACACAATTTTTGCTATATATTTACCTCAAATTTAGTAGAATGAAAATAACAGTTTATTTTGCTAAAATCAACAGAAATTATCGCTAAAAAATTGTAGCACAAAAAAAAAACGAAATAAACCTTTAAAATTTCACAGTTTTTAATGATTTTTATATCTACTGATATTTAGTAAAGGTTTTTGCTGATTTTAGCAGATTATTTTGTTACTTACAATTAACTAAAATTTAGCTCAAATATAACTAAATATTTGTAAATTCAACAGATTTATTTTTGCTATTCTTATATTACTAATATTTAGTAAAAAAAATCGGCTAATTTTAGCAGTTTTTTCTGCAAGAACATTTTTAACTAATTTTTGCTATTTTTACAGATTTATTTCTTTGAGTGCATAATATTAAATTTACTTTGTTTGCTCAAGCGAAATATACCAAAATTCGCTCACATTTCCAAAATATCATATTATTGTTAAGTTTGTGTTTACTTACAATTTGACAATTTAAAAAAAAATTGTCTGGCTCCAAAAAGAATATATGTTGGTGCATTTTTGGATTGTTCAAAAATCATTCACATTTTCCAACTTTTGTGAGTTATTTATGATTTATTTTTATGAGGCAATAATTTTCCATACATTTATGAGTTGTTAAAGAATGTTTTTATATTGCTCATTTTGGCCTCAGAATAAACAATGTTTCATATTTTTAATTTCAGAAAATGTTTCATATTTGAATAGTTTTTGACTCTTAAGTTTGAGGGCTTCGAAAATTATCTGCTTCTTGAGTCATTTATGAATCATAAATTTTGAAGTCTCCGAAATTTTGCTGGCTAGGAATCCAAAAATTAACTTAAAATTACAGCTAACAACTACCCAGCTAACAAACTTTTGAGCCCTCCAATATTATGAGTCACACATGACTCAGTAATATGAGGCTTATAACATGGCTCTTATATTGGAGTCCAAAACGATTCAAAAATTACAAACCTTTTTGAGGTTTAAAATTTTTTTTTTTTTGTCAAAAAACTCTTTTTTTTGGACGGAATAATGAGACCTCATAAGATATCCAAAAAAAGGCTCAAGAATAGGAGGGAAATTATATTCTCCAAAAAATGATTCATAAATGACTAAAAAATGTGGTGAAATATGAGTAATTTATGAACAATCTGAAAAGGCCATGGATTACATAGATCTCAAACTCTTCTTCTTCTTCTTTTAACACTAAACACATTTTTTCACACACATACAAATATATATTGTATAGGTATATAACACATTCTTATGAGTTACGTGCACTTACAGCTAATGACAGAGTTAAGAGATCTACGTAATATATGGAAAAGGCTCAAAAAAAAGATTAATTTTGGAGCCTAATTTTTTTTTAAGTTCTCAAACTTTTTTTATCATTAAATTTTATTGTCAGTAAATTTTTTTTTATAGCAATATCGTTAATAAAACTAATAGTTTTAAACATAGAACCAAAGAATTTTGTGGAGAAATGTAGTTCGATGCAGTGCTTCACAACCACTCAACCTAGTACTCAATCTACTTCAATATTTTACAGGGCAACCAAAAAATTGAGCGAAAACAAATACATATTCGACTCGAACTTTATTTATAAAACCGCTATTTTTATAGTAGAAGTCCAAATTTTATATAGGCATGTACACTCATAATAATCCATGCATAAAATTACGAAATTATTGTCAAAACTACAAAAACTTTAGTAAAATGTACAAATTTTCGTATATTTTACAAAAAATTTGGTTATTTTGACATTTTTTCGTAATTTTACGCATGGATTATTAAAAGTGTAGGTTAGCCAAATGAATCATATTCAACAATAAAACTGGTTTTGGAAACTTTGTTAGTTACGCCTTTTTGCAATTTAGATG
The DNA here is from genome assembly GCA_021234595.1 of Delia radicum. Taxonomy (NCBI): domain Eukaryota; kingdom Metazoa; phylum Arthropoda; class Insecta; order Diptera; family Anthomyiidae; genus Delia; species Delia radicum. The sequence goes on along the minus strand of CM037855.1, from coordinate 38,611,864 downwards.
ACGATGTACACTTTATGTACACTTTTATTAATGACGATTAATTTTGGAGACCAATTTTTTTTTAAATTTTCAAACTTTTTTTGTTATTAAGTTTTATTGTCAGTTTATTAAACGATAAATAATTGAAGGGCTTATTGTAAAAACTTGATAAGCCACATTTAATTTTTGGTTAGTTTTCGCCTCGTAAAAAGGGAATAAATTTAGGAAATAAAGGGTCCGCCAAATAACTTTTTTTTTGAATTCCTGAACCAATTCGACTTTGTATGGCGTCATACCAAGGTCTTTATGCAAAATTCGTCTCAATGATGTCTCCGAAATGTTCAATTGTTGAGAACGACGGTGAATTGATGTTGATGGCGCTTCACGCACACTTTCTGCCACAGCAGCAATATTCTCTTGTGTACGCACTGTTTTTGGCTTTTCACGCTTTGGTTTATCGATGAGGATGCCAGTTTCTTTCACTTTTTTCACAAGATAACGAACATACGGACCATATTCGTTCAGAGGAAGGATAAAACTTATTATCTGTCAAATCAGACATGAGCTAAGTGTTACCATTCACGAAATAAGCACTAGTTAAAAAAACCTTAGATGGCGGAGCCTTTATAACTATTACAGGACTTTATACTCTATATACGTGTAACAAGTGGTTAAGCAAGGCTTCATTCAAAATTTATTCAACGGATTTCTAAAAAACAGAGAAAACTAAAAAAAAATGTAAATGTGGCTTATCGACTGTTGGACTGTTACACAGATGGTCCCGGGTTCAATTCCCGGTGACGGCAACATCAATTTAGAAAAATAAAATGCATGAGTTTTCTATCCCTCATATGTATCGCAGAGCCCGCCTTCGGTGTTCCCATAGAACTTAACCCCACCGAAGTAAAATAATGAATCAGGGCTATGAACCAAAGAGCTTCAATAACTCTCCCTTAGGTGGCGAGCAACAACTGTTATAAGACTTATCATCTCACGCAATTACGGTGCTGCCATATTTGAATCCCTTCATCTTTCCCCGCCTTTCATCTCTCCACTATACACTTTCCAAAGAAAGCAACGCATTAATAAATAGGAAGAATTTCCTGAGTGTTGCTTCTCTTTTACAAAAAAAAAAAACGAAGAAGGTTGTAACAGCAATTTTAAAGTTCCGCAGAGTAAAATTGTAATAGATCGAAAATAACAAGTTCTTTTCAATTTATAACGAGCTTTTAACCTCCGTATATTTACAAAAATAAATCAAATTAATATATTAGCTAGGTTGATACTACTATTTCGATCTGGCTAAAGATCTCATCAGAACCCGAAGTTTTAGAAAAGCTAGAGCCTCCATAATAGGCAGAACTTTAACAAAAAACCTAGTAATTATCAATTTTGCTCCATTCTTGTCTTCTTAGTAACTGGAGATAATTCCAACAAAAAACAAGTTATCTGAAAAACTCAAAAATCGAAAAATGGACAAGAGTAGCTTATTCAGGTGCCGTTACAAGTTGTATGAAAAATATATTTTCCGGCAGGTGAAAAATCGGAGCATTTTTTTTTTATTAAAATCGAGGCTTTTCCTGGTAATATAGCTTAAGCGCCTGATGTAGGAGTGCGACCAGACATGTCAGATTTTTAAACATTTTTCCGCTAAAAATTAATAAAAAATATTTTTCTTTTACCACTGTTTAATATGCATTTGATTTCCTCACTATAATCGTCATTAAAATTCATTATCCTTGCAAGAATGCAGTAGTATAGTTAATGCGACATAAAGAGTTTATCGTTAAAATCCGTTTAACAAAAATTGGTAACTTGCAAGTATTTTATGTATTTGACGTCATACATAACTACAGTACCTTAACAATTTACAAAATTCAAGTTAAAAAAAGAAAAAACGACACAACAGAAATTAATGTCTTACCACATTTGGTATGGAAACAAACACACTGACACGGTAACATGTGACTATTAGACATCTTTCTGTTTTACGCACACGTACCGCTTATTTGAAGACTATGATTTTCAACAACAACAAAAGAATATTTAACCTGGTTGTTGTTTTTTGCTTATTTGCTAGCAAAGTGTGTATTTCCAAAAGTAACATTCATTGTACTCTAACTGCAAAATATTAGTTGACGTGTTAACCTAACTTTGGTAAATCGATAAGAACATAAGTATTATTGAGATAGTCAAAACCGTTAAAAAAGATACTCTACAAATTAAATTAAAGTTATTTTTACTCATTTGAAGAGTGATTATTTTTTATTTATTGAAAATAACAGCAGAAAATATGTCAAAATCGACTTTTTGCGAAAAAGATTTTTTTTTTTGGTGTAAATGGTTCTTTAGGGCTTCGGCAGCAACTTTTGTTCTGCGACTTTTTCATAATTCCGTTATTTACAAAATTACCGTTATTTGAAGGTTATTAAGAAAATCAAAATTTTGTCCTTTAAATTTCCAGAATTCGACCAAATGATGTTTGGCATCTTTGTACAAAATCCTTTGGCGAGTATTTTTGCTGAACATATGAACTCAAAATATTTGCAAATACAGGGTGTTTTGTTGCATTTTTCAATAAAAATTAATTTTGCGCCATCCAGCGGCAATAATTTGTACTAACTATATTCAGCAATTGGTGTTCAGAGTTGGGCATACAAGGTAACGGAACTGATCGTCTTTAACTTGGTAAAGTCCAGAACCAATCCTTGCTCTTGCAACCAACTAAGAAGACTCACGACCTCCGACCCTTAGGGGCAGGTGGACACCGGGCAATGGTATTATAACATCCATTATGGTACTAGCTAGTGTGAGCAATGAAGCTTTCGGGCTGGAGGCAATACGTTGGCAGCCCCAACACCAGCCTTGGACTCATCCGAAACAAAATGATTAATGAAACCAGTACATTTTTTCTGGCCCTATGTTCCAACTAGGAATCCCAGGAATTTATATATATATTCAACAATTAGAAAGGTAATTTTTCGAAAATCGGTTGAAAACTAACCGAATGAGAAAGAAAAGAGCTATAAGATAATGAAATAGTTTCAATTTTATAAATATTAAAATATGTATGTAACTTAAATTCATCGTTAAAGTTTTATACGTACTAACATTTTTAGTTTTGCGAATAACATTTTAGTTATTTTAATAGAATTGTATTTATCAGAATCTTTATTACTTAAACTTTTAAAAACATTAAGTTATTTTTATTATTTCAATTTTTAGAGGTCTACCTAAGAGTGTACATTCTTTAGTTTTTCTTTGAGTTGAGATTCTAAATCACGGTCAGTGATTGCACAGAAAATTTCATATAGACGCAATCGAACAAATAAAAAACATAACAAATATTGCAATATTAAAAAAAAAGTTCAATACCAGAAACTGCGCAGTCTGATTCAGAAAATTGAAAATTTACAATGTAGTTATGATTTTTAGAAAATACACTAATTCTTCTCTACACTGATAGAATTTTCCTTCATAGTATTAATGAAACGATTTCATTAAAATTGATTCATTGGTTTAATAAAACATTTCATTAACTGAATGAAAATTCATTTATATTGGTATTGTTTTCATTAACATTTTTTTATGATTTTTTTCATAATTTCATAAAAAAAATTCATTAAATCAATGAAAAATTTTCAAATTTTTTCACAAAAACGTTTTTTAACAACATTGTTAACAGTATTTAACATTTTTATCTAATATGGTCGTAATTTAACTACAAAAAGTGGACTATAATCGGCGATCGCTCTACAGAATTCCAAGCCAGATCGATACAAAATTACATATTTTGTAATTTATGTATTTATGTAAAATATGTAATTTTTTAACACAAATTATCTTACATGTCATAATATTCCAAGTAACGAAAATTTGCTGAATCAGGCTGAGTTTAATAAAAATCTGCCATCGCTTTTGCAGAACAGCTTGTGATGTTAACTTTCGAACTTTTCGAACTTTTTTTATAAACATATTTTATAGATCCTATAAAGACCAGACCTTATAAATAATAACAACGAATGATAATTTCTCAATAACCAATAAATTAATGCTATGCTAAAATAATCATAAAAAGTGCAAATTATTAAATATCAACGAAAATGTTTCATACAAACTATGAATTTTATTCATTAAACACATGAAACTTTCTTTATGAAATTTTCATTGGGTCAATGAAACCATTCATAAATATTGATTTAATGAAACACCTTTCATTCACTCAATGAAACATTTCTTTGGGGACTTTTTTATGCAAAAAATCATTGGATTAATGAATGAATTCATTAATACTACGCACAAATTTCTATCAGTGTACCACGCCTTTCACAATTAAAATTAAGACAAGAATGGAGCAAAATTGATTAGTAATAGGTTTTTTGTTAAAGTTCTGCCTCTTATGGAGGCTCTAACTTTTCTAAAACTTCGGGTTCTGATGAGATCTTTAGCCAGATCGAAATACTAGTATTAACCTAGCTAATATGTTTGATTTGCTTTATTTTTTGTAAATATACGGAGGTTGAAAGCTCGTTATAAATTGAAAATAATATAAAAATAATCTCGATGTATATAAAAACAAAAAACTAATATAACTGTAAAAAATTGCCTATTAATTATAGTATTAATTGCAATTGTCTGAAAAAGACGTTAAAATTCAAACTCAAATAAAAATTAAACTTTGCTCTCTGGCAATTCTTCCCTAACTACGTAAGCGCCATCTATCGAATATACAAAGAATATATCATAGATGTGGCATTACTTACAACATATGGGAAAACAGTGGGCATAAGAGTGAGATAAGTTTCCAAAAATAGAACTGTTGTGTTGTTGGAGTTGTACTTCTGAGATTATGTATGCAAGAACGAAAACACCGTGTATTGAATAAAACTAGTTTTAATCACAACAAAAACTCGACCTGACGATAGATCAGTGGGCTAAAGCGCTCTGTCTAACATGTGGCTTTAGAAATCAGTTTATCTATACCACGGTCAGTGATTGCACAAAAAATTTCATATAGACGCAATCGAACAAATAAAAACATAACAAATATTACATTATTCAAAAAAAAAAAAAAACAGGGTCACTGACGAAGGTTCAATACCAGAAACTGCGCAGTCTGATTCAGAAATTGAGAATTTACAATTTAGTTATGATTTTTAGAAAATACACTCATTCTTCTCTATCAGGCCTTTCACAATCAAAATTTGTTGTTTGCCAAACTTTTTCACCGTGATATTTATAATTTAAAACTCTTAAAAATGTTTATTGGCTTTTTAAGAATTTTTATCCGATTACTCTGTACATCGACATAAGATAGTTCATGTAATAAATAAAATAATTCCATAGTCTCATCCATATCAATCAAATTTAGAAATAGGATTTCACTCACCATACTTGTTTGCTCTCCATCTCTCTGCCCTCTTTATTCGTTAATCAGCATTTCATTTTTTATTTTCCTGAAAAACCTTTTTCATTACTTGGCCACCCTAAATTTCCGTTTTAGGACAAGTGAGGTACACTCTAATTAGCAATTAAGGTAGCTGACTCTACCCCAGGAAGCATTAAAAATATACGGCATTCATAGCTTAATAATGAAAAAGTTCCTTTTTTTTTGGCATATTGCTAAATATAAGTATATTTACTTAACCCATGAAAAGGAATTTTGTTCCCCAAAGTAAAAACAGTGTCTATGGTCTTAATTACTAATGTATAATTCATTTCAGTAGCATAAATTTCCGTTTTTTTAAATATTCACTCTATTTTTTTAATTGAATGAATGAAGTTTGCCGAAAATAGACTTTAATGTTTTTTATACGGCACAAATTGGGCAGAATATTATGCCTTGAGAATCAACATAGTTGTTGATGACTATAATATCTAAAATTCTGCGGTGGTGCTTGAAGATTACATTCCTACTTCAAAAGTTATATGTGAATGAAGTTGAAAAGAACGCATTTTTTCCAATTTTTTCGCTTTTTTTTTAACATTTTCCAAGTTTTCTTGTAAACGAAAAATGCGATCGTCACGCACCGCAGCAGAATTTAGATTTTGAAGTCATTAACAACTGTGTTGAATGGCAAGACATAATATTCAGCCCAATTTGTGCCGCGTTAAATGTTAGCAGTAGTATTTTCTTACTTCCAAGTTTTGTTGATGCCATTTGTTTTTCTCAGTGTATTATTGCAACAATATCCGAAAATGTAAGATTACTACCCAAACTAACTATCCAACAAATAAAAATAATGATTTTGTAGCTGTTAACATAAAAAATGCGTTAAATTTATAAAAAGTTAAAAAATCCAAGTTTTAAAGGCCACCCTAAATTTCTGTTTTAGGACAAGTGAGGGACACTCTAATTAGCAATTAAGGTCAGCGCTGCCAACTTTGACGATTTGTCTCCATTTTGACGATTTTTGAAGTGAAATATGATAAAATGACGATTGACGATTTCACAAGTTTATTGTATGGAAAATGACGATTTTTAAAAATTTGCAATTTTTATAGAAGTTTTTCAATTTATTTCTCTTAAATTTACTGACAAAATTTGATCGTTTCTTTTTATTTAAAACATCTAGGGAAAATGTGATAAAATGATCTCAAATCGAATAAAAATTCTTCATTACCCATTTAATGATCAACTAGATATAAACTCCCATCATTTTGAAAGCTTAATATTAATTTTTATTAAAAAAACAATGAAATTTGAATGAATTTTTTTTTATATAATTTACAAAGGCAAATCCAAAATCTTTATTTTTTAATAATTTAAATCATTTAGCTTCAAAATCACTGATAAAAGAGTGATTTTCTACATTTTGGTTCTTGATTCTTTAAGTCCCTTTTTATTGGTTCTTGATTCTTTAAGTTCCTTTATGCCTAAATTTTGTGAAACCAAATATCGGAAAAAAAATTTAAAACTGACGGCATTTTGCAGATTTTAAAATAGGTAAGTAATTTTAAAATTCTATTCCCCGAAATGAGTATTGGGAGTTGTGTTTTTAAGACTCAGAGTCGCTTGTAAATTAACTAATAAAATAGAACATTAAAATTGTGAAATAATTACAATTAAAGTGATTAAAACGAAGTTGTGAGTAAAATTTATATTTTTTTTATTGAAATATAAGGAGTTTTCGGAATAACGATTTTTTTGACAATTTCTCATTCTCAAAATGACGATTTTGAAGGTTTTTTTTTTAACAAAATTTGACGATTTTTGAGCTAATTGGGTTAGCAGCACTGATTAAGGTAGCTGACTCTACCCCCGAAGCATTAAAAATCATTCGGCATTAATAGCTTAAAAATGAAAAACTACATTTTTTTGGCATATTACTAGTTATAATTCGGCTAGATCGATCTATTTAGATGACGGTGTCGTATAAGTGATAATTTATACATAATTAATATCACTCATACGTCTGGGAGACTTTTTGTTCCATTTAATTTAACTTAAACGCATTAAAAAGTTTTGAATGAATTTGGTTTTTTTTTTTTTTGTAATAGATTTGTATAAACTAATCGTTAAATAAAACAGCTAAATATTCTACGTTTTCCTATATAAACCTTCAACCTAAAATGCTCACCATGTTGTAGCTAATAATAATAATAATAAAGGTAACACTAGTTTACATCAAAAAATGCGACAAACATGTGAATATTTTTTATTATGTACTTTAGTAGGGTATTCAATCGGTTAACCGTTATCCGATTAAACGATGAATTTTAATCAAATAATTGTTCGAGTAATTAAAATTGGCCAATTTAGAGTAACGAATAACACGAACAATTTTGGTAGATTAATCGAGTTACTCGAATAAATCATTGTGGAGAAAAAATATCCCGCACCAATGCCTAGAATATAACATGTTTGGCAATTTTTAAAAATATTTTTAAAATACGAGGGTGGTAACAAAATTATCCGACCTAACAAAGAAAACACAACAAATTTGGGAAAAGTGTTCTATATTTCTTAACATAATCTGCTTTTAGCTCAATACTCGCCGTTGATTGTTTTTCCTTTTTAAAGATAACCAATAAAAATTATTCCACGTGCATTGCCTGTATATGGAACTTTCTTCGCCTTCATTGGACACGATTCTCCCATTACAGTCCACTGCTTTGACTGTTATTTAGTCTTACGTGTGAAGTGGTGGACCCATGTCTCAACCATGATTACCAATCGGTGCAAAAACTCGTCTTTATTGCGGTGAAACATCGCTAGGCACTCTACTGAAACATCTTCATGACGCGGTGTTTGTTCTATTGTGACCAAAAGCGGCACCCATCTTGGGCTCAGCTTTCTCATCTCCAAATTTTTCGCCAATATGCGAAGTATAGCATTTTAATGCCTATCATTTCAGCCAGCTCACGTACGTTCAGCAGACGATCATCCAATACCATTTTGTGGATTTTCTTAAACTTTTCTTTCGTGTACACCTTAATTGGTCTACCACTGCGGTGTTGGTCTTGCCAGCTCGTACGGCCTCGTTTAAACTCTGCCACCCAATATTTTATAGTCGTAAACGAAGCATCAGACTGCACTAGAATCTAGCTCTGCTTGACTGACACCTTTTTAATAAAAGTATTGAATTACATAACGGTGACCAATTTTTTCCATGTCTACAAATTCACTGAGATCGTTTATTTTTGATGGCTGTAAAAAAAAAAATGCTAAACAACGTGGCGCTTCAAACTTAAAACATATACTTTATAACAAAGTAAACTATTATAAAAACAAACGAAAAATCTATAAGAAGATAAACATCACAATTAAATACTATTCAATACTACGTTCATATTGAACTCCAAAATACGTATTTTCGTTTTTTCCAGTTTTTTTTTGGTGTTCAATATGAACGTAGTATAAGATAATTTTAATTTTAAATAAATAATGTTTATTTTTAATTTTGATAAAAAAGGCATTTAAGAACTGTATTTATTTTATTTATTTTGTATTGTTTACTTTTAACGAAAATTTATTGAAAACTAATTTAAAGTTAATTCGAGTTACTCGCATAATTTTAAAAATTTACTCGAATAATCGAGTAAGTGCAAACCCCTAAAATTAAGTTATTCGTTTACTTGAACAAAAGCAAACCCGAGTAATTTGAATACTCTAGTATTTAGCACAAAAAACCAAAAATCGCATTAAAAATATTTTTATTATTTTTTTAAATACTTTTTATTTTGAAAATGAAAATACGTGCTTGATTACTAAGAAGACAAGAATGGAGCAAAATTGATTATTAATAGGTTTTTTGTTAAAGTTCTGCCTATTATATAGGCTCTAGCTTTTCTAAAACTTCGGGTTCTGATGAGATCTTTAGCCAGATCGAAATACTAGTATCAACCTAGCTAATATGTTTGATTTGCTTTTTTTTTTGTAAATATACGGAGGTTGAAAGCTCGTTATAAATTGAAAATTACTCAAGTTTGAAGCCATACTCTATGTTTCTTTATAAGGATATTGTCCTACCAAATAATCTATAGAGTTTTTGTTTTCAAATTTATTAATTGACCACTTTCAGGAATGTGTTGATAGATCTATGTATTTCCGGAGTTTTCTAGGTTCCCATCATCAGAACACGTTTTGAAAGAAGTGACAATCCCATGCAAACATCAAACATTCAACATTCAACATAGTTATCCCACTAAATGAGAACTAATGTAATAGATCTATCAACAAATTTCTGAAAGTACTTTAATAAAGTAAATAAATTTGAAAACAAAAACTGTATAGCTTATTTGTTAGGACAATAAATATCCTAATAAAGAAATATAGAGTATGGCTTCGAACTTGAATAATTTTCATTTTCATTGCGTTAATAAAGGTCGAAAAAACATAGTTTTTATTTTTAATAAAAATTATATCAAACTTATTTTTTATTATTTTAGTTGTTGAGTTTTTTTTGCCATAAAAAAGATTTCCCTTTACTGCAGAAATAATTAGTATTAAATATTAAAATTTAGTTGTCTAATAATAACTGAAAAAAAATTGAATTTCATTCATGTACAAGATAACACATAAGTTCAAGTTATTTGTTACATATACACTCATAAGAACTTTTACATAAAAGTTCAACAGTTATTTAAAAATTTAATCGGTAAAGTTGTTTCAAATGAATATACAGTTAAATTACCAAAGAAATATATTTTTTAACTTTCTGTCAGTTATCCAATAAACAAAAAAAACTGACTATCGGTAATAGTTAAAATATTCAGTTAAAATTTTCTATTTAAAACAAAAAGTTGTTATACAAAATATTAGCCGACTATATCAGCTGAGCCGACTATATCAGCTTAGCCGATATTTTTTTTATCTAAATTCATTTTAAATATTTTACTTTTAAATTTTAAAAAATTAAAACCAAAAGTTTATTTTTCGATCTTTTATCATACATTATGATGTGAGCAAGATTATTCGAGTTCAAGATCATTTGTTTTTTGTTAAATAAAAAACCGTGCAATATTTATTTATTACTCAAAAAAGTTTTTGCCCGCTAACTTATAGCAGACTTTATCTACTGACAGGTCCTTACATGTTTAATTTCGCTTCACCGAAAATCATCAGAGAACCAATGTAGAAGGGCTAGAATATTCTACCCAAATTTTGAAGGAAAAAGACCAACGCTTTACCCGTATTGTTATATTTACTCATTGAGAGTAAACTAAAAAATCATATTATTTTAAGAATCCTCCGCCTTCAATCGGCTTTTAGTACCCACCAATCTGGCATGAATTCGCTAGCGTTTGCAAAATGTGCCGTTATATTGCGCTTCACTAGAAAAAGAAAAATAAATTTTCCAAATCTTACAATGGCTCAAAAAAATATAAAAAACTTTTTTCAATAAAAATATAAAAAACTCAATTTCATCTGATTCTGATTCTAACTCAGATGCTTCTACTGATGTAAATACATTTATTTCAAAATCTGCCGATATAGCATATTATGAAGACTTGTTTAAAAGAAAAGATGATATAAAAAAATGGCAAAGGTTAAAGTAAACCTAACGGGTTTATCGGAATGTTGCAAGCATTTTGTTTGTCTATACATAAAAGATAGACACATATTGGAAAACATGAAATTTTGTAAAATTTGCTTAGATTACAAATAAATAAGTGATTTAATTTTAATACATTTTTTAACCATCGGCTTAGTCGATTTTTAGTCGCCGCCGAGTTTTTTTTTCGTTTAGCCGCCGCCGCCGGAAATTGTTCGGCTTTAGTCGACTTTCAGCCGCCGCCGAGTATATTTTTGGTAAGCCGCCGCCGGCGACAATTTAATGTCGGCTTCGTTCTCTGGTCATGATGCTTGTTAGGAAAAGACCCTAACCACGTCCTTGATTACTAAGAAGACAAGAATGGAGCAAAATTAATGATTAATAGGTTTTCTGTTACAGTTCTGCCTATTATGGAGGCTCTAACTTTTCTAAAACTTCGGGTTCTCATGAGATCTTTAGCCAGATCGAAATACTAGTATCAACCTGGCTAATATGTTTGATTTGCTTTATTTTTGTAAATATACGGAAAAAATTAAAAATAAAAATACAATTGTCTTAAACGAAAAGTAAGTAGTCCTTTTCTAACTGATTTTCAATTAATTTAATGCGTATATTCAGTAGTCTTTACGGAAAAAATATTGTGAGTGTGTGTAACACCAGTAAAGGATTAAAGTAATAAGTTTAAGAAAAAAAAAAGAATTTTTTGAGTAATTTCGACACATATCTCGAAACAAAAAAGTTTTCAAAAGATATGTTGCGAATTAAATGATATTTGTTTTGCAATTTTACTGAGCAAAATACGTTGATCCTTAATCGAAATATAGTCAAAATAGTTAAATTACTCAAAAACTAAAATTTAAAAATAAAAAATATTTCAAAAACTGAACTACATAAAAAAAGTTTTAATGCGATTAAGGTTTCAGGTGGTCTAAATACATAATAAAAAAAAAAAATACTCGCATGTTTGTTGCAATCTTTTTTTCTTTAAATTTGTTAACTAGTGTAACTAACAACTACACAAGTAATTAATATTTGAATAAGTAAAACGAAAAAACAAAAGCATACAAGACTTGTTTGTATGAATGGCACTAGTTTATGTATTTATTCATACTTGTAAATTTGTATACATTCAAACTAACTAACATCAATTTTACTTAGAAATATGCATATGTGTTGTACTTAATACACACATGCATACAAAGAGACAAACATTTATATGCATATGCTTTTTTTTGGAGTTTTATATGACTAATAAAGACAGCTTTAATTGGCCAATATGCAGAGGGTCAAGGGTATTAGAAAACAAAAACGGAAAAATTCTAAATATGTTTGTATTATAAAGTTAAAATTAGAGTTCAGTTATTGATGTGTTTGCAATTTAAATGTACATTTTTATTGTGCATTCTTTTTTTTGTTTGTTCCCAAAATAATTCAATAAAACTTAAACTGTTTACGCGAATTTCCGATTTTGTTTAAGTCATAAACAGAGTTGGCGTTTGTGAAAGTGTGCGATATACATTGATTTAGGAATAGCAAAAAATTATATACAAAAGTTAATTTTGTTTTAAATAAAAACCTTATTTAACGAAACAATTAATGAATTTAACGAAACAATTAATGAAAATAATTAATATATAATTCAAAAGCGACATATTGGTGTTGTAGGCAATGATGCTGGGTTTTTTTTTCTAGTATAAAATCGTTCAATTTTCCAGAAAAAATCGTAAAAATAAAAATTTACAGTTACAGCTGGTATTTGTTATTTAAAAAAATTCTGACAATTGATTATATATTTATATCGGAAATGCTGATTCCAATGGCGTACTTAATTTTTTGGTCGATGGTACAGATTCCAAAAAAAACGTCAGATTTTTTTTGTTTTCATATGATTTATTTTTTATTCTGACGCTACCTGTCGCAAATATTAAGATATTTTGATAAAATTTGGTGTACTGACTTATAATGGCCAAAGCACAAAATCTACTCATTAGGTCGAATCTGAAGATGTTTACACCTAGGGCCCAAATACTGTTGCTAGTCTACAAAAAAATTTTAAAAATGGTAAAACTAGCAGGCTTTTGGGGCTTTTAAATTCAAAAAATTTTGTAACTCTAAGGATTAAGTTCTTAAAATGTTTCCTAAATAAATTTCTAAGTTACACTCAAAAAATAAGTTAGTAAAAAAGTTAGTCAAACATCTTGTAAATCAGGTATACTATTTTTTTAGCAAATTTTTTGCTAAAATTCTGTTTTAAACTAAAATTTTAGTTATACTTAGTCAGCACTTAACTGTTTTGAATTAATGTTTTACTAATATTTTACTAATGTTTTACTAATTTATTTTGCCAAAAAAAATTATGTTGATTAGCACATCAATATTGTGAACGACAACCAGATTAAAAGTTATACGCAGAATGAATTAGATGTCAAGATGTAGTAGTGACGAGGAAATTTATACTAAAAAGTACAACTCTAGTAAGACACATAAAAAAAATCAACCACGGAAGGTTTTGTATCTGTTTTTCATACATAAAACAAAATTGTGGATTGAAACAACTCAAATTTTGCGTTTTCACCGGCTTGTGAAAGTAATTGTCTATTAATTAAATAAAAGACAAAATAAAATATTTAAATTTAAAAAAGATTAAATGTGTATTTGTAGTCAAATTGAGTGGTCAAGTTGCAAACAAATATACAGCAGGTAGACAGAAAGATTTTTATCTTTAAAAGATAGCATCATTGAGACAACCATTGATGTAAGTAGTTGAAAGATAATTTTGTTTATGTTATGTATAATTATTTCTATATATTTGCAGATATTACATTAATTCATGTCGTCAATGTGGGAGTATGAAAATTTTTATATTTTGTAACGTATTGTACATTATTTTAAAAAGAATCAAAAAAATATGTTTATGATTTTCAGCAAAATAAATTAACTAAATAAAAATTTTCTACAAATTTTTTGAGTTATTTCATTCTACTAATATTCAGCAAAAATTTTATTAATGTTTAGCAAGGGTTTTTTAATTTCTAATCCACTAAGTTTTAGCAAAACTTTTGCTGAGTCTACTAATTTTGTTGCTAAAAATCAGCTCGCTGATTTTCAGCAAAAGATTTTGCTGACATTAGCAGTTTTTTTGCAAGCATCCTCCTGACTAAAATTTTGCTGAAGTTTCAAAAATTAAATTTTCGAACCCATTTTTTGGCGTGCAGGAAGGGTAGGGGGTGTACCTATAAACCTTTTTCTTTCTAATTTAAGAATCCCTAACAAAAATCTAAAGTCCAAATAGAAATAGAAATAGAAATATATCCACAAACAAAAAGTCGGTAGTGGAAGGGTTAATGTTTGGGATGTTTTGTTAAAAAAAATTTCATCTTTCGGACACTTATGATTTAAGGGTATTTACAAAAACAAAATTCTTGGCAACACTAATAGTCGCCATTATGCTTTTGTTCAATATTTCGTACGAGTATGAGTAATATTTATTAATAAAAATAACTCATACGCCTTCCATTCATTTTTATGTTTTCATAAAATCAATTAACTTTTGATTAAATAAATGCAATTTCTTATAACATTATACAGTGGGCGAAATTCCTTTGGGTTCAACAATATTTTTGGATTTTAACAAAAACGGCAAAAGATAAGAAAAATCTAAACACGGCTAAATAATCCTAGTTCGATAAATATTTTTGATATAAATTTCAAAAAAAAAACCTTAAAACATAAAGCGAAATTCAATTGAGCGCATAACGAGAAAAAATATAATGAGACAAACTTAAAGAATTTACAATTAATTTTAAAATTTCTATTGCTAATCATCATAATAAACATCCTTTTTAGGCCTTATTGACATCATTAGCTTGTGTTGGCTTATCTCGCTCTATGAGATTTTAAGGGTTTTTTTGTTTTTTTGGCGCAGGGATGGATATTTATAATTTTTAAGTTCTTTGGGAGTCTATGAGTCTTCTTTAGCGTCTATGGCCACTATTGTCAATAATTTTCACTCGCCTTTACAAGTTACTTATAAATTTCCGTTGCAACTTCATGCTTTCAAATTTTAAATGGAAATAATATATTTGGCATTTAAAAGATTTAGGGAAAGTAACTTCTCTAAAAATAACCAGAGTTTAACTTTAACCACAGATATTTCCATATAATTTTGACATTCATAACTAGGGTAAATGACTAAACTTTTGTTAATTTGAGTTAAGTTAGAAGATCTTAATGTAAAAATCCTGGATATATCCTGCTAAGACGACATATCTCACTCAAGAACTCACACAAAGAAAAATTTAGCCATTTGCCAACTAAAATTCAGTTACTACGACTGAAATCGGTTAGGACAAGTGAATATTGGTTTTCACAAAAAATTTTGGAAATTCAACTGAATTTTACTTGCAACACATAAAATATTTAGAAATCACATTTAACTAACCGGCTTTACTAACAGAATTTATTGGTTGTAGCCAGCAAAATACAATTTTCAATTTAGTTGGCACTTTATTTTTCTGTGTGTGTATTTTGACATTATTTATTAAAAATGTTTAAGCGCCGCTAAGAAAACCTAAAACTTCTCTTTGAACAGCAAAATTTATCCATATATCAAAAATGACATTCAACTCAGTTTTTGCCATATCCTTATATTCTTTTTTTTTTTAGATCTAATACCATAAATCAGAAGTGCGATTTTTTAACTGTTTTAATGATTTCGTTAACTGAACGATAAATGTCGGTTGAATTACCGACAATGTTATTCTATGTTTTTTTTTTTTTTAATATTTGACAAGAGATTTTTTTATTTTTTATTTTATTTTATTTTGAGTCTATGGAGTTACATCCTTACAGACTATAATATTAAATAATAAAAAAAGTATAATAATAATAATAAATTTAATTCTGAGTATTTAAAAACAAAATTATATTACGCTTCATAAGACTAATGTTGGCAGAATAATCAAAAAAATCGTACATATCAATAAATTGCAGACATAGTCTTCTATAAGGATCGGTATTAGCGTAGTTCGTTTGTACAGCTTGAAGGTATATTGGAGTATAATTACGAGTCGGTCGTTGGGGAACGTTAAAGTTGATATTGCCCAGCAGAAAGTCAGAGGTAGTGTTTCCCTTAAGCAGATTGGCTAAGAATACAACATTAAGCATTATTCTACGGCTTTTAAGTGTTGGCAGTTTAATTATTGATAATCTAATGGAGTATGACGGAAGATCTTCAACACGATTAGGAAAAGAACTCCTTAAGCAAAACAGAAGAAATTGTTTTTGAATAGATTCAATGCGGCTGTTGTAAATTTCAGCGTCAGGATCCCAGATAATTGATCCGTATTCCATAATTGGTCTAACTAGAGATGTATATAATTATTTTGTAATATTTGGATCAACAAACTCTTTTGCCCATCGTTTAATAAAACCAAGCACGCCACGAGCTTTATTTGTCATCATAGTAATATGTTTTATAAAGTTAAGTTTCGGATCAACTAAAGAATTCATTTACTGATTCCAAAATATAGCCACCTAAGAAATACAAGCAGGGCGAGTAACATTTCCTTGCGAAACGCATATGATCACATTTTTTTAGATTTAATTCCATAAGGTTATGATTACACCACATGTAGAAACTATCCAAGTCCCGCTGTAACAAGATTCTTGTCGAAGGTGATTTAAATGTAAGAAATATTTTAACGTCATCAGCATACATCAAAATGTTGCAATATTTTATTGCCAGAGGAAGATCATTTATGAAAAGAGTGAATAATATCGGACCCAAATGATTCAATCCAATTTAGAGTATTATGTGTGAAGCCCATTAAATATAATTTTCTTATAAGTAGATCGTGGTTTACTTTATCAAAGGCTTTGCTGAAGTCAGTGTAAATAACATCAGTTAGCTGACGGTTGGAAAATCCACGATTAACCAAAGTAGTAAGTTGTAGAAGATTTGTAATTGCTGAGCAACCGTGCTGATGAGGTGATAAAATAGATAAAACTTGGTGACTGAGAAAATCAGTTAGGCAATTTTCAAAAAGTTTAGGTATAGCACTTAATTTAGTTATTCCCCTATAGTTGATTATATTGGATTTGTTTCCAGATTTAAAAAGCGGGATTAAAAACGATTCCTTAAAAAATTGAGGAAAGTATCCATACTTTATCGATGCATTAAACATAATCGTTAATGGAGAAGCTAATGCATGGAAACAATTTTTTAAGATACAGCTTGGAACACCATCTGGACCACTGAGAAACGATGATTTTAGATTCTCCATATAATTTTTAACTTGGGAGGTATTTATTAAAGGGAACAATATGGGTTGGTTTTCCACAATAGGGTACGGGTATATTTTGGATTTGTCATAATAAACGTCAGCATATGTTGTGGTAAAAAATTCAGCAAATAGATTACTTATCAATGAGTCGTCACTGCATTCAGTATCTAAATATCTCATAAACTTTGGATAGCCATTTGATTTTCTTTTAGAATTGACGAATTTATAAAAAGCTTTTGGGTCATATTTGAAGTTGCGCTTCATTTTATCCAAATAATTTGTATACAATTTCGTATTGAGTAAATTATAGTCAGCACGAGCAACAGAATATTTACCATGATCAACAAGAGATCCTGATTTTTTGTAATTTTTATAATGTTTGTTTTTTACATTTTTAAGCCTTGACAATTGTTTTGAGCCCCAGGGAGGGCCAGTATGTTCAAGCACACAGGCTTTCGGGACACATTCATCAAAATAATCCATTATAGTTTTGTAAAAAATATTAACCATTGCATCAATTGCTAAAGGGGTTCCATTTGTTATTGATAAAAGTTCTAGCCAGTTTGTATTGTTGAGTAAAAAGTTTAGATCATTGTAATTAGTACGTTTAAAACAGAACACTTTATCTCTTTTTTCGGTTGGTTCGCTTTTTTTAACATTTGGTATATTACAGCTAATTTCGATGGTGGGATGGAAAACATCTTCAGGTTTAGTAATAGGATCAAAACGATTTATTGAGCATTCAGTTGGTTCATTTACAAATACTAAATCTAACAGTTTTCCATAATCGTTGTACACACCATTAATTTGAAAAAGGCATAAATCGTGTAAATTATTTAGAAAAATATCAATCCAGTCTTCAGATTTCGTTGGAGTATAAAAAAAGGAATCTGGCAGGAACTTCCATGATACCGAAGGAAAATTAAAGTCGCCAAAAATAAAAATTGAGTCATCAGGTTTGGTTGTACATATAACAGTTTTAATGTTTTCAAAATGTTTATTACAAATCAGTTCTTCAGGTTTTGGTGGAATATATGAGCAGGTTATAATAATGTTTTTATGTTTAAATTTTATACGTACAGCAATAAATTCTATTTTATCGGATGTATTTGGTGTTATATCCTCGCATGAAAACAGACTAGATACAGCAATTAAAACGCCACCACCAATAGTTTCAGTATCTCGATCGAGTCTAAAAATGTTGTATTTATTGCAAAGAATTTCGGTATTAAGGGTTTTACAATTTAACCAGGTTTCGGTTAAAATAATAACATGGTGATTTAAATCGAAACTTTCTTTAAACAGATTGGATAGTTTAGTATTTAATCCTCGAACATTTTGATATATCATGTAAAGCTGGTTATCAGATAAAGAAATTAGTTTTTTGGTTATTTGGTACAGGTGAAAAACGGACAGTATTTTGGGATCTTCGAGTTTCTTTAAATATATATTCGCGTACCAGTGTATTCTCTGGCCAGAAGTTGGGATCAGCAATTTGATTAAACAGTTCAGGTGGTATACTTAATTTAAACGATACAATACTTCTTGGACGGGAATATGTAAATTTATGTACTAAAACATCAGCAATATAGTTAAGCTTAGAATTGATATAGTCTTCAATTTCTTCGACAGTTGTATCGGAAGCAAAACGAGATATAAAAAGAGATTTTTTTGGTGGTAAAATACGCAAACTTGATTGAGATACCGAATAATATATTTAATTTGATTTATTTTTGTAAATATATAAAAATTTAAATATTTCATTGGTTGATAATTCCAAATTACTAAATAAATCGCTTTCGTTACCGTTACCGAAACTAATTTAATTTTATTACAGGGATGACAGGCAATACCGCTAAAATACCGTTATCGATTCAAAACCCTTTCAACTGACTATCTTTATAACTAAAATACCGATGTCGAAATTATTGAAATACCGTTATCCGTAAAATACCGTTACCGATATAACTAAAATACCAACACCCTTAAAATACCGTTACCGAAAGAACTGAAATGCCGTTATCGCTAAAATGCCGTTACCGAAATAATTATAATAGCGTTATCCTTAAAATACCGTTATCGAAATAATACAGCAAAATCAGAAAAAAATAATCGCTGTAAACAGACATATATTTTCCCAAAGCTTGATCATAAACTAGCTAGTCATTGGAATTTGGGCAGGATGGGGCTAAAATGTGCGATGTGCATTGGCATTACCTGACTAACTTAAATAACATTATCCTTAAAATACCGTTACCGAAATAACTGAAAAATCGTTATCCCTAATGTAACGTTACCGAAATAAACGAAAATAGCGTTACCGCTAAAATACCGATACCGAAATAAGTACAAAATCGCTACCGAAATAATTGAAAAAATCGTTATCCCTAAAGTAACGTTACCGAAATAAAAGAAAATAGCGTTACCGCTAAAATACCGATACCGAAATAAGAAAAAAAATCACTACCGAAATAACTGAAAAACCTTTATCCCTAAAGTAACGTTACCGAAATAAACGAAAATAGCGTTACCGCTAAAATACCTATACCGAAATAAGTAAAAAATCGCTACCGAAATAATTGAAAAATCGTTATCCCTAAAGTAACGTTACCGAAATAAAAGAAAATAGCGTTACCGCTAAAATACCGATACCGAAATAAGTAAAAAATCGCTACCAAAATAACTGAAAAACCTTTATCCCCAAAGTAACGTTACCGAAATAAACGAAAATAGCGTTACCGCTAAAATACCGATACCGAAATAAGTAAAAAAAAATCGCTTCCGAAATAACTGAAATATCGTTATCCCTAAAATACCGTTACCGAAATTAACGAAAATATCGTTACTCTCACCGTTACCCGCATCGAATCGGTTACCATCCATTTTTTTTTATAAGTTTTATTTGCTAACGCTATCTTGCCTTCGATAGGGATAACCAACCCTGGCTGTTAAACCTTAAATGCATAGTGTTAGCCATTTGGCAACAAACCCTATTGTTCAATAAAAATCACTTTTTTTGTTAATATAAAAATTGTTCTATATTTTTCTCCGAATATACACGACTTTAGTAAGTATATATGAAAAAAATGGTTTGAAAAGAGAAGATCATGCCTTTAAGGGTTATTCATGAAAGACGAAAATTTTAAATTTACAGATTTAATTAAAAACTCAAAAAAAAACGAGTTTTTTATTATAACGAAAAAATGACAAAAATACCCAGCCAGAAAAATACGAACGGCAAGGCAAATGATAACACCGTTCCTTTTTTAAAACGTTGGCAAAGCACTGGCAATTAAGCGCTTTGCCAGTACCAAAACCATAATTTTAAAACGTTGGCAAAGCATTAGTAGAACAACCAATAAAGTGCTTTTTGAATAATATAATAAGTGCTTTGCCAACCCCAAAATGATAAGGTTTCTTTTTTAAAACGTTCGTAAAGCACTGGCAATAAGCGCTTTGCTAGTACCAAAACCAAAAACAACCAATAAAGTCCTACTTAGTAATTCACTTCAGTAAAGAGTTGTATTATTTCTTATTGAATGATTTTGGTAATTTGAACAGAAATAACAATAGGCTTGCTTCATCTAAGTTAATTTCGAAATAACTGAATATTTTTTTTATCAAATTGTTTTTGTGATAACTTAGCAAGATTATTTTACTACAATTTTACTAAAGAAAGAAATTTATATGCTGACTTTAATAGGAGACCTTAATCTTCTTAACTTCAAATCATAAATTGCAATTTAGTTTTGAATTTTTCAACTCTTGTTGTGACCAAGGGATGTGCCACTGTTTTTATTAATTTAAATGTTGTAAATTTTGTAAATAAGTACGGCAATGCGCTTTTTTCCAATGTTGGGAAAGCGTTCTAAGTCAGTACTGTGCCAGAGCTTTTTTATTTTTACGGTTGTAAATTTTGTAAATAAAGTACTGACAAAGCACTTTTTACGAACGTTGGCAGAGCGTTGTAAATCAGTGCTTTGCCAGCACTTTATTTGTTGGATCATTGGCAAATAGTGCTCTGTCAGTGCTTGATTTTTCAGACCATTGGCAATTTCTGGCTGGGTAATTTCAAAAAGTTAAAATAAAAACATATTTAAATGCAAAATAAAAAATATTTTTTTCGTTCATATGTTACTTCATTTTTGTTTAAGGGTTAATATAAAATTTTGACATTATTGGTTTTCCGTTTATAAAAAAAGTAAATAAAAATTTGTTTGAAAATCGTGGTCTACAGTTTTTGTTTATAAATACACACTATCATTTAAATCGACGAGATCATGCATTTAAGGGTTAAACTAACAAAAAACAATAATTTGAAATCACGAATGTAAAAATTCTATAAAAGAAAAATCTAACTAAACATGTTTATTTTTTTTTTTTAATATGCATGTATTTGAATATAATATAATAAATAACAAAAATACATATAGTACATGTGAGTGAAAGTTTGAATACAATAAATATGAGGCATTACTTTCTCCATATTATACTATAGATATATAAATAACATTAAGTCAAGCGAACAACAATAATAACAACAAAATTAAACACAACAACACTAGGAAGAAGAAATATTGTAACAAAAACAACTAAAACAATAAGAAAACTGCTACCTACTAAACCCTAACCTAGACCAACTTAATATAGACCGACCAACTTATGGCAGGCACATGGCTGACTCTAACTAACTTGGCTGCCTGGCTGACTGGTTGGCATTCATACGCTTTGTTAAATCAAGAATCGAGTATGAAAAGTGGTAGATATTAACAAACATCATTATTTCAACCATTCCATTTGCAAGTAACCCAACTATTTAACCAAACTAACTACCAACAATGAATGGAGTCATTCAAACAGTCAGCCAGCCAGCCTGTATTTAAATTTAAAAGCAAAAAAAAAAAAAAAACAAAATATGAGACGCTGCTAACACCATAGCACGGCACGCTTTTTGACGTTTCAAAATACAAAATACAAAAAAAAAGGAAAAATACAATTCGCTTTTGATTGCTGTTAATTTCGTCAGTTTTGTTTGGTAGTAAAGACATTCGCGTTTTTACGCTCGCTCAGTTCTTTAACAGTAGTTCTAGGATTCTAACGCAACTCCCTTATAATAACGCTAATATTGGTTGGTTTAGTTATAACAAAAAAAAAAAAAAAAAAACTAATAATAAAATTGAAATAAACAACGTCATGCTCAATAATATATAAATTAAAATATAATAAGTAAATTTAGCAAATGAAAATCCAAATTGTTTCATAATATCGTGGTGAAATATTTAAAATAAACCGTTACAAATCGTGTTTCCAAAAAAAAAAAACTTACAACAACATCAAAACAAAATGTTCGTTATAAAAAAAAAAAAATTTAAATAAATATTTATCATTTAAATAATTTGAATAAATCATGTTACTACAATTATTACAAAAAATTTTCAAATTCCTTTATATAATTATAGAAATTACCAAACATATGTTGTGAAAAATTATTGTGTAAAAAAAAAAAAATAAGAAATAAAATAAACAAAATAGCAATAATAATAATACCCAATTATTAAATGGTTATTACGCTATCTTATTACAATCTTTCGCGTATGCGCGTTGTTATTAAAATCTATTTACAACGAACATTTATTTACATTACTATTGGGATTAAACAAAGGAACATAGTGATTTGGTGCCGGAACCAAAGGTTGAAGTCATTGCCAATATTAGTTCAACCTTTAATGTTTGAAATATTTTTTCTAAAAGGAATTTCGGTTGGATTTATATTTGCAAATACTCAAATCAATGTTAACCCTCAAACGGTCTAAGGTTTTTTTTTTGCAATGAAATGTATACCACTTGTTCGGCACAAAAAATTAACAATATGTTTTGCTACAACATTTTTGCTGAGGGTCCTTGCAGAAAAATTGCTAATATCAGCAAAAAAGTTACTAAATTTATACTAAAGTTTTACTGAATTAAGCAAGTTTTTTTTGCTGATATTAGCAATTTTTCTGCAAGGATCCTCTTAGCAAAAATGCTGTTGACTTTATAGCCTTTGTTTTTGAGTGTACCAACATTTGTTTCGTTGCCTATTTTAAAGGGTCCGCCAAAAAACTTCTTTTTTTTTGAAAATGCTATAAAAAAAAAAAACTACTGAATATTTTCTCAAAATTCTTTTTTTATTTGAAAGTACAATCCTTCCGGTTAATAATGGAAAATAATTTCATTCAAATGGCTGCCTCGGCTGGCCATGCAGTAGCCTACACGATCGGCCCAATTTTTAAGCACATTATCGATTGTGTGCAGCTGTATTTCACCAATGGCTTCACGAATATTGTCCTTTAAAGCGTCAATAGTCTCTGGCTTGTTGGCGTAACACTTATCTTTGACGGCACCCCACAAATAATAGTCCAACGGTGTCAAATCGCAGTTCCGAGGTGGCCAAACGACATCAGCTCTGCGGCTGATAATGCGATCTTCAAAAACAGGGCGCAAAACATCGAGTGTAGCTTCGGCTGTGTGGCACGTAGCGCCGTCCTGTTGAAACAAAATGTTGCCAATATGCTCCTCTTCACTTTGTATGGCGTCATACCAAGGTCTTTATGCAAAATTCGCCTCAATGATGTCTCCGAAATGTTCAATTGTTGAGAACGATGGTGAATTGATGTTCACGCACACTTTCTGCCACAGCAGCAATATTCTCGGGTGTACGCACTGTTTTTGGCTTTTCACGCTTTGGTTTATCGATGAGGATGCCAGTTTCTTTCACTTTTTTCACAAGATAACAAACATACGGAGCTGACGGTGCTTCTCTTCTTCCAAAATCCGTACGCAATTTTCGCACACATTCTGCAACATTACCATGATTTTAAAAGTAATGTAGCAATATTTCCCAGCGTTGTTCAAGCGTATACACAACCATATTCGTTCAGCGGAAGGATAAAACTAATTATCTGTCAAATCAGACATGAGCTAAGTGTTACCATTTACGAAATCAGCACTAGTTGAAAAAAAAACGTTAGATGGCGGACCCTTTAGTCTATATGGTCCAAAATACGATTAGAACAAATCTCAACAACTAATCCGTAAAAAAAGAATAAGTTTAGACACACATTATTCGCCTCACCAAGATATAACTACACTCTTAGAAATAAACCTGTAAAAATAACAGAAAAAGCTACTAAAAATTAGTTAAAAATGAGCTGGCAGAAAAAACTGCTAAAAAAATTTGTTAACTTTACAACATTTTAGTCAATTTCGATGTAAATTTTAGTTAAATGAAAATAGCATTTTACTAAAATTAAACTAAAATTAGCAAAAACTTTTACTAAATATTTGTAGACGCAAACAAAAACTGTAAATATTAACCAAAATTTTAGCTGTAACTAGTAGAATTTAGTAGAATGCAAATAACAGCTTATTTTGCTAAAATTAAAAGAAATTGTTGTTAAAAAATTGTAGATAGTGATTTCATAAGGGCAGATCTTTATTCGCTTAAAAAAAAAAAACTAAAAACAAAACTTTAAAAATGTCACATTTTTAATGATTTTTTGTCGACTAATATTTAGTAAATGTGTTTGCTGAATTTAGCAGATTATTTTATTAATTTCAATTAACTAAAATGTAGCTAAAATATAACTAAATATTTGTAAATTCAACAGATTTATTTTTGCTATTCTTATATTACTAATATTTAGTAAAAAAATCTGCTAAATTTAGCAGTTTTTTCTGCAAGGGCATTTTTAACTAATTTTTAGTACCTTTTTCTTGCTATTTTTACAGGTTTATTTCTATTAGTGTACAATACAAAAATTAAAATTCTTTGTGCTTTTACTTAAAAAGATTTTCGATTTTCGTTGTTCGATTTTCGATTTTCGTTTTTCGAAAAACGCGAAATTGTGCGAAAACGCAACTAAACTTTAACATATATTGATTAAACTTTAGAGCTTTGCTAATACTACCTAAGATAATCTTTCTGCAAAATTTCACATCAAATATGTTTTCATACGTTTTCAAGCTAAGGCGATGTATCCTTTTATAATCCTGCTTGTCCTTGGATCAAAATTAGAGTTTTTTTTTTTTAGAGTTTTTTTTTTTTACTTGTGTTTAGTATAAACGGTTTGTAGTCAAAATGAATATGTTTTCAAGATTTTTGAAAATTGTGTTCATTACAAAACATTTAATTTTTTAAATTTTACAAACTTTTAACTTTAACGCTTTCTCGCTTACAAACCTTGCCGTGTACACAAAAACTTACTTCATAAAATATTTTGTAAATTTGATAAATTTTTATTACAAAACACTCATTTGGAGCTCTTTTGGCCACTTTTGGGCTTGCCGGTTAGAGGGTTAAATACACATTTGAACCAGAATTTGAAACAGAAATATAGATTTTAAATATATTAAAAGAACTTGTAGAAAAACTTGAATATGTAATTAAAAAAAAATTTGAGAAAATTTAAACAAAAATTTATTAAAAAATTTTCCAAAATATAGTTTAACCTTTGAATGGTATTATTTTTGCTACTAGCATATTTTTATTTATTAAAAATTAACCTTTAACTACTTAACTGCGTATTCAAAATAAAAAACTTTTTCGCCTTTTGCGTCGAAATTATAAAACACATGTAGAGTGGACGTATATATACGTCTTACGCAACAGTATAGAGTTTTGATAAATCGTATATAAACGTCTTACACCGCAGAGAGGTTAATAAAACAAAAAAAAATATTTCCTATTATTAAAATAGCTTCTAATTTTAAAGTGTAATTTTTATCAGTTAATCTTCAAAATTTACCAGTTATTTATTAAAATTTTAAATGATTTTTTTACGAAAACCACTAGCAATTTCTGTTAAATAGCATACATATTTTTTTGAGTGCAAGAACATGCCTTAAGAATAATTGAGATTTTTAATGCACAGTTTGACTTAGATTAGGTTAGGTCGAAAAGAGGATTCGTAGAAGGGAATATACTTCCCTAATTCGACTCAAGTCCCTGAGGACTTACACTTAAGCCAGAATGTTGGCTTGTTGTGTGCTCTAAACAGTCGGTCCTATGTCACATTCCAACCCCAGGAACTCCGTCGCACTGACGAAACTTCTCAACTTCTTTCATCCTATGTGGATATTGGGTCACTGGATAGTATTTCGACCCGGATCCCGGCAAATGCCGGGCATTCACAGAGATAGTGCTCCAAGGTCTCCTCGTCCTCCCCACAGGAGGACGAGAAAAAATGCGATTTTTGTCTAACTCGACACCTTACATAAATACATTACATACATGGTCCACTAAGAGTTCATATTCGCTAAAACTGCAACAAAAAAGGTAAAAACATTCATAAAACGTGAAGCAGTGGTTTAAATAGAAAGTTTTGTGCATTAAATATGAGCCATAAATATGAACACAGGTCTTGTTATTTAATTCCAGTAAAACAAAAGTATATTGATTGCTTCGAAAAGTTGTAAATGCAAAAAACTGAATGCAAAAGCGCCAAACTTTAAAGATATTGTTCTCAAAATCTGTACAATTAATCAAAAAATTAAGTATACCATGGAAATTAGCAGGTTCGAAATATAAATAATTTATGGTGAGATCTTTATTAATTTTTCCTAAAGTAACATTTTGTCCTCCTGTGTCATTTTTCGAAATCGAACTGCAAAATCATGATTTTTTTTTTTAGGATTATAAATCTACACAAAATTGTGTTTGTTTGGCCAATTATCCGGCTTATAATACCGAGGACGATTTTATCGCCATTTTGGATCATAATGTCAGGCACTGCAATCATAACATGATGATCATATCATAATATGATACTCTTTTCCCTGCGTGTGCAGGTGCTTGTTTCAGGATATCTTTCGGGTATTACTAGGAATACTAAAAAGTTAGTAGAAACAATTAGTAAAGCCGTTAGTAATACAACTTTGCAAGTTTTTAACTAATTTTTACAAACTTTTTTTTGTTGAATCTACTAAAGTCAAAAAATATTATTTGGTAATCAAACCAGCAGAGGTCGTTGAAATGCGATGTTTGCGTTTCAGTATTTTTGTATTTTTTTATATTGTGTCAGTATAAAATAAACAAGTGAAGTGAACACGTCATAAAAATAATTAGAAATAGTTATATGGAAATTTCACACCCCAAAATGATACTTTTCAATGCAAAAATGTAAACAAGATTAAAAAATTAATTAAAAATACTCTAATTTACCCCCCCCCCCCCCCCCCCCAAACATTTTCCTGGATCCGCGCGTGATAATAAGCATATATATTTTTAAAAATTTTAAAAAATTAGCATTTGGACTCAAGACCCCAAGAAATGACCTTTGACCCTTTCATAAAAAAATCAATATGCATATCATTTTTAAGAGTACATTTTAAACTAAAAACACGAATTTTGTAATAATACTTTATTCAATTTTGATCGTGTTTTGCTACTTTCATGACGTCATATTTCGAAAAACGAAAGGGTCCGGAATCTGAAATGTATGTTTCATCGCCTTCTTGTCGAGTATGACATTTATGGTGAATTTTATTAAAATCGGAAATGGTCGATCCGAAAATGCTACTTTTTTGATTGAGTTGACATGCTTTCACTCCATACTCTGCAAAGTGCTTTTTGAATTTTTCAATATGTGTGATAATTTATAAATGGATTATTGATTGAATTCAAACCACAGGCCGTATAAGTAATGTCAAAAAGATTTTAAATAACTCATACGCAAAATATTTTTTTAATTCAAGTTCCAAAATTTGTGTTGATTTTTACTTTTGACATAATAGTGATCGAAAAAGTTGCTTAATTAAAAACTGACCGCTAATGCGTATGCGAGTACATAGTACCAGGGATAGGAACTTCATGCACTAAAATGTGTGTGAAATCTGAAAATATCCACTAAGAACTTGTGAGATATGCACAAAAAAAATTTTTTTTTTTTAATATAAATAATTATTGAAAATTAAAGTTATTTAAGTTCGAGGCCATACTCTACATTTCTTTATTGGGATATTGTCGTAACAAATAATCTATAGAGTTTTTGTTTTCAAATTTATTAGTTGACCACTTTCAGGAATGTGTTGATAGATCTATTTCGTGAATTTTCTAGGTTCCCATCATCAGAACACGTTTTAAAAGAAGTGACAATCCCATGCAAAACATCAAACATTCATATAAACTAGTTTTCTCACTAAATGAAAAATAATATATGAGCTCAAAGTTAAAGATTATCACCATTGATCAAAAATAAATTGAAAATTTGTTTTTTTTTTTTGTTTTTTATTAATTATGCAAAACATATGCAGAAAATATATTTAACAATACAAATTAACTTTAGACTTTAATTAAAATTGTGTCCCCCTTTTCAAGTTTTTGTTACTTTGGCTCTAAATTATCAAAATCTGAGTTCAGGGGTACGGTGGATACACTGAGAGAATTATCTTCACTTCAGTAATGAATTCCTTCATAACTTTAATGAAAATTGTCGCTGGAACTCGTCCTTTAAAACTTTTCATAGAATCTAAGAAACAGGTGTGATAAAGTCAATGTTTATGAAATTTTTGTAGAATTTATGAAAATCTTCATAAAACTAATGAATCATTCCGACCATGAAACGTTAATAGATTTTATGAACCAGTTTTATAAAAGTTTGTAATGAATATCTTGAAAAATGCATTGGAACTAAGCCAATGAACCGCTTTATATGATTGTCAACTACTTAATTGCGTAGTCAAAATAATGTACAGTGGAAGTATATATACTTCTTAGGCAACAGGATAAAGTTTTGATTAAATGTATATATACGGCCTATGCAGCAGAGAGGTTAAATAATTTCATAGAAGTCTAAAGTAAAAACAAGGTTACATTGAAATAATAAAGGATTTTATAAAATATGTTGAACACTTGAGAATTAAATCTTAAAACTAAAGTTCGAAATGTAAAAAAAATTAATGAAATCGTGAAATTTAATGAAAAAATAAAAAAAACATAAGTCTCTGAAATAATTTCATAGCTCTAAAGAAAATTTTCATTAAATTTATGAAGAGATAATTTATGAAATCGAATGAATTTTTTTTTATGAAACTATGAAATTTCATGAAAAAAGTTTATAAAAAATTTCTTAATATTAATAAAATTTCTTGGATATAATGAAATTTTTTAATGAATTTACCAAATTAATTAATGAAATTAGGAAATTTTATGAAAAAATAAAAAAAAACATAAGAAAATTTTCATTTAATTTATGAAGAGATAATTTATGAAATCGAATGAATTTTTTTTTATGAAACTATGAAATTTCATGAAAAAAAGTTTATGAAAAATTCTTTATTGAATTTACCAAAAAAACTTATTTTATTTGCATGAACTTCCTGTCCCTGGTTATAACCCAGAAGGCAACAAATCAATTTGAAATATATTTAATATTTAAACGCAGTGTTGTTGTACGACAATGACAGTGACATTAAACAGTTTTTATTTGTTTAGATGATTTAGATTTGTATTTTTGACTTTCAATTATATGAATGAACCGACGACCACTGCCTCCACATACAAATATTTAAGTGTACGTATGTACTTATAGAGAAATTTATACTTTGATGTTTACACTCTCACAAGGAATCTACACAATGGTGAATCCCACAACTTCCAATAAAACTAGGATAGAGAAATAGAGGGGACAATAGTAAAAAACAAATACTGAGAAACAAATCTTCGCAATCTAATTTTTAGGGGGTAAAAATTAAACTTTTCTTTTTTTAATAATTTTTTTTATCCCATAGGATAGATCTCAGAAATACCTTTCTTTTGATACCCAATGTACACTGTAAGAATTATCCTTCAAGATATTAATGAAATAATTTCATAGAATTTTTTTCGCCGTTTCAATGAAGAATTTCATTATATCCAAGTAGAGTTGGGATTAATCGTTCATTTTGGTGACTCGGTCATTATCGTTCAATTCGAGTCAGTGAACTAGTTCGTTCAAATCGTTCTTTTTTGCTTTGACTTGTGACTGATCTGCGTGTTGTGAACTGTGTCGTTCGTTTGACAGTTATTACTCACTATTCATGTTTTACGAGTTTTTTCATAAATTTTACTGTACATAAACAAAAAGTGTTATAAAATATAATTTTCTAATAAAAATTTATTTATTTTGTGTAAAAAACATTTCATTTTTATGACTTATTGTTTTTCCTAATTTGAAACAATATTATTAAAATTTTCTAAAAAAAAAATTGTTCTTGCAAACAATTTGATTGAATAGAGATGCAGTTGTTCCCTGAATAAAAAGAAGGAAATCAAGGAATGATTGAACGACAAGATCGAATATTGGTGAACGAATCATATCGTTCAATTGAGTGAGTCGTTCAATTGAACTAGTTCGTTCATGAACGACACAACTCTATATCCAAGAAATTTCATAAATATTAAGAAATTTTTCATAAACTTTTTTTCATAAAATTTCATAGTTTCCTAAAAAAATGTATTCGATTTCATAAATTATCTCTTCATAAATTTAATGAAAATTTTCTTTAAAGCTATGATATTATTTCAAAGACTTATTTTTTTATTTTCATATATTTTAAAATTTAGTTTTAATATTCTTAAGTGTTCAACATTTTTTTTATTAAGTGCTTTATTATTTCAATGTAGCGTCGTCTTAATTTTGGTCTTCTATGAAATTGTTTAAAAAAACAAATAATTTGGTTCCTTTGCTGCATTTTTCAAGAAGAGTTTTTTTAAGACAAGGAATTTTTTAATATTTAAATCAATTTTATGAAACTGTTTCATAAATTCTATAAACACTTCATTGTCGGAATGATTCATTAGTTTTATGAAGATTTTCTTTAATTCTACAAGCATTTCATAAACAGTGCTTTTAATGAAATCTGTTTCATAGATTCTATAAAAAGTTTCTGTAATAACTGCACGTTTTATTCTGATCGTTTACTTCATACGACTGACTTTTATTTATTCTTTCTTCTTACTGTCTACATTGTATACTAATACTATTACACATGTATGCATAACTGTTACATTTTGTGCGTGAATATGACACTTCTCTCCCCTCTAAAGTTATAATTAAAATATACATTATTAATCATTAATTCATAAAATGTAATCCAATTATCAAACAATAAAAGTATTTACTTTAAAATGTTAAATCAACATTAAATTTAATAAAATATACTTTTAATAACCACTTATCTTGAGATCAAAATTTAAATTTCGTCTATTAGCTTCATCGGCTTTTTTCTTTCCCTGTTAGATCGACGTATGGTTTCACCCACAGCTTCCTCTTGAATAGCTTCTGACGTAAAAGGCACATTATCAGCTTCTGATGTCATAGTAGCATTATCTCGTTCGCCTTCGTTGGATTCAGATTCTTGTTCACACGATACCGATGATTGTTGTGTTGTTGCTGATGAATAAGTATCGCGTTGATAAACATTAGGTACTGGTCGAGGAACTAGTTGATTGTTTGTTGGAATATTTGTTGAAGTGTTCGAAATGCTAACATTTTCTTGCAATTTTGATTCTTGAAGCATTTCGCCTACTTTACGCATTTGGTCAACATGCCTCTTCCATATTCTACCATCATTAAGTTTTACATTGTAATGTAGTTCACCTAATCTTGCATCTATCACACCAAAACGCCATTTAATTTTATGAAGGTAATCACGTACCGCAACCTTTTCCCCCACTGAAAATGTTTTTGTTGTTTCTACGAAGTTATGGTTGCTATTATTTTGTGGTAAAAGTAGGTCTAACCTTGATTTGATTTGACGATTAAACATTGCCATCGACGGAGATTTTCCAGTTGCTGGATGAATTGATCGCCTATAAGCTAATAATATTTTTGATAACTCAGCGTTTAAAGTATTTGCAGTACACTTTGCTGCTAACAATTTATTTTTTATTGTTTGTACATAACGCTCAGCTTGACCGTTCGTAGCTGGATGATACGGTGCTCCTTGTTTATGTACAATACCATTTACATTTAAAAAATTTTTAAATTCTGCAGAGTCAAACTGTCGGCCATGGTCGCTCACAAACACGTTGGGAGTACCAAATGTTGAAAAAATTTCCCTGCATTTTTGGATTGTTGTATCAGTTGTCATGTTTGAAACTACATGTACTTCTGGCCATTTGGTGTAGGCGTCGACTAAGACAAACAAATATTTGCCCAACACTGGCCCGGCATAATCGGCATGCACTCTTTCAAAAGGTTTACTAGGCGTTCCCCATCCACGTATTGGCATCACTTTTTTAGGATCGGGTCGTGTTGACTGACAAGCAAAACAGTTTGTTACCAATTTTTCGATATCTTTATCGAGATTATTCCACCACACGTAAGCTCTTGCAAGGCTTTTCATTCTTGACATACCAAAATGAGCAGTATGCAACTCTTCCAATACCTTATTTCGTAACATTTTAGGTATATAAACTCGCATACCTCGTAGAAGACATCCATCATGTAGGCTGAATTCTAGTTGTGGAATTCCAAAACGATCTTTACTATCGCAATTACGGCCATATTTTAAACATTCTATTAATGTTTGTACTTCACCATCAGATTTCGTTTCAATTTTAAGCTCATTTGCTGTTACAGGTAGATTATCGATATATTCTTCTTCTACGAAATAAACTTCTTCAGTAAATTTATACGATTCAGAATTAGGCAAACGTGACATAGCATCAGCGTTAGCGTTTTCCTTGGATCTTTTACACTTTATTGCGTAATCGAACTGTTCCAAGAACAAAGCGTAATGCTGCATACGTGTAGAAGACAGTGTTGATAACCCCTTGCTTGGTGAAAATATTTGGGATATCGCCCGATTATCTGTAACGAGAGTGAATTTTCTCCCATATAAATATTGATTAAACTTACGTATACCGAAAATGACTGCATAAGCCTCTTTGTCAATTTGAGAATAGCGTTGTTGCACTTTGTTGAGCGTCTGCGATGCAAATTGTACCGGCCTCTCAGAACCATCATCATAAACGTGACTAAGGACGGCTCCCACTCCAATAGGGCTTGCATCTACAGCTAGTACTACGGGTCGTTTTGGGTCATAATGTGCTAGTATTGTTTCCGACTGCATCTGTTTTTTAATTTCATTAAAAGCGTTTTCACATTTTTCGTCGAATTCAAACGGCACCTCATTTTGTAGAAGACGATTTAAGGGATAAACTATATCGCTTAAATTTTTAACGAATCGACCATAGTAATTTACCAGGCCCATAAACGCCCGAACGTCATCTTTACTGGCAGGCTTTTTCATTTGTTGAATGGCCTCAATTTTACTTTTCATACGTTGAACGCCGACTTTGTTAATAACATATCCACAGTATGTAATACACTCTTTTAAAAATTCGGATTTTTCTAGATTTACCCTCATGTTGTATTTTTCGAGTCGCTTTAATACTTCATCAATACGCCGCATATGGCTTTCATCATCTGGAGCTGTAATTTTAATGTCGTCTAAAAAGACTGAAACACCTGGTATATCACCCAACAGTTGTTCCATTAACCGCTGCCACTTAGCCGGTGCACTGGCAACTCCGAACATCAAACGGGTTGGTTGGTATAGCCCCTTATGAGTACTTAACGTTAACAGGTGTCTATCACTTGGGTGAACCTCTAATTGTAAATAAGCTTTAGAGAGATCAATTTTAGAAAACTTTGTACCACCAGCCATCTTGCTGAACAACTCGTCGATAGTCGGCAAAGGGTGTTCGTCGATTAAAAGCGCTGGATTAAGGGTAACCTTATAATCACCGCAAATACGAACGTCACCGTTCTTTTTGGGTACCACCACAATTGGTGTAGCCCATTCGCTTGTGTCTACTTTAACTAATAAACCATCGGCCACTTGCTTTTCAAGTTGCTTTTCTACAGCTTCCATCAACGGAAACGGCACTCTTCTGGCTCGAAAAAATTTTGGAGTAGCATTTTGTTTAACATAAATACGAGCTTGTAAATCTTTAATTTTTCCGACAGACGGGGAAAATACGATGGGGTATTTTTTCTTAAAATCATTAACACGAAATTGTTCAATTTGATTAACCCATAAACTCTTATCTGTTGTTGAAAAAACTTTATTCCAATCTAGAGTAATCTGTCGCAGCCACTCTCTGCCACAAAGTGGTTTACGGTTAGATTTTACTATATACAATCTAACGTTTAACTTTCTATTGTTTATTTTAACATCAACATAAACATAACCAACAATTATTAATTGTTGTTCACAAAACTACTCAGTTCCAAATCCGATTTGTAAACTTTTGTTTTAGGAGGCACTATCTTTTTTGCATCACTACAATTCATTAAAGCAACTGGTGATCCTGAATCTAATTCAAATTCCATTAAATGGTCATTTACCATAAAATTATACAACAATTTATCCCGCAGATTACAAACATCACCCTTAGCTTCAATTTTGAAAAGATCTTCCACAGTACCACACGTTGTTTCTTCTATTTGATTTAATTGTTGTTTTTTCTCTTTAAAACACATTTTACGAAGGTGCCCCTTTTTTTTACAATAATGACATTTTGATTCTATGTATTGACACTTATCTGCCAAATGTGCAGTACTGCCACATCGAAAACACTTTTGTTTATTTTTGTTAAATTCGCCGCAGCTTGTTTTCTTATTATTTGTGTCTCCTTTTTTGTTCTTTTCAAACACCTTATTGACATACACTTTGTCTGTATTTTTCTGCTGAAGCTCCTCCCCTCCTTTTTCAGCCAACTCATATGCGGTCGCCATATTAATCGCATCTTCTATATTCAACGTTTTTTTTTCCAATAAACGATGCTGTATTTTGCTATCCAACAAGCCGAAGACAAACTGATTTCTCAAAGCCACATTTAAATGTGAACCAAAATTACACCCGACCGCTAACCTACGTAATGCCACTGCAAATTCTGCACATGTTTCATCAGATTTTTGCTTGCGCAAATTAAAACGGAAATTTTCCAATAACTCGTTAGGCTTAGGGTCGTAGTGTTCTTCTAATATAGTTACGATTTCATCAAATTTCATATCTTCAGGTACTTTTGGGAGTACTTTATCACACAAAATATTATACGTTTGTGTTCCCACGAAATGGAGCAACAAACGTTGATGCTTTGCACTTTGGCACTCATACAGTTCCAAAGCTGTCTGAAAACGTTTTACCCAACGCGACCACGTAGATTTTGTAGAATCAAAAGGCTCGAAACTAAAAAATGAAACCGACTCTTTCAATTTGATTTTATCTTCATTGCCCATTATTTTTTTCTTTTTTAACCGATAATTCTTGTACTGTAAAAAGTTTTAACGCGTTAAGAAAAAATAATTTTATTTTATATCACACGTGAATTTTTTTTTCTACAACTCGTCGCCAAAATCTGTAATAACTGCACGTTTTATTCTGATCGTTTACTTCATACGACTGACTTTTATTTATTCTTTCTTCTTACTGTCTACATTGTATACTAATACTATTACACATGTATGCATAACTGTTACATTTTGTGCGTGAATATGACAGTTTCAATGGAGAAGTTCCATTGAAAATTTTCATTAAAGCTATGAAGCAATGGATTATTGAAGTGAAGATAATTCTCTCAGTGTGTATATATTTATATAGTAGTAAAACGCAAAAAAACACAAAAAATGGGATCAGATTTGACCCCACATTTGATACCCTAATCTCATATCTAAAAACATCTGTTTGTTCCATAGTCTTTTGTCCCTTACAACAACATATCGAGGGCCTATATTCAAAACCCTCTATCTTTAAAAACACAATTTTTCAGGAGAGCCAAAAAACAGTTTTTTTTCGCGTATTACTTGAGTTATTAAAATTCGGTATTCTACAATATTTTTTAAAGCAACTACCGAATCTCACATATAATTGGTTTTTAAAATGTTGCGTTATTGGAGACTTTATGATAGATAGAGGGTTGTGCTTCTCAAAAATATTCAATGTTTGAAAATGTATGAAAATGATCAGATAGAGGGTTTTGCATTTTAATAAAAAATAAATTATTTTGATTTCATTTATGCCATTTGTCAGTTTTTAAGTTGATTTATTTAAGATAACGGCTAGTAATACAACATAAGATAAAAAAATTAATAATAAACAATATGAAACAAAAAGTTATGTGTTTGTTTGTTTGCTTTTTTTAAGTTTTTTTTGGAGTTTATAGTAAAAATAATGGTATTCCGGTGGTATTACGCTCTTCATATCTTGCAAATTCTTACACTTATTTGGCTGAATTGATAGTGTACCAGAATATAGAGGTTTTGGTTCAATATGTCCTGTGTAAGGTTGAATACGAACAGATAGATCCATGTAATCTGTATCAAAATCTAATTTATATGTTATGTTACCATCTGGAAGATATAAAAGAGATCTTAAATGAAACACAGTAGGATCGTTCTTTACTCGTCCTGGTCTAATGGAAGAAAAACGCATAAGTTTGTCATCGTTGTAATTATTAAAGAAATCATAATTTAAATATTCTGCATCAAACGGTTTTTTTTTACGATCTCATTGTTAATTTTAACATTCTTTCTTACTTCTCTAGTAATTCCCGTTATCCGCCCATTCTCCATATCTTCATTTGATGCTGCATAATGGACTGCTATACGTTGCAAGGAATTAAAAGCCACTTTATTTTTCTGTTCACACAAAATATCAAAAGTTTATTATTAAAATCTAATTATTAAATTAAATTTTAAACTTACCATTATGTAAGTTTATCACGCGACAATAATATTTTAATTATGATTTTTAATATCACATCAATTTTTTTTTTTTTTTGACAATAATATCGTAGATGACACTTTAAAAGTAGACACTTTTTTAAGCAAGTTGTAAGTTTAACCATTTATTTTTATGCCATGGACATTTTATTTTCCAAAAACCAAAATGTAAAATATTTTCCTTTTAATTCAATTCAGATTCGGCTTTCGCTATTTTAATAAACGATTAAAAAATGTAAAATTCATGTTCAGTATGCAAAAAAAATAGTAAGAAAACATGGTTTGCAAGAAGAAATTATTCCAAAAAAATATTTGAAAAGATAGAGGGTTTTGCATTCAGAAAAATTAATTGCGTAAGATAGAGAAATAACAAAAATGCAAATAAAAGAGCACAAAACAATATTTTTGTTATGAAATTCACACCATACATGAGGGCTGTTTTACTGAACATTTTACCATCAAAAAGTAATTTTCGTGAAAATCAAAGATAGAGGGTTTTGAATATAGGCCCTCGATATCCAAGTTTCTTTAAGACCTGCCGGCTACACCACTGTGTAGTTTCCTTGTTAGTTTAAATAAATCGTTAGTTTAAATAATGCAAGTAGAGTCTTGATTAACTAAATAAAAGTTTTGATATCTCATATTTAAGTTTTTACTGGTAATTTATATTATCATTTTGTCCACTTTTATTGCTTTTATTTTTAACGCATTTAATTGTGATTATACTGTTGTATAAATAACGGAAATTGTAGTAGTTTTTATGTGAAAATAACTCAAATGTTTTTAATTACTTTAGGTATTATTTCACTTTTTTTTTTTTTGTTCTAGTAGCTCGTTTGTAGTCTTAGAATGTATCTTCGAAATTTTTTATTTGTAAAAATTTACTAGTTTTGCACATATAGAGCCATAAATTAATGTTGAAGGTCAGTTTTGTCAGCTTAAGCTTGGCAAAACAATTAATTATATTTAAATTTTGTAGGATTGAATCGTTTGTTTGCTGGCAGTACGAAAAAAAAACCGCTCATTTAATTGATAAATTTAGTTATAATATTAAACTAATAATGAAGACTAATGATATCAATAAAATAATTAAAATTATGTGATTTTATTATAGGCGAAACCATAAAATTATATAAAAAAAAAAGGAATTGGAAAAAAATATTTTGGTATGTTTTTTTTTTTGTTGGCTGATTGACCCTACGCGTAACATAAATTTGTACATCTACCAAAAATATTGATTGCAATATAAATAGAAAGAGCAATGCCTGACATTTTTTTTTTTTCTTATTTATTAATAATCATATAATTACAAATTATATCCTATTACCCTAACCAAGCACTAGCTACTATGGCTTTCGGCGCGTTGTAGCGAAAACAGACCTGTGCCTCTGGTGGGAATCGAACCCACGACCCCCGCACTGATAAGCCAGCACGCTATCAACTAGCCTACTAAGTACTAAGGCGCACACTGAAATGTTATTCAAATCCGTTTTTGGGGGATTTTAGCCCACTGGAGTGGATTAATAAAATATGTTTAGGAATTTATGTTTAAGCATAAATGACAATGAATAAAATGACAACGGGCCACCGCACAGTGGAAGATTTATAAAAAAAATTGGAAATAAATAAAATAAAAAAGGAATTGGAGAAAAATATTTTGGTATGTTTTTTTTTTTGTTGGCTGATTAACCCTACGTGCAGTGCTGCCAACCCAATTTGTTCAAAAATCGTCAAATTTTGTTGAAAAAATCTTCAAAATCGTCCTTTTGAGAATGAGAAATCGTCAAAAAATCGTCATGCCGAAAACTGCTTATAGTTAGTTAGTTAATTGTTCTTTATTTCCAAATTCATTTTAAATTACAAAATTGTTTAAGAACATAATTAAAATTAGAACATACGACTATGACTTAATGTCGTCAGTCGGAAAAAGAAATTATAAGCTTAGTTCTAGATAGTGTTTCATGTTACATATTTAGTAATTAAATTCAAAAATTAGATCTTTTCTATAACCTATCGCATCTATAATATAACGAGATATTTCATTGAAGTACTGTTTAGCATTGTTTAAAATATTGATTATTTCAGTTTCTCTCAACATAGTTTTTTTTAAAGTGTTTATATCTTAAGTGTCGAAGTATAGGGCATTTCCCTATAAAATGAATAATATTTTCAACTTCGTTTAGATTACATAGGGAGCAGGTACGAGGTCTTTGTTGTGTAAACCTTGTTCCATTTAGTTCGATTAAGTCTGATCTTTCTTTAAAAATAAAGCTTATAGCATTAATATTACGATTTATTTCAAAATAAACCAGTTAAAACATCCATTCTGACACGTTCCCAATGTTCTCTAGTTGTGCATTCCGAAATTCTTAGTGTATTGAGATTTCCAGATAATGTTTCCATATAAGAATAATAATAAGATTCATTTTCAATAACAAGTTTTGTAAGCTGATTTGGCAGACGATTAACATCATACTCTAATAACGTTTTAATAATGTAATAATGTAACGAATGTGCTAATCCAGTGTATGTGATTATTTTCAATTCCAGTTTCAAGCATAAGAATATATGTCGATGTAAAAGAAGGCAGTTTTAAAATCTTTTTTAAAAAATATCTTTGAAGTTTATCTACTTCATCGAATAAATAATACCCCCACATTTGGGCACCGTACGATTGAACAGCACGGCATACAGATTTAAAAAGGTTCCACTTAGCACTTAAACTAATTTCTCTCTTCATTAAAAAATCCTTCCATGTTACGTTTATACTGTTTTTTGCAGATACGTTTCTTTTTACTATATGTTTTTTAAACGAGATTTTTGGCGTTAATGTTACGCCTAGGTAAGTATATTCATTAACGACTTTTATGGGTTCTCTATTAAATTGCCAACTTTCGTTTTTAGAGATTCTTCCTCCATTCCTGAAAATCATCATTTCAGATGCTTAGATTTACTTCAAGATTCCACATTTGGCAGTATGTTTCAAGCCTCTGTATCATAGCTTTCATTTGAAGTATATCATCAGCCAAGATAACTATGTCATCTGCATACATTAATAGGCGCACATTTGTGGATCCTACAATTATTCCTCCCCCTAGATAGTCATGCAAATCATTTATATATATTGAAAACAGAGTTGGAGATAACAAACAGCCTTGTTTCACTCCAGAGCTGGTTTCAAACTCTTCTGACAGGTTTTCTCCATTCCAGACTTTAAATTTAGTTACACTGTAAATGCTTTTGATCATTTTGTTTATTTTTGTTGAAATAACAATGCAGTTTAGTTTATACAATAGTGACTTTCTTGAGATTTTGTCAAATGCCGCTTTGAAATCAACCTTACGTTTTAGGCTCACAATTGCTGCTAGATTGTACAAGTTATCAACCGTTGAATATCCTTCTCGAAATCCAGCTTGATATTCTGTTATAATGCTATGTCTGGTTAACCATAAGTTTATTCTATTATTTAGAATTCCCATAAAGATTTTTGATATGGTGTTCATAAATGATATCCTGCTTATATTTCAATAAAAAAAAAAAAAATAGAAATTTTACTCACAACTTCGTTTTAATCACTTTATTTGTAATTATTTCACAATTTTAATGTTCTTTTTTTATTAGTTCCTTTACAAACGACTCTGAGTCTTAAAAACAAAACTCCCAATACTCATTTCGGGGAATTCCTTTAGTTTTAAAATTTTTTCCGGATATTTATTTTCATAAAATTCGGGCATACAATAAAGAGGGAAATAAAGAAAAATATTTATGTACCTAGAATCAGATATGTAGAAAATCACTCTTTTATCAGTGATTTTGAAGCTAAATGATTTAAATTATTAAAAAATAAAGATTTTGGATTTGCCTTTATAAAATATATAAAAAAAAAATCCATTCGAATTTAGTTATTTTTTTATATTTAGTTGATGATTAAATGGGTAAATGTAGAATTTTTATTCTATTTGAGATCATTTTATCACATTTTCCTTAGATGTTTTAAATAAAAAGAAACTTGATCAAATTTTGTCAGTAAATTTTAGAGAAATAATTAAAAAAAATTTCAAAATTCTATAAAAATTGCAAATTTTTATAAAAAATTTTCATACAATAAATTTTGTAAAATCTTCAATCGTCATTTTATTATATTTCACTTCAAAAATCGTCAAAATGGAGACAAATCGTCAAAGTTGGCAGCGTTGCCTACGCGTAACATAAGTTTGTATATCTACCAAAAATATTGATTGCATTATAAATAGAAAGAGCAATACTCGAAATTTTATTCAAATCCGTTTTTGGGGGATTTAAGCAAACTACTCCAGTGGATTTATAAAATATGTTTAGGAATTTATGTTTATCAAAAAAAAAAAAAAATGAATGAAATGACAACGGGACACCGCACAGTGAAAGATTTATAAAAAAATTGGAAATAATTCCTCAATTTTTTACTGGGTAGTTCGATTACAATAAAATTTTGCATAGTGCTGAACAAAGTATTAAGGAGCTTAAATTTTGAGATGGGCTCCACAGACTGATACAGAGTGTCGCCATAGGGAATGAAATAAATACTGGTTTTAAAATTTCAAAAGATCAACAATAAAAAAATTATCAATTTTCATAATTTCTTGTAAAGAAATGAAGTAAAATAATGAAGTAAAATATTTGGGAGTAGTATTACACAAAAAATTAATTTTCAAAAAACATATTGATGAAACGTGCCAAAAGGCAATTAAATATTTTAAAGCTTTATGGCCATTTTTAAATAAAAGATCTCACTTAAGCTTTAAAAACAAAAACCTTCTCTATAAAAGTGTTATAAGACCAACTTTAACGTATGCATGTCCCATCTGGTATAGTGCGGTCAAATGCCATTTAAAGAAATGCCAAAAAATTATTAACGGCAAACATTGGAGATAGCCTACATTTCTTCTGCACCAGGAAATGGGTTATGAAACAGTTTTTGATTTCATCACAGTGCGCCCCTGTAGGCTAGTTGGTAGCGTGCTGGCTTATCTGTGCGTAGGTCGTGGGTTCGATTCCCACCAGAGGCACTGGTCCGTTTTCGCTAGAACGCACCGAAGGTCATAGTAGCTAGTGCTCGGTTAGGGTAATAGTATATAATTTGTAATTATATGATTATTAATTAATAAAATAAAAAAAAAAAATGATTTCATCACTAGACTAAATCTTAAGTATATTAAAAAAATTGAAAATTCGTCTTATCCATTGTTAAGAGAATGTAGAGAATTAACGTAAATATCCAAGTAAATAATCAGATTGAAAATGATATGTTTATTGAGTGTTATTTGTGTAATAATCCTCATATAAACATATATTTTCTCTCAATATTTGAATTATGTTTATCGTATAAAGGTTTTTTCCCCTATTTTAGCTTTAAAAAAATCATACCCATAGAAAATGCAAATTAATGTCATATGATTATAACTATTATTTGTTATTATAAGATAAGATCTCAAATGTAAATATCATGTATAACTTGTAAATAAAGGATGATTAAATAAATACAAAAAAAAAAAAAAGTTGACAACACTTTTTTAACTGGAGGCCATTTCAGCAGCTGTCAAGTTATTTATGTTTAGTTTGGTTGGGCATTTCAACATGAATAGACTGACTGACGCCTAAACATCGCTTTCAAATTGTGCAAATTTATTGTAAAAATCATGGTTCTGTTCGAAATACGTATCGCGCAGGAATTTTGCGAATTTTGTTTAGCGATGAAGCTCACTTTTGAATACGTCAATAAATAATGGATACGTCAATAAATAATGGATACGTCAATAAACAAAACTGACGTATTTGGAGTGATGATAATCCCCAATTTTTTTTTTTTTTTTTTAAAAAGAGAAGCAACACTCAGGAAATTCTTCCTATTCATTAATGTGTTGCTTTCTTTGGAAAGGGGATAGTGGAGAGATGAAAGGTGGTGAAAGATGAAGGGCTTCAAACATGGCAACACTGTAATTGCGCGAGTAGATAAGTCTTAGAACAGTTGTTGCTCGCCACCTGATGTAGAGTTGGCGAATTTATTGAAGCTTTTTGTTTCATAGCCCTGATTCATTATTTTACTTCGGTGGGGTTAAGTGCTATGGGAACACCGAAGGTGGGCGCAGCGATACATATAAGTGATAGAAAACTCATACATATTATTTTTCTAAATTGATGTTGTCGTCACCGGGAATCGAACCCGGGACCATCTGTGTAATAGTCCAACGCGCTAACCATTACACCACAGCGCCCACATTGTATGTTGAGACACCGTTACATCCAGAAAAACTGACTGTTTAGTGTGCTTTATGGGATGGTGGAATCATTGGTCCGTACTTCTTTAAAAAAAATGCTGATCAGAACGTTCCGGTCAATGGTGACCGCTATAGAGACATGATTACTGACTTTTTCGTTCATCAATTGAACAACCATGATGTGCAGGCGCTGTGGTTTCCACAGGTCGGCGAAACATGTCACACAGCTCGTGCCACAATTGATTTATTGAAGAAAACTTTTGGTAACCACATAGTTTCACATTTCAAACCCATGAATAGGCCTCTAAGATCGTGCGGCTTAACGCCGCTAAACTATTTTCTGGGGGGATATGTGAAGTCGCTCGTCTACAACGATAAGCCCGAAACGATTGACGACTTGGAGGACAACATTCTCCGCATTATTGCCAATATACGGCCACAAATGTTTGAAAGTCATCGAAAATTGGAACTCCAGATTAGACTACGTTCGAGCCAGCCGTGGCGGTCATATGCCAGAAGTCATATTTAAATTATAAAGCCAGAAGATTATCTTGCGAATAAAGTAAATTTCATGTCAATTTAAAAAAATTCATGTTTGTTTAATTTTATTTCAAAGTTCTGTACCTCTATAATGAAATTCTCGTTGAAGCCACGAAAAAAAATTCTATGAAATTATTTCATTAATATCACGAAGAATAATTCTTTCAGTGTAGACCACTGAATTTATTGTAAACCAAATACTGGCAAAACGCTGGTAAAGCGTCTGAAACAAGCGACTGGCTGCTTTAAAGGGACTTTAAAGAATGACTTTATAAAATAACTAGCTGACCAGGCAAACGTTGTTTTGCCTTCAAATTTTAATTGTAAGTAAATCAAGAAATTTCTTTTACGAAAATAAATAATTAAAAAAATAAATTCACATTAGTAAATCTTTTTAAAATTTGTAATTTCATGGGAAGCCCAGCGCCTCTTTGTCCTTCTATCGCCTTTATTTGCTGAAGTATATAAAAGGAATAGCTGAAAACAACAGCCATAACAACTGCGACGTCACCTATTACCGGTGCATTAAAGCGCCGCTCATGCTCACCAGCCGCTGTCTGGTCAGCTCTTATCACAACCGTATAATCATCTGTCGGCATCTGTCTAGGGCTGTTTTGAATAGACGGATGAGGCTGTTGTGTTCGTGTAACATAGCTTGAAGATTAAAATAGGTTTTTTGTAAATATTAACATAGGTTTTTTGTAAATATCTTCGAAACTACATAACCGATTTAAGAGTTTGAGATCTCGTTTTAAAAACATGACAACGTCTTTCAAAAAAAAAAAAAAATAAAAAAAGCAAAAAAAATAAATATATGTCATTGGTGGTACAATATGAAAATTGGATTTTGCCACGCCCCTCCACCCACAGACAGAAAATCAAAAATCAGACTTCACAGTGTCAACCGCCTGAATATTCTGAAGATTCCCTAAAAATTTCATCAAAATCGGCCCAGCCGTTTTGGAGTCCATACGTTACATACATACACACATCCTGTTTTATATATATATTATTTTTATGTTTCCGCTCATAACTTTAAAAAAAAAAATCCGGAACGATATATAACCTATGTTCATCCT
This sequence comes from Delia radicum, assembly GCA_021234595.1. Classification (NCBI taxonomy): domain Eukaryota; kingdom Metazoa; phylum Arthropoda; class Insecta; order Diptera; family Anthomyiidae; genus Delia; species Delia radicum. The sequence goes on along the minus strand of CM037855.1, from coordinate 38,566,980 downwards.
GGGGGACCAAATTAAATATTGGTAAAAAAACTTTTTATAATATTAGTATAGATTAACTTTTTATAATATTAGTATAGATTGAGCTCTAGCTCTAAAGTTATTCATTTCAAAGGTCGAAAAACTTTTCATAATTTATAAGGGTTAAAAGAATTCCTACAATTTACACAAATAAAATACATACTTAAGACTAAATCCCAAAGTGTTGATATCATATTCCATTATATACATATTTACTTATTATATAACGATATACAAAGTAAAAAGAATAATAAAAAGGAAATCTTTTCTGTGATTTGATTTGTCAATTATCACCCCTTCCTTATTTTGGCCAAAAGAAATAATCGATTTTTTTTTTTTTTTTTGTAAAATGATAGTAATTTACTGAGCTCATGTCTCCTAATGATGATATTTTATTTTAGTAAAAGCATTTGGCTATTTAATCAAATTCTGAACAATTCATTTTTAGCTATCCATATGTTTAAATATTATCCAGGAAATATAAATTTTAAAAAATTAGAACCCTTCACCCAAGTGCTGTTTAAAATAAGCGAGGAGATAAAATTTTTAATTTAAAATTTCCAATTGATTTTAAATAAAAAAGACGTAGTTTTTGTTGGTATAAAAATTTATTATAATAAATTTAAATATTCAATTTCTATTCATAAAAATAATGATCATCAATTTAAATAAATTCTTATATTAAGTTTTACGTAAATATTTTTTATAATAAGTGCATACAAGATCATGTAATAAATTCTTTAAAAATTGATATTTATCTAAAACTGATCAAGAATAAGTATTATATTTTCTAAGAAAACCACAAATATATTGAATGTCGTTTGCATATATTTTTCTTCTACATATTTAAAAAAGTATGCATTACAAATACTTCCTAAAAGTGAAATTAGTACAGTGCATGTCAATCAGTGTATTAAGCATTTTAAATAAAAAGCTTCAACATATTTGTTTATTCTTTCTTAAAGTTTTATCTAATGAAACGTTACAGAATTATTATGAAAGATTTCATAAAAAAATAAAAACCTTTAATTATAATGATTCATCCTTATTTATAAAGTTATTGTTAGGGTAGTTTGACAGCCAACTTTCTTATAGCTAATTTGTAACAGGTACGAAAAAACGAAAAAGTTACCTCTTTCAACTCAATTCTTTACCTAAAGACAGAAAAAATTAACAGTTTTGCTTTATAACACTTTTATGTATGATAAACAATAACTTCATTTAAGGGATGCGTGTGAATTTAACTTTCGCCTAGGCTCCCATGTTAGACCGGGTTGAGACTACTAAATTATTCCTTCTTACACTAAAAATATCACAATTACAATTAACACTACTGCGTGGTTTTTCCATTTATATGTCTTTTTGTTTAATATTATTTAATTTGTTCGAACTGACATCTTCTCACAACTTTTTCTAACAAAATCTTTATCAAAAATAACTCTAAAAGAGCGAAGACGCTCATAAAAAAGAGACTGATCATTTTATAGTTGGCGCAACTATTATATGACTGCAGTTAAAGAGAGGAATATGATAATAAATACTATGGTATGATTGTAGACAATACAATAATATGATAACTGAAAAAAGAGAAATTTTTATTGGAACATGATAAAAGCAACCATATTATTGGTGAAATATGATATATGTGAAATAATAGTTTTATTGAAGCAACCATTTATTGCTGTAAGAAACATAGTTTTGTGACCACAATCATATTACAACCATATTTTTTCTCTGTATGTATTACAAGAAGATAAAGAATTTCATAGGTCAAAAAAAGTGATGATTTGGAATCTTTAAGGAGTGCAGTGGATAAAGTTTTTTTCTCTAAAAAAAGAATTTACAATCTGGAGGTGGTTCTAGATCACATTTTGCACCAGACGAACGAAAATGCCATTAAAAAATACATGCAATACAAAAGCAAAATACATGCAGTCAGTAATTCGTCTCACGAAGAATGTCTGAAGGAAAACCTATATAAGCGTACAAAAGAAGACAAAAAATGTATTATATAAAATTAAACGTTACAAAACCATTCGCTGCAATAAACATTCCTTTTCATCATGATCAGTCAACATTCATCATTTTCAGCATCACGAAATTACAAAATTTTGGCCTACAGCAATGAAAAATTATGCTCAAGTTTCTCTTTGAAATAATCCTCATTTGGATTAAAAAAAACTGCTGCAGTCAGTTGCTCATGTTAGTATCAAAACTTTGAACAATAGGGTTGAATTACAAGGATTTTGAGGATTTGCTTGTCATACCTGTTGCTCTAAAAGCCACTTGTGAGCAGATGGTTGAAATAGGTATTCGGGAAGTTGACCAATATTGGCTACGTGACAGCACCATACAGGACTCATCCAAGGGGCATGTATGAGATTTGAGACTGAATCTGGATAAAAATAGCTTTGTTCGGTTATCATTACACCATAAACTAATATTGAAAGATGTCCTATGTCATACCATCAAGTGCTCCCATAGATGGGCTTCAGCGAACGATTTGAATATAATACAGCAGCTGCGTACTTTCAAAGATGCAGATGTCAAAAAATTATTTCACAGTGGCTAAAAGACTCCTTTATTATCCGCCTAAAGACAAACATAGGAATTGGACTGTTACACAGATGGTCCCGGGTTCAATTCCCGGTGACGACAACAAATATTTGGAAGTATAATATATATGAGTTTTCTATCCCCCATATGTATCGCAGCGACCGCCTTCGGGTTTCCCATAACACTTAACCCCACCGAAGTAAAATAATGAATCAGGGCTATAACCAAAAAGCTTCAATAAGTTTGCGAACTCTCCATCAGGTGGCGAGCCAGTTGTTGCTGTTCTAAGACTTATCATCTTGCGCATTTACAGTGTTGCCATGTCTGGAGCCCTTCATCTTTCCCCACCTTACACCTCTCTACTATTCCCTTTCCAAAGAAAGCAACACATTTAATTAATAGGAAAAAAAAAAAAAATCAAACCGGAAAGAAGGAAAAGACCGATTTGGACACCCACTGATTTGTATAAAATTTGAATTTGTAATTTAGGGGACGAAAATAATCCTCATGCACAATTTTGTTTAATGATAAAAGTAACTAGTATTGAATTATCATAACTTAGCCTACACTCATTGAAATAAACCTGTAAAAATAGCAGAAAATGCTACTAAAAATTAGTTAAAAATGACCTTGCAGGAAAAACTGCTAAATTTAGCAGATTTTTTTTCTAAATATTAATAAAATAAGAACAGCAACAATGAATATGTTAACTTTACAAAATATTAATTATATTCAATGTGAATTTTAGTCAATTGAAAATAGCTATTTACTCTGTAAATAAGCAAAAACTTTTACTAAGTGTTTGTAGACTCAAAATAGCAAATAAAAACTGTAATATTAACACAATTTTTGCTGTATTTACCTAAAATTTAGTAGAATGCAAATAACAGTTTATTTAGCTAAAATCAACAAAAATGTAGACTTTTATTTGCATCAAAAAAAAAAAACTAAAACAAAACTTTAAAAATTTTAAATTTTTTAATGATGTTTTTGTCTACTTATATTCAGTAAATGGTTTTGCTGATTTTAGCAGATTATTTTGTTACTTACAATTAACTAAAATTTAGCTCAAATATAACTAAATATTTGTAAATTCAACAGATTTATTTTTGCTATTCTTATATTACTAATATTTAGTAAAACAATTTGCTAATTTTAGCGGTTTTTTCTGCAAGGTCATTTTTAACTAATTTGAGTGTACTTTTGCAAAAGTGGCCAAAGTGTGTAACCTCTAAATAGTATACAATCTTCTTAAAATTTGGCATATATTACTTTTGAATCACTGAGACTTGGGGGGAAAGCAAAGTCTGCATATATTTAACCTTTTTATTTTTTGCTTTACAAAATGAAACACCCTAACGGACATGTTTTATATAAATGGTGCGCCAAATAACTTTTTTTTTTGAACTCCTTAACCAATTGGACTTTGTATGGTCCGAAATGTTCAATTGTTGAGAACGACGGTGAATTGATGTTTATGGCGCTTCACGCACACTTTCTGCCACAGCAGCAATATTCTCGGGTGTACGCACTGTTTTTGGCTTTTCACGCTTTGGTTTATCGATGAGGATGCCAGTTTCTTTCACTTTTTTCACAAGATAACGAACATACGGACCATATTTGTTCAGCGGATGGATAAAACTAATTATTTGTCAAATCAGACATGAGCTAAGTGTTACCATTCACGAAATAAGCACTAGTTGAAAAAAAAACGTTAGATGGCGGACCCTTTATCAGTGGATGAGTCTTTAAAATGGCCTTTATTTAAAAGAAAATATTGTGTAGATTTTTATTATTAAAAAAAAAAAAAATCATGATTTTAAGAAAATATGGATTTCAAATAGAGGTTCTGCAAAAAATATAAATTTGTAAAGTAGTGTTATTTTAAAAAAAAAAAAAAAAAAAGCGTTTATTATTTTTTCAAACGTACTGTATATTCAACAATATCAAATGTTCTCTCAAACCAATCTGTATGAATTTTCTTTTTATGTAAAAAATTATCAAATGGTACAACAACTCATTCAAATATTTTTCAATTGTTTCTAATCTGTTTGGCGAAAAGTGCATAACTACAAAGATTATACTCAAGTGTTTTGTATACATTTCCGAAATAAATAGAAATAAATAGCAAAAAACAATTTCCACAATACGAACTTATATTATAATCAGTAGAGTGCCTCATTTTAAGGCTTTTTAAAAAAATGCAAGATGCCCCTTCCCCTGAAAATATAGATTAACAGTTTTATGATGACACCTAAACTATTTCGGGTCTAGCTATAACATCCTGTGAGCTAAATTATTTTTTGAACACCTCCAAAATCACCATTGTCTGTACATATATTAAAAATTAGTTACGAAACCTTTTTTTCAAATATAAAAATATTTAAAAATTCTACGTTTCTGCATTAAAGAAATATTAAAAATATCTTCTCGACTGGAGATAATAAGAGTTTAATGTAATTTTTTTTAATTTGATTTTTATTAAATATTCAAAAAATCTTTAATTTTTCATCCGTTTTTCAGTTTTAAATACATACCCAGCTAAACTTTGGTAATATGTGCGATAAAGTAATGCATTACCTTGTAATGTGTACTCCTTAGCTGTATCATTATTTTCCAACAAGAAGTAATGAGTTACCGATAATTGAACACTCATGGATTACCTTGTAATGAGACCTCATTACATTTTACATTAGTTCAAAACATAAAATAATGACTTACCGATCATCAATTACATAATGCATGAATTATAAACCTTAAGTAATTAGTAATATATATTTTTGAAAATCTTTTTATAGACACATTACTTTGTGATTTTTTCTAAGCATGAGAGTAAGGTGTATATTTTTGATATCACGAACGAAAACACGAAGCACTTAAACTTATTTACATTTTAAGCAATGAAATATTATATGTAACGATAGCTCAGTTGGTAGAGTTCTCGCCTGACTAATTGTTAAATACCAGAGACCCCAGGTTCGAATCCCAGCATGACCACGTTATTTATTTAATAAAAAAAAAGTTATTTATTTAATTAAAAAGAAATAAAAAGAAATATCTATTTATAGACACATTACTTTTTCCCGGCATGTAACCATATAAGTAACCAGTTACTTTACCCCCTACAATGTAACGAGTCCACCCATTACTCTTAGGCTCATCGCATGTAAAATTCATCAGTGAAGTAAGGTGTAATGTAATGCGTGCAGCCCTATGTCGATACATTACTTTACCCATGATTTGGTAATATGTGGTTTTGCTGGGATATTTGGAAAAGTGTTGATATTCGCCAATAATTTTATTATAACAATATCACATAATGTTCCGAATTATCTACGGAACTAGAAAATTCTCATTTTTTAGATTAATACCTTTAACACAGCTCTTTTATACATAAAGCGTAAGCTCTTTTATACATAAGCGGAAGCGGACTTCGACAAATAATATCCTCTATTAAACTTTGAAATCCGTTAAATATTTTCTGAAATATTTGCCAAACAAATCAAAAATTATTATAAATTCTAATATTTTTTATTTAATAAGAAGCATTAGGATTAATTAAACGAAAAATATAAGGAGTTGCTTCGAAAAAAACCCAATTCACGTTTTCACTTACAGCTGCTATTGTGTAGGACACTGAACTTTTTTCTTATCACGTTACCTTTAAGAAGGTTGTCAGATTTATGTATGCAAAATATTAGAGCGATTGGCTCATTATTACGCTAAAGAATGCAATCTGAACAAAAAGTGAGTAATAGAGTTTTTTACCATCTCTAGTACCCTAATAGCTAGGAGCACACCATTTCCAAAAATAAGTGACAATATTTTGAACTTGTTGTGTAGCCTTCGTCAATTATTTAAAAAGAATCTTCATATTATTTGGCTGTTCTGAGTTCCGTACATAATACTATGCAGGTAGTTAAAATGTAGTTAAAAGCAAATAAAATTTCACTTGAAGAAAGGACGACTTACATTTCAGTAAATTCAACTAACATTGTCATTTGTTTTTTAATGTTCTAAAAATAAACAACAATTGTAGTAAAAATGAACCACATACATATGTTAGTAAAAAATAAACAAACATTTTTTTATGTTTTTAAATAACAAAAAACAGCTGTAAAAAATTAATGTAAAATCATAAAACAGTCATTTGATGTGGTTTTGTTTTTTAAATAAACTACAAGTTGAGTAAAAAATTTAATTTGTTCAACAAATGACTGCCATTTACATTAAAAATAAATAAACTGTATTACAACCCAAACAACTACATATTTTTAAAGCGGAGGTTCGCTGAGTGTACAAATAATCATATTTTTTCTGTACGAAATTTATCTATTGAACACATAATCGACGGCTTTTTAAAAGATAACTTGATTCAAAAAAAAGTTTACTTTTAAACGTAAAAAAAGTTATAAGTGATAATCTGTGTTGGGAATTATTCGATCTCACTCCTTAGCAGGCGATGATCAAGGGGGAGAGGAAATGGTACATTTCCTCCAACAAAATAAAAATCTTCCATACAAAAAAATAAAAAAGAACAGAAAATGTATCACAAATCCAACTTCCCTCCCCAAAATCTTTTCCTGGATCCGCGCCTGTTCCTTGCAATGTTTGTATTAAAAACTAAATTCTATGCATACACTGAACCAAAAGTCGTAAGTGAAATCAACATAAAATTTTTGTTAACTTTTGACAAATTTTATTGTTAAAACAAAAATTATGTTTTTCAAATTGATGTAAATTTTTGTGCAACCGCTGAAGAAAATAATTTGGCGTGCTTTAGTCTTGTGGCGTCATTACTCGTGTTCGCGTGTGCGAGCCATTTGTTAAAGTTGAAAAAGTTATTAAAATTACGTTAAATTTGTTTTTACAAAAGAATTATGAAGTATTAATTAAACTCAGTGAATTATAGTGGATAGTTAAGTGTGTATTTATTAATTATTTTTAAATAAATTTATGTAATTTCATACTGTTTTATGTAAATTTTAAACTTTTATTACTGTCATTACCTTATTTTTTCATCTGTAATAGTGTAATAAAAATTATATCAAACTTGTATAAAAGACAAAGTACTGTCTAGTTTACTTCCCCTGTGTTGTTTATAAACTAAACAAAATATAAAAAATTAAAGAAAAACAAAAAAACGTGTATTGAATATCCACCAGAGGTGGACCTTACACATAACAAACAAGTTTTCAATTTATTTTTGATCAGTGGTTGAAATCTTTAATTTCCAGCTCATATATTAGTTCTCATGTAGTGTGTAAACTAGTTTATATGAATGTTTGATGTTAGGCATAAATTTATGTAATTTCATACTGTTTTATGTAAATTTTAAACTTTTATTACTGTCATTACCTTATTTTTTCATCTGTAATAGTGTAATAAAAATTATATCAAACTTGTATAAAAGACAAAGTACTGTCTAGTTTACTTCCCCTGTGTTGTTTATAAACTAAACAAAATATAAAAAATTAAAGAAAAACAAAAAAACGTGTATTGAATATCCACCAGAGGTGGACCTTACACATAACAAACAAGTTTTCAATTTATTTTTTGATCAGTGGTTGAAATCTTTAATTTCCAGCTCATATATTAGTTCTCATGTAGTGTGTAAACTAGTTTATATGAATGTTTGATGTTAGGCATGGGATTGTAACCGCTTTCAAAACGTGTTCTGATGATGGGAACCTGGAAAATTCCCGAAATAGATCTATCAACACATTCCTGAAAGGGTCAAATAATAAATTTGAAATCAAAAAACTCTATAGAATATTTGTTAGGACAATATCCTAATAAAGAAACATAGAGTATGGCTTCGAACTTGAATAATTTTCATTTTCATTATTTATAAAAATATAAAAAAATTTAATTAATTATTAATTTAATTTTAATCAAATAAATTAATTTGTTTTGTAAATGTAATGTTTCATGTTTATTTAAAAATTGGGGTTTCGGTACGTACTACGTACTACGTTATAATTTTTAATTTTATTATTTTTTATATTTTTTTTTTATCAAATTCTTATTTTTTTTAATATATTATCTAAAGACGTATATTATTAAAAATATAAATTTATAAAATGTAAATAAATATAAAATTAAAAATAAATCGACAAAATACGAATAGATTAAATAAAGCGCATTGTCAAATTTAATAAAGCGCATAGTTAAAAAAACAAAATAATTATTCAATTTGATTAAATAAATTTGTTCAAATAACTAATTTCTGTTAATACATTTGACGATATTTCGTTAAAATAACAATTAACCAATAGTTAAACGTCAAAAATACATTTACTTAAAAATTTGTTAAAATGACGGCCAGGTTTTGTTGGTTGTATAGTGATCATCTATTCATCAATTTAACATAGGATTTAGTTGATTTCACCGCTGTTTTTGTTTCAATGTACTAAGCGTATGAAAAAGAGCGCCACAGGTCAAGTTAGGGTTAATCAGTTACCAAAATTGTTAGAGGATTTCGAAAACATTTCGACAATGTATTAAAAATTAAAGAGTTGTTTAAGTTTTTTATTAACATCGCATTGACAATCATCAACAAAATTGCATAAAAATCGCTAAAAGAGGCTGTGGTGTATAATTTTTAAATGCAGAACAATAAAATCCTTTAATCTTTTTAATATTTCACCAAATTTTTGACAAAAGTTGCAGTGAATAATTTTTTTTATTAATAAATAAAAAATTGTGTTTTTTGGAGGTTTTTTTAAAAACAGTTTGTTCACATGTTGTTATCGCTAGAGTCGAAATTCGGGAATTATCATAAACCATGTTAATCCTTATAATCAGGGGGGTGCATCGTGCACTTATTTTTCCGAGGCACTCTAATAAACAGTAATGATAATCGGAGGTGTAGTAGCGTACAATATAAATTCTAAATGAAATCGGCACGCGATTCAATTGTGTGGCTCAATTGAAATGATTCCAAACACAGGTTGTTTCTTAAAACACTCAACGACTGACCACAAATACACAATAGGAACAAAAATATATGACAGACAAATGGTTTTCGCGTTGGTTTTTTTTTTTGTATCTTAAATTTCATCATCATCACATCATCTCAAATAGTTTTAGTTACGAATACGTTGAAGTAAAATTCGTACACTCATAGAAAGAAAATAGAATATATAAAAAAATAGCAAAAAAAAAAAAACTTCTAAAAATTAGTAACTAATAATGTTTCAGAAAAACTTCTAAAATTAGGCGATTTTTTGAAAAAATCAAAAAATAGCAAAACCACAAAAAAAGGTAAAAAAGGTAGATTTTTGAAAAGAAAAAGCAACTAATTTTGAGAAAAAAAACATTTCAAGGGAACAAAATTTAAAAAACGTCAAAAATCTTAAGATACAGCTGTCCCGGTAGAATTTGACAATCGTTCAAAAAATAGTTCTGGCAAACCACTGTTAATAAACTAAAGTATCAAATGAAAGGTATTTTAAATACGCATCCACAAGTATTTTAAACATGTTTTAGTTCAAATTACATATAATAATGCTTATTTAATTTTATATTTTCATAATCGTTCGACTTTAACTCGACTTTTCTCGAACAGCTTTTTTAGCTAATTTTTTAAATATTTCAAATAAGTGGCAACCCTTGTCCCACAATATAGGTAATATGGGTATCAAAATTTTTGTTTTCGCGAGTACTTTTATACTGTGTTCAAAAAAAATTATATTTTCATACACAAATTTTGTAAGTTTTCTAAACCCTAAAAGTGAAACTGCGCACCTAAACAAAAAATTTTCTTATATCTTTTTGTGCTCCACAGCATATGCACGTTTCGGTAAAAGATTGAGTTTTCGCTCAATTTCGCTTTTTTCGGAAAACGATAATCGCCAACGATTAGTTTTTGGGATTCGATTTTGGCCCATATCGCCTCGTCCAAGAAATTCTCACTTTGTACTCTACACAGAGAGAATTTCTTGGACGAGTTTTAATGAAATTTTTTCCTTTAACTAATGACGTTTTTTTCTGCAATGTGAATGCAAATTTTCTTACACTTTATGAAAAAGATTTATAGTTTTAATGAAACAATTTTTAATGAATCATTTTCATTAGTCGTATGGAAGTTTTAATAAATGACATGAAATTTTTCATTAAACTTTGGGAAAAACTGCATTGATTTAATGAAAAGTTTTAATAGATGAATTCCAGTGACAGTTCATAGATCTAATGTAAAAATTTATTGATAGCATGCAGATAAGTCTCTCAGTGTATGCAACGACAACAAAAAAATTAGTAGCAAAAAAAAAAAACAAAAAGATAAATTGGTCTTCCCTGAAAATCTTCCCTAATTGTAGACAAAAACAGTAAAATCCAAAAAGTTTTTGCTAAATTTATTTTAAATTTCGTTGACTGCAAATAACAGTAAATTTTTCTAAAATCAACCGAAATTTTTGTTAAAAAATTGTAGACTGCACAGAAAAAATTATCAACCTGAAATATCTAATAAAAGATTTGATTTGAATTAAATTTGTTTCTAAACAAATATTTAATTAAATCAATTAATATTTTAATTGACTTGTAAATCTATAAATACTTATTTCATTTTAAACATAATTCTCAAATTATTTTTTCATACACTGTAGCTTAAATAGAAAATTTTTAGTATAAAATACTAAATGTATTTGAAGTTTACAAACAAAACAAGCACACGCACAAACAAACAAACAGACTCAACACTAACAAAAACACACATACCAACGTATCGCTCACACAATTTTTTTGAGTATCATAATTTTTTTGTAGATAGTTATTTACAGCTTTTTTTCTTTTTAATTTTCAATAAAAGTTTTAATTAATATTATCATTGCCGTGATAGGTGCAAATCAATTAAAATGTTAATTGATTCAATAATTTTTTTAATTGAAACCCGTTTTTTAGTTTTTTCTGTGTGCTGATTTTGCATAGATTAGCAGATTTTTTTTTTTACTTTCCAGTAAAGCAAATGTACACAGAAAAAAAACTAAAAACGGATTTCAATTAAAAAATGTATTGAATCAATTAACATTTTAATTGATTTTGCATCTATCACGGCAATGATACTAAAAAAATATGATAATTGCGTCTAAAATAAAATATGTATTTATATATTTAAAAGTCAATTAAAATATTAATTGATTCAATTAAATATTTGTTTAGAAACAAATTAAATTCAAATCAAATCTTTAATTAGATATTTAGGTTGATAATTTTTTCTGTGTAGTTCAAATATAACAAAGTCTTTATATATTCAATAGATTTATTTTTGCTATTCTTATCTTACTAATATTTAGCAGGTATGTCAGGCAATGCCGCTTAAATACCGTTATCGATTCAAATCCGTTTCAACTAACTATCGTTATCCCTAAAATATTGTTACCGAAATAATTGAAATATCGTTAACGATATAACTTAAATACCAATATCCTTAAAATACCGTTACCGAAAGAACTAAAATACCGTTATCGCTAAAATATCGTTACCGAAATACTTTAGAAAGTGTTATCCGTAAAATACCGTTACCGAAATAATTTGACAATATAAAAAAAAATATAGAAATAGAAAATATCTTCCCGAAGTTTAATGGTAACTAGCCAGTCATTGGAATTCGGGCATAATAGGGCTTAAAATACCGGTGTTCATTGACATTACCTAAATAACTAAAATACTGTTACCGAAATAACTGTAAAATTAAGTTATCGAAATAACTAAAATACGTTTACCGCTAAAATAATAAGTAAAATACCAAAATAGAGCAATTCCATATGAAAGCGATCACCTTTTGGATTGCCCAGCAAAAAATAATGTACCTACATATTTTTTTTTTTTTATAGTGACTGGTTTAGTGGTGGTGTGCACCACTGTCATGTGACAAAATTGAAGAATTCTTCATAAGGGACCTCACTGAAAGTTGTTTTTGAATCAGGCTTTAATTGAAAAATAAAATTTTCCTAATTTTTCTTGTTAAATAATTAAAAATAATTCAATTATAAAAAATATAAAAACAATGAGAACAAGGTGGTCTCTTAAATGCTCTTCTCCTGTCCAAACAAGGAGTCGGGGCCCATTTTTTTATTGCTGATTCTTAAAGCAAAAATTATGAGGAATCCAAAAAAAATAAAATTAGCCGGAAAATTTAGGAGCTTCTGTGGAAAATCGGAAAATTTAATTTTCATGGGAAAATTTAATTTTCATGGGAAAAAAGGTAAATTTCTGAGAAAAATTAGGAAAATTTTATTTTTCAATTAAAGCCTGATTCAATACCTTTCCAACGAGCTATCAATCGTTGCGATCGCTTTAGTAGTTTTTTTTTTAAACAACTTTCAATGAGGTCCCTTATGAAGAATTCTTCAATTTTGTCACATGACAGTGGTGCACACCACCACTAAACCAGTCACTATAAAAAAAAAAAATATGTAGGTACATTATTTTTTGCTGGGCAATCGATTGAGACTATTTATTTTAAAATCGGAGAGGGGTCGTCCAAAAATTTGCCAATTTTGATCGTTTTCATATGGAATTGCTCAATAAGTGAAATATCGTTACCCCTTAAATATCGTTCCCGCAATAAACGCAAATAGCGTTACCGCCACCAAAATCCGCATTGAATCGGTTACCATCCATGATATTTAGCTAAAAAAAATGTGCTAATTTTACCAGTTATTTGCTTGCAACGTAATTTTTAACAAATTTTAGTAGTTTTCAAATGTTTTACTTTTAAGTTTAAAAAAATTAGAACCAATAGTTTATTTTTCGATCTTTTATCATAAATTATGATGTGAGCAAGATTAATTATTCAAGTTCAAGATCATTTGTTTCTTGTTAAACAAAAAACCGTGCAATGCTAATTTATTAATTAAAAAAAAATGTTTTATGTACGCTTACACTGTGTGTAATTTTTTAAGTCATGGCAAAATAACCATATACGGACACCACTACGTGATAAAAGACTAAAAAAAAAGACCCGTGTCTCCCAATTTTTCCCAAAGTCATCACCTTTTTTGTTTATGGGCCGCCAAAGATTTGGGGCTTCGGTATCATTTTCGCAAAAAAGTGATCACTTTCTCAGGCTCATATCTTGCAAACCGTTCAGAATTTCGATTTACTCTCTATGGCAAAGTTGTAGCTCTTGTCATAAAGAACAAAAATTGCAAACATATAAAATCAAAAAAACTTCACCTTCCAGATCAAAATCGCAAAAAACTTAAAAAAATTCGATTTTTTTTTACCTTTTTTCCGTGTTCAGGTCCATAGGTAGCAAACCGTTCAAAATTCAAGGAAACAATCAACTACAAAAATTTACCTAAGATCTCAATAAACAAATTTCTAGAACATATAAACTTCCTAGAGATGATTCTTAACACTGTTTAGGTAGCGCGCAAAAGTGAAAAGCTTTTTAATTTCATTTTTTTCCCCTTTTTTTTCCTGTTCAGGTGCATAGGTAGCAAACCCAATTCCCAGGAAGTTTATATGTTCTAGAAATTTGTTTATTGAGATCTTAGGTAAATTTTTGTAGTTGATTGTTTCCTTGAATTTTGAACGGTTTGCTACCTATGGACCTAAACACGGGAAAAAAGGTAAAAAAAATCGAATTTTTTAAGTTTTTTTGCGATTTTGATCTGGAAGGTGAAGTTTTTTTGATTTTATATGTTCGCAATTTTTGTTCTTTATGACAAGAGCTACAACTTTACCATAGAGAGTAAATCGAAATTCTGAACGGTTTGCAAGATATGAGCCTGAGAAAGTGATCACTTTTTTGCGAAAATGATACCGAAGCCCCAAATCTTTGGCGGCCCATAAACAAAAAAGTTGATGACTTTGGGAAAAATTGGGAGACATGGGTCTTTTTTTTAGTCTTTTATCACGTAGTGGTGTCCGTATATGGTTATTTTTTTTCGTGTTGCACTGTGTTATTTAAAGCAGACTTTATCTACTTACAGGTCCTTACATGTTTCATTTCGCGTCACCGAAAACTTTCTACATTGGTTCTCTGATGATTTTCGGTAACGCGAAATGATGAATGTAAGGATCTGTCAGTATATAAAGTGTGCTTTGAATTAGCGGACAGAATACTTTTTTAATTAATAAATAAACATTGCACGGTTTTTTGTTTAACAAAAAACAAATGATCTTAAAACTTGAATAATCTTGCTCACATCATAATTTAGTAGCTTTAGCTAAAATTTTTACTATTTTTTTTTATTAGTGTAGTATTCAGTATTTAAATGTAAAAGATAAATATCTTTTCTAACATCAGTAGCATCATCATATCATCTTCTCCAAACTAATTTTCCGTCAGTGATAATTCAATGTACGAACATTTTTTCTTTAGCATTTTAAGTTTATTCAATGAATGTCTACTTAAGCAAACGGTTGCAAAAATATTTAAACTGAATACGAAAAAAAGTACAAAATATTTAAAATATTTTAAAGAAAAAAAAAAAACCATAAACCTTCCGAGCTATACTGCTAAATGTTACGCCGCGTATATCCTGTCAGTATTATTGAAATTAACTTAGTTTTTTTTTTTGTTGTAATTATCAAATTATCATTAACGCAAATACATAATTAAATTTGATCAAACTAGTGTTATAAACGTAATTAACTACCAACATAATTATAAAACTAAATGTAATGCATATAATGATAATAACTATTTCAAAAAATCAGTAATAAAAAAATAAAAATAATAAAATTTATTATAGTTATTAATTTAGATATTACTGCAGCTGCTGCTGTTAAATGTGTTAAAATACAAATTAAAATTAATGATACAATTACAATATTGTATTCAATAAAAAAATAGTTATAATAAAAAGTAATAACAAACAACGAAAGAAAATAACAAAAATTAAACAAATTATGAAAATTCCGCATCGCAAAAAGTGAGATGATTTGAGATTTTCTTTTTTATTTTCAACTGCAAGTTGCATCTTAATAATGTTAGACAGATATACTAACCCAATCATTACATTTGGATTTGGTCTAATACTAATGTGGTAAGTTCTTTTTGATGAAATAAAACGTTTTTTAGTTAGTTTTTCACAGGAATAAGAAGAAGAACACATTTTTATTGAAAAATTTAACGGATACCATGAATATGTCAGACTGCTGCAGTTTCGTCCTCTCCAAGGACTTGTCAGTGGTTACTTTACATGTTAATTGAACAAAATAGTTTATATTATTAAATTGCTCTATATGAACAATTAAAAACATAACAAATATTACATTATTAAAAAAAAAAAAAAAAAACAGGGACACTGACGAAGGTTCAATACCAGAAACTGCGCAGTCTGATTCAGAAAATTGAAAATTTGCAATGCAGTTATGATTAATGAAAATGAAAATTATTCAAGTTCGAGGCCATACTCTATATTTCTTCATTAGGATATTGTCCTAACAAATAATCTATAGAGTTTTTTGTTTTCAAATTTATTATTTAACCCTTTCAGGAATGTGTTGATAGATCTATTTCGGGAATTTTCTAGGTTCCCATCATCAGAACACGTTTTGAAAGCGGTAACAATCCCATGCCAAACATCAAACATTCATATGAACTAGTTTACTCACTACATGAGAACTAATATACATATGAGTTTGAAGTTAAAGATTATAACCATTGATCAAACTCATATGTATATTAGTTCTCATGTAGTGAGTAAACTAGTTCATATGCATGTTTGATGTTTGGCATGGGATTGTTACCGCTTTCGTAACGTGTTCTGATGATGGGAACCTAGAAAATTCCCGAAATAGATCTATCAACACATTCCTGAAAGGGTCAAATAATAAATTTGAAAACAAAAAACTCTATAGATTATTTGTTAGGACAATATCCTAATGAAGAAATATAGAGTATGGCCTCGAACTTGAATAATTTTCATTTTCATTGCACAATTAAAGATCGATAAAAACATAATTTTTATTTTTAATAAAAATTATAACAAACTTGTAGTTATGATTTTTAGAAAATACACTCATTCTTCTCTACCACGCCTTTCACAATTAAAATTAAATAAAATTGCATATTAATTATAGTGTTAATTGCAATTGTCTAAAAAAGACGTTAAAATTCAAACTCAAACGAAAAACTTTTTAATTTGTAGGTAATAGTGAGTTTCAAACCCACAGCCATACATCAGGCTATGACTCGTAGCATCTCCTCAATGAGCCACGGTCGACATAGCGATGTCTGTGGCTAAGTGGAGTTTTGTCAATCACAGCATTCACAATGTATTGTTTAAATCAGAAGAGACCTAGTTAAACTAATACCTATGAACAATTTATTTTTATACACTCAGAAAAACGACACTTTTGTATATGTTGGCAGGTAATTATATATATGTTTACAATGAATCAAATTTTCAAACATACACTCATTAAAGAAAGTCCGTACAAACAGTTGAAAATTCAGCTACGACAATAGAAAACAGTACCTGAATTTGCGTCGGCAAAATTTTCGATGAGTTTTTCGATTTTTTATTTTGAATATGTTTTTTTTTTTTTTTTGTAACCCAGGAAAACTTACAAAAATATGTGCACACTAGAGTTTCAACGTAACTTTTAGAGAATTTTTTGATAATAAAATGTAGAAATGGAAAGAAATTTGCCACAAATTATTAAGTTATAAACTTTTTGCAAGTGGCTAAAGTTTAAACGGATTAATATCGTTAGGCAAAACCCGTATTTGACGGTAATTATTTCTGCAAATATTTCAGATTTTAATGAAGTTTTAAAATCAAAAACCGTATACAACTAGATATAGCTTATTTTGTATATATTAGTATCAGTTCAGAAATAAATTTGTACCGCTATATAAAATCTTATTAAATTGCATCGCGCCATTATTCGGACGTAATTTAATCGGATATTATCAAATTTAAACTAAACTAATGCAAATTTATATAATTATATAGGCCCATTTCCCGGATAAAACTGTATTAAGACTCATATTAAATTTCGCATGATTACACAGGACTACAAAAAAAAATTTTTTGTTTGGTGCCGCTAATTCTATGTTATAATTTGGTTAATTAGTCTGCAAGACGTCATGGTTAGCTGTCAAAATCGCGAAGCTACGTTCAGGTTTGTATCGATCGGTCATAACCTAAAAAATGTATTTTATTATACTTAATGTCATTATAGTCAATTAATTTCTTTGATTAAATGATAATATCGATATGCCGTCGTCGAGAAGGTGTTGTGTAAATAATCCAAATACATTTTGTTATATTTGTGGTGAATATGTAGTAAAAAAGTTTAGAAAACCTATAACAGAAGCAGTGAAGAAGACATACGTTGATTACTTTAATATAGAGATGAATCTCGAAAACTACACGTAGCATTAAAAAAGTAAGTATCAATTTTTTATCAGGGTACCGAACGTACTTGAAATCTGTTTTATTTTTAGCGGCACCAAAGTCATTGTAGGCCTGTGTTATAATTATATGAAGCATCATATTATTTTTTTTTTAAATGGGTTATTAGAAGTCGAATGTAATCCACATGCAATATTGTGTAGGTAAAGACGACAGCAATTGTAGTCAACTGGAATTTCACTTGAAGAAAGGACGACTAACATTTCATTAAATTCCACTAACATTTGTCATTTGTTTTTACTATTCAAAAAATTACTAACAATTCTAGTAAATATAAACCACATACATATATAAGTTAAAAATAAACAAATATTTATTTTTTTAAATAACAAAAAACTGTTATTTAAAATCATAAAACAGTCAGTTGATGTGGTTTGTTTTTTTTTTTTAAATGAACTATAAGGTTAAGAAATCAATTCAAAAGACAAATATTGTGGTAAATTTTGTGTACCAAATTATACAAAATATGATAAAGGCAATTACTTGTACGATTGTATTAATGTAATACTTATTTATATCCAAAATATGCTTGACAAATTTTCTAGTGTGACTCTGCATGGGGTAATATACAATTTTATCCAAATTAAATTGTGTTTTTTTAAATATGATATAATATCTAAATATACATATATTATTTTGTATTTTGCAATGTTTAGGTATATATAATATATTCTAAATGCAGTATATAATTATATGTTGAGCGAGATGCGATAAGACGCAACTATATATGACATTATATTAAAAGTTTTCGACGAAATTAATTTTATATATGAGTTTATATAATTATAGCCGGTTAAATACACTGGCAGACAAAAACTTATAATATTTATGAAATGTATTATTTTATGCAAACGTTTTATCTCGGGAAATTTAATATTTATAACCGTCCACAAAACTATGTATTTTTTATTCGTGAATTCAAAAGTTTCAGATTTTGCAGACAAATTAAAAGGCATATATCCTATATAAATTGCCTGAGATTTACAATGAAGCTTTTCCAATGGGTTCCCTTTCAACTTAATAGTGCATTTATTCTTCATTACACGATTAATCGTTAATTTTTCCCATTAAACCGACCCGAAAAACCGGTTAATAAAATTAAGCGTTTTTTTTCTCTAATAATTACCTAACCGGTTCGAATAATTTGAAACACTAGTAAAATGTAAAATTTAATGAAAGGTGAATTTATTAAGATTTATAATCTTAAGAAATATATTTCCACTATTTGCCATTGAATTCTAATCATATTGAGCTATACCATAATGACATTAAATTTGACAATTCTGGGCGTGTTAGTCACTCAAATTTTTTTAATAAACTTAAAACTTAAAATCATTTGAAATAGCGATTCCCAACATTCTTAAACTAAACCGAATCAAAGTGCAGACTATTAAAAACTACACTGAAAGAATTGTTCTTAATGATATTAATAAAACAATTTCATAGAATTATTTTCGTAGATTCAATGAAGAATTTCATTATAGTGAATTTTATCGTTGATCTATAAGTTTATATGTGAGATTTTATTTGTTCGGTTTGAGATCATGACAAATTTTTCTCTAAATTAACAGAAAAATTATAATTTTTATATGATAATTTACTTTGACTATTAGAAAAAAAAACACAGAAAAAGTTATTAGACACTAGCATGAATGGAATGCATTTTTCTGACCCACTACGGTCTTCATCAACATTCTTCGTGTCATTTAGTGTTAATCGTAAATATCTTCTATTTAACTCACACGTTAAAGGAATTGGGTGACTTTAAATCCCACATTACTCTGTGTGTTGAGTTAGAATGAAATTTACCACGAACGATTTCTATTTATAGTGTGTTTGTTTTTCTCTAGTCATTATCATAATTGCCAGTTTAACTTTCAGTTAAAACTTTTAAATGGCAATTCTTTTTCTCTAATGTCATCATATACTATCCTTCTACACAAGCAAAGCATATCAACAAACATTAAAGATTTTTTGTTAATACATATGTCAAGCATATACATTAAACGATTTCTATTAATTTTTTTATTTCTGTTAATTTAAAATTTGTCATGATCTCAAACCGAACAAATAAAATCTCACACGAATTTCATTATATTCAAGAAATTTTATTAATATTAAGAAATTTTTCATAAAAAAACCAATCGATTTCATAAATTATCTCTTCATAAATTTAATGTAAATTTTTTTTAGAGCTATGATATTATTTCAAAGATTTAATTTTTTTATTTTTTCTATAAAATTTCATAATTTCATTAATTTTCATACATATCAAACTTTAGTTTCAAGATTTAATTCTCAAGTGTTCAACATATTTTATAAATTATTTCAAATGTAGCATTTTATTAATTTTGCGGTTCATTTTGGCTTAGTGCCAATGAAGAGTTTTATCAATTCAAGAAAACTTCTTAATATTAAAAAAATTTTATGAAACTGTTTCATAAATTCTATAAACGCTTTATTGTCAGAATGATATATTAGGTTAATGAAGATTTTCATTAATTCTACAAACATTTCATAAACATTGACTTTAATGAAACCTGTTTCATAGATTATGTAAATAGTTTCAATGTACGAATACCAGTGACAATTTTCATAAAAAGCTATGAAAAATTCATTACTAAAGTGAATATAATTCTATCAGTGTAACTGAAGACACAACAAATATTCTTGTTGTCTTTTCTGATTTATCGAATGAATTCTGGAATTCCTTGCAAAGTGTGTTATACTTAAGAACCACTATTTAATAACTTAATAAGACAATTTTATTATGTTTTTGCACAAAACAAAAAAAAAATTCGCAACAAAAAACAACAGCAGTTACAACAAAAAAAATTAATATTTCATAGACCTAGATAAATTTAAAAATATCAAACAGTTGACAATGTGCTCAAGGTTAGCAAAATCCTAACTTTATTTAATGTTACCTTAACACGAAATTCACATGCAACACTCAAAGAAAAAGTGCTGCTATAAAAATAGAATATTTTAATCAGGGTTGTTAACTTGTACAAACGTATAAACAGAGTTAAACACTAACCTCATGAGGTTATAAACTCATGAGGCAATAACTGCAGTTATTTGCCATACAAATGTAACTATTCCCCTACAAGAAATGGATGACCGAATCTAACACATGCAAATCTTGCATCTTCCTCTAACTTATGAATTTATAAATTAGAGGAAGATGCAAAGATCACACGTACACAATGTTTCCATCACTTTTTTCATATTGCCCTTAAGAAAATGATAGAAACTTTGTTCTACGCGTTGATGGATATTTCCATCAGCAGTGCCAATCATTTGACCGGTCATATGACCGTCACTGTTCTTGTTGGGTCCTAAACTGTTGGGCCTCTTTGTATACAATACATCATGAGATATATCAGAAAACGCAGAATAAAACTTAATTTTTGACCATATGTCTTTTAATTATTTTTTTATTTATGACATACACTAAAGAAAATAATAAAGCATTAAAAAAATTAAATTTTCGACCTCACTCCCCTCCTATCTTAACCATGGTATGACATTTTTGAGTTAATAGCTCTTACCCCAGCAAGAACAGTGACGGTCATATGACCGGTCAAATGACTGGCACTGCTGATGGAAATATCCATCAATGCGTAGAACAAAGTTTCTATCATTTTCTTAAGGGCAATGTGAAAAAAGTGATGAAAACTTTGTGTACGTGTGATTTTGCATCTTCCTCTAATTTATAAATTCATAAGTTAGAGGAAGATGCAAGATTTGCATGTGTTAGTTTCGGTCATCCATTTCTTGTAGGGAAGTTAGAGGAAGATGCAAGATTTGCATGTGTTAGTTTCGGTCATCCATTTCTTGTAGGGACTATTCTGAAAATATCACTTTTTAAAATATTAAAAAAAAACTGAAAATTTATCATAATATTTTTATGTGAGTTTTTATTAAAAAGAGCTTTTTTTTTAAAAAAATAAAATTTATGTAACATCCAGTTACTTATTTTTCTTTCCGGCAAAGAAAATCTGAGCAAACAACACTGATATGGTGACGGAAAGAACAACAAGAAATATCATACTTCCAAGTAGTCATCCCTAATTAAAAACAATTCTCAGCCAAGTCAGTATTATTTCATTCGTAATGGTTGCAAATTGTCTACTCCGCTATTAAATGAATAAATTTTTAATAACAATTGATTTAAGTTTAGTTTTTAATTTAGCTTTTTTTATAAAATCCACTTCATGTCAACTTGAAATTCAGTTAAACCGTCTAATTTCGTAATGTAGACTGGGCACAGTGCTTTGTCCCACAGACAAATGCTGATGAAAAATATTTTTTTTCGACAAATAACAATACAACTAAATTAAATGTGAAAGAACTTTTTTGGTTTGACTCATTTTGACACCACAAGAGGGTGTGAAACTCCGAGAATTTGAAACGAAAGTGGTTTATTAATTATATCATGCTTTATATTGTGTAAAAATTTCATATTAATATCACGTTTACTTTTCGAGATAAAGGATAATATATTTAATTATTTCTTTAAAGTAGGTGCAAAGAGGCCCTATGCTCCACAGGGAGTTAAGCGGAAATGAAGAAGAAGGTACAAAGAGTATAAACTTCATAGAGAAACTCACGGGTCTCTCGATAGTTAGCAAATTTGCACACAACTCTCACTAAGAGAAAAATACATTTATAAAAAAATAAATGTATTTGTGTATAAATAAAAAAACGTGACCAAATAAATAGAGAAAGGGTCGATTTAGGCAGATACACCGAAAAAATTATCAACCTAAAATATCTAATTAAAGATTTGATTTCAATTTAATTTGTTTCCAAACACATATTTAATTGAATCAATAAATATATTTATTGACTTTTAAATATATAAATACATATTGTATTTTAGACGCAATTATCATATTATTTTTTCATACACTGTATGCATAAATAGAAATTTTTCAAAATAAAATACCAAATACATTTGAAGTTAACAAACAAAACAAGCACACACACAAACAGACTCAGCATTGCAAAAAGCACACATACCAACATATAGATCACACACTTTTTTTGTGAGTATCATATTTTTTTTTTTTGTAAAAGTTATTTATAACTTTTTTTAATTCTTAATTTTAATAAAAGGTTTAATTGACAGTATCATTGCCGTGATAGGTGCAAAATCAATTAAAATATTAATTGATTCAATAAATTTGTTTAAGTGAAACCCGTTTTTAGTTTTTTCTGTATATGGATTGAGAACTTTAAACTCGTTTTCTGCAAAATCGTGTTTTTTGAGTTATGTCAGTGTTATTTTTTTTTAAATATTAAGATATATTTGTAATAATTTTATTGATATTTAAAGTGTTAAATATGATATGTAAAGTGTTAAACAGTTAAGTCAAGCTAAAAATTTGCAAAATGACTTTCAAAGTTTGAATGAAATGAGAAAAACAGTAACAAATTATTTAACATTAATATATTGTATCCAGGCTTCACAAGAGAGCGCTATATACAGATATTTTTTTTAGCAGATGACGGTTTAAATTGATTTGATTGCTTAACGAAAAACACAAATTTTGTAACCATTTTATATTTGAAATAAAGCATTTAAGCTTTTTGTTATTTTATTGCCATTTATTTTGATTGCCATTTCTAACTTTTATTAGCCATTTTAAACTTATCCTTGTTATTAGATTTGTTCGGTTGAAACAAATCCTTAGAGTTACGACATAAGATGAATCTACCGGGATTGCCATTTTTAAAATATACGATTTGAAGCACAAATAATTTTTCTTTAATACCGGTTCACTCAGGAAATTAAGAAGGTAGAAATGACTAAAAATTACAGTTAAAATGGATACAGTTACTGTATTTGTCATAAAATTAACTAACCATGTAGTCATGTTTAACTATTGATAAAACAACTACAATGGCAGTAATAACGACTATCGAAGTGGTCAAAAACAACTAACTTTAAATGAATTTATAATTCATAAAAACGAGCAACAAAACAATAAAAACAAAGAACATAACGACTACATAAGTTGTAAAAACTACTGTTTGTAACAGTTGTTTTTTCGCTATTTTAAAAATAATTTTTTTTAAATTACCATAAAAATTTTTTTTTCCTACATACTTTTTGAAATGCAAGTCAACATTCCAATTAAATTTTCTAAATTTTATTTGCAAGCTATGAACATACCAATAATAACAAATATAAACTTAATGAGAATTATATATTTAGTCTAAATGAGAATTTTTAAAAACTCGACATAATCTTCTATTAAAAAAAAAACGAACAAAAATTAACTGTTTACTAAAAAATACTAAAATAACTACTCCAAACAACTGTTACTGAAAAGCAGTATTTTTGATTAGTTATTTTTTGAAATGACTGTCTAAACTAGTCGTTTTTCATTGAAGTTATGTATTAAGGATTAAACGTACATATACAATACCAGATTTTGCAAAATGTTAGTGCAATAGACAATGTTTTTAACAACCACGGGCTGGTAACTTATCTTAAAAGAAGACAGAGTAAGACATTATCGTTTTTCTAAATTTTTCCATTCATACAATTAAAAAAAAAAGTTAGTAAAAAATTTAGTAAAACTATTATTTATTTATTTTTTTCGTTAAAATTTTAATTTTGTCCTGATTGTTTGGCTCCATAATATCTAAGATTTTTCTTTCGAATGGGCAATTTTTTTTTAAAATTGGTTAGAAATAAAAAATATTTTTGGCCGCCTTCTCTGAAAATGTACCAGTGTGCGATGTAGGACAGGTATTCATTCCTCAAGCCGATTATATAACTGGTTCAAGTTAGGTATATCTTACATTTTCCCTGGAACATGCACTCAAAAAAGTTTTTTTTGTTCTTTTTTTGGTGCTACTGAAAATGACAGTTAAAGCAACTGTAATTTCAGTTAAAAAGACGACAAAGGTAATTACCGTTAAAATAATGAAAAATGTAGTTGTTTTTAACTGTTGAAAATCAGATGTAGTAAAAACAACCGATAATATTTTACTACAAACATTTTGCAACAACTGTATAAATAAGTAAAAACTACTGCTTTTAACAGTTATTTTTTCGGTATTTAAAAACACAAATTTTAATAATTACATTTTTTTTTCTTTGAATTACAATAACGATTTATATATTTCCTATATATCTTACTTAAATGCAAAGTCAAAATTCCTAACGTTACTCCAGGGATAACGTTTTTATGCATACAATGAGGAGATACAATGAAATTTTTTTTGGGAACCGATTATAAAAAAATTTTCCTGGGAGATGGAAAAGAAAATCGGCAACGATTTAAAACAAATTCAATGTTATCTTGAAATACATAAAAATATTGCATTAATTTGAATTTTTAAAAGAATTAAGACAGAATAAAAAATTATCTAACTAATTTCCGATTAAAATATGTTATCTAGAGGCTTAAGGATTGCAGTCACACGATTTTTAAAGCATTTGAAAATATTTTATACAGCGTTTCTATTTTCTAAGCTTTGCAATTTGTTTTTTAGCAAAGTTAAGAAAATTTTCAAGTTTTGTGAAAAATCCTATATAAAAAAATTTAACCGGTTAATCGACCTATTCTAACCGATTATTCGGGTCGAATAATTATTTTAGTTTTAAATTATTTGTTGCGACATTAACCGAAATAGAGGCGAAAAAAGAACATTCCTTTATTTCTAAACTAACTTATTATTTTGAGTGTATGTATAAATGGAATGGAACAAATTACCAAATATAAATAATAATTATGAAATGCAGATTAACATTTGTTTTCTGTCTTACATACTCAGAAGAAATTAACTTGAATTATTAAATAAAATAAGATACAAAATATAAAAGCTGTCAAGTAAAGAATTCGCACGATTTTGTTTTCATAACAATTTTGTTAAATGAAAAGTTAAGCACAATATTTATATATCAAATTAAGCACAGAGATCTAGCGTCGAAAAAAAATCGAATCAAAATAAAGCTACTTTTCGCTTTTTAGTCCAAAGGGTACCCAATCGGTTTTGAACAGATTTTTATCAAAAAACAGTTGCTTTTAGCTGTATGAAAATAGAACGGTAGAATCAACAGAACTAAATGTGGTGTTACAAATCTGGTAGAATAGTTTATTCGAATCTCGAACACTTTAAACGGTTGGCTTTAAAGTGCCTTTTAGACCGCAAACCAGCGACGAAAATTTAAAAGGTTTCAAAATCAAAATGTTCCACCTTGGCAGTAAAATTATTACATCGATTAAAAACACGCAAAACATGTAATATTAATGAACGTATAGATCACTCTTATTAATTTAGGTTACATAACGAAGCGGGATTTGAACATAAAGATCAATCAGCAAGCGTGAAATTATAAAAGTTGACCATATTTAAGGTGCGCTTTTGATACTCAAGAAATATTTGTAAAATCAGGTTTCCACTAAGTTTATGAAGTATTGTTTTAAATTTAATAACTGAAGGACATTCTGAATTGTATATTTAAAGACCAAAATGTTTAGAAACTAATACAAAATTTGTCCCAGAAAATGAAAATATATGCCACCTACTTGGAACAGTCAATAATTTAAACTTACAATTGAGGTATCCCGACCCGGAGCTGCAGCTCTTAATGAACTTCAGATATGTTGTATAGAATAAAAATTACAGTGACCCGTGTTTTTTTTTCAGCTGCCCAATCTCATGTTAAGGCGTTATTAAGTGCGGCCAAAAATTACACTATTTTACGTTTTTTTCTGTTTTTTTCGTTCTATTTAAAATAACTATAGACAAATTTTACATCAAATGAAAGGTTTTTTTAAGACACATTCATTGGTATTGTTATATTGGTATAAATTATGCCCAAAGACTTTCAAGTTGTTTGAGTTTGAATTTTAACGTCTTTTCAGACAATTGCAATTACTACTACACTTAGAAAATTATGTTGGTAAAGACGACAGCAAATGTAGTCAAAAACAAATGAAATTTCATTTAAAAAAGGACGACTTACATTTCATTAAATTCAACTAACATTGTCATTTGTTTTTTAATGTTCAAAAAATGACTAACAATTGTAGTAAAAATGAACCACATGGTAGTAAAAATAAACCAAAAATTTTTTTTTTATTTTTTAAATAACAAAAAACAACTGTAAAAAATGAATGTAAAATCATAAAACAGTCATTTGATGTGAGTTGTTTTTTTAAATGAACTACAAGATTAGTTAAAAATTTTATTTGTTCTACAAATGACTTACATTTACATTAAAAATAATGAAACTGTATTACAACCCAAACAACTGCATATTTTTAAAGCAGAAGTTCCCTGAGTGTATAATTAATATGCAATTTTATTTAATTTAATTGTGAAAGGCGTGGTAGAGAAGAATGAGTGTATTTTCTAAAAATCATAACTACATTGCAAATTTTAAATTTTTTCTGAATCAAACTGCGCAGTTTCTGGTATTGAACCTTCGTCAGTGACCCTGTTTTTTGAATTTTTTTTTTTTTGAATAATGTAATATTTGTTATGTTTTTATTTGTTCGATTGCGTCTATATGAAATTTTCTGTGCAATCACTGACCGTGGTATAGATAAACTGATTTCTTTTCAAGTTCTTTTCAAGTTTATTTATTATTCAAAAAAAATGTGTTTTAAGTAACATTAATTCTGGCGTTTTATTAAATAATTTTAGTTCTATTAATATTAAAATAATGCATAGCAATGAAACTTGAATTTTATCGAGGGGGTGTCTGAATTTTTTCCGATATTCGAAACGGTTCGGTTTTTATGCGACTTTTCCCGAAGAGCCTTTTTCCCCTATATTTCAAATAATTCAAAAATGTGGCAACTCTGGATCTCCATTATATAGGCAATATAGGTATCAACATTTTTGTTTTCTTGAGTACTTTAACTCTGCGTACAAATAAATGTAGTTTTCGTAAATTAAAAACAAATTTTCATACAAAAACTAATGAATTTTTAACACTACTTTTTATCCCTTTAATGTGAGATTGGGCAGCTAAAAAACTACGTGTTTCTTTTTTGTTTGCTCCTATGCAACATCTACAAAGTTCATTAAGGGGGGACATGACATTGGCCGTTTTTTGAAATCGACTTTTTTCATAATTTTGTATTTTAGTAAATATTCTTAAGATTCTAAGAAAAAAAAATTCATGGAAAAATTCCTTCGGATTCAAAAGTTACAGCCGGACTAGTGAGAGCGCATTTTTAATTTTACCGCTACCTACGTACGGCAGGTGGTATATACTTGTTTTACTTGCTACCTGACTTTTGGTGGTTGTTATTTCGTACCTACTTGAAGGGTGGGTTTTTTTTTGTGTTTTTGAATTTCTTGAAAGTGGATTTTTTACTTTATATACTCAGTTATTTGGCTCGTGTCATACGATAACCAATTTTGTTAAGATTTAAAAAAGTAATTTTTTTTTCCAGATCGGACAATTTTTGCGACTTCCAGCGCTGCAACCACGAGGCCCAGTTTTTTTCTCTGCCGCCAGGTTGGAGCTCTATAAAACCATGTTGGAGTGAAAAATATATTTTTTTGAATTTTTTTTCTTGTAATTTGTTCAATTCTCTACAATAATAAAAATGTTTGCTTTTGACTGAGTTATGAATTTTTAAAAAAGGTCTGTTTTCTCTGCCGCGAATGTAATGTCCCCCCTTAAAATCTGCGATTTCGGGTCGAGATACCCCCCTTGTTAGAATGTTTACAACACATTTTCTGCTTATAACAGTATTATTATTGCTTAGTTTCGCCTTGATTCTTTCTTGCAATAAAAAAATATACTGATTTTTGAAAAATACTATGAAATAGATTCAAAGATAGTTGCGAATCTAAAACCTCCCAGAAGTACAACGAACCTAAAATGGTGAATTCAAATAATTGAAATTCATGAAAAAGTATTAAAAGTAACAAAATATAACAAAAAAAATAGTTTTTAAATTTATATGTATTGAAAAAAAAAACGATGAAAAAGTATTAAAAGTAACAAAATATGACAAAAAAATATTTGGTTTTAGATGTATATTAAAAAAAACGATAAATATATAGTGTGCAAAGCTGCACTTAGAATACTATGTAGGTAACCCCCACTGCAAATGTAGTTAAAAACAAATGAAATTTCACTTAAAGAAAGGACGAATTACATTTCAGTAAATTCAACTAACATTGTAATTTATTTTTTAATGTTCAAAAAATGGACCACAATTGTAAAGGGTCCGCCAAATAACTTTTTTTTTTTGAACTCCTGAACCAATTGGACTTTGTATGGCGTCATACCAAGGTCTTTATGCAAAATTCGTCTCAATGATGTCTCCGAAATGTTCAATTGTTGATAGCGACGCTTCACGCACACTTTCTGCCACAGCAGCAATATTCTCGGGTGTACGCACTGTTTTTGGCTTTTCACGCTTTGGTTTATCGATGAGGATGCCAGTTTCTTTCACTTTTTTCACAAGATAACGAACATACGGACCATATTCGTTCAGCGGAAGGATAAAACTAATTATCTGTCAAATCAGACATGAGCTAAGTGTTACCATTCACGAAATAAGCACTAGTTGAAAAAAAAAAAAACGTTAGATGGCGGACCCTTTAGTAAAAATTAACCACATATGTTAGTAAAAAATAAACAAACATTTATTTTTTCCATTTTTTTAAATAACAAAAAACTACTGTAAAAAATGAATGTAAAATAATAAAACAGTCATTTGATGTGGTTTGTTTTTTTAAATGAACTACAAGGTTAGTAATTTGTACTACAAATGGCTGACATTTACGTTAAAAATAAATAAACTGTATTACAACCCAAACAACTACATATTTTTAAAGCAGAAGTTGCCTGAGTGCGGTACCTTTTGAAGAAAAAGCTAAAATTCTTGTGATGAATACAAAATGAAAAAAAAATTTTCGTAAGCATTCTTTATTGTCCATGTTCTATGACAGAAAAATTGTTGATGGGAAATTGTTAATTTTTGTTTCTTTTTTTATTTACAGGTTAACCGAATCTACGGAAGCAAATGTAAATTATAGTTTTACAGCAAAACCAAGAGTGGTATTACCGCCTAACTATGTCAAGGGTAGGTATTTTTTGTCTTATTTTTTTTTTTTGGGAAATGATAAATTTTTTTAAAGCATATATGGTAAATATTAAGTCATAAGTATAATTATATAGTAAAAAAAGAAAAAACCTTTAAAAGTAGTGATGATTATTTTTTGATTTATTATATGAGCATTGTTGTTAATATCAAGGTTTAACCTCTGTTTTTTTTTTGTGTGTGTGTGTGTTATTGATTTAAATTTAAACACTTTTTCGACTTCAAAATTGTGAATTTAACACATTTGCATTGAACTTGACATTGTCTTTCAAGGACATTTTATTAACACTTTCACACACAAAACAACACACACTCATACCCATTAAACACATATACACACAATTAGTTTACATGGACACCTTCCTGCCATATAAAAGAAGGAAATAAAAAAAAGAGTTGTACGATCCCTGATAATGACTGTTAACACGTAAACTTTAGCAAATCGCATTTTATTTATGTACTTTGATTTTTCGTTTGTATGTGTTTGTGAAATATACACCTACATACATCTTAAACACCTTCATTTTGTTCACCACCACACATACACATACACCAACACAACACAACTTCAATGCAAACTCTTATTGATTTTTAAACAAAATAAAATTATAGACTATGTTTGTTCTTAAAATTCCCAGGGTCATGTTTATTTAATTTCCGTTTCCGCCATCCATGAGCCAGCAATGTTTTTTTTGTTTATTTAGTTTTTAGTTTATTTATCGTATCTTTAATTTAAGTGCATTAATTTGGTTACAATTAATTTTATATTTTTTTTTTATCATAAAATTTCAGAAATACGGCCACCTTCAAAGAAGGGCACTCCAGTTATAGTAGATTTTAGTATTTTTGTAGTAGATATTAATTCAATCAATGTAGAGGATATGGACTTTCGGTAGGTTCAGTTCAATATTATGATCAAGTATTCCAAGATGAACTCTAAAATGTAAAATTTAAACCTCTAAAAAAAAAAAAATTAAAAACCAAAAAACTTGGTCACAGTTACGATAATTCATAGATTAAATTTCAAGTTATCTACACTTTAAATTTTTATTATAGAAAAAAATATTTGTAAGAATAATTAGTTTCTAAATATTGCTTTCACTAGAGCTGCAAAATTTCAAATTATTTCATTACCAAAAAAAAGTTTTTTTAAATAACTTTTTGGCAACGGTGTAATTAGACATTTTTAAAGTACGTTTGTAACTAAGAATTTTCTCTATAGAAAAACCTTCAGATTCCGACAATTTGTCTTTAAAAGTTTTCTATAGTAAATAGTACCTTCTATTTTAGGGTTTTCTGTTGGCTATAGTCCATTAAACATAAGAGTTTTTTTTTTATTTTAGTTAAGGGTGAATTGGCCAAGCGTAAACGTAAACGTATCTCGGTGTACGAAATTTAATAAGTAAAATAAGAATAGAAGATATTTTGTGTATCTTGTTGTTTCATTCATATGCATTAAACATATAGAATACGTAAAAACACAAAGAAAATCTAATCGAAATAGAATTTTGTTGTCCGTTTACGTTTTCTATATGTTTAATGCATATGAATGAAACAACAAGATACACAAATGTCTTCTATTCTTATTTGACTTATTAAATTTTGTACACCGAGATACGTTTACGTTTACGCTTGGCTAATTCACCCTTTACTCTATTAACAGGAAGAAGAAGAAGAAAACATTTTTATTTAAAAACTTTACGGACACAAGGGATACACCAGACTGCCGCAGTTTCGTCCCCCTCCTGGGACTCGTCAGTGGTTAATTTATGTGTCAATTGAACAAAGTATTTTATATTTGTTAATTTGCTCTATATGAAAAACTTTTTTACTTTTTTGGTGTCGTACTGGGATTCAAACTCACTGCCTTAGCATCAAGCTATGCATCGTAATCTCACCTCTTAACGAGTTGAGCCACGGTCGACACAGCGATGACTGTGGCTAAAGTGGAGTTTTGTCACACTACGTACACACAAGTATTGTTTCGATCAGAAGAGACAGAATTAACTAATACCAATGCACAATTAATTTCTCAACTAGAATGCTTCTTCTTCTTAATCCTATCTCTCTTTCACAAGTTCAAATTCAATTTAAACGATTTTTGAAGAAAAATATAACCCTAACATCTTGTGAACTATTTTTTCTAGATCTTTATATCCTAAAGAATTTTTCTTTTGAAAAACCCTGATTACTTTTTGCTTTTTTCAATAGAACTTCACTCAGATTCTGTGAATTTTTTTATGTTCCGCTATAGAAAAACCATCAGAATCAAAGAACTGTTTATTATAACACAAAAAAAACTCAAGATTGTGAGGATAGGAAAAATACTATAGATAAGTCTTCAGATTCTGAGGACTGTTTCTTATACACAAACTCTTAAATTCTGTTAAGAGAATTTCTGAAAACGTTTCCACACTGATAATAATTAATGCAACAAAAAAAAAATAACAATAAATGTTAAAATAACAAACACTTTCGTAAAATAAACCCATATTTGTTAATTTTACGAAAGCTTTTGTTGTTTTGACATTATTTTCGTATTTTTAGCAGGCATTATTATGAGTGCATAAAAACCCTGACTTTTTTTCTGAGGACTTTTTCCTATAGACAAAACATTTGATTCGAGAAATATTTTTTATAGAAAAACAATTTTCTTTACCTTTCCCTATAAAAACCACTCAAATTGTGTTGGTAGACATTATCTAATAGAAAACCCCTCCGATTCTTAGCCCTTAAACCACTAAGACCGTCTACAGACGGTCATCACTTAAATCCGATTACAGGAAAATTTAAAATATCCCAGTGGATTAAGGGTTAAAGCTTTTTTTCTTTAAAAAATCCCTTAGCTATTAAGATTTTTTCTAAAAAAAAAAACAATTCAGGTTCAAATGAATTTTCTTTAAAAAATACTTCAGTTACTTAGTACTTATTTCTGTAGAAATACACTTTAGATCTAAAAACTGTTTCCTATAGAAAGATACTCAGATTTTGAGCACTTTTTTATATAGAAAAACTCTTAATTCGGAGGTCATTTTCCTATAGAAAAATTTTTAACAAAAACTTGTTCCTATAGAAAACCCCGTAGCTTTTGAGGACTTTTCTGGGGGTTGCCTCATAGTGATGAAATGCCAGATTTTTTTTTTAAATCCTGAAAATAGCACAAAATACAAAATTTAAAAAAAAATCTTAAAAAGGCCTTAATGGCTTCTGAATCATTCCATATAAAATCATCAAAAAATATACAAATTTCGGCCTCTACCCCTTCAATTTTAACCAAACTTGGTATGGATGGCAAGTGTCATATAAATATCCCATCGTACAAGTTTTGGACACTACCCCCCTTCAATTTTAATCAAACTTGGTATGGATAGCAAGTGTCATTTAAATATATCATCGTACACGTTTTGGGTTGTTATGTCTAACGGTTGTGGAAATATCGCTTTTTAAAATATATAAAAAATCGAAATCTTAACAAACGTACACTCACAATATTTTTTCCATCACGACTTCTGAATATACACATTAAATTAATTGAAAATCTGTTAGAAAAGGACTACTTATTTTTCATTTAAAACAATTGAATTTTTTAGTTTATTTTCAACTGTTAAAAAATTAATTGACAATATCGGTAAAAACAATAGATTGTTTTCAATACGCAATATTATTCAATACGCAATACAATATAATAAGTTTTTGTTTTATTTTCAATTTATAACGAGCTTTCAACCTCTGTATATTTACAAAAATAAAGCAAATCAAACATATTAGCTAGGTTGATACTAGTATTTCGATCTGGCTAAAGATCTCATCAGAACCCGAAGTTTTAGAAAAGTTAGAGCCTCCATAATATGCAGAACTATAACAAAAAACCTATTAATAATCAATTTTGCTCCATTAAATATAAAATGTTAACTGAATATTTTAACTATTACCGAAAGTCCGGTTTATTTTGTTTATTGAATAAAAGACAGAAAGTTAAAAATTATATTTCTTTGGTAATTTAACTGTAATTTAAAAATGGAATGCAACAGCTTTACCGATTAACTTTTTAAGTAACTTCTAAACTTTTATGAAAAAGTTCTTGTCAGTGTTTTCATACTTAATCGTCCATATCTATTTAACTGTTAAAGCTACGTGATTCTTCGATAACTCATTTTATAGCCACTGTTGTCCTGCTTTAAATAAAATAAGCAAAAAATAATTTTTTGAACGAAAAATGCTTTTTGTGAAAGGCGTGGTAGAGAAGAATCAGTGTATTTTCTAAAAATCATAACTACATTGCAAATTTTAAATTTTTTCTAAATCAGACTGCGCAGTTTCTGGTATTGAACCTTCATCAGTGACCCTGTATTTTTGAATAATGTAATATTTGTTATGTTTTTATTTGTTCGATTGCGTCTATATGAAATTTTTCTGTGCAATCACTGACCGTGGTATAGATAAACTGATTTCTAATGCCACATGCACTCGCACTACACGTTAGACAGAGCGCTTTAGCACACTGATCTATCGTCAGGTCGAGTTTGGTTGTGATTAAAACTAGTTTTATTCAATACACGGAGTTTTTGTTCTTGCATACATAATCTCAGAAGTACAACTCCAACAACACAACAGTTCTATTTTTAGAAACTTACCTCACTCTAATGTCCACTGTTTTCCCATATGTTATAAGTGATGCTTTTGTTTCAAAATCCAATTTTTTAAATCGCTGTATTTCAAAAAACTGTTTTTTAAAATTTTCAAAAAAAATATATGTTAATTATAATTTATTCCACTCTGCCGTTGCCAAATTAATATCTGGATCTCTTACGGGATTCAGAGTTATGAATAAAAATCTAAAAAAGATACTTAATATAGTAGAAAAAAAAGATTTCCTTAAAAAAAAAAAAATTATTAAAAAAAATAAAAATTGTGCAAAAGTAGTTGCACATAATTGTCCATATTTTTTAATGGTTTAAGCTACCAGAGTCATTGATACCTCATTTTAATGGTACTGAAATCTTGGTTTTACTGGCTCACAAAAATAATTCACTTCTTGACAGTAAAATGCATTTTTTTCTTTTTCAAAAACCGTGGTTCAAACCGTTGTATTTCAAAAAAAAAACTGGTTTTAAAAAATTTAAAAAAAAAAAAAAAAATATGTAAATTATTTAAATTTATTTTCATCGGGATAAACATTAATTGCATTTATAGTAATTAAATGTGCTAAAGTCCCAAAACTTATTTAACAAATTGTGAAAAGCAATCTGATGTAGGCGTGTCCCTATCCGGATTTCATTCCTGCCTAAGGAAATCTTCAGGGGACTTTGTTATTTGAATTTCTAGAGATATTTGTTATGTTAAATCACAAACTCAATGAGAATTTCTTGTCCTCGTCTATTATTGTTCTATACCGTTACCATCCTGCATGTTCCTGAGTTATCGGCTATTTAGTTAAATTTTTTCATATTTTTATTTACATCTCAGGATAGCGTAGGTGCTCCACATAGGGATTTGAACACGGCATAGGGAAGTAAATTATAATTAGCATATATTTTTTTAAAAATTTTTAAAAACCAGTTTTATGAACAGCGGTTTTGAAAACAATGCATTTTGCAGTGGCGAAGTGTATAATGTATGTGCACTAGTAAACCAACAATTTAAGTAGATTTAAAATGAGGTATCAATGACTCTTTAAAAGATATGGAATATCATGTACGGACTACTCATTTAAAACTTTCGAATATTTTTCATATAGTGAATTTTATCGTTGATCTATAAGTTTATGTGTGAGATTTTATTTGTTCGGTTTGAGATCCTGACAAATTTTTCTCTAAATTAACAGAAAAATTTAAATTTTTATATGATAATTTACTTTGACTATTAGAAAAAACACAGAAAAAGTTATTAGACACTAGCATGAATGGAATGCATTTTCTGACCCACTACGGTCTTCATCAGCATTCTTCGTGCCATTTAGTGTTAATCGTAAATATCTTCTATTTAACTCACACGTTAAAGGAATTGGGTGACTTTAAATCCCACATTACTCTGTGTGTTGAGTTAGAATGAAATTTACCACGAACGATTTCTATTTATAGTGTGTTTGTTTTTCTCTAGTCATTATCATAATTGCCAGTTTAACTTTCAGTTAAAACTTTTATGGCAATTCTTTTCTCTAATGTCATCATATACTATTCTTCTACATAAGCAAAGCATATCAACAAACATTAAAGATTTTTTTGTTAATACATATGTCGAGCATATACATTAAAAGTGATATTTCAAGATCCGCTAGGATTAGCCGTCCTATATTTGGCCGAGGTTATAGTTATAGACGTACATCATATATACCAAGTTTGGTTGCAGTCCAAAGGGGTGTAGGAAATCTAATGGTTGATTTTATATGTTTTCAGTCTTTTGTATTATTGATTCAATAGTTTGATTAGAATTAAGAGAACAAATTAAAAATTAAATTAAAAAAAAAAAATCTGAATCCAACGTAAATTCAGGAAAATATGGGTTATTTATTTATTTATCCGCGAGTTTTTGAGAGTATACACAGAGAGAATTCCTTGGACTAGTTTTAATGAAATTTTTTCACTAAACTAATGAAGTTTTCTTCACAATGTGAATGAAAAATTTATTAAACTTCATGAAGACGTTTCACAGTTTAAATGAAACTTATTTTAATGAAACCTTTTCATTAGTCATATGAAATTTTTAATAAATAAAATAAAATTTTTCATTCAATTTTATGAAAAACTGCATTAATTTAATGAAAAGTTTCGATGAACGAGTTCCAGTGACATTTCATAGATCTAATGTAAAAATTCATTGATATCATGCAGATAAATCTCTCAGTGTAGTATTGGCAGAACAGCGATTTTTTGCCACACAGAGATAATTTTAGTGAACGAAGAAAACTGCAAATTAAACTAAAAAAACTTTTGTTCACAAATTGCATGAAAATTCTTAAAATAAATAAAAGCTTTATACTTTTTATAAAACTAGTTTTTTAATGAACCTCTTCATTAAGTGAATGAAACTTTTAATAAATAATGACATTTTTTTATGAAAACTGGCATTAATGTAATAAACAGATTAAATGGACGAGTTTCAGTTTATATAATTTAACGGTTTTTTATATTTCAGCGAGTTTCAGCTGACAACATTGTAAAAAAAATATGGCAGATAATTTTAAAAACATTTTTTTTAAAGTCCTTACTTCACTTTTTAAAAATAATTAGAAACAAAATCAAAAACTCCCCAATTTAAATATTTACGTACAAATTTATACTAAATTCTCTATAACTAAACCATTTTGAATTGAAATTGAGACACACTTTAATTGAGAAAATTCCAAAATAAAAAAAAATAATTCAAATTAAAAAGTACATCATTCAAAAATTTACATTCCGGGAATTATATAGGCATAGATTAATAAAAATTCCAGTTTAAATGACTGTAAATTAAATTCAAAGAGCGATGACTGTATTTTTGAAAATAATTACAAATACTGTAGTTTTATGTAACTTAAGAAAAAAAAAATAACTACATAAAGTAATAAAAAAAAACTCTGGGTTATTTTGTAATTCGATGCGAAAGGAAATTTGAGTCGAACAGAATTTTAACATTGAAAATAAAGTAATAAAAAGTACTTCTTAATGGGTAACAATTTTTAAAACATGTATTAAATGATGTAGTAAATGCTAAAAGTTGTATTTTAAAATTTCCGAATTCCAGCCAAAATTTTCGAATCGAATAACATTCCTGTACAAAACGTAAAAGGCTCTATGCAATAAGTCCCAGGCGCAAAAAGTGCCGGTGAAAAAGCTCCCAATGAAAAAAATTCTAAAAAAATAAGTCCCGTCTCGGAAAAGTGTACCCTACAAGAAATGGATGACCGAAACTAACACATGCAAGTCTTGCATCTTCCTCTAACTTACGAATTTATAAATTAGAGGGAGATGCAAAATCACACGTACACATAGTTTCCATCACTTTTTTCGTATTGCCCTTAAGAAAATGATAGAAACTTTGTTCTACGCGCTGATGGATATTTTCATCAGCAGTTCTGGTCATTTGACCGGTCATATGACCGTTACTGTTCTTGCTGGGTACCCTACAAGAAATGGATGACCGAAACTAACACATGCAAATCTTGTATCTTCCTCTAACTTATGAATTTATAAATTAGAGGGAGATGCAAAATCACACGTACACAAAGTTTCCATCACTTTTTTCATATTGCCCTTTAGAAAATGATAGAAACTTTGTTCTACGCATTGATGAATAATTTTGGACCAGTTGTGTACTAGTGTAACATAACATGTTGGGACTGCTTGAAAAGATTGTGTAAACTTGCGTATTTTTGAATTTTAGGTTTTTGCTTTTAAAAATATAATCTGATTTTACAAATAAACTTTTAAATTTTTGAGATTAATAAGCGGTTACCTTTTGCTATTTGTGGTCAATAAGTTTTTATAGATTTAAAGAAAACAAACTATTTTTATCTATTGTGCAACTCGACGTTTCGTCGGTTTTTTCCAACTTCCTCAGGAGTTTTTTTTTTTCATTTATTGTCGTAAAATTAATTATTTTTGATTAAATGATTAAAATTAAAAAACTGGTCTGTCACGACACAAATTTAATAATTAAAATTATAAATAAACACGACACAGACAAAATTATCACAGTTTAAACATTAATGTTGCAATCACAGAACTAAACTGTATTTTTTATTATGAATTGAGATGAGCTGTAAATCAACTGGTACAGTACTGGTGTCAAAAAGTTAATTTAGAACTGGTCCTACGAGTGTCACATTAGTACCAGTATCCCTATTGTTCGTTCTTAAATCGTAGTTTCCAAACTAGTTCTCAACTAGTTCCAAAGAGGGAGCTTGGAACTAGTTTACATCTTCATGTTAAATTCTACAGTTGTTTGCATGGAAAGGCGGTAGAATTAGTAATAGTTCAAATAAACTGCACCATTTCCACTTGTTATTCAAAAAATAACAAATGTAATTTCAAAATTACATTTGATTTTCAAAAAAATCACAATTGTAATTTCAAATTTGCAAATCAAATTTAAAAGATTCTGTTTGAAATTAAAAAAATGGTAATTTAAATTCAAAAACCTCAAATGTTATTAAAAAAATCACATTTATTTTTCAAAAAACCCTATTTGAAATTCAATTGTAATTCAAAAAAACTCCAACTGTACTACCCTAACCACAAAAGGCTCGTACCCCCTTTAAAAGTTTTAAAATCAAATTTTCAATATTCTGCGAAAATTCAAATATTAACGTTTTTTTATAATTTGCTTTTTTAAATATAATCTACTACTATTACAAAAAAAAATGCAATATTTAAATTTACATTTGTGATTATTTCCCATTATATAGCAATGATTTTTTAAATATCCCTTGAAATGGGAAGTTTTAAAATTGACCATAAAAGGTTCGTACTATTAAGAAAGTTCCGTTATTTTTGTTTA
Organism: Delia radicum; assembly: GCA_021234595.1. Taxonomy (NCBI): domain Eukaryota; kingdom Metazoa; phylum Arthropoda; class Insecta; order Diptera; family Anthomyiidae; genus Delia; species Delia radicum. The sequence continues at coordinate 38,527,448 of CM037855.1, read as the reverse complement.
AAAACGTGCTTTTCTGTAAAATCTTTCTTAGTTATTTGGTAAGTAACACCAAATAAACTAAAGAATGGCGCGTGGTAAAGCTATTTCAAAAGAAATTCGGGAACTCATAATCCAAAAATCCAAAGATGGGAAAAGTTATTCAGATATTTCTTCGGAACTGCATTTGGCTAAGTCAACTGTTCAACACATTGTAAAGTTTTACAAAAAAATAAGTCAGTTAGCCCTAATTTAAAAAAATGTGGAAGAGTGTCTAAGATAACAAGAGGTAATTTAAGACATTTAGAAAAAATCATAAAGAATAAAAGACGAACTACGGTACGAAAATTAGCGGTTGAGTGGTCATCGTCTATTGGAAAGTCTGTGGGACGGGAAACTACAAGAAAAAAATTTAAAAACACTTAATTACGCTTTTTACAAGGTAAGAGTTTATTTCGTATAAAAACTACACTTTTGAATCAAAACTAAAATTTTTTTGTAGCCAAAAGCGAAACCTTATCTAACCAAAGTACAAAAACGAAGACGCTTACTGTTTGCAAAAGAGCGACAAAAATGGACCCAAAGAGAGTGGGACGCAATAATTTTTAGTGATGAATCCCGGTTTGAGCTGTGTTTGGGTGACACTTCTACAAAAGTCATTCAAACGAGACAAGAGGCATTTCAAGAGATTGCCTAAGAAGCACTGTCGAATTCCCAGCGAGTGTGATGATTTGGGGTTGTATGTCTGCCAAAGGGGTTGGACAGATGTGTTCTATAGGAAACACAGTTAACGCAGTCTGCTGCTTATAAATACTTGAAGAACACTTACTCAGTACCCATCATAACATCATTCGGGGAATACACCTTTCAACAAGATGAAGCGCTAGCTCATACGGCGAAAGTAAAGAAAAGAAGATACAGTCCAGATCTAAATCCAATAGAATATGTATGGGCGATAATGAAAAGACGGTTAAGGAATGAACCGCAAACAACGATCGCCGGTTTGAAAGCGAAAATTCGCGAAATTTGGGAATCCATAACCCCTGATGATTGTCAAACTTTAATTAATTCTATGAACCGACGTTACTCAGTATTCATTTTTATTTAATATACAGTACGAACCTTTAATGGTCAAAATCAAACAATAATTAATTTTAGGTATATGAAATTTTTGTTATTTTATTTTAAAATCTTTGAATAAAAGTGCCTTATGTTTATTTTTTCAAAAGATAATAAAATTATCTCTAAAACAATTGTCTATTTATTAAAATCCCTTCACTTTTGTGGAAAATACAGATTCTCAAAAATTAAATACTAAAATTTAATAGTGGGCTACGAACCTTTTGTGGTTAGGGTAGTAGTTCAAAAAGTACCAAAATGTAATTCAAAAAAGACTAAATGCTATTCCAAAAATACCAATTGTAATTAGAAACAAAAAAAAAAAAATACGTAAGAAAAAACGCAATTGAAATTCAAAAAATACCAAATGTAATTAAAAAAATACCAACTGTAATTTAAAAAATACCAAATGTTATTCAAAAAATATCAGTTAAAATTTTATTGAAAACAATAAAGTATTTTTAAAAAATATATATTAATAGTTTGCTGTTGAAAACTGATTAGTGTATTCGAAGTTTTCTTAACATTTCACTTAACTTCAATAAAGTGATTTACGAAATAGGAGGTAAATATAAATACATTTCGATATGAAAATAGAGAATTTAATATGGAATTTTCTCATATATTTTTTTTTTTTTTGATAAATACTCAATTTCAATTGAAAATGGCGTATTCATAAATTTTTCACATATCACTGGTACTTTTAATGGAGTGTTTTGTAACAAAATTTCAACAGGTGGCAAAAATAGTTATTCTAGAATTAATGAAAAGTTTTGGTAGAATATATAAAACATTATCACATTAAAGAATTATGCCCGAAAATATTGAAAAAATCTTCAATTAAAAGTGAGTTCTTCTTGGTATACTTGTTGGTATAATAAATTTATATTTAAATATAAAATGCATAAAATTTGTTGTCTTCTTTTTTTTTTTTGAAATTCTCTTATTCAGAGTAGATATGTTTATACATCAAAAATGGTTAGAATCTAGATTAGAAATATCAGATGATATATTCGAAGAAGGCGATGACTATGTAACACTACTTCCAGAATTTTTCGATAATCTTTGGCAACCGGATCCGTATTTTCTTAATTCAAAAATAGCTGGTAAGTTATTGCAAATTTTTACACTATTAAGTTTAATAATCATTATGTGTGTTTCGTTTTCAATGTTTTTTGGCATAAATAAAATAGTTTTATAAAACAATTTAATTTTTTTATTATTTTCATGTGTGGTAGTCTTATTATATGGCAGCATTAATAAAAAAAAATATCATTCATTTTAATAATTATGATTTAGAAAAGTTTTTGTTGGCACAAAAGACTTTAAATTTTATATATATTTTTTTTTTTGGCATTTTATCCAAAAGTTCTGTATAACAAAGTGGAAACATAAAAAACGGCCGTGCTGAATGTTGTATATCCTCACATCTGTTGAGATGATTTTTTTAAATTAACTTCAAGTACAAAAATTTTGCATAAAAAAATTAAAAAAAAAATTTAGTACAAAATATTTAGCGTTTTTTCAATCGATACACAGAAAAAATTATGGGCCAAAAATATCTAATTAATCGATTGTTTGAATATCAATGGCAATTTAAACAATTTTTTTAATTGATTCAATTAAAAAATTTATTGAATTTTCTAATATATCCCTACAGTAATAGGTCCATTCGTTTACACCAAAATTTGCACAAATTTGTACAAATTTGTACTGGATTTTACTGAAATGCGTTCGCGTACACATAAATTTGCAAAGAGAGCATCTACTAAGAGAGTAAAGTGACAGTTGTCAGCAAAAAACCTGCAAATTTTTACTGGACAAATTTTTACTAGTAAAATCCAGTAAAATCCAGTAGAAAACAAAAACATATGATTAAATTAAGTAAACAAACAAAAATAAGCATACATTTAGTAATAAAAACATTTAAAAGATCAAAAGCTGAATTAAAAGTGCGGCAAAAACTAAAAATAAATATTTTCAACCTAAAACAAATTAAAATAGTCAGTTACAATTATTATAGTAACAATTTATCAGTTTTCTAATATCTCTGTTAATTGTTTTTAGTTACATTAATATATTAGAGATGTAAAGCTAATGAATATATGAATACTTCTTACTGCATATTATTCAGGGTACCGAATATCAAAAATCAAGTATTCATGTATTTTCGTATGTTATTTAACTAGAAACAAAATTAAAAGTCATGTACAAACTAAACAAGTCTAAAAGCTTCAACAAAAGTTTATTTAATAAATACAATTGCTACGAATTTATAATTATTAAAATGCAATGCATCAAGTACCAAAAACAATATATACTGGGTAGTCTAAATAACACATATTTACAACACTAAGCTTTTTAGCGCTCATATGTTTGAATTAACCTGCAAGTTTTTGCAATTTTTCCGTTCGTTTACTTTTTTGTGCAAGAGAGTAAAATTTTCATTTTGCCCAAAATTTACTCATCTACTGGATTTTACTGGAAAAGTAAACAAATGGACCTAATGACAACATGTAAACAAAATTTTTAAAAATTTGGCAAACAATTTTTTTTTATTTTATTTAGATTAAATAATCAAACAAAGGTTTAATTATATTTATTTAGTTTGTAAATAAAAAGAAAAAAATCGCAAATGATTAACTTTTAATAAGTTGAATAGTTTATGGATTTCAAATACACGCAAAATCGTAGTTATTTCACTAGAGTTTGCAACACTCTTTTTGTTGAGATATTCGTGTGAGCACGAAAACTTAATTTAGTTTCGTGTTTTATCTGTGGTAATAAAAGTGCACATGTGGATTTAAATAAACCTTATCGAAAAGGGACAATTAAACTATTATTTTTGTAAATAATTAAATTTTCAATAAGTATAAGTGTCATTAAACTGTGATTTTAAAGTTGTGTGTGATTTTTTTAAGAAAGCAATTCAATTACAAGAAAAAGTTCAAGACAAGACAAGCAAAACAAAAATTTTGTCTTTACTTTTATTTGTTTTCTTATAATACATTTTTATATTAAAAAGCTTTAATTTTATTATAAATAAAATGTCAATTTAATTTACAAACCTACATTTCTTTTTTTATTTAATGGGGGGCATATAACAAAAATAAAAAAATACGAGCTTTCAATTAAAACTACCATTGTTTTCTTCTCAAGTTTCAATTAAAGTTTTAATCAATTTAACTAAACTTTTTAATTGAGGTTGTAAAGAAAAACAATAACTCTTTTAATTGATATTATTATTTTAATTGAAAGAGTTTTAATAAATTGTCTGCAAATTTTTTTAGTTAATACTATCATTTCAGTGGTAGGTGCGAAATCAATTAAAATATTAATTGATTCAATAAAATTTTTAATTGAAACCCGTTTTTAGTTTTTTCTGTGTACAGTTTTACCGCCTTTTTAAATGGCAAATTTGTATTACTTATACACCGACGTCATAATGTTAATAACTGTTAATTAAAAATCTGTGTAGTATATAATAGGAATTTGCATAATTTTGCTTCTTTTTAATACAAACTAAACAATTTAACAAAAAAAAAAAACTAGAAATCACGCTTTTTCTTTTGCGGAGTATTTCGCTATTTAGCATTTCCATTTTATTTCAACGAGGTGGCTTTACATTTTCGCTCATAACTTTTGGACCCGTGCACCGGTTTTGCTTATTTTTAATACAAAATAAACAATTTGACAAATAATACTAGAAACCAAGCTTTTTTATAGGCGGAATATTGCGCTATTTAGCATTTCCATTTTATTTCAAAGACAAGATTTTGTTAATCTCGGATTTTAATATAATTTAGTGAGTATGTTTGGCAGTGGAAGCATATTTCTAAAACCATTTTTATATTTTGAAAACTGTGGCCACCCTGAAGCTTTGAAACATCGGAAAAGGTCAAAAAGTCAAAACTTTTCTTGTGTAAAAGATATTAAAAAATGCTTTATATATAGGAATAGTGAACATTTTGGGGCTTAGAAATCTAAAAAAAACTAACAATTTTTTTTAATATTTTTTTAAGAAAAAAATTAAACAAATCCTTTCAATTTGTTTTATACTTTTTGTACAAATAGCTAAATACGAGTTTTAAACACGCTGAAAGTCTCTACTTCATTTTGAGATATCTAAAAAAATACGTAGTGTTACAAGAAATTTACTGAATTTGCTATAAAAAACAGTAAAAAAAGACTTTCCAGAGACATACACACATATCTCAAAACGAAGTAGAGATTCCATAAAACAATACGAGTGTAAAAATAAAAAGGTAGAGCTTACACATAACGAACAATTTATCAATTTATTTTTGATCAATGGTGATAATCTTTAACTTCACGCTCATATATTAGTTCTCATTTAGTGGGAAAACTAGGTTATATGAATGTTTGATGTTTTGCATAGGATTGTCACTTCTTTCAAAACGTGTTCTGATGATGGGAACCTAGAAAATTTCCGAAATAGATCTATCAACACATTTCTGAAAGTGGTCAATTAATAAATTTGAAAACAAAAACTCTATAGATTATTTGTTAGGACAATATCCTAATAAAGAAATATAGAGTATGGCCTCGATTTTAAATAATTTTCCTTTTCATTTTCACTGCAAGGTCGAAAAAACATAATTTTTATTTTTAATAAAAATTATATCGAAGTTGTCGAGATTCCATTTTGAAATTTTCAGAGTGTTTCGAACATATGTTTAGCTTTTTGTTTAAAAAATATAAACAAAATTGAAAGGAGAGTTTTTTTTCAATAAACTACAAAGTAGAAAAGGGTTGAACTAGTTCCGAAAAGTAGCATTTCTCAGACTAGTAGAAAGAAACTAGTGCTCAGAACCAGAGTTCGAATTTAAACACTATCAAACGTTTTTCTATCGTTCTGTTTTGCTTTTTGCTGAAACTCAACACAATCATTTTGTTGTGCACAGTAAACATAAACAGAACATTTCTTTATTTTCATTTTGATTTCTAAACAGAACACAAACACTTTCACAAACCAGTTTTCGATGAGAGGCCGAACTAAACGATTTTGTTCTGTTTGGCCAATATTTCAAACAGTTTGATTTTGTTGTGTTTATGGAATGGAACAAAACTATTCGTAAACCGTTCTTAGTGTTTATGTCATATTACAAGTGAAAAAAATTTCCTTTAATTTTATGAATAATTGCATTAGTTTAATAAAAAGTTTCAACGGAGGAGTTCCAGTGAAATTTTTATAAAACTAATGCAAAAAAACATTGATAACATGCAGAAAAATCATTTCTTTATTCTGCCAACCACAACGTTAAAAACGCGTTTTAATGTTAAAGTTGAATGAACACTAAAAAATAACCACTACGAAATAATAATGTTTGACGAAAGAAACATTTTCGTTTTGTTCCGTTTGTTATATTACAAAAAACGATTTCAGCACTTGTGTTGTGTTTATAAATACGAACGAAACAATAGAGATCGTTGTATTGGTTTTTTTGATAGCAACGTTATGTTAGTGGTACATACATTTTCGAACTCTGATCAGAACAGTAATTTTGAAGCAGTTGTGTACTATTAGTTTTTGCTTTCTGCAAATACATATTTAAATTTTTTTATTTTGAATTGAGCAGAGGTGCAAATTAACTCGTACAGTTCTGGTGCCAAAGAATCACTACAGAACTAGTTTGAGTGTGTATCCCTAGAATAAGTTTCGTTTCCTATTTTGCTTTCCAAAACAATAATTTTGAATTTTGAACTGTTTCAAAAAATCTGAAAAAAATATCCAAAATAATTTACCCCATAAGCATTAAAATTAAGCTTGAGCAAGAAACAAAAAAAAATATTGGGACACACTGTTAAAAAATTTAAAAAAAATCTAAAAAAAGTACCGTATTTTGTGCCATAAAAACTTGCCCTAATCATGATATAATGTTGTTTTCTCGTAGTAGTTTTTAAATTTATTAATATTATTTTCTTTTTTTAACATTTTTATTTAAAAAAAAAAATTGGTTAAAAACTATTAATATTAACCACGACTTCATCACCACCACCACAATTATGATTACAACGTCTTTCTTCAAAATAATCGTAATCGAAAATTAAATATAAATTTCAATCTACTCTACCAATAACTAGGATTCGGAAGTCCATATGTTTCAACAAATTCTCTGCTACGCGACAAACATGAAAGAGAGAAGAAAAATTTTCATCTTAATAAAACTTTAAGTATACAACTAAAACAAATTTAATAATGATTACAAAATCAATCAATTAATCAATCAAATGCAGTGCATATATATTTGTCCAAATGAGTTTTTTTTTTTAACAGTTATCATCCAATTGTTTCATATATTTGGGGGAGATGTAAAAAACAAACAGTTTCAACCGCTAATTATTTGTCGTTATTTTTTTGTAACATGGACACTTTTGTTGTTTTTCTTATTATTTTCTAAAGCTGGCACAGTGGAGCAAATTAGTACTTTTCTGTAAATATATATATTAGGGTGGGGCGATTAGTATGGAAGGAAAAAAATCGTAATGGGCGCTTCGCGTTTCTGATTCTTGGGATTGTACTGAGCAAAAAAGTCCACTAGACCATACGTCTAGTCTACGGTGCTTCCAGATTTTGACTTTACGGCAAAAAAGCCCTATTTTGAAATTAAAAATTAACCCCTTAAGCCCCACCCACAAATATAATTGATGCATTAATCTGCTAGAGAATCTTCCAAAGAAGAGATTGATACCATAATCTTGGATAAGCTCCTCCTACTTCCTGAGATATGTCCATCCCACACATTGTTACTTTCACAAAATTCGGCAAACAAAGCCCTATTTTGAAATTAAAAATTAACCACTTAAACCCCACCCACAAATATGATTGATGCATTAATCTGCTAGAGATTCTTCCAAAGATGAGATTGATACCATAATCTTGGATAAGCTCCTCCTACTTCCTAAGATATGTCCATCCCACACATTGTTACTTTCACATAATACGGCTAAAAAGTCAAAATCTGGAAGCTCGATTTTCACCGTAGACGTATGGTCTAGTGTACTTTTTTGCTGAGTACAATCCCAAGAATCAGAAACGCGAAGCGCCCATTAAGATGTTCAAATCGCCCCACACTAATATATATATGTGTATATATATATATATATATTTTTTTTTTTAATTACAGTTTTAGAAAAATTTTCTACACTTTTATTAATTAGAATTTCTATAAAAAAGTATAAAATTTCCCACTGTGCAAGTTATGTTAATTTTTTATGTTTTAGGGAGTTTAGACAGCGATATCAATCTACTTGATTAATGTAAATCCACCTTTTTACTCTTCCTCGTTTATATATCCATTTATTGACAGTTCAAAGTATAACTTGACAGTTAAATGATTAACTTTGTCCGTTTTCAATAGCAAGGTTGAGCCGAAAGTGTTCCGGCATAAGAGGAACATGAAAAATGTTGGCGTTAGCAAACATTTTGCCAACAGCGCCAACATTTTTTTGCTGGGCGTCTTAACGTTAATTTTTAACTGACTTGTATGCACGTTTTAAAGCGTTGCCAACCGAAATTGTGTTAAAACACAGAGTTGAGGACAATTAGTAGGATGAATGCATAGTTGTTAAGAAATAGTAGGCAGATGAAAAGTTGGATTAACTGTTAATCAAAAAGATTAAAAAATGGTTTAATTGACTTAGTACTTGATTAAGTTGTTAATACCATTTTTAGCAGATTAACTTTTCTGTGTAAATTCCCTATTAGTTTTGTGTGTTTTAAAAAAGAAACACATTTTATTTAAAATTTTTTTTTTAACAAAATGTTGTCTATTTTTGTTTGTTTCGTTATTCCAAAACTCCTTAAACAAATTTTAATTTTTTTAATCCTCTAATTGGCTTTTACAACACCAACTCTCCCCATTTGTTTATAATGCACTTCTTCTTAGCACTATCATTTTGCCAAAGAAGCTCAAAACCTTACACCACCCGTTTTTCCAATAACACAATACTTTTCCAAATGTTTGTCCTGATTTTTGTATTGAAATTTGTAGACAGTTACCAAAAATGTTTTCTTAAAGTCTATAAAAGAAAAGTCTATCCAAAACTGTTGCTATTTTTAGTATACTTAAAGATGATTATTTGTTTGTCTTCTACTTTTGTGTAATATATTTTAAGAAGATTTTGTTAAACAAAATAAAAAAAAAAATATTGTGGTGAAGTGTTGTGTTGATGTATAAATTTTATAAATTATTAAATAAAAATTAGTTAATTGGCATTTAAAAAAAATTGTTGTTGCTTAATTGTTAAATATGCTTTGGATGTTATCACTTTAATATTGGCTTTTCATATTACAGCAGGGTGTTTCACAAATATTTTGGAAATAATTCAGCCATTTTGTACTGTTTGATCGGATTGCCATGAAACTTCACACAGCCATAAATAACGTAATTTCAAAGAAGGTACCACTAGGTCCATGAGGCGCTGATCAATTAGACTCCAAAGTAGAACACCTCGGGTTTTCAAAAATTTAGAGATCTTCACAATTTTTTTATTTATCAACCGATTTTTAAAAATTAAACATTTTGTATACTTGGTCTACAAGAACACTTACTCATGGTGGGTTATCTCTTAAAGTCTCTAAGTTACCGCATTTGAAAATCAAAATATAGATTTTTCAATAACCTGGGGCCAAATTACGCATTCGTCAAAGTAATTTTTCGATCGAAATTAATTTTATATTTCCGAAAGTAAAACATTTTAATGAAATTTTTTTGATCAGGGATGACGTAGTTCGGTCCTTGATTAAAAATACATTAAAAACTTTGTCTTTTCGTTATTAATATTTTTGTAGCTAATCATTAAAAAAAATGTTTTCGAACGATTTGATTCGACCACGAATGAAGTAAATCGGACCCCGGCCCGGTTTTTTGTCAATATAAAAGGAAAATCAAGCCCGATTGCTTTGAAAAGTATTGGTAATATTGGCAACAAGTTACTTAATTAAACAAAAAAATCCAATGTAATACCTTGTGAAAATTATAAAAAGTTAAAACTATGAAAAACGTGAGTTTAGTAAATCTTTGTTCAAAAAGGTTTGCCTCTAGACTAAAAGTTTCTTTAGTAACACATATAGCGTTTATATTTTACTGAAAGAATACTTCATATAGTTTCGTTTTATGAAAATAATATTCCCCAGTTCATTATTATTCTCCCCCCAGACTACTCCGTCCTGTTTTACTGAGATTTCCACTTGAACCAATTTTTTCTTTGAGTGCGCCACCGAAATTGGAAATTGAAAATCGGGTGCAGGTGCTACAATTTAGTCCCAATAAGATAGCATTATGCTTTTTTAACATCGCTTTAAATGTGGACAATACAGCAATACATTTAAAAAATCCCATTTTTGGAAATTATCTACAGTTTTTTGGGAATTGTGCGATTTGATTATGTCTTATATCACTTTTTTCTGTTTTACATGGAGTCCACATTAGATATTAAGTTGAATATAATATGTGGGAGAATGCCAATAGAATAACGGAATTAAATTATCTATGTTCATATTAATGTTTAGGGTGGAGAACACGTATTCATATTTATATCATGTCTTCTCATAATTTTCTGTCTCCCGTTGAGTAAAGACGTCGTTTATACATACAATTTTCAACTATGCGATTAAAAAATAACTTTAAATTGATTTATAGCAGTTAAACAATTTTTAATACACTTTTTGTTCTTGTATTTTTTTTTTATTTTAGGCGTTTAACTTTTATTTATTTTTTTGTTTACAGTCTTTTATGTATGTGTGTGTAAAAAATAGCAAGGTACATCTTAGTATTAGCCCTAAAACCGGTCTAAGCCTTTTGTGCAATGAAATTTGCACCACGTGTTCGGCGCGAAAAATAAACAATATGTTCTTCTACCAAACTTTTTTAGTTTCCTACTTTAGGCGATATAAGCCAAAATAGGTTAACCCTTTAATCGGTAAGCCGGCCATATGGCCGGCATTGGTCTAACTGAATTATTTCAAAAAGTAAAATATTTTTTCATTTTAATCAAGTAGGCCGTTCTTTGTAAAGAATTTGTGCATCTAACGGTACTTGTTTTAACACTGTAGCTTTATTCGTCATTTAGTTATAGTCAGTTGAGTGAAACGAGTGACCAATTTTGATGTGAAAATTATTGCATTTCAACAAGTGTATTGAATCATAAAAAAAAATAGTTTTTATAAGACTAGTTGATTTCATATTTTTTTGGTATGTATTTACAATGTTTGTGGTGACAATTTAAATTATTTATTGTGAAAAATAATAATTTAGTGCTGTTTTTTTGTGTTTTGTTATGCCGGCCATTTGGCCGGCTTGTCGGTCAAAAGCAAAAAAAAAATCTGGAATCTGGAGACGCCGATGGATTATTTTTGTTATTTTTTCACTCGAAACCAATCGAAATGCATGTTCCGTTCAACGTGGATGCTGTGAAAATACGAAAATATATCGGAATACTATTGTTGAAGGCCATTTTCCGTTATCCAAACATGGAGTCCCACTGGGGTGAATTCGGATTTAGGCAAATTCCTGAGTAAATGCCTCTCAAGAAATTTGAAAAAATCAGAAAGTATTTGTGCTTTTCAAATGAAGCTGACGGAATCAAAAAAGGAGAAGTGGGATATGATCCACTATTTCGAATTCGTAAAGTTGCAAAAATTTTGAATGAACGCTTCGACACAGTACCGAAGAATGCTCGTTTGTTTACGTCAGTACATGACGAATAAGCCCCATTAATGGGGAATAAAGCTGTTTGTCTTGTGCGATACTAGTGGATATTCGTATCAATTCGAAATATATAACGCTGCTGGAGACAACTTTTATACTTCATTGCCACTTTTGGTATATCTGCGAGCTCGTGGTATTTTTTTTTAGGGACAATACGTTCTGAAAGGATTCCTAATTCTAAACTTCCGCTGGACACAGATCCTCAAATTAAGAACGCAGATCGAGGTCATGCAGTAAAATATATGGGTAGTGCTTACGGTGTCAACCCAACAACAGTCCTCTGGAAGGACACCAAGAATGTAAGGCTATGTTCAACTTACGTTGGAGTTTCATCATTCGAAAAATCGAATGCAGACACACAGATAGCAGACAAATTATTAAAAAAAATTATTCGCGAATATAATTCGCATATGGGGGGAGGTGACCTTATGGATTCTTAAATGGGAAGGAACGGCCTTCGCATAAAAACTATGGACGTAAATATGCGCATTTTCTATCACCTTCTCTATATGGCTGTCACAAATGCGTTCAGTTTATATCGCAGATCTACTGCAAAAGATTCTGCTCAAGATGAAGAAGAAAATTCACCTGAAAAAACCTTGAGACTGTATCAGTTTCGTGTCAAAATTGCACAAGGTCTGTACGCTTTTAGCCAAAAACGACCAGTTGGTCGACCTTCTTTTGAACCGCAGCCCAAAACAAGTGCTGCTGTAGGGAAAAAGACAGCCCATCCTGTCGAGGACATACGGTACGATGGAATAGACCATGTTCCTGAATGGATGCCAGGACGTAAAAAAACTTGCAAACACTGCAAGAAATCAGAAACCCATACTTTTTGCCCAAAATGTCAACTAAATTTATGTTATTCCGGTTCCAAAATTTGTTGGAAGGAGTACCACTCTCGCCACAAATATATATACTTTCTTATAATTTTAGTATTAACCTTTGCTTTAATAAATAAAAAAAATAAAAATTATTACACAAAAAACAAATGTTTAATTTTTTTGCCCGTAGACCGATATACCGGCTATATGGCCGGCATCCTTTTTTCTCACCTGGCGGCCAAACTGCAAAAAGATATCCTAAAACAGACTTTGGATTCGTGTTTCTCATAACAAAATTATCCCGAAACCAAAATTTTTAGAACACGAAACTCCTTAATTTTCTCATGCCGATTAAAGGGTTAAGAGCGAATCTTAAAAAGTAATCGATAAAAATGTATAAGTTTAGATATAAATTCTTCCTCTTACCAAGACATAACTACAATTAAAAAATTACACTTTTTGTGCTTTTACTTAAGAAGATATGGCGATTCTCGTTTAACGAAAAAACGCGATCAATTTATATTGATCAAACGTAAAAGTTTTGCTACTTTTACTAAATATAGTCGTTTCTGCCTTATTTCATAAAAATTCGTCCATAAGTGTTTAAATTAAGACGAGGTCCTTTAGGGGCATCCTATGAAAATCCTGTATGTCCTTGGACAAAAATAAGAGATTTTTTTAAAGTTTAAGCTTCAATCTTACTTTATGTTTACTATCAATGGTTTATAGTTAACATTAATATGTTTTCAACATTAACTCTTATTTTCGGATATTCGAAAATTTTAGTTAGTCTTTCAGATACATATAAACACTATATATGTTCCTGGAGAAATAGTCTTGCTACCAAGACTACAAATAACGTTTTTTTTTAAACTTTTCAACTTTGGGAGCATTTAATTTTGAGCATATATTGCATAATTAAATTTAATTGAATTACTTGTTGTCGATATTAACAACCATTTTTTATATCAAGCAGTTCTAATTTGCATTTGCCATTGGCAAAAAACCGGAACAAGTTATTGCAAAAATGCAAAATTTTGAATTTTAAATGCGGATAACTAATACACTTTAAAAGATATCCCACATTAAGCATATTTATGGTAGGACGTTACAAGCAGATTACATTTTATGCTTTTGAATTCAGTTGATAAATAAAAAAATTAGCAAGCTTGCCCTACTTTGAAGTCTAACTGATCAGCGCGTGATGTATTTAGTGGGTCATTATTTAAAACTTGAAATTAATTACGTTGATTGAGACTGTAAGAAACAGCTGAACTATTTCCAAAATATTTGTGAAACACCCCACTGTGCAATATTATGAAAACCATTTAAGTATTACAAATAAGTTATTATTATTGTAAACATTAACGCTTTTTGCATTTTCATAGTAAGTATTTTTTAGAAATAACTACACGCAGAGAAATAAAGTGCCAACCGAATTTAAAAGTGTATTTTAATAGTAACAACTTATAAATTCAGTTAGTGCAATGATATTTACATTAGATTTCTTAATATTTAAAATTTAGTTGAATTAACAGAACTTTGTTGTGAAAACTAATGTTAAGTTGTGCCAACCATCTGAAATCCGTAATAACTGAATTTGAGTCGTAGTAACCGAATTTCCGTTGGCTAATAGCTAAATCTTTCTCTGTGTGTACATATCGATGACCAAAAGTTGTTAATACATTTTCGTTAATTTGATATAAGAGAATTAATGAATTTAGTAATTAGTGTCAACTTATGACCATCGATATATGATATTTATATACAGGTGAGCATTTATTTTGGCACCAGAATGTCCTTAAAAATATTTTCCATTTCTGTATTTAAATATTTAAAAACGAAAATGTCTCAACAGATTCGTTAGTTCAAAATTTTAATGAGTAATAATATAGATTCGGAACTCGTTAAACTAGATAAGTTAGAAAATCCTCGAACACTTAAAAAAAATCTTAAAATTAAGAACTAAATTTTGAACTCACTGATTTACTCAACATCTCCCAGCCTATAACGCTGGAGCTAGGAACTTGATATTTGGCATAGAGGTTTCTCCTCCTGTATAGATGTCCGCTAATACAGGATAAAGGAGAAGCCACTATCCACGGCCTGCCCAATCCTCTTTGACTAGACAGCTAAAATTTAAAATGTTTTTTTTTTGCATAATACGACATTTTAGCCATATATACGTACTCCTGCAAAGAAATATTGCAAACATTTTTCATGCATTTTTGACAGCGAATTTTTCGGAAATTGTAATTTTGCGGTTAGCAAAACTTATTAAATAAAAACATTAAAATGTTTTTCATACATTGCACATGAGTAACTAAAATAGTTTAACTAATATCCTTTGAAATCGCAAATAAGTCATCCAAGTCACTAAAAACAATTAAAAATATTTAAAAAATTTATTTCATTTAAATGCAAAATTCAACCACTTGCATGTATAATAAAGGGTGTTTTTTATAGAGATATAGAACTTTGAAATGGAATAAAACAAAATTAATTTTTTAAACTGACATGGATTTATTTTATTTATTTATTCTTTTGTCCAATTTTCGATGCGGTGAATGTTGCCCTCTAAGTGGTCAATCGTTTCGGGCTTATCGGTGTAGACTAGCGACTTCACATATCCCGACAGAAAATAGTCAAGCATCGTTAAATCGCACGATCTTGGAGGCCAATTCACGGCTCCGAAACGTGGAACTATGTGGTTACCAAACGTTTCCTTCAATAAATCAATTGTGGCACGAGCTGTGTGACATGTTGCGCCGTCTTGTTGAAGCCACAGCTCCTGCACATCATGGTTGTTCAATTGATGAACGAAGAAGTCAGTAATCCTGGCTCTATAGCGGTCACCATTGACGGATAGACTGATTGGGGTCTTCCTCTACGCTACGCTCTACATCAGCAATGACTTCTTCTGTACGCACTGTACGATGTCTCTGTGTATGCATATTATCATTTACAGTAAACGTGGTGCGAAAAGGTTCCATAGTTAATCGAATTAATTGCTCTGATGGACGATTATATTGACCGTAAAATGAAAGTAGTGCTCGATACGTATTTCGAACATATCCATGATTTTCAAAATAAATTTGCACAATTTGGAAACGTTGTTCAGGCGTCAGCCTATTCATGTTGAAATGCCAAAACCAACTAAACATTAATCACTTGACAGCTTACAAAATGGCCGCCAGTAAAAAAATTGTTGCCAACTTAAAGATCTATACCTGTATAAAAAACACCCTTTATTTGAATGAAATTTTATACACGAATACAATTAGACTTGGCTTATCAAACCGTGATCAAAAACAAAAAAAATGTAATTTTATAAAAGTTTCCCACCTTTTTCTCATAAGCTCAGAAAATGGATTATATACCCTTACTCGAGCGAGTCATTCATTTTGTATATATATTAAAAAATGTTTACACTGCAGTGAACAAGGGTACTGAAAGGGTTAATATGTGTTCACTGGGGTGTAGGTTACGTGACCAAATGCTTTAAATCAAAAAAGCGGGACTAGACAGACGAAAAAGCGGGGTTTTCGTTCAAAAAGCGGGATATTTAAAATGAATTGCCTAAAAATATGGATTTTAGCGAACTTGCAATTTTTTCGTTAAATTTCCTTAAAAAAGTTAGTAAGGAAATTTCTGTTTTTTTGTAAAAATGTCTTTCTGAGCAAATTAGAGCAGTAAAACTAAAACATTGGGATCACGCGGGACCGGTCCATGTTTTGACCATAAAAATATACTATCTTAATTGAGCTTAAATCGTAGCTATTAAAACCCACAAAAGCACTGATATCTGGAAGTTATTGGGTTGTGAATGCAATAAATACATCCTCATAAATCATGCCTAAAAGTGAAAAAAAAATGGACCACTTTTCGACCTAGTCTTCAATTAAAACAACTACCCGATATTTTCTAAAAATGCACTTTAACGTCTAGTCATTTCGATTTTCTTTATATTTTCTGTCACGTTCATTTTTCCGCCAATATAATAAGGATCATATCCCTTGGCGAAGTTTGGTCCTCATTCCGGAATACATATCGCACTTGATCAACAAGAGGGTATTAACTCAAAATTTTAAAATTTTCAGTAGAGTCAAAAAACTGTTTATGGCTACATTTTAACAGAATTTAAAAATTCAAACATATCATAACAAGCAAATTCCATTTGAAAATATATATACATTGTTTTTATTTTAAATTTTACCACTCATTGCTAAAAAATCAATTTTTTGAGTTAATACAATTTTTTTGAAATTTTATCGATTTAAATTTATAGAATAAAACAAATTTTATCAACAAAACAGTATCAACTCAAAATACAACCAAATATAAATAAAACAGTTTGATTATTTTAACATAAATAAATGCTCCAATCAAAATAATACCTTTTTTATGAAAATATACGATTCATTTCTATTTGAACTTTTGTATTAACTCGAAATAATACCTTTTTGTTGAAATAAAGGTAGTCACTACATTATCATGAAAATGGTCTCAAAAGTGGTTTTCGAGATGAAAGAGTAATCGGAATACGTTGAAATTTTTACAATAGATAGATATTGATGTTGTTAGTTGATTTCCTGAAAAAAGTGATATTTTAAAAATTTTCAGTTAATACCCTCTTGTTGATCAAGTGCGATATGACTTAAATAGTACTATGATGTATGATATTTCATGGTCGGGTTTGGCCAATTACAATATATTACTTTTTTAAATATTTCCTTGATGTTGTTTATCTATTAAATTCTCCTTAATTCTTTATAACTAAGGTCTTTAAGTTTTAATCTTGTGAGACATTTTTATTACTTAAAAAAAAACTATGGAACTATTCTGGCGCCAAAAAAAAAAAATAATGTTCATTGACCTGTTTTTAAAATGTCTATTAATATTTTTTAATTTTTGTAATTAAAATTTTAAAAACATGCCAACTTTTCTCCTTCCTTTTTCTTGCCATCTCTTTTTCTTTCTGTATTTATTTTTAGAAATTGCCACTTTAACCCACAAATTTACCTCGGTGACTTTATATAAAAATAAGACCGTGCGTTATGCAGCACGTATGCATGCAATCATAGCCTGTCAAATGGAATTTCAATTATATCCAATGGACATACAAGTATGTCCCATATACATAGAAAGTTGTAAGTATTTTTTACCATTTTATTTATTTTTTTTTATTGTTGCTAATCCAGAAAGTCACTAAGTGAATGATGCGAAAGTTTATTATAGAATTGAAACATCTAGGCGTATGAGTGATAATTTAATATCACTCATACGTATGGAAATAAATATGTACATTAGGGAAACAACTTTTTTACAATTTTTGAAAATATCAAAATGGCCCTATCGATACCATGTAGTGCATAAAAAAACAATAAGAACTGCATCTTTAGATTTTCGATATCGTTAAAAAAGGTTCCGCGTCAAATGCAATTAAAAAAGTAAAAATATTTTCTTTATAATTTCATTAAATGATAAATAAATTATAAGTTTTTCCATTAAATATTGAATAATATTCTGTATAAATTCAATTAATAGTGATAATATATTGCGACTTAGCTTACATACTAATTCCAAAATATCGTAGCAAATTATATGCAATATGCGAATTTATATGTGGCCCTTGGTACAACATTTGGTTTTCAGACCATTGTTACAATAAAAATGACTTTGAAGCCTTAAACAAATCGTTATCGGGCATTACTAATGCTCAGAAATGCTTTCTAAGACATTGGGTGAAAGATGAATCAAGAATTCCAAAAACACAAAGCAGCAACATTTGTGCGGAACGCGCCAACAAAGTCGTACAAGATATTTTCCCCCAATGCAAATCAACACGAACTCTTAATCTTTAAGATTAATTTCACTTAACAAAGATAGTTTTTAGAATGTGATTTTGATAATAATCATATAATTACATTAAGAAATGTAAATAGTTAAATAATTATAAAATAAAAAATTTTGAAAAAATAAAAAATTTTGAAAATATAAAAAAATTTTGAAAAAATAAAAAATTTTAAAAAAATAAAAAATTTTGAAAATAAAAACAAAAAAATCTTAAAGGACTTTCAGAAATCGGCTTCGACGCGGAACGTTTTTGTTCCGAAATGAGCTGAGGAAACATTTTTCGGTTTCAGCACAACATCGGCTACAGCGTGGTGATAGGGCCTTATTTTCTAATGTACATATTTCTATTTCATTTTCTTTTGAAGCATTTTTTTTTTATTAAAAATCTCAATTTTATTTGAAAATTTCTCTTTCTTTTGCAAGAAAAAATCAATAAGATTGCAAAAAATTCATCTCGAGAGTTTAATTTCTTTTCAATTTCCATTTTTTTTACTACAAATTTGACAACCTCAATCAGGTTGATTTAATTTTCTCTATTTTGTATAGAAAATTTGATTTAAACTGCAAAATAAAACGTTTCTTAAATCTAGTGACATTCTGAATTATTAAATAAACAGTGTAACTTTAACTTTTTCATTTTCCCATTTCCAAAATAAAGTTTCATCAAATAATCAAAAAGTAAAATTACGTTGGTCCGATTCTGGTGTTACTTTAAATCCAGAATTAAAATTGTTACAATATAATTTGGGACAACCTCTAGAATTAGATGAAACTGATGGGTATATGCCAGAAAAAGTTGGCAATTTCTCTCGCCTCACTGTATATTTTCGTTTCGAACGTCAAATCGGACATCATTTAATACAAACATTTGCTCCCTCATCGCTGGTAGTGATGTTATCATGGTTTAGTTTTTGGCTAGGCCTAGATGCCATACCCGGGCGAGTGACGTTATTAGTCACTTGTATGCTGACGCTGGTGACAATGTTTACCGGTTTAAGAGCGGATATACCACCTGTGGCCTACGTTAAGGTAGTTAGTATTAAATAGAGAAATGTTGTACTTGTTATTGAAATGACTTTGTATGATGTTTTGTATGTGTATTTTTATAGGCTTTGGATTTATGGATGGCCGGTTGTATGGTATCGGTATTTGCTGCATTAGCCGAATTTGTTGTAGTAAAAGTTTTAGATGTCCAATATCAATATCAAGTCAATAAGATACCAAAAACTTTACCAATGGTAAGTAATATTTTAAAATCTGTGTAAATCATTCTAAAAATTACCGAGAAAAACAAGCATTTCCAACATAAAACAACATCACCGATTGTATCCTGAATAAGACCAAAGGGAAATAAAAATATACTATCAGTAGATCAAACCCGCTACAGGGTTTTGTTAGCTCAGCTCTGATTTCATATTTATGGTCTTTTAAAGTTGGACTTTTTTCAGGCAGATTTTCGATGTTTTTAACCCATTTTATACCACTTATCGATCCCGTAAAATTGTTTGACGAAATTTGGTAGAAAGGTGAAATGGAGTTATTTTACACTTATAGCGACCTCTATCGGTGGTATTCGCAATTTGAATTTTTTTTAAATTATAATTTTTATTTTTTGCTAAAGCAAATATCTATCAAACTGTAATAGCACAATTTGATCTAACGGATTTTTGCGATTTTTGAGAATTTTTTTAAAACCTTGGTGCATCCATGCGTAAAAATACAAATAAATGTCAAAATAACCAAAATTTTTGTAAAATAAACGAAAATTTGTTCATTTTGTTTTGACATTTTTTTCGTATTTTTAGCATGGATTATTATGAGTGTGTTATTGGAAAATTTTTTAAATTGTAATATGAAGGCCAGCGTAAAAAATCCAAAATATGCCCTTAAAATACGCACTAACATTGAAATATGGAATAAAAACCCAAAAATATGGACTCAAAATTCAAAAATAAGCACTAAATCTCCAAAAAACATGCACTTAAAATCTGTTCATTTTTAAAAATCGATTTTTATTACTCGATCTTTAATTTAAAATTTTAATTTAATAAAAATGTATAACAAATGACAACTAGGGGTTTCAAATGTTTTCTTTTTTATTTTTAGTTAAATCTTAATTTTAATTTGTACAAAATTTGCAATTAAATTAAAAAATTTGCAAAATGTGCAACAAAAAAATGCATTAAAATATGCAATATATGCATTAAAATATGCTTCTATAACAAAATATGCAAAAGTATTTGGTCAAAATCGATTTTGGGCTACTGACTACAAACATGTATTTGCATGAAAGTCGCTGCCCTGGTAATATGGCAACACTGGCGAATCTGTTTTTCAAATCTTTTTATTTGTTGGAAGAAAATAGTTAAGTTTAAACATTAAATAATTTGCTGCTTATTAAAGTTTTTACATATTTAAAAAGTTTTAAATCCGATTTTTTAATTTTTCATAAAAATCAAAATATAACCTTTATTAACATTCGTTAAATTAACAATTTTTGAAAAAAGTGCTATAAAAAATGTAAAAAAAATATTTTTTAAATAATTCTATGGCAAACCTTTAACATTAGTTTTAAATTTTTTTATTATTTGTACACTCATAATAATACAAGCATAAAAATACGAAATTATTGTCAAAACTACAAAAAATTTTGTAAAATGTACAAATTACCGTTTATTTTACAAAAAACTTCGTTATTTTGACATTTTTTTGTAATTTTACGCATGGGTTATTATCAGTATACACTCAAAAAAATAAGTTAGTACAAAAGTTAGTAAAACGTCTTGTAAATCAGGTATACTATTTTTTAGCAATTTTTTTTTTTTGCTAAAATCGTGTTTTCAGCTAAAATTTTTGTTATACTTATTCAGCACTTAACTGTTTTATACTAATGCTTTATTATCAGTGTACACTCAAAAAAATAAGTTAGTACAAAAGTTAGTAAAACGTCTTGTAAATCAGGTATACTATTTTTTAGCAATTTTTTTTTTGCTAAAATCGTGTTTTCAGCTAAAATTTTTGTTATACTTATTCAGCACTTAACTGTTTTATACTAATGCTTTACTAATATACTAATGTTTTACTAATTAATTTTGCTAAAAAAAATTGTGCTGATAAGCACATTAATAGTGTGGACGACAACCAGATTGAAAGATATACGCTGAATGAAGCAGATGTCGCGGCATGACAAGATGAAGTAGAGAAGAGGAAAATGATACTAAAAAGTACAACTCTAATAAGACATAAAAAAATCAACCATGGAAGACTTCTGTATCTGTTTTTCATACATAGAACAACTTAAATTTTGCATTGTCACCGGCTTGTGAAAATAATTGTCTATTAATAAAATAAAAGACAAAAGAAAATATTTAAATTTAATATGTATTTCTATAATAAATGTTAATAGATTAATAATCTAGTGTTGTCAAATTGCAAACAAACATATACAGACATGTAGACAGAGTAAAGCGAAAGACAAAGACACACATCTTAGGTAGATTTTTATGGTTCCTTTTTCTTATTGCAAAAAAAGGGTTGTGTTTTTCGTTTTGTTTGTTTTTGTTTATTTTTTCGTTTCGTTTCTATAATTATTATTAAAAGAAAGCATCATTTAGACAACGATTGATGTAAGTAGTTGAAAGAAAATTTTTGTTATGTTATATATATTTATTTTTATATATTTTCAGATATTAAATTAATTCATGTCGTCAGTGTGGGAAAATGAAAATTTTTATATTTCGTAATTATTGGAAATTATTTTTAAAAGAATCACAAAAATATGTTTTATGATTTTCAGCAAATATATTAACTAAATTACAATTTTTTTTACAATTTGTTTGCGTTTTTTCAGTCTACTAAAATTCAGCAAAAAATTTATTAATTTTCACCAATGCTTTTTTATTTCTAATCTACTAAGTGTTAGCAAAACTTTTGCTGAATCTACTAATTTTGTTGCTAAAAATCAGCTCGCTGATCTTCAGCAAGAGATTTTGCTGACATTACCAATATTTTTGCTAGCACCCTCCTGACTAAAATTTTGCTGACTCAGCAAAATTTTTTGCTGACTTTACAAACTTTTTTTTTTGAGTGTATGTTATAAACTAGATAAATCAAAATACATATATCGTTGACTTATATTTTGATTTATCGTTCATTTTTCAAAAGAGCGAGACAAAATTATGCTTTAGAGATTATTTCCAAACCTGATCTAAATACACGCATATATTTGGAAGATGACAAATTATTGCGCAATTTAAATGTTTTTCTACAAATTTTCCATTTTTCCCAAAGTATCAATTAAAATTTACAAACTTCATTTATATGAAGAAAATTAAATGTGACTAAGTTAAACTGCTAAATTTAGTAAATTTAGTAAATTTTACAATTTTTACTGAAAACTGTGTACTAAAAGTAGTACCTCTTTTTAGTTCATATATCGTCAGCTATATTCATTAAATCAAAAGTTATTAAGCTTTTGGGGGAAAACATATTCTTGTTTTGTGCTGCAAATCAATAGTGTCCGACCGAACAGTTCGGCCAAAAAACTATATTTTGTTGGTTTTTTGATATCTAGAGGCAATGATGACAAATTTTGGTATTGGAAACATGTTTGTTGAGCCGATTTTATTCGATTTTGTGTATACAATTTAAGAGAAAAGCCGAAGTTTAGCTATAAAGTTAAAAGTTCGGCCGCCGAACTATTTTCGATTTGGCCGAACTTTCTGAGGCCGAACTACAGACTTTTCTTCAGATTTGACACTAAAAATAGCATTTAATCAGTCCAATAAACATTTTTCCATCCGCCAAATTTGTCCATAATGCTTTAAAATACCGAATACAGACCAAATGCATTTTCTGGCCGAACTGTTCGGTCGGACACTAATAACCAAGTACTTTTTTGGTATACAAAATGTACTTCAGGCAGATAGTGGCGAATGCCTCAAAACAATGTTTAGTAAATGTTGAAATTGTGGATATAGATATTATGAAAGAAATATTGTGAAACTGATTTCGGAATTGGAAAACGAATATTCTGTAATACATAAATTCCATTCCTAACTAAATTTTATTTAAATGCTCAGTCAATCAAACCAATAATAAGCTGACGATATGTTTGCAAAAAAAGAAAACTAAAACTATATTTCCTTTGCAGCGCATAAGTAACATGGAAAAAGGTCAATGTGCAACGGTAGCTAGTTGGGAAGGCGGTGCTGTACGGTCACGCAAGGCTACACAAACACCAACAACACCCGGCCAGGTAAGTAAATCAAAACCTTGGCTTACAAAAATGTCTTTATACTTTTGTGTTACTTGAAAATAAACAACAGCAAAATGAAGAATGCAAATCTTAATCTATTTTTTTTTCTATTTCTTCTTATTAGACTTCTTTGCAAGGCAACGGTGGACCCCCAAAACCGGCAAGACGCCAAAGTTTACTATCTGTAGCCTGGACGGACACCGATACGGGCGTGGAGAAAATTATGTGGCGTGAAATCGACAAAGTTTCACGAGCTGTTTTTCCTATATTATTTTTCGTTTTTGTACTTTTGTATTGGCCAATATTGCTGATGAAATCGTCCTAGGATTTAGGGAGTTCCAGAATACATCTGCCTGGACTCCGTTAAAAATTAGTACGCACACATACACAGCAGCCTTAAATTGCTTGGAATACAAGAATAATATTTTTTATATATTTTTCTTTAAATTTATTTTTCTTAAAAACCTTTATTAAATAAAGGTGTTTTTTTAACTTTATTTACAATGGATTTACAAAAAATCAAAATTTAAGTATAAATGCAGATTCACAATACTAGAGTACTCTACTCGACAGATTGGATTCAAGAAAAAAAAAGATATGGAGTTATACAAACATTATTAAAGTGCAAAAAGAAAGTGAGAAATCCAATCTGTAGCGTAGAGTACTCCAGTATTGTGAATCTACCTTAAAGGAGAATGAAATTAAATACACTCCACATAATCGCTAACACTGTCATTGTAAATGAGGCTTTATTTTCTACTGACCTCCAAGTGACCATTACAGAAGTTCAAGTGGAAATCAAGTCAAAATCCACACACAGAGAATAAATATGGTTTAACGGCATTATATTACGATTGGAAATACATAAAAACTACAGTATGGTCCTTATGATCACAATATAATCCTCAATTATTATAATATCCAGAGCAGTAATCATAATATGATCAGTAGGGATAAAACCAAATTTTTGGCATAGTACCACGAGGTGGACAATGTTGTATTATTAACAAAAAAAAAATTGATTATATCTAATCAAATCTAACTAGATATGATTGAATCGAATATAAATAGATCTTATGCCAGATCTGATTGTATATGCACGCAGAAAAATAAAGTGCCAACCGAATTGCAAAGTGTATATTAAGGGTATCAACTTATAAATTCAGTTAGTACAACGAAATTTACATTCGACTTCTGAAAATGTTGGGTGTTGCAACTAAAATTCTGTTGAATTAACCGAACTTTGTTGTGAAAACTAATATATAACTGTGTCAACTGTCTGAAATTCTTAATAACCGACTTCGAATCGAACTAACCGAATTTCAGTTTGGCAAATAGTTCCAGGTCTGTTCATATCTGAAGGAGTTCGGGAAACTGTATAATTTTCGTGTTCATATCTAAAAAGATTTCATAATCCCTTTGTCCAGATCTGGTACCAGATCTAAGCCCTTTCAAATCCACCAAAATAAAACTGTTCATAAATTTTATTTTTTATGACATACAAACTTCAAATTTTCTTTTTAATTTGTATTGTGTTTGTTATTTTGTTCATTTTTAGAATTTTTAGGACTTTAGGAATACTGAAAAAATTTCCATTAATTGTTCTTGGAATGTAAAAATATGCGGTTTTTTGTAAAATAGAAAGAAGGTAAAATAAAAGCAAAAGTTATTAAGAAAGTGTTAAGTTTTCTTCGATCTTCTTTTATATTATTCTTTTTAGTTTAAACGAGCTTAAGATCATTTATTTATTAATTATTTATTTCCAATATTTCGTCTCCACATTGGGTGACTTCTTCAGGGAACAAATATTACAATTTGAAAAAACTAATTTTAATAATTGAAATAAATTGTAATAATTGTTCCCTGAAGAAGTCACCCAATGTGGAGACGAAATATTGGAAATAAATAATTAATAAATAAATGATCTTAAGCTCGTTATTAAGAAAGTTTATTTAACAATGACCGTCAAGAAATATTGTGAACATATTTAAGTGCATGAAAAAAATTTACATTTTGTGGCAATATTTGTCCGTATCTGATCACACGAAGACGGCGGTTCCTCTGCGGATTTATCAGTTTTTATAAACTTCTTATTAAGCATTTTCATCGATGAATTTTAAATAGGGTTGTCGTAGGGTAGTAGCATTCCAATTGGATTCTTTAGATGTTCTTTTTCCTAATTAACTTTTTTGAAAACTATTTAGGCACATAATTTTCCTTGGAATTTGTTTAATATGAAACTTAAGAACAAATTCCAAGGAAATTTAAAAAATTCCAAGGAAATTTAAAAAAAGTTATTCGTGATAATGAACATCTAAAGAACCAAATCGGAATGCTTTCTCCCTATGACTAGTCTATGTTAAATTCATTAATAAAAACGCTTAATTAGAAGCATTTTTGTATCTAATTATTTTTGAAATGAAGCCGGCAGCCACAGCCGAATTCCAAGAAAGTGAAACATTTAAAAATGTCGGTTTTTTACATTTTCTTTATTATCCATTCATTTGCCCCAAGCTTTTGAATAAACGTATTCAAAATAAAGTAAACGTTTTTGAATAATTTAATTAAAAAAAAAAGATTTTAAATAATTACATATCTCCAAATCTAAAAATATCAGATCTACCCAAATTTAATCAGATCTGCTTAGATTTAATCCAATCTAATTAGATTTCAAATTTGGGCCCATTTTTGGATCTGCATAGATCTGAGGTATGAGATCTGTTTAGATCTGGTTAAACAGATCTAACTAGATCTGGTTAGATCAAATCTTTTTACACGGAAAGTTAAATTTTAACCATTATATATAATGGTTAAAATTAAATTAAATTTTTGCATATGCCGAAATATTTAGGACTCAAATTTAGTTAAACCAAACTTAGAAAAAATAAACATTTTTGAATTTGCTATTGAAATAAAAAAAAAAAACAAAAAATCTCGGTTGGCGAGAAATTTCACTCCAGTCCTAATTGTAAATTACGGTTGTATTTTTTTTGACATATATAAAACGAAATGAAAATATTACGTTTTTATTAAAAATTAAAAATAATACAAATTTAAAATTTCATCGCTGTTGGTGGGCGAACTTTTTTGACGCCAACGAAAAAGTAAATATTATATTATTATTATATCTTAATATTTTTTATCGTTTATTCGACTATGCTATGCAAATTTTGATAAATGCAACAAATTTTAAAAAATTATAGGCCTAATGTTCAGCCAGAATCATATTATAATCATAAGGATCATACTATGATAAAATCGTGTTTCCAATCATTGCATGATGCGCTTAAACCAAATTTTTTCTCTTAGTGCAGCCGCATTAAGTTATTTAATTACACTGTAAGAAAGGATCATACTATGATAAAATCGTGTTTCCAATCATTGCATGATGCGCTTAAACCAAATTTTTTCTCTTAGTGCAGCCGCATTAAGTTATTTAATTACACTGAAAGAAAGGATCATACTATGATAAAATCGTGTTTCCAATCATTGCATGATGAGCTTAAACCAATTTTTTTCTCTGAGTGCTGTCGCATTAAGTTATTTAATTACACTGAAAGACAAAGGCTTACTTTAATTAAAGCCTCGAATACTACTGTATTAAATTCAACTACATTTTAAATATGATTAACCTACCGTCCACACACTGGGTAGTATACACCACAACAATGTGAATTGCCTGGAATAAAAGAAAGTGTGATGACGGAAGGTTAAAGTACTGAGTTGAAATCAGACGTGTGCGGCTTCAATTACATTTCACAATCAGTCACTAGTGAAATATTTAAATATCATTAATAATTTCAGACCCACGCTCACACTTGTAGGCTTAAACTATTCCTTAGAAAATTTGTAAAATTTGTAATACCAAACATGGGGATTAGTAACAACATCTGGGAATTTAATTACAGGGCAATTACTCAATTACACGCCGCAATTACATGTAATTAAACGTACACATGTAATTGGCCTGTAATTTAATAAACAAATATTGGTATTATGTCCCATGTGTGGAATTGACAAAATTTTAAATTTTACAAGCAAGCATTTAATCCAACAAGTGCGAGCGTAGGTCTGACATTATTAATTATATGACAAATTTCACAAGTCAATGATTGTGAAATGTAATTGACGCCGCCCATGTCTGCTTGAAATTATGTTAGGCGTTACATTTGTGATTAAGTACTGCTCTTACAGATATTTATTAAGTTTTCCTCTGTTTTAGTTTAAAGGGACTTTTTATTTATTTGTAAGGGCTAACAATTGAAGATTTTTTTTCAGCTTAAAATTTCTTTGACTCATTGGCCGTTCTTTTTAAAACTGAGTTGTAAATGGATTTTTTTATAATTCATGTAAATATACACTCCGGGAACTTCCGCTGTAAATATTTGTAGTTGTTTGAGTTGTAATACAGTAGCTTTATTTTAAAGTGAAAAAAAAAACAGTCATTTGTAGAAGAAATTAAATTTCTGACTACATGTGTAGTTCATTAAAAAAAACAAACCACATCAAATTACTGTATTATGATTTTACATTTATTTTATACAGTAGTTTTTTTTTTGAATAAAACAAATAAATGTCAATTTTTTCTGCAATTGTGGTTAGTTTTTTGAACAGTAAAAATAAATGACAATGTTAGTTGAAGCGTGTGGGTACGTAATTTCGAGTAGACATATGCTTAGACGTAATTCCTACAGAAAGGGGCTTTTACGGGAAAAGCTTTCCTCTTGGTGGTACGCTCCTTTGGCTAGAGTGTAGACATTCAAAATATATATCTCTTCGAATATGCCCAATCTTACAGATATGATACTTTGGATTTCTCTCCAGAAATAAAGTAAAAAAAGTGGTTAAATAATATACTCCTTGGCGCCCTACCCAACCCCCTTTAGAAACAAAGTTTAAATGTACTGTCCTTTGAATATGTCCTTACTCATATAATATGTCTTGGAATATTGACCAGGAACAAGGTAAAAAAAGGGGGTTGAAAGGAGGAAAAGGGTCTCCATTGACAGCCTGGTCAAATCACTAAAGCGAGGAACTTGAAATTTTATATGTGGGTTCCTAATCCCGAGTAGACATCCGATAATACGGGATTTGATTGTTAATCCACAGATAAGGTACGTTTTGGAACTTTCGCAAGAAACGTAGTAAAAGTTGAGGTTCAAAAGATGAAAAGACCCCTTAATGGACTGTTTATGCCGCTGAATAGAGTCCGACCAATTTATCGGCTTCGGCTAAAATAACTCCAAACAGAAAATTAAAATTTATGTATATGTTCCTTAGAAGGTAATTTAAAAATAGGTAATTTTAGGAATCGTAAAAACGTGGTTTTAATGGGATTAAAATGGGAAAATGTCTCAACCTATATCAACCAGCCCAAAACACTGGAGCTAGGAACTTTAAATTTGGAATTGATTTTGACCATTTTTCAATAGAGGGACAACAATACGGGAAAATCTATCCCTTAAGTTCCTGCCTAAACTCCTTTTGATTGATGTATCGGCTTTGAAGATATAATTTTTGGATATTTAATAAAGTTTTTCTATAAACGGGGTTTAACAGATACAAAGTAAAAAAACAAAAATTAATACCTATGCAAAGCTTTTAAGGTAGAAATCTGAGACTTTAAATTGAAACATCCACTGTAATAGGTTAAACAAATTTATTAAAAGAAAAATTCTTAAGAAAAAGAATTTAGTTCTAAATATATGCCGGTACTTAAAAAAAAACAGTTAACGAAGTATTGGGGTTTTACGCTAGTATGCTTTAACATAATAATTGCCCTATCGATGTTTTAAAAACGACCAAATTTGAAAAATTTCTACAGACTTTTGTACGTTATATTTTCAAAACTAGAGGGTCCAATATTTTGTGTGTATCAAAGATTATAAAAAGACAATAAATGTAGAAAATTCCATTAATAACGGCGAAGATTAGGTAAAAAAAATTTGAGTTTTTTAGTTGAAATGATTGAGTGGTATTAAGAACTTTAATGTGTCATCTAAAACATAACCAATCATTTGAAATGATTGAGTGGTTTTAAGAACTTTAATGTGTCATCTAAAACATATCCAATCCGTGTTTTAACCTACCGACTCCTGAGGATATTTAGCTGTGATTAAGGCCTCAAACTTGTTCAAAAGTTTCTATAAGAAATTTTGAACATATTCTCAGTGTGATAAATCTCTTTTTAGTCCTTAACATGTTAAAAACTATTTATATTCTCAACTATATCTCACATGAAAGGTACTTACAGTTAGTCTCACAACTTGTCTTCATTTTTTTGTTTTTATGAAGGAGAAAAGTGTCTATTTTGTTAATTGAGATTTTCTGTAGGTTTTCTTTTCAATAATTGAGTTCCGTTCATTAAAAAAAATTTTTTTTTAAATACATAGAAATTTGGTGCTTCGTAAAATAAAAATCTATAGATAAATTATGCCATAATAATTAAGAATTATTTTTTTTTAAAAGCTTTCCAAAAACAAAAACGCACATTATACACTAGATAATATTTAAAATCCAGACAAATATCAAACAAAAATATCAGTCATAATAAACGAAAAAGCAGAAAAAGAAAGAATTTGCAAAAGTACTTTTGTAATATTTTTGTTTTAGTTTTTAAGTATGTATGTATATTATTTAACTATTATATTGAACAATCGAAAACGAATATAGTCCAAGTCAAATCGAATAATTTAAACATTAACATTTTAAAGACATTAAGCACCTATTACCATTAAACTAGTGTAGTTAGTTAAATCATTTTTTAAAACATATTAAAATATTTATAAAAATAAAATAAAAAATTGCCTAAAAGTGCTTTTTATATTTACAATAACAAAAAAACTATGTAATGACAACAACAAATCGATAATCAAATTATCAATTAAGTAGATAAACGCCTATTTTATATTGTATAATTTAAATTTTTTTATTTAATTTGTAGTTTTAATCAAGGTATTTTATAATCAAATGCAAACTAGCAAATGCTTTTAATTTGCATAGAAAAAATGTGTGAAAATTATTTTTAAAAAATTAACGAATGTACATAAAATAAAGTGAATTTTTAACAATTATTATTTGTTAATAATTTAAAAGAAAATGTGTTTTGATATAATTTTTATTAAAAATAAAAATTATGTTTTTTCGACTTTTAATTGTGCAATGAAAATGAAAATTATTCCCATCATCAGAACACATTTTGAAAGAAGTGACAATCCCATGCAAAACATCAAGCATTCAATTGAGAAAACTAGTTTATATGAATGCTTGATGTTTTGCATGGGATTGTCACTTCTTTCAAAACGTGTTCTGATGATGGGAACCTAGAAATTCCCGAAATAGATCTATCAACACATTCCTGAAAGTGGTCAATTAATAAATTTGAAAACAAAAGAACTCTATAGATTATTTGTAAGGACAATATCCTAATAAAGAAATATAGAGTATAGAGTATAGAACTTGAATAATTTTAATTTTGTGCGCCCCGGTAGGCTAGTTGGTAGCGTGCTGGCTTATCAGTGCGGGGTCGTGGGTTCGATTCCCACGAGAGGCACTGGTCTGTTTTCGCTACAACGCGTCGAAAGCCATAGTAGCTAGTGCTCGGTTAGGGTAATAGTATATAATTTGTAATTATATGATTATTAATTAATAAATAAAAAATAAATAAATAAATAAATAAATTTTAGTTTTCATTGAAAATGTGTTTTGTTAAAAAAACCTCAAAAATAATACGACATTTTTGATTTCGATCGAAAGTGAAATTCATTACATGTCAGATTGCTACGAGTCCTAAATTTTTAAAAAGCTCGAGAGCACTTTAATTTTTAGCAGTTTTTGTTTCAAAGCTCGTGTTTCAATAATTATGATCTTTTTTTAAGGAAATTCGGACTTTAAAAAAAAAAAATATTGAGAGCGCATTTAAAAAACCATAAATGAATTTTAATTAAGATTAAGTTATATACAATAAAACTGAGTTTAACACTAACCTTAGTTATTTCCATACAAATATGATGTTCATAACTGTAGTTTGATTGAGCCCAAAACTTGTTTTTGAATTGTTACAACTTTATTGCAGCCTTGAAAAAATTTAACATAAAAATATTTAAGAAGTATTTAGTCACGTTCAGCACCATCTTCGCTATCATCTTCATCCTCACTATCCTCATCATTATTTTCAAATTCTATATCTTGTTTAGTATCTGTCTTTATAAGCATCATATCTTCATCATCATCGTCATCTGCATCAGTAGGTTGCAGTAAATTAATATTATCTTCGGCAGAACTTTCAATATTTCTATTATTAGCGGTTTTCAATAAAGCTCGTATGGTATATTTATTGAAATCACATCTAAAACAAATTAGGAAAAATGATCAAATTAAGTTTTAACACATTGAGTGCCATGGCTACACGTTTTCGTGCGACACCTAATCCTTCCTGGGGTGCCACGTCGTACGAAAACGTGCGACAGGCATTGTCTGGCCTTGGATATTGTCGTGCGTTTCTGTTTGACTCTACAGGGGTTTTTTAATGTCTTCCTAGTACCCTAATGTTTGCCCTAAATTTTGGTCCAAGTTTCATAGAGATATCTTCATTTTTGCGGTTTTTATGATAAAAACTCGAAGGTTCTTTTTAATTTTGAAAATTTATTGGAATTCATTCGATATTTCGGAAAAAAAGTATAAAAAAGATACAAAAATATTAAAATAAGGATATGATAATTTCAATTTACATTAATTTTTTAGATGTGCATATTTTGGAAAGCAATCAATACACAATTGGGGAGTGTTGGGGCATTGCGGACAGTCCGTAGTTGTCCTTTTGATATTCTTTCTTGCTTCCTTTCGACTAAATTTTCTTTTTGCTTCAGCGTAGCATAAAACGCAAGCACGTCGGATGGTTTTATTATTTTCATCTACTCTTTTTGTGATAATATGGCTGCGGGGATGTGAGATTTAGTAGGTCCTTAGCAACGCGATCACGGAATGTTCGTATATTAATGTTTTTATTCGTAGCTGCTTTATACACAGTAAAGGTATTTACCACGGAAAGTCCGAGTAAAAGTTCAAAAAAAAAAGTAAGAAATAGCAAAAAAAATCGCGTCGCACATTTTCGTACGACAGCGATTTTTACGATTGCAATTCCGTCGTGCAGTGCCACGTCGTACGGAAACGTGCGACATAAAAAAAACCGTTATAAAATCCAAAATAAACCACAAAATCATCCGGGATTGGCGCAGAGAACTGAATATTTTCTACTTTTACACCACTTTATAACAAAAAATGTGCTTGGCACCCGGGGAAGGTTTTCGTCAAAACCCCTTGGCACTCAATGTGTTAAAAGAATTGAAATTAAACAAAGAAAAAACTTACATTCTATTAAGTGTTTCATATTTCCTAGAAATAGATTCATGTAATGACAAAAGTGAAGTATGTTGAAAGACACCATCTTTATTGCCATGACTAAGTAATAGACTACAACACCATTTTAAATAAAATTCAAGATGAGGTGAAATTTGTAATAATTTTGCTATTATTTGCAACAAACGATGCGCATATTGATTTGGTAATGAAGAACAGATAAGATTGACTGAAAAAAAAATTATATTTATATTTATGTATTTACATAACAAGTTAATAGCACACTGCTACAAAAAAATACTTTTTGTCAGAACTTGAAAACCGACCTAGTGGGGGGTTGTAGGCCTAGGTGAGGACATACAGAAACCGTTTTCAAAATTTTAAAACACGCTCAAAATTTTGAGTTATTTTGAAAAAACTGTTTTAAGGTAGGTCGTAGCACTTTAGTACCTCTAACTCACACATTTTTTGACCGATTTCAAAATTTTAAACAGTTATGGAAAGGCAAAGAATTAAGCTTTTATGAAATGTATTCATAAAATATATATTCCAAGAAATTAGGTAAGTGTTTATCAAAAGTTTCTCATTTTTTTTTTCCTAATTTTTCAAATTCAACAAGAGTTATTTTCATTTTTTTCTATGAAAACCTACATTTTTTTGCACTGTATTTTAAAGACAATTTATATAGAAAAAAAAACGAGACATTAGTTGTTAAAATCGGTTTATATTTCCAAAAGTCACTAAACTTTTTCTAAAGTAAACTTTTTCTAAAGTAATTTTGGGATTGCAGACTTTTCTTTTGGTAAACCACTTGACCTACAAACGTAAATTAAAAACTGTACAAACCTAAGTTAACATGTATAGTTAAAAACAGGTGTTAATGAAAAGTTGAATAACTTTCACAATTTTCATCCAAATTGAAAAATGAAAACCATGTTTTGTTAAGAACTAAATTTGCTTTATAAGTTGGTACAAATTTGTATATGCTTTCATATTAAAATAAACAATGAAAAGCTACTAAAATCAAAAAAGTTTATAATTTTAGTTTTTTGTAGATATTCTTAACAAAAACAATACTTATAACTTACAAATGTATCAAAAATGCACGTCATTTTAAAGCATAATCAGTTTTCTTTCCAAACCTGTTAAAAAAATTTAAATCTGACAAAAACTGACTGAGTTACAGGTCGATAAGTTGACAAACATCACTGAAAACAGTTTTTTTTTTAAATAACTTCTGAATTTGAGGGTGTTTCTGAAATTTTTTGACACAATTTGTAATGTACTCAGCAAGACCTATAACCCACGCTAGGTCGTTTTCCAAGTTTTTTTTTTCACTGTAGCACCGTGTTATGTATCCAACATTTCGATTTTTTTTTTTTGATTAAATAAAGAATAATAATAATAATTTACTTACTATCTTGATAGGGTATTGACTCTAAAGCCAATGTTATAAGATTATTTTCATTTAGTTTTAAGGCCATTATTAAACCTTTAGAAAAATCCAATTTTTTCAAAGCATCCTTTATAGCTTTAGGTGTTACTTCCAAAGACAAATCAAATGGATCAAATACCACACCTAAACAATTATTAAGAAAGTTTTACAATATACCTTGGATTAATTAATGTTGATTTGTGCGTACCTTTATCTAATGAATATATACAAAGTCCTTCGGTACATGCCGCTGCAAACGCTTGTCCCGTGGGTGAAAATTTAACTGAAAATACTTTAACTTCTGGTTTGAAATTACGTGCCGCCATATCACCTTTTGTACACCCGGCAAACGTATGGCAACATTACCACCCTCATGTTCTTCTCTCTGTTCTACTAAAGCCATATTACCAAATTCAGTTAAATTACGACGATTGATAAATTCCTGTAAATAATAAAGATGTAATTGTAGATTTTTGATGTTTAATTCTAAGTTGTGTATGCCTTACACTTAAGCCATCAAAACTTTTATTTTGTGTAATTTCAAATTTCTTTAATAGCATTGCCTCTTTAACGTGATATATACAAATAACATACGATTTGCCACCAGCCAATATACATTCACCATCTGCTGAATATTCTAGTGATGAAAAGTATCTGAAACAAGGACATAGTTGAGCTTTATACGAGTGACTGAATACCCGGAAGGGGCTGTCTACAATGCGGAGTTGAAATAATGCGTAAACCATTAAAAAATAACTTTTCTAAAAATAACCAGAGTTTAATTTTAACCACAAATATATTCATATAAATTTGACATTCATAACTATAGTTAAGCGCTAAACTTTTTTTATTTTGAGATTAGTTAGCAGGTCTTAAATTTGGAAAAAATTAAAACATTATGAAAATTTAATATTTAATTTTTTTTTTATTATATTTTTATGTTATTGAAAAATTATACTTTATAAATAACCTGACCAACCATCCCGCTTTTCAAAGGCTGATCCCGCCTTGAATTTTTTCCCCGCTTTTTAAACCAAATTTCCGCTTTTTATATTTTAGATCAACTTTTAATTTTAATAATTTTTTTAATGACTTTTAAACATAACATAACAAATATCTCTAGAAATTCTAATAACAAAGTCCCCTGAAGATTTCCTTAGGCAGGAATGAAATCCGGATAGGGACACGCCTACATCAGATTGCTTTTCACAATTTGTTAAATAAGTTTTGGGATTTTAGCACATTTAATTACTATAAATGCAATTAATGTTTATCCCGATGAAAATAAATTTAAATAACAAATATGCAGGTGCTTGTGCAAATTTAAATGTAACTGACACTAATAGAAAACATATGATTTTCTATTGTTGATTTACTTGAATAAACGTCACTACATTGCTAGATCTGTCAAAAAACAGAGTAGTATTTGGAAGATGACAAAGCCAATTGTGACAATTTTTTGTTGTTGTTTTGGTTTTTCTTTGATATTTTAAATTTTGAATCTCGCTCCTAGACGAGGACAAGAAATTCTCATTGAGTTTGTGATTTAACATAACAAATATCTCTAGAAATTCTAATAACAAAGTCCCCCTGAAGATTTCCTTAGGCAGGAATGAAATCCGGATAGGGACACGCCTACATCAGATTGCTTTTCACAATTTGTTAAATAAGTTTTGGGATTTTAGCACATTTAATTACTATAAATGCAATTAATGTTTATCCCGATGAAAATAAATTTAAATAACAAATATGCAGGTGCTTGTGCAAATTTAAATGTAACTGACACTAATAGAAAACATATGATTTTCTATTGTTGATTTACTTGAATAAACGTCACTACATTGCTAGATCTGTCAAAAAAACAGAGTAGTATTTGGAAGATGACGAAGCCAATTGTGACAATTTTTTTTTGTTGTTGTTTTGGTTTTTCTTTGATATTTTAAATTTTGAATCTCGCTCCTAGACGAGGACAAGAAATTCTCATTGAGTTTGTGATTTAACATAACAAATATCTCTAGAAATTCTAATAACAAAGTCCCCTGAAGATTTCCTTAGGCAGGAATGAAATCCGGATAGGGACACGCCTACATCAGATTGCTTTTCACAATTTGTTAATAAGTTTTGGGATTTTAGCACATTTAATACTATAAATGCAATTAATGTTTATCCCGATGAAAATAAATTTAAATAACAAATATGCAGGTGCTTGTGCAAATTTAAATGTAACTGACACTAATAGAAAACATATGATTTTCTATTGTTGATTTACTTGAATAAACGTCACTACATTGCTAGATCTGTCAAAAAAACAGAGTAGTATTTGGAAGATGACAAAGCCAATTGTGACAATTTTTTGTTGTTGTTTTGGTTTTTCTTTGATATTTTAAATTTTGAATCTCGCTCCTAGACGAGGACAAGAAATTCTCATTGAGTTTGTGATTTAACATAACAAATATCTCTAGAAATTCTAATAACAAAGTCCCCTGAAGATTTCCTTAGGCAGGAATGAAATCCGGATAGGGACACGCCTACATCAGATTGCTTTTCACAATTTGTTAAATAAGTTTTGGGATTTTTAGCACATTTAATTACTATAAATGCAAAAAAAATTATATTTTTTTATCTAAGTCTAACACTATCCGCTAATAAAATGTGAATGATACAAATTAAAATAACGCAAAACTGCGAATGCAGGAATTCCATAAAGCTAAATCTGAAATGGATTTATTAGTTTTTTAAATCCATTTTGGATTTAGCTTAATTTAATTCCAGAACTTGCATTTTAGCAAACTTCCAATTTTTTTCTTTCACATCATAATAACGAGTGTTACATTTAGATAAAAAAAAAATAATTTTATTCAAGTTCGAGGCCATACTTTATATTTCTTTGTGAGGATATTTTCCTAACAAATAATCTATAGAGTTTTTGTTTTCAAATTTAATAATTGACCACTTTCAGGAATGTGTTGATAGATCTATTTCGGGAATCCCATCATCAGAACACGTTCTGAAAGAAGTGACAATCCCATGCAAAACATCAAACATTCATATAACCTAGTTTTCCCACTAAATGAGAACTAATATATGAGCTCGAAGTTGAAGATTATCATGCAAAACATCAAACATTCATGTAACCTAGTTTTCCCACTAAATGAGAACTAATATATGAGCTCGAAGTTGAAGATTATCACCATTGATCAAAAATAAATTGAAAACTTGCTCGTTATGTGCAAGCTATACCTTTGGTAGATATACAATGCACTCTTCTTGTTTTTATTCTCCTTTTTATTTCCACACTTGTTTTGTTTTATTTAAAAACAAGATTTAAAGGGAAGTAAACTAAGACCGTACTTTTTCTTTTTTACAAGTTATGTAACTTCGAGTAAATGAGAAACTAATAAATGAACTCGAAGTTAGTTCTCATTTAGTGGGAAAAACTAGGTTATATGAATGTTTGATGTTTTTCATGGAATTGTCACTTCTTTCAAAACGTGTTCTGATGATGGGAACCTAGAAAATTCCAGAAATAGATCTATCAACACATTCCTGAAAGTGGTAAATTAATAAATTTGAAAACAAAAACTCTATAGATTATTTGTTAGGACAATATCCTAATAAAGAAATATAAAATATGGCCTCGAACTTGAATAATCAAGATTTTTATTTTTATTTTTAATAAAAATGATATCAAACTTTTAAAATATAATTTTTGTAAAATTTATAAACAAATTATGAAATTTTTGCCGAAATAAAATTAATTCGAAAATAAATCCTGTGATTAAAAAACAAGTCTAATATTTATCAAAATTCATCGTTTATACATATTTATAAAGGGTCCGCCATCTAACGTTTTTTTTTTCAACTAGTGCTTATTTCGTGAATGGTAACACTTAGCTCATGTCTGATTTGACAGATAATTAGTTTTATCCTTCCGCTGAACGAATATGGTTGTGTATACGCTTGAACAACGCTGGGAAATATTCCGACATTACTTTGAAAATCA
The DNA here is from genome assembly GCA_021234595.1 of Delia radicum. Taxonomy (NCBI): domain Eukaryota; kingdom Metazoa; phylum Arthropoda; class Insecta; order Diptera; family Anthomyiidae; genus Delia; species Delia radicum. The sequence goes on along the minus strand of CM037855.1, from coordinate 38,488,888 downwards.
TGGTAATGTTGCAGAATGTGTGCGAAAATTGCCATTTTTCTTCGAAAATGAGCAAGGAGTGGCCGTTACAGTCAATGGCGATCTTTATCGGGCCATGTTGAACGAATTTTTGTTCACAGAAATTGAAGAGGAGGATATTGGCAACATTTGGTTTCAACAGGACAAAACAGGAAGCCATTGGTGAAATACAGCTGCACACAATCGATACTGTGCTAGCCGAGGCAGCCATTTGAATGAAATTATTTTCCATTATTAACCGGAAGGATTGTACTTTCAAATAAAAAGAAAAAATTGAGAAAATATTCAGTAGCTTTTTTTATAGCATTTTCAAAAAAAAAGTTTTTTGGCGGACCCTTTATATAATAAAAGAGACAAGACAAAACTTTAAAGATCACTGAGCCTAAGCCAAGTAAAGAAATCTTTTCTATTTCAACTTTTTATTTTCTACATTTCTGAAAGTGTTCAAATATACAGGTATCCCTCGATTTACGCGGCTCGTTGGGACCGAAAAAAAAACCGCGTAATTCAAAAACGTCATAAATAAGGTTCTATATCAATACAAAATTCTGTTTGGGACCAGCAATATAATAAACCGCGCAAATTGAAAACACTAACTTCATACAAAATTCAAATTTGGGACCGAAAATCCGTGTTAAAAGAAAAGCTTATTAACATTATTTAAATTAAATTTATTTTATTTGTACTTTTCAATAGTTATAACAAAATATTATTGTAAAAATAGTATATTTAAACTAGCTTTGAAAAAAAATTCAAAATTTTTAATTAACAAAAAATAACAAAAATTTATAAAAAAAACTTCATTCCGGCTTTTTAAATCAACAAAACATAAATTAATAAAAACAAAACAAAAATTCATCAAAAATATAAAATATTATACATATTGCTAATCTTCACAGATTTCGTCATAGTTAAAATCTTCAGTATCTTCGTCAAAGACTACTTTTTCAGTCTTTGTCATAGTTAACGTCTTCAGAATTTTGGTCACAATTAACGTCTTCGTCCAATTTAAAGAAGTCTGTTATTCGCTTTTTGCTTTTTTTGCTGTTCCTGTTGTTTCGTATGATGCCAACGATTTTTTATTAAACACTGAAATAAGTCTGATCGATTTGTACAAGGGTTATTATCAGTGGAAAATTTTATCAAATCCTGAGCCATTTGTATAAAAGTTTTTAACTTAGAAGAATCAAAATCTGGATTATCCTCACTATCACTTTCGTCTTCAGTTGATTCATCGGGGTCCGTAGCTAATTCAATGAGATCTTGTTCTGTCAATTCTGGAACATCATTTATCATCTCCAATATATCCCCATGCATAATGTTTTCAAATAATTCAGATGTTTCAATTACTTGTAGTATTTGAGCAACTTCCGCTGTTAACGTAGTAACAACATTATCATTAGGAAAACCAAAACCACAGCAAATTGTTTATTTTTTACTACCTTTAAAGTTTTTTTACACAGCAAATTAAATTTAACCTCTTCTTTTTGCAAACAGCTGATAATGTTTAAAAAAAATGGTGTAATGCGCGCAATTAGAGGGTTGCCACTATTTTTAAATCGCGTTATACTAAAACCGCGTAAAAAAACGCGTTATACAGAAAAATGGTCACTATTATTAAATCGCGTTATATCGAAACCGCGCAAATAAAGTACCGCGTAAATCGAGGGATACCTGTACTTACTTGCCCTGTTGATTCTTTTTAGCTGTTATAACATCCGTATCCAAACGACCACTAGCTAAATCATTACGACCCTCTATGCAGCAAATTTGTGAGGCGGTTTTTACATCGAACACAGTAATATTACTATTTAAAGTAGCCACAGCAACCTAAATAAAAAAAAATAACAAAATAATTCAAGGAACTGAAAATATTTCAAAAAAAAAAACCTTACATTTCACCATTAGGACTAAAGGTTACACAAGTAACATCTGATAATAAATCTATAGTTTCATGTTCTGATTTATTTTCCAAACAATTCCAAATTTTTATTGATTTATCCCAAGAACCAGATACTAATGTCGATGATGAGGGTACAGGAGAAAAGGCAATTGATGATATAGGTCCCTCATGGCTACTAATAACTTCCAATAGGCTACCCAACTTAACGGACCATAAATATAGCTCAAAAACATCTTGACCACCAGCTACCACCAATTCATCGGAATAATCCATAGCCACACAGGAAAATTGTACATGACGTGGTGAGGTAAAGGTACGGAAATTACGATAACTAAAATTGCAAACGGTTAGAAAATATTTCAATATTTAAAAACAGCTTTTATGTTCTTACCGTATTATATCGAAGGCCCGTACAGTGCCGTCCAAAGAACTGCTTACTAAAAACTTTTTACTACGACTAAATTGTACTGCCGTCACACCACTGGTATGTTCCGAAAATGTAACAAAACAAAAACCACTTTGTGTATTCCATAATTTCACTTTAGAGTCCTCACCACCAGTGGCAATATACTGAGCATCTGGTGAATAGGATATACAAGTCATTTCACTACTGTGACCCTGTTGTTTCATGATATACTGTTCTGATTGCCATTCCCACACCAATAACTGACCCAATTCTTTAGAAGCCAAAGCCACCCAATCGCCAGTACCATTGAATAAAGCTGTGGAAATGGCATAATCGGATATACTTAAGGAATGTATCATATTAACATCGGGTAGTTCATATAAATAAAATGAACCCGTACTAAAACCAACAACCATAACTTTTGTTTTACGATTATAATGAGCTGCGGTCAACACAGCATCACGATTTTCTTTGCGTGGCGCATCGGCTAGATAATGGCGTGCCAGTTTTTTATAGAAAAACGGATGACCTCTTTTGATGTCTTCGTCTTTCTCTTCATTCTCATCTAAAACATTTTCGACGTTCAATTCGGAAGTCGTGGTACTTGAATTATGTTTTGCTAGAGTATTTTCAACGTCGTCATCGGATTCTTCTTCGTCTGAAGTTTTATTTCTTTTATTTTTCATTTTTATTGCTGCCTGTAATGCTTTTCTTGATTCCCTGGTTACCGTTTCAATATCTGAAGGTTCCAGACTACATTCCCATATACATAATGACCATTTCGACTGAGAGTATTCGCATGAAGACTATTATTTTCAAAAAAACAAGCTACCATAGCATCTGTATGACCACCCAAAACATAAGTGCGAAAGTTTTTCATAAAATGTATAGCAATAATTTTGGTCGAATTATCCCGACAGCCTGCTATTAAAAATCTTGAGTCTGAAGACCAATCTAAACAGGTAACATCATCAAATCCTCCTAAATAATGACGTTCCAAGACAAATGGATTATATTCACCAGTTATTTCACCTGGTGATTTAAAGATAAATACAAGATTGTGCATTGCCACAGCAAAATGGGCACCATTTGGACTAAATACTACACATTGGACAGCATGCTGAAATTTATGTTGATGTATAACCGTACAAGATACCATGCTTATTAACTGGGCCTGGCCATGGTCATTAACAGCTACTAAAAGACTACCATCTGGTGACAAGGCCAAACTTTGGTAGTTATAGAGTGATTCCAAAGACAAAGTGCAAGCTTTATTACTAAAATTTTAACAAAAAAAAAAAAAAACCCAACACATTAGCAAAATCTAAATTTAAAAAATACTTTTTTGTAACTACTCACTTTTTAAGATCATATAATGTTAAACGATTGCCTACCGGACTTATTATGGAATTTCCATCGGGTGTGAATAGTAGATTACCATTTCGGTATATAGTGCCCAGTAAATTGGAAAACTAATAAAATTTATTTAAATTTAAATGCGTCTAATTAAAGCCAGTTTGTTAACGTAACTTACCTTATAAGAAAATTTCATGTTATTATATTTTTTAATATATTTTTGTTTAAATAAGTATAATTTACAAATAAACTTCCACCACTCGTTTGATAAAAATGTAAACAAAGTAAAAATACACGTGCAGTTGAGTGGGTTGCCAATTCAATATAAATATATATGGTTGCCAAGCTACGAATAAATAAAAATAACGGGTATTTTATATCTTAGGGATGGGAATATTTTATTTAGCCTAACTTGATGCGCATTTTATGTAGTCCACTATAGCTTTTAAAATTTATAAAAAGAAGAAGCTTTAACAAAATAGGGCAAATTTAATGCATAAATTTATGACATATAAATTTCGTTACCCAAAAATTTTACACGCTATCCAAACATATCTACTATTTCCAGTTTTTTGTCATTTTCAAAAGAGAATTTACAATAATTTGACATCACGTATCACCAATAATGGGAATACTAGATATGGCCAGATAGCTTGTGAAATTATTTCGATATTTTAAGATTAACTCTATTTCAATTACTTCGGTAATGTTGTTTTAGCGATAACAATATTTTAGATTTTTCGGTAATGGTATTTTCAGGATATCGGTATTTCAGTTATATCGGTAACGGTTTTTACGGATAAAGGTATATCAATTATTTGGTAACCGTATTTTAGGGATAACGATAGTTAGTTGAAGGATATTTAATCGGGGACGGTATTTGAGCGGTATTGCCTGCCATCCCTGTATTAAATAGTTGAATATTCGCATATGTGCAACGCCTGTGGTTAGTCGCCTTGATTTTAATTAATAGCAAAACTTACAACCACACTAGAGAAGGTATTATTAAATTTATCGATAAATTGTTTTTGTTTCTTTGCTTTGCCTAGTTTTGCATAAAATTTGCCGGTTAAAAATTTTGTGAACATTGTGTTTCTAGTTTTGATCAATTAGTCTTAACTAACTAATAAATAAATAATTGTAAAAGAAAAAGAAGGCAATTTAAGATGAGGACTACAACACCACCTACCCAGTTACTGAATTTTGCAGAGCAAATAAATTGTTTTGAAATTTGTAGTACCGACTTTGCTTCTAACCTCATTTGTATAGCAGCAGATAAAAAACTTATACTGGTGGTAGTGAGATTTCCAGTAAGTATAAACTGTAGGAAAATAAACAAACTTTGGTTGAATTTAGCATTTTACCATTCTAGGAAGAATCTGAAACTGAACAATTTGAATGGGAACGTATAAAAGATATATACCATGAAAGCCGTTGTCATGCCATTTGTTTTGCACCCGAAACTTCATTAGTGACCATACCCAAAACGGTGACATTTTGTGCGGCCGGAGCTGATTTTTATTAAGAGTATTTCGTACTGATTTACAAAGTGCCGATACTGTTCAAACTCTTAAAGCTCATACAAATTATGTGAATGATATAGCCTGGGATACGGAGGGGTGAGTATTTAGCTTCTGTTAGCGATGATCACAGTTGTAAAATCTGAGCATGGAATCACATTATGAAAATGTCATTACATTTTGCTTATCATCGGCTGGTATGTCTGTTAAATGGCATCCAGAGGAAGCCCATAAGGTGTTAGTGGCCGAAAAGAAGGGTGTGGTACATCTGTACAATGTTAGATCCCAACAGGCAATTTTATCATTGGAAACACCCAAATCTCCTTTAATGTCAGCGGATTGGTCTTTAAATAATTGTCATTTTATTACTGCCTTGGCTGCTGGTGAAATTGTTACTTGGGATTTATCTCGGAGACCCTGTTCACCATCTGATGTTAAACAGGTTCATGAGGATGGTGGTCGCTGTGTACGATTCTTACCAAACTCGGAATTTGTTGTTGCCAGTGTGGGCAGACCTGATATAACTTTGAAAGTATTTACTGCCAAATCATCAGTGCCTTTAGTAGAGGCTCCTTTAAAATTATATGCTGGCTTAGCTTGGCATCATCGTTTGCCTTATATAGCGGCCGCATATGATCGTAAACTATGTTTTTGGAAATTACAATTTAAGTAGATAAGAATGATCTTTATGCGATTTTTTTTTTTATATTGTTTATTTAAGCCGCATTTAAAAAATACAAAATAATTTATAAAAGTCTATTTTTCAATCTATGACCCATTGACTGATGCCAAATATTCCTTATAACGTTGCTCCTGTTGCGATTGTAGTTTTTGCAATTTCTTCATTGTCCTTTACTAACTTCTTTTCCTTCTTTGTCATGTGTGGGTAAACCCTGTAAAAAAGAGTGAGAAATTACAAATTTATTAATATTCAAATTTGTGAAAACGGCCTGTTTATAAAGTGTATAGATTTGTTTAAGTGATTGATTTGATTAAGAAAGCCGCTAAAATGTTGTTACCTATTAAAAACGTTCTCAACTAAATATCGTTACCCTTAAAAAAAAATCATTACCAAATTAATTTAAATACCGTTACCCTCAAAATACTGTTACCAAAATAATAGCAATATCATTACCCCCCAAATATCGTTTCGAAATAAGTGGAAAACCGTTACCTTTGAATATCGTTATCGCATTATTTTCTTAATTCATTGGGTAACGGATTTCCAAATTTTTTGTAACGTTATTAATTGGGTAACGGTATTTTATTTATTTAGCTAGCATTACTTTGAGTTTAACAGTATTTCTTTATTATTATATTTCTTATTTTAATAAAATTGTTTATTCTTTTTTTATTGAATATTTTTTGCAATTTAAAGTTTGAGAGTAGGCAGTGACGGCTGATATTTTCCCCCTTTTTGCCACTCCCCCGCATGGATTACCGAATATCTCCAGAACACAGATATCTACTCGTGATTAGGAACACAAACCAAGTTTCAAGTTCCTCGCTTCAGCAGTTTGGCCAGGCCGTCAAGAGGCAGACTATACCCTTTTTGGCCCTTTCCGTGGGAATTTTCGAAAATCCCTTCTAAGCGGATGTCTACGAGGGATGAGGGATCGACATATCAAGTTTCAAGATCCTCCTTTAAGCGGTTAGAGTAGGGATAGTTTTCCCAAATATAACCACACTCCGGGACATATTTTAAATAATTTCTGGTCAAAAGGGTGTGTGGTTAGGCCGCTAGGTAGTAAAACTTTTACCGTTTTGCCCTTCAAAGGAATTTCCTAAAATCCCGTCTATACGGATGCCCTCGTGATAAGGAACCCACATACCAAATTTCAAGTTCCACGCATGTATGAAGAAACATATATTTTTAAATTTCAAAGATCTGGCCAAATGGGTTTGGACAGGCCTCCAAGGGTATACTTTCCCTTTTGCTCCTCCCCGGTGGAATTTTCAAAAATCCTCTCTATACAGAATTGTACTCCTGATTAGGAAGACATATACCTAATTTCAGCGGTTTGGCCAGGCTGACCAGGACAAGGCTTTTTTCCCTTTTGCCCCTTCTCTAAGAAATTTTCAAAAATAAAATCTATACAAAAGTCTACTCGTGGTTATAATCCCACATAGCAAATTTCAAGTTCCTCCGCTTTAGTGGTTTGGTTAAGCTGTCAAGGGTTACACTTTCCCCCCTTTTTGGCCCTCCACGTAGGAATTTCCGAAAATCTGCAATACACAGATGTATACTCCTGATTAGAAACCACATATCAAAGCAGTTTGGCCCACATATCAAAGCAGTTTTGGCCGCCTAAGGGAGACTTGTTCCCCCATTTTAGGCCCTATTTTACGTTTCCGGGCAAAATTCCAAAAAGTTACCGTAACAGGGACTATCCGGTCATATCCGAATTAGCACATTGAGAATTTCAGATTTCTAGCCAAAGTTGTTTGGGCAGGCCGACAAGGGGGAGACTTTTTACCCCGCCCGAAGGAATTTTCAAAAAATCCCGTCAGGTCTACGCGCAAGTCTACGCTGGAGGATGCACCTCCATGCCAAATTTCAAGGTCTAGCTCTGCGGTTTGGGCTGGGCGATGCTGAGTTAGTCAGTCAGTCACGTTATTCTTCTATAAATATAAACATTGAAAAGAACCGCTAAAATTCCTAGAATCTAGTTGTATTTAAAATGATTACAAAATTGTTTACTGCTTTACTTACATGTTCATCAAATAACGAATACTTATCGGTCTCATTTTAAAAACATTTCCTTAGGATTTATTTTTCGTTGGGCTTCCTTAGTAGCAGCCGCCTCCGCAGCAGCTTGTTTTTTGCGTCTTTTTCAGCTAAACGTCTGCTTCAGCTGCCTTTTTGCTCTCCCGTTCTTTGAGTAAAGTTTCACGATCTACTAGCTTAACAGCAAATTTACCACCATCTTATCCTCTAAACGCACACCCAATTGTGGTAAAATATCATCGCGCAGTTGATCACATAAATTTAAAATTTCGGTAGCTTTTAAAGTTTTGGCCAACTCGCGTACTTGATTTCTAAATACGGCAGCAGCTTCAACATACGGCAAAACAGTAGATTCTAAATCTATGCTACCATCACCCGAACCACTACCCATTGGAAAACCAATACCACACGGGGACCATTAATAGCACCAAATATATGCAGTAAATCTGTGATATAGGCAGCAATTTTACGTAATAATAAACAATTTAACGTCCCTTTATTATTATCACGTATATAAATATTGGCAGTTGATACTAAATCTCTTAAAGCTCTAATGCACTACGAGTATCAACATTATCTAAGGAATAACCAAATAATATAAGAAATTTGTTGCGGTTTGTCAGTCAGTTTAACTTACCACATAAGGCTATGTTAACGGCCGCTTGAATTTCATTATATTTCTTTTGTAGAGCTGCTTCAATTTGTGTCCAGGCATCAAATTGTCTACGAGGTTCATCTGATGTAACGTGACGGGTTAAATCTTTAACATTAAGGAAAAATTCCTAATCATAGACAAAAAACAAAATAATAAAATAAAATTATTGTAATAACTGTGTTATAACTGCTTACATTTAAGAACCGTTCATATTGTATAGCCATTTCCATTGTATTCTCCGAATAGTCCAGTGTATCCTTCCACGAATGTAGCAAAAATGCTAAACGCAATTGACATGGTGTATGTTTTTGTAATGCCTGTTGTATGGTTACAAAATTTTTCAAAGATTTTGACATTTTACATCCAGCAATCGTCAAGTGGCCAGTATGTAAGAAATACTTCACCCATTCAGCTTCATCAAGGCAGCCTCCGATTGAGCTAACTCATTATCATGATGAGGAAATTTGAGATCAACACACCAGTGTGTATATCAAACATTGGTCCAAATACATATCTGAAGCCATGGCTGAACATTCAATATGCCAACCGGGGCGTCCTTTGCCCCAGGGACTATCCCACCAGGGTTCACCGGCTTTGCTGGCCTTCCACAAGGCAAAGTCATTGGGTGAACGTTTTTTTCCGTTAAACGTTCTTCACCCACCGACAATACACCTTCACCTTCTTGTAGAGATTTTGTATCGCCATATGCTCCGGTACTAGTTTAGCATAGAAATGTTTTTGATTCTTGTCAAAACCATTTACATTAAGTATACCGAGCCATAGCCCCATAGGCCAAGCCATTGTTGATAATGCGTTGAATAAAGGTTACGATTTGAGGAACATATTCCGAAACTCGTGTTAAAACATCTGGCGGTAAGATCTAAACAGAGAACAAGAACAAGAAATATATTTTATACAAAAAATATTTAAGAACAATTCCAAAAATCTGTGAATTTTTCTAAAGGAAAAACTGCTCAGAAGCTGAAAATTTCTTTACAAAAAATTAATCAGAATCTGAGAATTTTTCTATACAAAAAGCTTTTCAGAATCTGAGAAGTTTTTATACGAAAAACTGATCAGAATCCGAGAATTTTTTTATACTAAAAACTTCTTATATCTGAAAAAAAATATTACAGAATCTGAGAATTTTTCTATAGGAAAAATTGCTCAGAATCTGAGAATTTTTCTATAGGAAAAATTGCTCAGAATCTGAGAATTTTTCTATAGGAAAAATTGCTCAGAATCTGAGAATTTTTCTATAGGAAAAATTGCTCAGAATCTGAGAATTTTTCTATAGGAAAAATTGCTCAGAATCTGAGAATTTTTTATAGGAAAAATTGCTCAGAATCTGAGAATTTTTCTATAGGAAAATTGCTCAGAATCTGAGAATTGTTCTATAGGAAAAATTGCTCAGAATCTGAGAATTTTTCTATAGGAAAAATTGCTCAGAATCTGAGAATTTTCTATAGGAAAAATTGCTCAGAATCTGAGAATTTTTCTATAGGAAAAATTGCTCAGAATCTGAGAATTTTTCTATAGGAAAAATTGCTCAGAATCTGAGAATTTTTCTATAGGAAAAATTGCTCAGAATCTGAGAATTTTCTATAGGAAAAATTGCTCAGAATCTGAGAATTTTTCTATAGGAAAAATTGCTCAGAATCTGAGAATTTTTCTATAGGAAAAATTGCTCAGAATCTGAGAATTTTTCTATAGGAAAAATTGCTCAGAATCTGAGAATTTTTCTATAGGAAAAATTGCTCAGAATCTGAGAATTTTTCTATAGGAAAAATTGCTCAGAATCTGAGAATTTTCTATAGGAAAATTGCTCAGAATCTGAGAATTTTTCTATAGGAAAAATGCTCAGAATCTGAGAATTTTTCTATAGGAAAAATTGCTCAGAATCTGAGAATTTTTCTATAGGAAAAATTGCTCAGATCTGAGAATTTTTCTATAGGAAAAATTGCTCAGAATCTGAGAATTTTTCTATAGGAAAAATTGCTCAGAATCTGAGAATTTTTCTATAGGAAAAATTGCTCAGAATCTGAGAATTTTTCTATAGGAAAAATTGCTCAGAATCTGAGAATTTTTCTATAGGAAAAATTGCTCAGAATCTGAGAATTTTCTATAGGAAAATTGCTCAGAATCTGAGAATTTTTCTATAGGAAAAATTGCTCAGAATCTGAGAATTTTTCTATAGGAAAAATTGCTCAGAATCTGAGAATTTTTCTATAGAAAAATTGCTCAGAATCTGAGAATTTTTCTATAGGAAAAATTGCTCAGAATCTGAGAATTTTTCTATAGGAAAAATTGCTCAGAATCTGAGAATTTTTCTATAGGAAAAATTGCTCAGAATCTGAGAATTTTTCTATAGGAAAAATTGCTCAGAAT
>CM037855.1:38391647-38477814 GCA_021234595.1 Delia radicum | reverse complement strand
TTTCTATGGAAAAAATTTTCAGAACCTAAAAACTTTTCTATACGAATAATTGCTCAGAATCTCAGATTCTTAAGAATAAAAAAAAAAATCGCTGAATTAGGAAAAGAGAAACTGTAGAATCTAAAATATTTCCAGGCACACTTACATTTAACGATTTCATATCATTATGAAATTGATCCTCCCAGAATCGTGGTAATGCTTCAAATATAGCATTATCATTTACGTTGGCACCTTCCTTAGTATCCAACCAATCGGCAATGGGATCTTTAGCCTCTTGCAAATACAAATCTCTAGCTTTTGATATATGATTCACATTTCCACCGGCCACAGCTTTAGTCAATCCCTCTACGGCATCGTTCATGCGTACAAATAATTTATCCAACATAATTTTCTTATCGGGATCAGTATTTTTTGCACAAATATCTTGGAATTGTGCTAATACCTTAGATTGATCTTCCAATAGATCAGCTAATGGAGTCAGGGCCGATTTGTCCTTATAACGATCAAAGAGATAATTTTGACGGGCACGTTTTATTATTTTATCATCAATATCAGTAATATTCATAACATAATGAATATTGTAGCCAAAATAGTCGGACAAAACACGTCTCAAGATATCAAAGGATATATAGGATCTTTAGGAAAAATAACGAGTAATTTTTTTTTAATAAAGGGAATAGTAAAAAAAATTGATTATCCTACCTGGCATGACCCATGTGTGAAGCATCGTATACTGTGGGTCCACAACTATACCAGGTAACATTGTTGCCATCCAGTGGCACAAATTCTTCTTTTTGTCTGGTCAAGCTATTGAATAACTTTAATTTTGGTTTATCGGCGCTTGCTGGAACCTGCCATACAGGCTGCTGACGTTTGGCCATTTTTTGTTAAATATAATGTTGAGAATTAAAACTGTTGTAATATCCAATAATATTGCTAAAATTCCACGTTGCAACAACTACTGCACGGTGTCTTAATGTTGATGACACATGTAAAGAGTAGAAGGTAGAAGCTGTGCTGCCAACCTAATTTTATTAAGAAATCGTCAAGTTGAGTGGGAAAATCGTCATTTTGAGAATATTAAATCCTCAAAAAAATATCATTCCCAAAAAAGCTTCTATTTCAAAATAAAAATGGAAAGTTAACTCCAAACTTCGTTTTATTTATTTTATTTGTAGTTATTTAACGATTTTGATGACCTTTATTTTGAGCTCCTGCACAAACGCCTCCGAGTCTTAAGAACACAACTCCCAATACGCATTACTCGTAATAGAATTTCAAAATCACCGATTTACTTTGAAATCTGAAAAATTCCATGACGAAATGTAAATTTTAAAAATGTTTTTCGATATTTGGTTACACAAAATTCGTTATAAATCGTCAATCATCATTTTAAATTTCACTTCAAAAATCGTCAAATTTAAAACAAATCGCCGAAGCTGGCAGCGCTGTGTAAAACAAATTGGTGTATTAGTGATGGTGTTTATTAAAAAAAAGTTTTCTGAGCTGGCAACCGATTCATACGGTAAGAGTCTTCGTAAACGGAAAATCAAAATGGTGCCGTAAGTTCACAATATGATTCTTACCCACTTTTATATAAAACTGCAAAACATCTAATTTTAACATGTTTAACGCCAAATCACGATTTACGACTTTTAACATGATAGAGTTAATCCCAAATTAGGTTATTATAAGGTTATCGGTATTTTAATTTATTTCGTTTGGTTATTTTATGGTTAACGATATTTTAAGTTATTTTGTTAGTTTTATTTTTTGTTTAACGATAGTCCTTTTTGACATTTATGCAAAAAAAAAAGCAAAAATTGAATTTTAAATTTATGATGCTTTCTAGAAAAAATAAAGAACTAAAGCTATTTCTTTAAGATATTTTAAGGTTAACGGTATATTAAGTAATTTCGTTAGTAAATTTTAGGGTTATAGGCTTATTAAATAATTTCATTAGGGTCTAAAGGGGTCGTTATTTTAGGGTTACTGTTTGCCAACCATGAAAGTTATCGATGCCTCTTTGATTCTCTAAAGCTATCCATTCATGGTGAATGTTATTAAAAAATCCGGTACTTATTGTTTGCAGTCGCCGGTCTGGGGTTAAAACAGGAATAAAATCCTTGTAAATAAAATTATAAAATTTTCTACTTTAATATAAAAGAATTGCTTAAATTCTTGTTTATTTTTCAAAAATACATATTTATTTGTGTAAAATTGAATTTTAATAGTAAATGAAGCCCTAAAAATGCTTAAATATTTGTTAATATTCACACAATTTTCTTGGGCTCTAACCATTGAAGTGGATACCAATGGCTATTTGGCATATTGCCCTTGTATGGGTAGGTATTTAATAAATTCCTAGCTTTACGTTATTATTAACATATTTCATTACAGGAAGATTTGGTAATCAAGCCGATCATTTTCTAGGGTCTTTGGCCTTTTCCAAAGCCTTAAATCGTACTTTAATATTACCACCTTGGGTAGAATATCGCAAAGGAGAAATGCGTTCCATACAAGTACCCTTTAATACTTACTTCGCTGTTGAGCCCTTAGAAAACTATCATCGTGTTATACTAATGGAGGATTTTATGAAAGAATTAGCACCCTTAATATGGCCTGAAGAAAAACGTGTATCATTCTGTTATATGGAACGTAAAAGTATACATAATAAAGATGCCTTAGCCGGGTGTCATGCCAAAGAAGGTAATCCTTTTGGTCCATTTTGGGATACATTTGGTATAGATTTTTCAGAATCCGAATTCTATGGTCCCCTACATTTTGATGTTCATCATAGTGCTATGCCCGAAAGATGGAGCGAACGTTATCCAGCCCCTAAATGGCCAGTTTTGGCCTTTACAGGTGCCCCCGCTAGTTTTCCAGTACAAAATGAAAATCGCCTGCTACATAAATATTTAAAATGGAATCATAAATATCGTAGTTTAGCTTTGGACTATATAAAAAATAGTTTACCCAAGGGCGCCTTTATTGGACTACATCTTCGTAATGGCATAGATTGGGTTAGAGCATGTGAACATGTTAAGGATAGTCAACAATTATTTGCTTCACCTCAATGTCTGGGTTATAATAATGAAAAGGGTAATTTGTTTCCCGAACTTTGTATGCCTTCGAAAGAACTTGTAATAAGACAAATTAAACGATTAATTAAAAATGTTAAACAAGATCAGCCTAAAAATGAAGTACGTTCTATATTTGTGGCCTCCGATAATAATCATATGATTACCGAACTTAATAATGCCTTGCAACGTATGAATATTACAGTCTATCGTTTAGCCGAAGATAATCCTCATTTGGATTTAGCTATATTAGGGCTAGCAAATCATTTTATTGGCAATTGTATATCTTCATATTCAGCTTTTGTTAAAAGGGAACGTGATGTTAATGGTTTTCCCTCATATTTTTGGGCTTATCCTAAAGAAAAGGAACGACTACATAGTAAAATTCATGAAGAACTTTAGATTTAAAAGAAACCATTCCCATTTTCTGTAATTCGCGAATTTAATATTGAATCTCGTTTAGTTTTTAAGTAAATTTCATACATACTCATACATTTATTGTTAGTTTTAAGACATCCTAATCAACATTTTAAATAAAAAATTGTCAGATTCCGACTAATTTTTCCTATAGAAAAATTTTCGATAGGAAAAAAAAATTTTTCTATAAGAAAATTTCTATAGGAAAAATTCTATAGGACAAAATTTTTCTATAGGAAAAATTAGTCCGAATCTGACAAATTTTCTACTTTGTCAGATTCTGCCTAATTTTTCCCATTTTTTTTTTTTTTTGTTAAAATTCTGATAAATTCTTAAATAATGATTTTTACACTTTCAAAATTGTTCTTATACTCCAAATAAATATTTGAAGAAAGTGGTTATATTTTTAATATTAAATATACTTGACGCCATATAGAAAACAGAGAAACTTTAGTTTTTTTTTTTTTGTAAAATATTTGATTTAATTTGTCACATTCTAATGCACCAACTTTTGAGTACGAGCCAAATCCAATTGTACCGTTGAAACTTGTGTCAGTCCTTCACGTACCGAATTTAAATTCTCTTTCCAGGCCATTAAAAGATCTCTTAGTTGTTCCCATTGAGGAGCACCAAAAGTACGATGCATAGTGGAAGAAATGTGTACCTTACGGTTGGCCTGATCGAGGCGGGCACGTACCAATTTGGTTTTTAAAACCTCAATGACAAAAGGTTCAACTTCATCTTCGTTGATTTGTAATTCTTTAGTGAGTGCTTCAAAGCTCATTTCAGGATTACTTTCAGCCAACTGCATAAAGGTTAACAAACGCATTTTCTTTAAATTTTGTTCATGATTAAGACCCTGGGAGTTGACAAATTCCTTATGACCTTCATAGAATTGTATGTATGAGGGAAGCTTGTCGGATACAAAGATTGAGAGTAAATCATGAATTAAATCACCCTCCAAGAATCGCACGGGCTTCAAAGCCAACAAGGGATCTAACAGGAATGTATTGGGATCGGCTAAAGCTGTTACAATACACTTCATAGCATCTTCACGTGCTACACAGGCATTATCGGAGGTATAGGTTCCCAAAAGTTCAATCATTACCTTAGCGGATAGCTCAATATTAGTGTCTTTTGTTACATCGTGCAATAAACGATACAATTTTTGCATTTGTTCAGCTGAAGGTGGGCAATTAGCAAATTGTGTCTTCAATTGATCAACGCCGGTGAATACTTCCAAAACTTGATCACATTGTTTGGCCACTTGTACCAAATGATAGTAAACATGATAACGCAATGGTGAGGCAGTATCCAAATTATTAAACAAACGCCACAATGATTGAAGACACACCTTTGTCAAAGGGACAGTTGTAGACTTGGTCATTTTTTCACAATAGGCCAAAATAATATTCTCACCACGATCCAAAGGAATCTGAAGACAAGAAAAACAAATTTAACAATAAAATTCAATAACATGCATATTTATGTCAAACTACCGTTATCATAATGGATACAATACTGTTGAGTATGCAATCAATCTGTTGGGGTTCTCCATCCTTAAAACAAACATCACACACCCCAATGATTTTATGTAAATCATCTTCTACGCCTTTACTGGATTTTTCCGAGGAGATTTCAGCACCTAAATTTTTGAAATATTTGCGTAATTCTTGGACCTGGAAAATACAAATTTTAATTACTGCCACCTTTCATAAAATATTTGCAAAATTGTTTATTTGCCATTGTGTCAAACATAACCTCAAATTGTTGTCTATGGTTAAACTTTGCCAACATTTTTGTTTATCTTCCACTTGTTTAGCCTGAAAGTTATTTACCTGCTCATCCATGGACAAATCGATAAAAACTGGTGGAGAATTCATTGTTTAATTTTTATTGTTATTATTTATTCGTTTTGTATATTAATTTTTTAAGATTCGCCCAACACACGTCGCTTCTTTATAAACTCAACACTAGAAAGGAATGACAAATATCTGACACTTCAAGATAATGATAACAGTTTACAGTGAATATTCTTTGTTGATGTAAAGATGACAATATTGTAAAACATCGTTTAAAATATTCGGTATACTAAACTCGATAAAAGAATCGAATAAAAGTCTGAATATAGGGTGTCCCTTTAAAAAAAAAATTAAGTGTTTGCACTCAAACAATGGTCTGCGCACATTATTATTATACTTGGGAATTTTTCAGTGGCATTGAAATTTAATTAGCATTACTTTTGATTAATGCCAAATAATTGAGTTACCATTTTATTGCTAATGAAATTTTTTTTTTAAGTTAAATTGATTATACCAATGGTAGATTAGACTAGAGTGTCACTGTGCACCGCAACCAGTAGTTGGTATTTTGTGCTGAAGAAATGGAAATGGTAGTCAAAGGTAACCAATGCCTAAAGCAACCAATTGTAATTAGCGAAAAAGAAGTATGTATAGTTCTCGACGGCAGTTAAATTGATTAGTTAAATTCAGTAGACCAATGGTAGTAAAAGTGACCAATGCCTAAAGCAACCAATTGTAATTAGCGAAAAAATAAGTATAGTACTCGACGGCAAATAAAAATACTGGCTTTGAAATAGATATTTTAAATAAAACTAAGTTTAACAACGGGTGTACTAAATGTTGTATAGTCGTATCGAAAATAGTGATGGTAAAATTTTGTTTTAAACAGGTCTGTTCGACGTCGTTATCGCGGGTTTCCGCGGGAAACAGCAATTTACACACAAATTTGACACTAAAAACCGTTTTGTGGTAAAATTGGGTACCCGCGGTAACGTACGTCGAACATAGCTAACATTTGTACATTTAAGTATACTAATAGAGTGAAAAGCTAACAAAAAATCTTCGTCAAATTGAAAATAAAGTTTTACCATCTCTATTCCAAAAATACAACACTTAGAACACCCGGTGAAAACCATTATAGTCTTTTGTTTTCAAACTGATCAAATTTGCTTAACATTAAACACACTTTAGAAGAAATAAAAAACGATACTTTATGTTTCATTTGTGTTTTAAATCCCATATTTTAATTTAATTATTGAATTTACAAAATTTTCCAAAGTACCCAAGTAGATTCGAGGTACCCAACTAGGTTCATGGTACCCAACACTAGCACATAAGGCCACCCAACACTGACAACTATAAAAAGTGACAACAAAAAAGCATTCATCAAAACAATAAAATTTCAAATTAAGCATCACGTTCTTCCGTTCTTTTTTTGTTCAATAAAAATATAATTTAAATTAATACAACATGCAAGAAATAAGTTCAAACGAACTATCAAATACTCAAGAATCAATAGAAATTGATAATGCAGAGCTAAACAAACCCAACAAAGAGTTTTACACCAAGGCCCAACAATATTGGTCAGAAGTTCCTGCTACAGTAAATGGCATGTTGGGTGGCCTCGGTTACATTGCTGCCATAGATATTCAAGGTTCTAGCAGTTTTTTGCGTGAAATAAAAATTAAAGATGCCGGTCAAAAATATGCCTTAGACTGTGGAGCTGGTATAGGCAGAGTTTCGAAAAATCTGTTGATGCCTATGTTTGGAAAAGTAGATATGGTAGAACAAGATCCTACATTTGCCGGTAAAGCCAGAGATTATTGTACCACCGACTCTGGCTCTACGTTGGGTTACCCAAATCGTCTTGGCGAGATATACAATATGGGGTTGCAACAATTTGTTCCTACAGCACAAAAATATGATTTGGTATGGTCACAATGGGTTTTGGGTCATTTAACCGATGATGATTTAGTGGCTTTCTTTAAACGTATACGCAGTGGCTTAGCTGATGGTGGTTTGTTTGTGATTAAAGAAAATGCCACCAAATCGAAGGAAGTGGAAAAAGATGAAACAGATTCTTCAGTTACTCGACCGCTTAAGTTATATGAAAATTTCCTTAAACAAGCTGGTTTTCGTATTATTAAAATGACTCAACAAAAGAGTTTTCCAAAAGGTTTATATCCCGTGTATATGATTGCATGTCGTTCCGTAGTTGGGCAATAATGCTAATAAAAATTAAATCACAAATTTTATTATGTAGTTAGGATATAGTATATCGATGGTTTAATGTAGAAAGGTCCTATTTCGATGTTTTTTTTTTTTGTAGTTCTTACAAGGATAGGAATAAAACAATTAATATATAAAACAATTGATATTATATTTCTTTCTGTGAAATTTTTAATAAAAACTAGAATTTATAAGCAATTTTCTCTATATGTATAGCAATAAAAAATCGACTTAGTGCCTTTCTACATTAAGCCATCGATATGTAATATACATATAATTAATTCCAGGAAACAGCATTAAAAAAATGGTATTTTTGACCTCATGTCATACTATTTTTGTTTATATTGTGAACAGAATGACTATGGAGCAATATAAATAATATCGCTTTTAAATCTACATTTTTCAAAAAATTTATAAAGTTGTGAACTTTGAAGAGCCATAGTTTGTTAAGTATATGTACTATTTTAAAAGTTTCTGAAAGCTACAGTTGTTTACTTTTGCGTTCTGTAATCTAGAAATGGCCGCTCCTTTCTAAAAATGCATTTGTACTGAAAATGTTATTTTTGAATGCATTTAGCAGTTTTTCCCTACACAGCGACTTCAAAAGCGTCTTTTTGGTAGAAAATACATAATTTTTTATAAAAAATTTAAATTTGATTTCTTTTGGAACCAGAAAACTTAATATTTTTAATAATTTTTTTCAATTTTTCTTACATTCTTAATTTTTTTTACATTTTTCCAAAAAGATAGTAAAACATTTCAATTGCTTTTTAAATCATTAAAATGCTATAGTAATAGTCAGAGATAAAGCTGTTTAAAGTGCCTAATGCCTTAATTTTCATATTTTGATTAAACAAAAAATCATAAAAATGTGTGGTTTTTATATTAAAAAATTTATTAAGCGGTTTAAAAAAAAAAAAACCCTAAAAAAATTGTTATTTTATATCAAATATTATGCATTTTGCAAAAATGTAAACTTTTTAAAAATCGAAGGTGGAAAAAAGTGCAAAATGCATTTAGGAATTGAAAAAGCGGACTGAGGTATACCAAGTTGATGTCAGCGCAAAATAAAATTGAGGTTTTCATTTTAAAGTTAAGAAAATTTCAAATGAAGTTAAAATAAAGAAGAATATGTATTTGATTAATGAGATTTTTCATCATATAAGGAAACCAATAAGAAAATGAGTTATATGGTCAAAGAGATGACCAAACCGACATTTTCCTAATATCCAGTTGTGGTCTTACGTGCCGAAAGTTTTCGGACATAATCCAAAAACTGTAAATTGGAATTACGAGCTAAATACTTTGTCATAATCTGGAGAAGAAAATTCAATTAAAGCAAAGAATTACTGTTGTCAATTTCATACAAAAAATCCCAAATTCAAATGGACATTCTAAATTTGTATAATAATTTCTAAATTTTAAATGAAAATTCTTTAATTCGATATAATTTATCCAATATTCAATTATACTTTTCACAACTTGAGTTATACTTCTGTTAATTTAATTTAAAGTTTTAACAATTTCAAAATCTAAATTTCATTTGGAATTTTATGTGTTTATTTTAATTGGACTTTTCCTCATTTAAAATAAAAAAATTCTTAGTTTAAATAAAATTTTTTAATATCAAATGGAAAATCTCAACTTTATTTTGAATTTATCAATTTGATTTAGAATTTCCTCCATTTTAAGTGGAAAATCTTAATATTATTTGAATTTTTCTTAAAATTTCAAAATTTCATTTAGAATTTTATTTATTTTCTCAATTTTATGTAAATTTTTTCAATTTCATTTAAAAATGGTATAAAGTTCGCAATGGGTTAATGTTAATATTACATTTGTCCCATAATAGCGCTTAAAAATGATACTACCCCTTAACTAAATTCTATTTTGGAAACATGGCAACCCTATTAACAGTTGTTCGTGTAGAGAAATATTTTTTTGTTTGTTAAACGTTGTGCAAAGAAAAATTGTAAATTCATAAAAAAAATGTATTTATAAATAAATTCAATAAATTTAAAACAAAAATGGATGAATTACAAAAATTAGAACACTTATCCTTGGTGTCCAAACTCTGTACGGAATTGGACAATCATTTGGGTATCAATGATAAAGATTTGGCAGAATTTATTGTAGAGTTGGAAGCAAAAAATCCAACATTTGAGACATTTCGTCAAGCTTTAATTGAAAATGGAGCTGAATTTCCCGATTCATTAATATCAAATTTACAACGTATTATAAAATTAATGAAACCTTCAAAGGAAGGCAGTGACTCAAAATATTGCAATGAAGGGAATACATTATCATCATCATCAAAATCTTCCTCTAAAGCTGAACATTTGGCATTAATGTTTCCTGGTTTGGTATTGGCTAATGATAAATTTAGTAATATAGGTGAACCATCATCGGAGGAGGAGGAAGAAAAGGATAAAAGGAAGATTAAAGATAAAAACGATGTAAAAAAGAAATTTAAAGAAAATGAATTGAAGGCAGTAGATGATGCTATGTTAGAGCTGGAGGCTTTGGCCCCAGGATTTGATGATGGACCTTCAAAAAGCGGAAAGAATTATAAAAAGAAATCTGAATATCGTTCCAGATCTAGATCAAAGTCTAGTGACAGACATCGGGTTACAGAAAGAGACCGAAAACGGGATTATAGCCGAGAAAGAAAAAGAGAGAAAAGTTATGAAAGAACTAGAGACAGAAATCGTGGTAGGGATATAGAACGAAATAGAGATAAAGATAGACATAGAGGAAAAGATAGAGATCGCCAAAGACGTTCTAGGTCAAGATCTCGAGAACGTCATAGTGAACGCAAAAAACGATCTAGATCTAAAGAACGCTCTAAACGTTCCAGATCTAAGGAACGTTCAAGACGTTCCAGATCTAGATCTAAGGACCGTTCAAGACGTTCTAGATCAAAAGAACGCTCTAGCCATAGAAGAAGGTCTCATTCTAATGATAAGAAACGTGAAAAAATGCCTCCTCCTGCGCCAATGGCTGATGATCCAGAACCGGGTAAGATTTATACGGGAAAAGTAGCAAATATTGTACCATTTGGTTGTTTTGTACAACTTTTTGGCCTACGTAAACGCTGGGAAGGTTTAGTGCATATATCACAATTACGTTCTGAGGGACGAGTTACTGAAGTCACCGAGGTCGTCAATAGAAATAGCACAGTCAAGGTTAAAGTTATGTCTATAGCCGGCCAAAAAGTTGCTCTATCGATGAAAGAAGTTGATCAAGATACAGGACAAGATTTAAATCCTCTATCTCATGCTCCTCCACCTGACAGTGAATTGGAAGGTCGTAATCCTGATCGTCCATTTGGTGGTGGTACTTCACTTTTAAATCTCCAGGGAGCTGGTGATAATGATGAAAGTGATACCCGTAAAAGAGTTACCCGTATCTCTAGTCCCGAACGTTGGGAAATTAAACAAATGATTAGTTCTGGTGTTTTAGATCGTAGTGAATTGCCTGATTTTGATGAAGAGACGGGAGCTTTAGCTAAAGATGAAGATGAAGAAGATATAGAAATAGAGATAGTTGAAGAAGAACCTCCTTTCTTAGCAGGACATGGAAGAGCATTACATGATTTATCTCCGGTACGTATAGTTAAAAATCCCGATGGTTCATTGGCTCAGGCTGCTATGATGCAGTCGGCTCTTTCGAAAGAACGTAGAGAACAGAAAATGTTGCAACGTGAACAAGATATGGATGCTGTTCCCACAGGCTTAAGTAAAAATTGGATAGATCCTCTACCCGATGAAGATACTGGCCGTACATTAGCAGCCAATGTTAGAGGTATGGGTTCGGCACCTATGGAAGTACCAGAATGGAAAAAACATGTTATAGGTGGTAAAAAATCATCATTTGGTAAGAAAACCGATATGTCTTTAGTAGAACAACGACAATCTTTACCCATTTATAAGCTAAGGGACGATTTAATTAAAGCCGTTACCGATAATCAGATACTCATAGTAATTGGCGAAACGGGTTCGGGTAAAACTACACAAATGACACAATATTTAGCTGAATGTGGTTTTACAGCTAGAGGAAAAATAGGTTGTACACAACCTAGACGTGTGGCTGCCATGTCAGTGGCCAAAAGAGTAGCCGAAGAATTTGGTTGTCGTTTAGGTCAAGAAGTTGGCTATACCATACGTTTTGAGGACTGTACCAGCCCGGAAACTGTTATAAAATACATGACAGATGGTATGTTATTGAGAGAATGTCTCATGGAGGCCAAATTAAAGAGTTATTCTGTTATTATGTTGGATGAGGCTCATGAACGCACCATAAACACTGATGTTCTCTTTGGTCTTCTCAAAACAGCCGTACAAAAAAGACCCGAGTTAAAACTTATAGTAACCTCCGCTACTTTGGATGCTGTTAAATTTTCTCAATATTTCTTTGAAGCTCCTATTTTTACCATACCCGGTCGTACTTTTCCCGTTGAGGTTTTATATACTAAAGAAGCCAGAAACTGATTATTTAGATGCTTCTCTAATCACAGTCATGCAAATACATTTACGTGAACCTCCCGGTGATATTTTACTATTTTTAACGGGTCAAGAGGAAATTGATACTGCTTGTGAGATTTTATATGAACGTATGAAAAGTTTAGGCCCGGATGTTCCAGAATTAATTATACTACCAGTATATTCGGCTTTACCTTCTGAAATGCAAACGAGAATTTTTGATCCAGCACCACCGGGAAGTCGTAAAGTTGTAATAGCCACAAATATTGCAGAGACTTCACTGACAATCGATGGTATATTCTATGTAGTAGATCCGGGTTTTGTTAAACAAAAAGTTTATAACTCTAAAACGGGTATGGATTCTTTGGTGGTTACCCCTATTTCACAGGTAAGTTTAAAAGAATTATTAAATTTTACAGTTTTATAAAATAAATTTAAATTTAGGCAAATTTAAGTCTGCAAAGTCGTTGATAATTTTTAATTCAAAGTTACCTACCAAAACACAGGTCAATTGATAGCTAAAATTGTAAGCTTAAAAATGACAGATACTTTAATAGTCAAAATTATAATACAAAACCAGATTTATAGGCTAAATTTTAATCCAGAAAATGTGTCAATTTTTATTTAAAAAAAGGAACTCCAAAATTCGAATATAATATAGAGGAGGCAAAAGTAATTCAAAATTGGGTAAAAATGGGTTTCAAGGTTGTTCAAAACTTTTTGTTTTAAATCTTTTTATTATTTTTTGTACCCTAATGGAAAGATCCAAATACCTTTTATATGATAACAAATTTGTATATTTGTTTTCTGAAAGAAGCTTGAAGAAATCGAAATAACGAAAAATTGGGTTATTTTTGATCCCAAATTTTAACTTTTAAACTTGAAATTGTGCAGCTAAAAACAAATTCTTATTTATTTTGTTCCCTCTATAAATTTTATGGCAATCGGAGGGAACCCATCAGCGGTGCATTGTTGTAAGGTGAAAGTTATATCCATACAAATAGCTTTTAATCATTGACCCGTTTACAGTTCAAATTATAATCAAGATACTGGCCCAATTCATGAATTAATAGTACCAAGAACTAATAGCTCAATCGAGATTGGTTTTTATTACGAATTTTAACACATGAGGGACACGTCATATATCCACTGGAAATTTTTCTAAAAAACTTTTAAGAAATATAGAACAATAAGGGGTTTCACAAGGTGTACTAAATGTTGTATTGTTAAAATAGATGCTCAAATTTTAGTTTCAATATGACAAAGATTTTGGTTTGGGATTTTTACTCTGTTAGCACACTTGAATATAGTACACTAATGTTGTATCGTACTATGTACAATTGTTGTATCGTACTATCATATATTGTTGCATATTTTAAAACAAAATTTTACCATCTCTATTTTCGATACGACTATACAACACTACACAATTTTGAACCATCTTAATGCTTCATTAAGAAATTTTTGTAATTTGTTTGCATTAAAGCGCCCTCTAAGGAAAATATTAGCAACCAAGGTTGAAACTATGACAGAATATGAGCCCAAGACGATTGAATATACATATATTTAAAATTTAAATTTTGTGTAATTTTATTATTATTTTGTAGGACTTATTGTAAAAACTTGATAAGCCACATTTCAATTTCGCTGGATTCTGAAGTTTCGATTTAATGTAGAAAATCCAACTTTTGCAGGACATTTGATATTTGTTATAAATTTATAAGCAAGGCTTTTAAAAAATATTCATCAAAATATGACTACAAAACAGACAAAATCAGCAATAAAAAAATGTGGCTTATCAAGTTTTAACAATAAGCCCTTCGTTTGTAAAAATTATCTACATATACATTTGGGGTATCTGCAAATAGTTCCAAATGAAAGCAATTCGTTTTATTTATTTGAAAACGTTAACCTTTGCCGAAAATGACCCATTTGTGAAAAAAGTGTATTTTTATTAAACATTCCCATTTCTAAATCATTTAAACGATCAAAAAATAATTTAAGCGGTGAGCACATCGACAATTTCATTTATGTGCTCATCCATCGATTGACCACCATGCATTCTCTTTGTAGAAAGTTGACGAAAAAGACTTACTTTATTCGTAAGATTCGATTTTTCATGATGCTTCTTTAAGGCATTTCAATAATGTTTTGCTGTATTCAATTTCTTAAGGTTCATCCATATCGAAACTAATAGTAGATCCGTGTTTCCGCATCCGGTGTTTCCGCAATGACGATATCCCAAAGTTATCGTTTCAGCAATAACAGCTCCATATTAAATTTCCAAATATGATAATTATTGTTTGAGAGTTTGGGAAATTGCACAATTTTTAATTTTAGCCACGGAAACCGATTTAAACAATACGAATTAATAATCACGATATAAACCACTTAAACGCAGGCCCATAACCTGTTAGAAGGTGACCAACAAATTAAACACGCAGTGGTTTTTATAAAACGTATTGAATTTAAAATAATTAGTGAAAAAATATTTTCAATATTCTTTCATTTTACAAAACAATTTACAAATTTCTATCAAGGAGTTCACAAGGTGTACTAAGTGTTGTACATGTGCAAATTATAAGTAGTCCAAAAATTGTATTTACTGTTTTAAATATACACTTAAGGAGTGAGATCGAAAAAAAACCCGACACAGATTTTCAGTTACAACTGCTTTTGTGTACGGCACTGAACTTTTTTCTTGTCAAGTTACCTTTAAGAAGGTTGTCAGATTATGTGTGCAAAATATTAAAGTGATCGTTTCATTATTTCGCTTATAAATGGAATCTGAACAAAAAGTGAGTAAAAGATTTTTTTTGTATCATCTTTAGTGTCCAAATTGATGCAAGACCATTTCCAAAAAAAAGTGACAGTGTTAGAAACTTGGTTTGTAGCCTTCATCAATTATTTAAAAATAATCTTAATATCATTTGATTGTTCTGAGTTCTGGACAATAAAGCATATTTTTTTTTGTACGAAATTTAAGTTTATTTTTTGTTCAAAGTCCATTTTTAAACAAACTAATGATCTGATTACGCTAATATTTTGTACACATAATCTGACGACTTTTTAAAAGATAACTTGATCAAAAAAAAGATCACTTTAAAACATAAAAAAGTTATAAGTGATAATCTGTGTCGAGAATTATTCGATGTCACTTCTTAAAACAAACGCTTTTTATTTTTCTGAAATGATATTTAAAATTTTATTTACCTTCTAGGCTGCTGCTAAACAACGTGCTGGTCGCGCTGGCCGTACTGGTCCCGGTAAAACTTATCGTTTATATACCGAAAGAGCCTATCGCGACGAGATGTTACCAACTCCAGTTCCCGAAATACAACGTACTAATTTAGCTCTCACCGTTTTGCAATTAAAAACCATGGGTATTAACGATCTACTACATTTTGATTTTATGGATGCTCCACCTATAGAATCTCTGGTAATGGCTTTAGAACAACTACATTCTCTGTCGGCCTTGGATGATGAAGGTTTATTAACACGTTTGGGGCGCCGAATGGCAGAATTTCCCTTAGAACCTAATCTCTCGAAAATTTTGATAATGTCGGTGGCGCTACAATGTTCCGATGAAATTTTAACTATAGTCTCCATGTTGAGTGTACAAAATGTATTTTATAGGCCTAAGGATAAACAGGCTTTGGCGGATCAGAAAAAGGCTAAATTTAATCAAATCGAAGGAGATCATTTAACACTTTTGGCTGTGTATAACAGTTGGAAAAATAATAAATTTTCAAATGCCTGGTGCTATGAGAATTTTGTACAAATTCGAACACTCAAACGTACGCAAGATGTGCGCAAACAATTGTTGGGCACAATGGATCGTCATAAATTGGATGTAGTTTCCGCGGGTAAAAATTCTGTACGCATACAAAAGGCTGTATGTTCTGGTTTCTTTCGTAATACTGCCAAAAAAGATCCCCAAGAAGGTTATCGTACTTTAGTCGATTCTCAAGTAGTTTATATACATCCTTCGAGTGCACTCTTTAATCGTCAACCAGAATGGGTTATTTATCATGAATTGGTGCAGACTACTAAGGAATATATGCGAGAGGTAACTACTTGTGATCCCAAATGGTTAGTTGAATTTGCCCCCTCATTCTTTAGATTCTCTGATCCTACGAAATTGAGTAAATTTAAGAGGAATCAAAGATTGGAACCACTTTATAATAAATATGAAGAACCTAATGCATGGCGTGTATCAAGAGCACGTAAAATAAGGAATTAATTTGACAAATAGACGATTATAATTAGGATGTATACAGGCATGCGATGACTATCAAAAACGAGCGGACTTTCAATTCTTAATGTTTTTCAATTTATATTATAAAAAATATTTTTTCATTGTCTAAGTTAAACGTTTTGAGTAAAACCAAACCGATGTATAAAAAAATTGAAACCAACTTTATTTTGAAAAAAAAAACTAAATATTCTAATATTCTAAATATTCCTGATAGTTGAAATCAATTCTTAAAATTTAATTAAAAGAGATGAGTTAAAATAATTACAGTTGTTCATTATTTTTTGTTTTGAGTTTCGTTGAAAATTTTTTTCTTCACCAAAGTGATTTAAAAAAAAAACGATCGTTTTCAAATCTATCGTTTTTAAAATTTCAATTCCGAATATTTCGCATTGCTTTTGTGACAAACCCCCTTTTAGGCAACCCGGAAATGGGGGGATTCTTTTTCCGCGGGTCACACATTAAATATAGTTCGTGCCAAAAGGATGTGACTACAATTTTTTTTTCATGAATTTGTATCACACAAATAGAAGTAAATAACAACACATTCTGCATGCTAGGTTTTATAGCTAAAACAAACCAGCCAATATCAACTCATTCGAGTGTCGTTTTCCGATCACCAACAAGTAGGACAAATTTTCGCCCCTGGTGTTTAACGATCACCTGGAGAATGCATTTGGTGGTGATACGTATATATCTATACTGGTGGTTACCAATGGTGTTTTCCGATCACCTGATGAAAGTTACGAAAACAAAGCACACTTGGTTGTTTCCGAGACTATGTGGGCTTGGCAGCTATAAGTAATCCTTTTACTCAAAAATACAAGCAGGTCTAATCGTGCGACTACAGTGAATCTGGTGTTGATGTAAAGAAATCTACGAGTGTTTAGCGATCACGAACTAGGTTATCGGAAAGACGATTTGGTCCAGCATTTGAAATTTCTGGCCGTGGTTATCGAAGACGGCCGAAGAAAAACCAAGTGCAGTAAGATCTACGATACAGAGTGAGAACTCGAAAACTAGTCGAGTGGAGCCGAACGATTCTGAGCACAGAAATTCCTGTCAGCCGAAGGGCGAATAGTACGATAACCAAGCAAGTGCCGGACAACAGAGTGTGTAACCTGAAGACTAGCAGAATGGATTCGAACGTTTCCGAGCGAAGTAACATACAGTTTTCGAGTCAACCGAAGAGCCAACCAAGCGAGGAGAAGATGGAACGAGCAGCTCAATAAACAAGAGGGACGAGTACTGATGAGGAACGAAAGCAACCGAAGCTTAAACTTTTGCGATTGTATAATACGAAAACACTTTAAATAAAAGAGAAGTCAAATTGCGAATTAAAATTTAATAGAAATGTGTACAATTATTTCTTGTAGCGAACACTGGACAAAGGCTGAGTATACCCTAGCAAAGATAAGTCGTTACAAGGAAACATTTAACATTGAACAGAAAACGAAAAGTTAGGAAGACCGGAAATGAAAACAGATGAAAGTGTAGAAATACCTTTTGGAAATACCGTTAAAAACTTTTCTTGACATGATCAGGACTTGGATTTCTCCACACTCAAAAATGATGATACTAATACTGACAGTTAAAACAACTGCAATTTTAGTTAAAAATGCGACAAAGGTAATTAACGTTAAAATAAATAAAAATGTAGTTGTTTTTAACTGTTGAAAAACAACTAACAAATGTAGTAAAAACGACTAACAATGCAGTAAAAACAGCTGACAAACTTTGTACTACAAAAATCTTGAAACAACTGGTAAAAACTACTGTTTTAAAAATATTATTAATTAAAAAAAAAATTTTTTCTATCAATTACAATCAAAATTTGTATTGCCTACATTCTACACTGGAGATAAAATAAAATGTTTCAATTATTATTTGCAAACTATGTGCATATCAATAATAAATATAAACTAAACGAGAGTTTTTTAAAACACTACATAATCTTATATTTTTAAATAATTTGCAAATATTAACTATTTACTGCAAAATTTTTTTTTATTATTTACTAAAATAACTGCTTAATAGTTGTTTTGTATTATTTCATAGAAGAAAAAAACTGTTATTGCAGTTAAAAAACAACTACTACGGATTACTACACAAACAACTGTTATGTAAGTAACTGTAAAACTTTTTTGAGTGCACAGGACATTGATGACATATGGTTATTGCGCCGTTTATTGTAATTGAATTTTGAGAACAGTATTTATAAAAAGGTGTAACTTTTTAATGTTTTAGGTATATCAAGTTGATGTCAGCGCACCAATAACGGGATACGGACATCACGAACTTAAAAGGAATTCGCGTAAATTTTTTGAAAATGTATGTTTTTTTGCGTCTGTCATTCACAATTATATTTGAAATTGGATAGAATATTGCGTGAACTGAGTATCTTAGCATACTGCTAGTCAAAAAGGCCACTTACAAATTTCTAAACGCTAAAATTTTATGAACTTTTTAAAATTTTTGCTAAATTAAATCTTTTTTTTTAATAAAATACATGGCTTGAGAACATATTTAGGTATCTAGAGTGAATCTTCTTGACGGACATGACTGATAAAGTGCAAAAAAAAAATTTTTTTTTTGTTCCTTGCTAGTACGGAGACAATTTTTTTCAAACCCCATTTCGTTTTGTGACAACTGAATGAATTCCACCAAAAAAGTACATCAAATACAAGATTTTAATGAGCTTAATACTAAAACCGAAAAAGCATACAAAAATTCTAAGGACTTTAAATTTTATAGAGCAAACAAAATTTTCATAACCTCAAAAAGCATCTTTATATAAAAAATTGTATTCTTCGAATGTACAAGTATGTGATATGATTTCCTGTAAATAAGTAAACCTACCCCCAACTAAATATCATTAAACCGGCAAAAAAAAGAGTGTTTCTCAAAAAAACCGCGGTTTACTTTTTAAGTTATAATATATGACAAAACATTTTTTTTGAGTGTATTTTTATATTTTTTGGTGCTGTAATACATATTTTGAAATGTGATGAAAACAATGAGGTCTATAAATTGATGTAGCTTTAATTAAATGCAAGCAAAAACTGTAATTTTAATATTTTTATATTTGCTTGAAACTTAAAACCGTCATAATTTTTGAGCGGTTAAAAATAAAAGATTAAAGTGAATGTATTTAACATGCTTAAACATCGGCTAACATATACACGAAAGGTTATTCATGTCATTCAAATATTTTACCCCAAAGTTTTTTAAATATTTTACCCCAACGTGTCGAGAATTTTTGAAATTCGTCGTATATTTTCATATTTGCACATAATCCATTTGCACATAATCCAAAAATCTGAAAAAATTTTCAAAAATATTTTGGGCCATAAGTTTTTATATTCCGCTACAAGAATTGATTGTAATTGATTTGGCATATTCTCAATTTCAGTTGAAAATGGTGTAGAATTTTAACATAAGCAAAAGTGCATAGTGGGTTAATATCAAATAACATTTTCTCATAACGGTACTATCCTGTTTATGAGTTCTGCTTTGTAAACATTGCATCCCTAACTAAACCACAGCTGTTCGTGTAGAGAAATATTTTTTTTTTTTGTGTTAGTTACTTTTCTTAAACATTGTGCGAAATAAAATTGAATTTCCATCAAAAATGTATTATTTATAAAATAATTGAATTAAATTATATTAAAAATGGATGAGTTACAAAAATTAGAACATTTATCCCTTGGTTTCCAAACTCTGTACGGAATTGGATAATCATTTGGGTATCAATGATAAAGATTTGGCAGAATTTATTGTAGAGTTGGAAGCAAAAAATCCAACATTTGAGACATTTCGTCAAGCTTTAATTGAAAATGGAGCTGAATTTCCCGATTCATTGATATCAAATTTACAACGTATTATAAAATTAATGAAACCTTTAAAGGAAGGCAGTGACTCAAAATATTGCAATGAAGGGAATACATTATCATCATCATCAAAATCTTCATCTAAAGCTGAACATTTGGCATTAATGTTTCCTGGTTTGGCATTGGCTAATGATAAATTTAGTAATATAGATGAACCATTATCCACATCATCGTCGGAGGAGGAAGAAGAAAAGGAAAGAAAAGAGATTAAAGATAAAAAGAAATTAAAAAGAATATAAAAGAAAATGAATTGGAGGCAGTAGATGCTGCCATGTTAGAGCTGGAGGCTTTAGCACCAGGTTTTGATGAAAAACCTTCAAAAAGTGAAAAGACTTATAAAAAGAAATCTGAATATCGTTCTAGATCCAAATCACGAGACAGATATCGTGCAGGAGAAAGAGACCGTAAACGGGATAGTAGCAGAGAAAGGAAACAAGAAAAAAGTCATGAAAGAACCCGAGATAGAGAGAGAAATCGTGATAGAGATATAGAACGGAATAGAGATAAAGATAGACATAGAGAAAGAGACAGAGAGAGCGCCAAAGACGTTCTAGTTCGCGTTCTCGTGATAAACTTTCTGGTCGTAAAAGATCACGTTCTAGATCTAGAGAAATCTCTCGAAGACATAGACACTCTAGATCAAGATCTCGAGAACGTCATAGTGAACGCAAAAAACGTTCTAGGTCTAGAGAACGCTCCAGACGTTCCAGTTCTAGATCTAAGGAACGTTCAAGACGTTCTAGATCAAAAGAACGTTCAAACCATAAAAGATCTCACTCTAATGATAAGAAACGTGAAAAAATGCCTCCTCCTGCTCCAATGGCTGATGATCCAGAACCGGGTAAGATTTATACGGGAAAAGTAGCAAATATTGTACCATTTGGTTGTTTTGTACAACTTCTTGGCCTACGAAAACGCTGGGAAGGTTTAGTGCATATATCACAATTACGTTCTGAGGGACGAGTTACCGAAGTCACCGAAGGTCGTCAATAGAAATAGCACGGTCAAGGTAAAAGTTATGTCTATAGCCGGCCAAAAAGTTTCTCTATCGATGAAAGAAGTTGATCAAGATACAGGACAAGATTTAAATCCTCTATCTCATGCTCCTCCACCTGACAGTGAATTGGAAGGTCGTAATCCTGATCGTCCATTTGGTGGTGGTACTTCACTTTTAAATCTCCAAGGAGGTGGTGATAATGATGAAAGTGATACCCGTAAAAGAGTTACCCGTATCTCTAGTCCCGAACGTTGGGAAATTAAACAAATGATTAGTTCTGGTGTTTTAGATCGTAGTGAATTGCCTGATTTTGATGAAGAGACGGGAGCTTTAGCTAAAGATGAAGATGATGAAGAAGATATAGAAATTGAAATAGTTGAAGAAGAACCTCCTTTCTTAGCAGGACACGGAAGAGCATTACATGATTTATCTCCGGTACGTATAGTTAAAAATCCCGATGGTTCTTTGGCTCAGGCTGCTATGATGCAGTCGGCTCTTTCGAAAGAACGTAGAGAACAGAAAATGTTACAACGTGAACAAGATATGGATGCTGTTCCCACAGGCTTAAGTAAAAATTGGATAGATCCTCTACCCGATGAAGATACTGGCCGTACATTGGCAGCCAATGTTAGAGGTATGGGTTCGGCACCTATGGAAGTACCAGAATGGAAAAAACATGTTATAGGTGGTAAGAAATCATCATTTGGTAAGAAAACCGATATGTCTTTAGTGGAACAACGACAATCTTTACCCATTTATAAGCTAAGGGACGATTTAATTAAAGCCGTTACCGATAATCAGATACTCATAGTAATTGGCGAAACGGGTTCAGGTAAAACTACACAAATAACACAATATTTAGCTGAATGTGGTTTTACAGCTAGAGGAAAAATAGGTTGTACACAACCTAGACGTGTGGCTGCCATGTCCGTGGCCAAAAGAGTAGCCTGAAGAATTTGGTTGCCGCTTGGGTCAAGAAGTTGGCTATACCATACGATTTGAGGACTGTACCAGCCCGGAAACTGTTATAAAATACATGACAGATGGTATGTTATTGAGAGAATGTCTTATAGAGGCCGAATTAAAGGGCTATTCCGTTATTATGTTGGACGAGGCCCATGAACGTACCATACACACTGATGTTCTCTTTGGTTTGCTTAAAACGGCAGTACAAAAGAGACCCGAATTAAAATTGATAGTAACCTCCGCTACTTTGGATGCTGTTAAATTTTCTCAATATTTCTTTGAAGCTCCTATTTTTACCATACCCGGTCGTACATTTCCCGTTGAGGTTTTATATACTAAAGAACCAGAAACTGATTATTTAGATGCTTCTCTAATCACAGTCATGCAAATACATTTACGTGAACCTCCAGGTGATATTTTACTATTTTTAACGGGTCAAGAGGAAATTGATACTGCTTGTGAGATTTTATATGAACGTATGAAAAGTTTAGGTCCGGATGTTCCAGAATTAATTATACTACCAGTATATTCGGCTTTACCTTCTGAAATGCAAACGAGAATTTTTGATCCAGCACCACCGGGAAGTCGTAAAGTTGTAATAGCCACAAATATTGCAGAGACTTCACTGACAATCGATGGTATATTCTATGTAGTAGATCCGGGTTTTGTAAAACAAAAAGTTTATAACTCTAAAACGGGTATGGATTCTTTGGTGGTTACTCCTATTTCACAGGTGAGTTCAAAAAATTTGATTTAATATTGTTATGAAAAAATGGAAATTTATTTCTGATTAAATCGTTGATATTTTTAAATTCCCAATTATCGTCCACAACATAGGTCAATTCCTCTAAATTCTAAACCTAAAAAATGGCTTAAACATAGATCCTTTAATAGTCCAAATTATAATTTTAAAACTGAGTTAATCGTAAATTGTTTTATAATCCAAATTTTAATACAGATAATATCCCAGTAGTTCATTTCATGTCCCAGTATTTCATTGAAAAACCTAAAAATGTCTTTATCATAAAAAAATGTCTTTATATTAAAATTTGTAATTTCATGGGAAGCCCAACGCCTCTTTGTCCTTCTATCGCCTTTATTTGCTGAAGTATATAAAAGGAATAGCTGAAAACAACAGCCATAACAACTGCGACGTCACCTATTACCGGTGCATTAAAGCGCCGCTCATGCTCACCAGCCGCTGTCTGGTCAGCTCTTATCACAACCGTAAATTCATCTGTCGGCATCTGGTCTAGGGCTGTTTTGAATAGACGGATGAGGCTGTTGTGTTCGTGTAACATAGCTTGAAGATTTACATAGGTTTTTTGTAAATATCTTTGGAACTACATAACCGATTTAAGAGTTTGACATCTCATATATATCAATTTTTGATATAATTTAGACCATACCCTTTCAAATGAAACCGGTTTGGGCCAAATCGGTTGGATAGTTTTAGAGTCTATAGAGGACAAACATACAAACATTGTATTTTATATATATAGATTAATATTAATTTTGTATATGAGCTTAATAATCACTTTGTATGGGAGCTGCCGCGCCCACTGGTATGATCCCGCCCAATTTTCCCATGACTATTCATAATATAATCAACGTGCACAAATTTCTAATACTATTATAGAACTGTAGATATATGATATTAAATATTTACTTTGTATGGGAGCTGACACGCCCACTGGTCCGATCACGTCCATTTTTCCCATGACTATTCACATTAACAAATAATCAACGTGCACAAATTTCTAAGACTATGGCTATTATAGTACTGTAGATATATGATATTAAATATTTACTTTGTATGGGAGCTGCCACTCCCACTGGTCCGATCCCGCCCATTTTTTTTCCTGATTATTCAAATCAGTAACATATGGGATACTGCAATGTTTCAAAACTCTTGCTATCACAATAGTCAAGATATATGATGTTATTCAATTTATGTGGGAGAGGCCACGCCCACTTGAAATATATATAGCCGAAAACCTAATTTGGACAATAACCTTTCAAATGAAACCGGTTTGGGCCAAATCGGTTGGATAGTTTTAGAGTCTATAGAGGACAAACATACAAACATTGTATTTTATATATATAGATTTAAAAAAGTTATTACTAGATTTTTTCAAAAAAAATAAAATCAAATCAATAAACATCTTTTATAAATTACTTCGAGCTCATATAATATATATTAGTTCTCATGTAGTGAGTAAACTAGTTTATATGAATGTTTGATGTTTGGCATAGGATTGTTACCTCTTTCAAAACGTGTTCCTAGAAAATTCCCGAAATAGATCTTGCAACACATTCCTGAAAGGGTCAAATAATAAATTTGAAAACAAAAACTATAGATTATTTGTTAGGACAATATCCTAATAAAGAAATATAGAGTATGGCCTCGAACTTGAATAATTTTCATTTTCATTGCACAATTAAAGGTCCAAAAAAAAGAATTTTTATTTTTAATAAAAATTATATTAAACTTTTATAAATTATTTTAAAATAAAAATCAAAAACATAACTGCAATTTTATGAGTAAATCGAAAAAATTCAAACATATTAAATGTTTACAAAAATGCATAATTTTAGCATGTATTGTTTTTGTTTGCATTAGTGCATTATGCATTAATGTAAGTTTTGTTCCATATTTTTGTGATTTAAAAAAAAAAAAACAATTATTTTTGGTCTCTGTTAAAAAATAACAGTTATTGTGATTTTTTTTTTTAATTAATGTGTGAAAAATATTGTTTTTTTGCTTTAAAATGGTTAAATTATGGTGACGTTCTTCACTTATGAGCATTGCTAATATTTAATTAATTAATAAGAATCTACTGAAAATGACAATTAAAACAACTGCAATTTCAGTTAAAAAGGCAAAAAAGGTAACTACCGTTAAAATACCTAAAAATGTAGTTGCTTTTAACCGTTGAAAAACAACTAACAAATGTACTAAAAACAACTAACAATGCCGTAAAAACATATGACAATTTTTTACTACAAACATTTTGAAACAACTGTACAAATTGATAAAAAAAAACTAGCAAACTTAGTTGAAAAAATCGAAGAGCACTTAGTTGTAAAAATATGAAAATATAATATTGGGTCAAAATGACCGAAACATAACAGATGTATGTTAAAAATAAATCCGCTCATAGAGGAAAACCAACAAAAAAAAAATGTTTCATAATATTTTTTCAAATTTATAAAATTTTTGACGAAATAGATATAATAAAATTGAATCTTACTGGAAACCAGCAGTTTTAAGTATAGTTTTTTCTTTGTTTTTCAAAATTGTGTCATTTTGGCCCAAACAGGACAGAAGACATTTTAACACTCTAAATATTACTGTTATTGACTTAAATAATTGAGCTCTAGGTCACGTTTGTATTTATAAAATATCCTTTATTATTTTATATATCTCCAATATTTCGTCATTCTTTGAATGATATCTTCAGGGAGTATGAACAACAACAAACATTTACAACTCTGTTGTAAATGATTTATTACTGTTATTTTTATTTTTTAAATTTAAAAAACAATTTGAATTATTAAAGTTATTTTTTTTTAGATAAAAATCAAATAAGAAATTTTAATAAGGAATCTTAAAGAATACATCCTTAGAAGTCTATCGTCTCTGTTCTGGAATCCCATTTCGCAAAAAATAAAAACTAATTCAAATGTATTGGTGTTCTTGAATTCACTTTCACTATTTTTTCGAGAATTGAATTCGCCAAAGCGTTAGAGGGCTAAAGTAATTAGTACGTACTTTTTTGTTATTAAATATAAATTGTTTGAAGAAAAAAAAAAACACATGGTTCATACAATTAAGAATTATTATTATGGATTTTCAGCAAATATTTAAAGTTTTAACATTTTTCAACAATAAAAAAAAGTGTTTTAGAAAACATCTAAAATATATAATTTTTTTTGGAAATTACACATGAATTTCTGACAGTTATTTAAAATGCCCCTTTTTCAAATAATAAAAAATATACTTTTATCTGGTTATGGATAATTTTTCTTTATATTAGTTATTTTCGTTTAATTCTAACTTAAAAAAAAATATTTCTACATCTATTTTTGCAATTCGACGGCTTAAATTTTGTATGCCCAGGTGAAAAAGTTCATATATTGTCATATATGGCCACATATACGAGTTCATATATGAATCCATATATGTTCGGATCCGAAATTTGAGGGTATATGGACATATGTATATGCTCATATATGGACATATATGAATTTTCATATATTGTCATATATTATTACTTTTCCTATATTCTCGTATATAAAAAAGCTTTTTTAGTTTTTTTTTCCAAAAATATTCTGTTTATTAAAAAATAAAGCTATTATAATTCTATATACATGTTGCTGAATGCAAAATTTTTTTTTTAAAACTTAAAATATACTTCAATATAAGAATATTCTACACCATTTTTAATTGTATCTTAAAATTTAAATAGTTCTGTTTAGTTTTCAAATTATTCTGAAACACAACTAAAAATGGGAATGTGGGAAAATATTTTATTTTTTTTTAAACACAAAATATAACAAAATAAATAAATCCAGTTTTAATACAAGTGCTCATTGAATACGGTTGATTATTATAAGGCGCGCTTAGTTATTAATTACTCTCTTTGTGTTTCTTTTACTAGTATTTTTTTTTTTTTTCTTCTCCTTATTCTTAAAAAAAAAAAACTTATAGTTTAGTGTCATTAAAAAAAAAAATTGTACACGGTCTGGTGTAGTGTTGATGATGGCGTCCTCCTCGGGAGGAAACTATTACGGGATCCTAGATCCAACTAGGAAACGAAAAAAAAAATAACAATGCTAATGCAAGTTACAACATAAACAATTCAACCGACTTTCCACAAATGAACAGCAATCATAACTTTATTACAAATCAATGTCCAAAATACGTAATTCTTAAAAGTAAAAATGCTGAAAAACCAATCCAAAACTATAACATCTTCTTAGTCTCAAAGGCCTTAGAAGGGATTTCAAGTGAACCCACCCAAAAAATTACGTTTACAAGAGATGGGAACCTCTTAATATTAACTAAAAATGAAGCCCAAGCTAACAGATATTTGAAGGCGACCTTTCTACCAGGAGTTTGCCCAATAGAATGCACGTTACATCCAACCCTTAATACCATAAAAGGCGTAGTATTCGCTCGAACGCTACAAGAACTTAACGAGGAAGAAATAAAAAGCGGTCTAAAAGATCAAGGCGTTGTAGATTGCAAAAAAAATCACTAGGTATTTGGATAACAACGTTGTAAATACTCCACTTCACATCCTCCATTTTAATCTATATAAACTACCATCGGAAATAAAAATAGGGTTTCTTAATTGCAAAATTGAACCATATATCCCAAATCCAATTCAGTGCAAAAAATGTTTTTAAACTTGGTCATACACGCAAACACTGTAAAAGTATCGAAAACTGTGAAATTTGTGCTTTAATGATTCACGATCCAACACCCTGTACAAAAATTCAATGCATAAATTGCAATCACCCTCATAGTGCTACAAACAAAAATTGTCCAATAATAAAACAACGTCAAGAAATACTTAAAATTAAAACGGTAAAAAATTGTTCCTACAAAGAAGCCTCACTCGAAGTAACAGACACACAAACATATACCATACCTATAGAAGAATTAGAAACTGCTATAGCAGAAAGAAAAAATAAATTAAATAAAAGACAACAAATAAACTCAAATACTAACACAGAAATAACCTCTGCAGCCTCATCAATAAATATTCAAAACAACAATAAACAACTAGAAAAACCAACACCAAAAGAAACACTTAAAACACTCTCAGAAAACATAGACACTATTTTAAAACAAAATCAAAAATTACAAACAACAAAAATAAATACAACCAATAAAACTAACAAAAACATTACCACAATTAAATCAACTAAACCTACAGAACACACTTCAAACACATCAAATGACAGAAATATATCAGAAAATAACAACTTACATCAAAATACTCAATTAACAGCAGCAAGAATTACAAATAGAAGAAACGAAATCGACTCATCCGATTCAATCATGGAGCACTAAAGAGAACAACATATCCCAATCATGTATCACATATTTATCCTATGACAATTAGAATCCTACAGTGGAATTTAAATGGTTATTATAATAACCTACACGAACTTCAAATCCTAATACGTGAACATACTCCAGATATTATCGCTCTCCAAGAAACTCATCATTCAAATAATAATATACAACTTAATGGATACGTTTCAAACCTATCCATGGCCAACATGTCGTGCCATGGTGGTACAGGACTATTCATAAAAAATAACTTAAAATACAATTTAATACCCTCCTCAAATAATTTTTCAACTACTGCTGAGGTCTTTATTGGCTTTAAACTAAAGCTAATCTCTCTCTATTTGAACCCGTCAGAACCTCTACCAGTCAGAGACTTAACAACATTATTCACAAACAATGACCAACGTACAATCATTGTAGGAGACTTCAATGCACATTCAGTGGGGCTCGCCAGCTACATTAACCAAAGGCACAGTAATTGAAAATATAATACATCAATCAAACATGATTTTACTAAACGATGGCTCTCCCACACATTTCTCAACAAGATCTACATTTACACACGTAGACCTATCCTTTGCTTCAGCAGACATCACCCCAATTTCCTCTTGGACTTTAGATTCACAACTTCACGGTAGCGACCACTACCGAGAAAGCAGATTGGATTAAGTTTCAGCAAACGCTTAATAATACACCACAAATACAAATTTCATCTAATATCAACAGAGAAGCCGCTAGAATACAAAAAAGTATAATAGCTGCTGCTAATACAGCCACCCCCCTTTACAAAAATCGAAAAAACAAAATGTATACACAATGGTGGAATAACGAACTAAAGTTTCTACGTGACTCCAAGCAAAAACTTTTTAATAAATTTAAAAAGCACCCTAGCACAGAAAACAAAATAAATTACAAAAAAGCAAATGCGCTTTTCAAACGAGAATGCAAAATTGCTAAAAGAGAGTCCTTTTTCGCTTTTACTAGTGAAATCAACCCAAACACACCAACAACCAAAATCTGGAATAACATACGTTAGCTAAATGGTATTGACACATATAATCATATTCGCCACATTATTCACAACAACCAAACCTTGCATGATCCTTTGGATATTGCTAACCATTTTGCGGATATATGGTCTCAACAATCTAGTGATGACAACTTCAACGAAACTTTTATACGTAACAAAAACATGCTAAATACTATTAGCAACAATGCTTTAAGCAACTCTGCTAAACTATTAGAGGAAGCTATATCACTTTTGGAATTACAGTCTACACTACAATCAGTTAAAGGGAAAACCCCTGGTTTCGACAAAATATCATACCCCATGCTGAAAAATTCACCTTTAACTACAAAGCAGATATTGCTTCAGCTTTTTAATGCAATTTTCAACACTGGTATCATACCACAACAATGGAAAACGACTACGATAATACCATTGCCCAAACCAAAGAAGGATATAAACTCTATAGAAGGATATCGTCCTATCTCATTAATCCCGTGTGCCTCTAAAATTCTTGAAAAAATAGTTGCCACAAGAATAACATGGTTCCTTCTAAAAAAACAACTTCTAAGTCCCCATCAAGTGGCATTCAAACCAAATAAAGGTACAATGGACGCCCTTACATACATAGACCATATAACCGCATCTACTCTGTCTCACAGAAACCATCTCTCCATCATTTCCATAGATTTCGAAAAAGCTTTCGACCGGGTCGGAATACACACCATTATATCCCAATTAAAAGAATGGAAATTTGGAAGGAAAATAATTAATTATGTATATGGGTTCTTATCAAATAGGAAGTTCAGAATAAAAGTAAACAATGTTTATTCATATATAAAACCACTTTATAATGGCATTCCCCAAGGTTCACCCCTTTCTGTCGTATTATTTCAGGTAGCTACAGATAAACTGAAT
The DNA here is from genome assembly GCA_021234595.1 of Delia radicum. Classification (NCBI taxonomy): domain Eukaryota; kingdom Metazoa; phylum Arthropoda; class Insecta; order Diptera; family Anthomyiidae; genus Delia; species Delia radicum. The sequence continues at coordinate 38,447,685 of CM037855.1, read as the reverse complement.
AAAATAATCTCTAATAATAACTACTTTAAGCATGTTATATACGCCGATGATTTATATATAATATCCAAGCCAAATAAAAATACCAACATTCAGCAAGAAATCGACAATCTTTTAATATACCTAAACGAATGGTGCAACAGTACAGGAGCTAAATATCCATTTCTAAAACAAAATGCCTACACATATGTAAAAAAAGTACTGCGAAAGCAACAACGTGAAAATACAAGGTAATCAAATTGACACCGTGGATTCTCTAAGAATACTCGGCGTAATATTCAACAAGAGCTTTACATGGTCTTCGCATATTGATAATTTAAAAAAATCTCTACAGCCACGACTAAATTTAATAAAATGCCTTGCAGCAAAAAAGAGTAACTGTCGCCCAACAATTATTATAAACACAGTACGCAGTCTTATTTTATCAAAAATAGAATATGGATTGGTTATATACGGTGAGGCCGCCACTTTACAACTAAATAAAATTCTCCCAGCATATAACTCTGCTATTAGAATTAGCCTTGGAGCTTTGAAAACTACACCAATTCAAAATCTAATGGGAGAGTCTGGTTTGCCTACAATACAACAAAGATTCAAGTATCTCACGTCAAATTTAATTACAAAAATAATATTTCCAACAGAACAACTCCTACTAAAACGTATATCTTTTATTTCTTCACAATCGCCCCTTCGCTACCCATCAACGATATGCCTAGCTATTAAATTAGAAGAAGAAATGAATATAAACACCAAGCCACAAAAAGTGTATTTTCCATCAGAACCGCCTTGGAAGCTAAAAAAAAGTTGCTTTATTCAGGACTTAATGGCCTTCTCCAAAGAATCTACACACAACAATACTTATCTATCTTTATTTAATGAAATCTCCACCACTTACAAAAACAACAACTGGAAAATTTTATACACCGATGGGTCAAAAACTGAAACTTCCACCGCATTTGCTGTTGTTAATGACAACCTGAGAATAGATTATATAGCGTCTTTAGATCATAGATCTTCAATTTTCACGGCTGAATCAACAGCAATTTTTTACGCATTAAACAAATATAAAAATATTCGAGGAAAATTTATGATATGTTCAGACTCGAAATCTTCATTAACTGCAATTCTTAATGTTAAAAATAAAAACACAACAGTCTCCAAAATAAGAGACATTTTAATAAAATTTCACAATAAATTCAAAATTATGTGGATCCCCAGCCATATTGGAATAGTAGGAAACACGCTAGCAGATGAAGCAGCAAAATATGCAACACGTGCACCTATAATTCGGTACCCTTCTACCAATAAAAAAGACATATCTAAAGTTATCACAGCATACCTGTCAAAATTAATACTGACGAATGGAACAATTACCAACATCACTACAAACAATTCAACCCAAATAAATCTAAACCAAGTTATCCCACATATGCCACACGACTGGATCTACAAAAATACATCAGATTACGACTTGGACACACTTACATCACACACCGTCATCTTTTCAATGGCACGAACCCAGAAGAATGTCCCTTGTGCAATACTGAAGTCTTAAACATACATCATTTAATCTCCAACTGTAGAATCATAAAGCAAGCCCAACTCACCTTAATAGGCAGAGTTTGTTTAACGGATCTCTTAAAAACCATTGACATAGAAAACATTAAAGCAGTACAAAACATACTAAAACATTGTAATATATACCACCTAGTATAATATAATTTCCTTTTAAACAAATTTAGGTCAAAAACCATTGTCGTTAGTGCCTAAGTAAAATCCATATTTACTCTCATAATTTATTAAGTTAGTAAATTCTGTAAAAATAAAATAAAAATAAATAAATCCAATTAATTCATCTGTTTTAACCAGTTTTTGAGTACTGAGATCAAAAACGTTGGCTTAAATAAAGTTTAGCCGCATGTTTCCAAAATTAATGAAACTTTGAACCCCTCTCCCCGAAAACTGGTGCGTTTTTCCTAATAACTCATTCTCGGCAATCGTATTTATAAATTAATAAAACGTTAATTTATATATTTTTGTTAAGAATTCGTAGACCGGCAGAGTAAGGGATAAAAATAAAAAAATCATCCCCATATATGGTCATATCTGATCAAAAATTTAAACATATAAACCATATATGGAATAATATATGAATTCATATATGGAGATATATGGAGATATATGGCATATATGAACCAATATATGAACCAATATATGCAATATATTATCATATATCATCATATATGGTGTCATACATATCCATATATGAACCATATATATGATCATTAGGGCGGGTCGATTTGTAGGGAGTGAAAAAATTCACCAATTTCCCTATGATTTTCGTATTCTATGGGATTTGGAGCATTTTTCCATTTTTTTCATGATTTTGTCCAAGAATATTACTTTCATGGCCATTTTTTTGGCTCAATCCATTATCTAATTCAATTTACAATTCAAAACGAAGAGTTTAAGCCCAAATTTATCGAATTCGGTTGATTAATTCATGCGATATTGCTAAAACAAAATAACACATAAAACCAACTTTTTGATTTTTTTCCCTTTTTATTTTTTTTTCTACAAAAATTCAAATTAAGAGATAATAAAGTATCTATCAACCTATTATCAAAAAAAAAATATTCAATTTAAGTGTAGTAAAAGACAAAATGTGAAAAAAAACATTATTTTTTCTGAAAGTCTTGTTTGCTTTCAAGTCTGGGTGTTTTCGTACGGCTTTCTAATGTCGTCGCCATAGCGCCTTCTACATTCTTTCCTGCAACTCGTTTAGCAGTGGCAAATGTTCATACGAATAACTTTGCGTAAACGGTGGTTCGAATAAAATGGTATCGTCATTTAAATCAATCATATTTGTATATTCCGTACAATTAAAGTTTATAAGAGATTTTTTATAAACTCTAAGTTCCGTTGGGTCGACAATATCTCTTCGGTAATGTAAAATCTTCTTTATAGCAATGTTTCGTTTTTCCATTCTATCATCAAACAACATAGATAGCAAGATATTTTCTGAGTGTGCAAAATATGGATTATCTTGAATTACTGTATTTACAACTCCAAGTAAATTCGGTGGTAAAAATCGTGTCCAAGTAATAAATTTAAAAAGTAATGTACTACCGTATGCGGCAGAGCTATAATACTTAACATTGAAATACATTGGCGTGTATACTTTTATTATATAGTTAGCCAGAATTTTTAAATTTTCAGTTGGATTATTAGTTGTCACATAAAACCGTAACAATCTATTGGCTTTGGTCAGCCAACGAGAATGTGCAATCGGCCCTGGTTTTATGTGAGACAAGTCCGCAGGAACCACACCATTAGAAATAACATTGGCCATTAACATCAAGTACCTCGAATCAGTAGATAATTCTTCTGGATTTAAATCACCAGGAGGCATATTTTCCAAAGCGATTTCCTCAACATCGGTTACCACCTGAAAAGAAAACATAAAAGCTAAAAAATAGAATGAAAAATGGTAAAGAATCAGCTATAAAAATTACATACCGGAAGATTTTCACAATCAGCAATTTTGAGCTCAACTTTCCGGTAGTGGAAATCAGTCCAGTCGTAACGTAAGGTTCGTAAGCTTCGTAAGTCAAAAAAATTGAGCCAAAAAAATGGCCATGAAAGTAATATTCTTGGACAAAATCATGAAAAAAAATGGAAAAATGCTCCAAAATTTGGACAAAAATGCCCGTAACTTTTGAACCGTTGGACCAATGTTGGAGATTTTTTGTAAATTGATTTTTGTAAATTGATCAAAATGAGCTCACCTTTCCAACGCGCCTACTGGCAATTAAACCCGATCGATAGTTTTTGAGTTATGGATGTGAACGTGTAGGTAATATTTCATCCGAACGTCAATTTGGGAAAAAATCTACCAACAAAAAGTAGGGGACTCGATTTTAACGATAGAGGTATGGTTCCTTCGGCAAATTTTCATGGAATAACCCCATAGAATACGGAAATCATAGGGAAATTGTCGAAAAATAAATCGACCCGCCCTAATATATATATAAATAGAACATTTTTAGTCTTCAAAGTTTAGTAACGTCATGCTGCTTGTTAGGAAAAGACCTAACCACGTGCTTGATTACTAAGAAGACAAGAATGGAGCAAAATTGATGATTAATAGGTTTTTTGTTAAAGTTATGCCTATTATGGAGGCTCTAGCTTTTCTAAAACTTCGGGTTCTGATGAGATCTTTAGCCAGATCGAAATACTAGTATCAACCTAGCTAATATGTTTGATTTGCTTTATTTTTGTAAATATACGGAGGTTGAAAGCTCATTATAAATTAAAAAAAAAAATTGTTTATCGTTGCCTAATTTAAGCGATATGAACCAACATATTTTAAGGTGCATTTTGGAAACTAGAAGAAGAAGTTTTGGACAAAAAATATTTCTCTTACCAAGATATAACCACACTCGAAAAACTATTTTTTTCTGCTCCTATTTAAGAAGATATCACGATTTTCGCTTTTTGGAAAAAGCGAAATTAGGCGAAAAAGTATCTAAACTTCAATTTATATTGTTCAAACTTCAACGCTTTGCTGTTAATACTTAATGTCTTCTTTCTGCAAAATTTCATAAAAATTCGTCTATTAGTTTATAAGTTAAGACGATGTCCTTTAGAGGAGTCCTGTGAGTCCTTGGACTAAAGTAAGGACTTATTATTAAAGATTAAGCTTCAATCTTACTTATATTTTATTATAAAGAGTATGTAGTCAACTTAAATTGGGTTTTTAGATTTTTGAAAATATTTTTTTTTTTTTAAATAATTAGTTTTTGAAGCTTTCTCGCTTCCAAACCGTGAACGGCACACGAAAAATTTCTTCCCAAAATATTTAGCAAATTTAGTATTCTATTGGAATATATTAAGTATGAAACGTTCATTTGACGAATTTGTGGTAAAGCTTCTGAAGACTGCCCTGAGGCTACCTTACCCATTAGAGGGTTAAGCCGCTAGTTTTTGACCAGAAAGCCAATCAAATTAAAGAGGTACGCAAAGAACGATTTAATTGCAAAATATTTTTGCTGTTCAAGAATATATTTTCTTTATTTTAGGATAAAAACAGGTCTCAAGTCCGCTGCAATAAACATATTAACCCAAACGTTTGAATGTGTTCCCTGAGATATAAGTAAGCTGGTTAATAAAAATTGTATCTCTTCCCTGATTAATGTAAGCAATAAATCGTTACGTTTAGATAAAATCTTTCGATTGAAAATCTTTATAAAATTGCTAATAAAATCTAAAACTATTAACTATTATCATTCCAAGTTAAAAATTGCGTTAAAAATTTTTAAAAATAACAATAAACAAAAAATTCATGAATGCTTTTATTATATATATCGTCATCTAAAATCCAAAAGGCCGTAACTACACTTTTTAGTTTTTTCCAGGAGAGACAAAAAACATTATAAATAAAAAACTACTTGAAGTTTAGTATCCAAATTTTAGAATTATGCTTAAGGAACAAAGACGATTTCGTTTCTGAAAAAAAAAACTCATGGAAAAATAGTAGTTTTTAAGCAAGTAATGAATGGCCTTTTGTAATCGATTTTTCTGAAACCCAAAAGCCGTAACTCCAATACAAAAATTTATGCAAAAAATAAAACAAACGTTTAAGATAAGAAATACTGATTGTCGACAGTAAAGAAAAAGAGTTTTTTTTTTTGTCAACCTATGTGTTTTTATATAACTATTTCAAAATTTTCGAGAAAATTTTATAAAATTAATTAATGTATTCCGAGAAAATGAACTTAAAGTAAATTGGTTAAACAAACAACAGTGTAAATCATTACATAAAAGGCAAAAACTGCACTAAACGACATTTAGCTTAATTAATATATTGAAATTGCAGTTGCGGCCTTTTGATTTTCGTTAATAAAATTGGTGCTTTTGGACGTAAACGTGTAAAATTTTGTGGGAAGGTGTATTTTGGTTAACCACAGCGTAATCAATCAAAAAATCAATTTTGAATTTTTTGTTAGTTATGTCCTTTTGGATTTTAGTTGACGGTATGAATTTATTCCTACACTGTATGAAAGTTTTTTGAAAAAAAAAAAAATATGAAGTGAAATTTATACAGTTTATGAACAAATTTATTCTATTTATGAACTATTTTTTTTGTGTATAAATATGTTTGCCTGTAAACATAAAGGGTGTCCCAAGAAGAACGCAATTTTTAAATCTGGCAACATTCGAGTTTCATTGTTTGACATTTGAACAATTGTTATTGTTTGCTAGTAGAAGGTACGAGGTTAGTAAAAATGGAGCGCTACACGAATGGAGTATGGATGGAATGGAGTAATTGGGTATTGGAGAGACAACATGAAAATGCTGATTTTGCCGATAAAATCATCTTCAGTGACGAGGCCCATTTTCATCTTGATGGCTTCGTCAATAGGCAGAATTGTCGCATTTGGGGTGAGGAAAATCCTCGAGTGATTCACGAGAAGCAAATGCATCCTCAACGTGTCACTGTGTGGCGTGGTTTTTGGGCTGGAGGAATCATTGGACCTTTTTTTTATGAAAATGAGGCAGGTCAAGCGCAAACAGTCAATGGTGTTCGGTATCGTGAAATGATAACCAGTTTTTTTCTTGCCTAGAATTGAAGAAATGAATGTGGAGGGCATGTGGTTCCAACAAGACGGCGCCACATGTCATACAGCCAGAGAAACAATTCAATTGCTGATTCAGTCATTTCCCGGTCGTGTTATTTCTCGTTTTGGAGATCAGAATTGGCCGCCTAGATCGTGCGATTTAACACCATTAGATTTTTTTCTTTGGGGTTTTTTGAAGTCGATGGTTTACGCACATAAGCCGACGACGACTCAAGCCTTAAAAGAGGAAATTGGACGCTGCATTAATGAAATACCGCAGCATTCATGCAAAACGGTCATTGAAAATTTCATTAAAAGATCGCGTTCATGCCAGCAAAGCCGCGGCGGCCATCTGCACGATATATTGTTCCATACATAACCTCATTCTGTCTACTTTACGATATAATAAAGTTTCACGATTTTTTTTTAAATATCTGTGTTTTATTTAAAATTTAAAAATTGCGCTCTTCTTGGGACACCCTTTATATATGTTTGCAGCAAGTGAAAAGCGTCTACCGGCAAACATATATATGTTTGGCTATTAATATATTGCATGTCCCAAACATGATATCTAAAAAAAAAAAATATTCTAATTGCAAATATATCTTTGTTTAGGTTTTAAAATTTGAATAAATAATAATTACCTGCAAACATATTCAAAACTGTATTTCTTCCTAACAGATATTTAATATTGTTTATCTTACTTTAAGGCTGCTGCTAAACAACGTGCTGGTCGGGCTGGCCGTACTGGTCCCGGTAAAACATATCGTTTATATACCGAAAGAGCCTATCGTGATGAAATGTTACCAACTCCGGTACCCGAAATACAGCGCACAAATTTAGCTACCACAGTTTTGCAATTAAAAACTATGGGTATTAATGATCTATTACATTTTGATTTCATGGATGCTCCACCTGTAGAATCTCTGGTAATGGCTTTAGAACAATTACATTCTCTGTCGGCCCTGGATGATGAAGGTTTATTAACACGCTTGGGTCGCAGAATGGCAGAATTTCCTTTAGAACCTAATCTCTCGAAAATGTTGATTATGTCGGTGGCCCTACAATGTTCCGATGAAATTTTAACTATAGTCTCCATGTTGAGTGTACAAAATGTATTTTATAGGCCTAAGGATAAACAGGCTTTGGCGGATCAGAAAAAGGCTAAATTTAATCAAATCGAAGGAGATCATTTAACACTTTTGGCTGTGTATAACAGTTGGAAAAATAATAAATTTTCAAATGCCTGGTGCTATGAGAATTTTGTACAAATACGAACACTCAAACGATCGCAGGATGTACGCAAACAATTGCTGGGCATAATGGATCGTCATAAATTGGATGTAGTTTCCGCGGGTAAAAATTCTGTACGCATACAAAAAGCTATATGTTCTGGTTTCTTTCGTAATGCTGCCAAAAAAGATCCCCAAGAAGGTTATCGTACTTTAGTCGATTCTCAAGTAGTTTATATACATCCTTCGAGTGCTCTCTTTAATCGTCAACCAGAATGGGTTATTTATCATGAATTGGTACAGACTACTAAGGAATATATGCGAGAGGTAACTACTTGTGATCCCAAATGGTTAGTTGAATTTGCCCCCTCATTCTTTAGATTCTCCGATCCTACGAAATTAAGTAAATTTAAGAAAAACCAAAGATTAGAACCGCTTTATAATAATATGAAGAACCTAATGCGTGGCGTATATCAAGAGTACGTAGAAGAAGGAATTAATTTGACAAATTGATGATTATTTTAATTATAATTAGGATATTAAGTTTTCATTTCATTTATTTATTAATTCAAAAACCAAGCCCATAGGGCCAAATATGGTTCGTATTCGTCATGTATTGTTTTTTTTTTTTAAATAATAAATGTAAGTTATAGACAAGTAAATATAGTTACCGTTTTTCTAATTTTGTTGGTTTTTTTTTACCTCATTAATGGCACGTTATAGATTCGTAGAAAAATTTTCAAGCAAGCTTTCCAGATATATAGATTTATGCTTCATTCAGAAATGTTTGTAACTTTTTTTACTTAAAGCGCCATCTGGTGGAAATTTTGGCAACCAACAAATGGAAGTTTGACAGCACATAAATCCTAGACGGTTGAAGATATTTAAAAAATTTTAATTGTGTATAATTTCGTGAACAAATCTTTATTGAAAAATATATGAAAAATTATTTTTTTTTTAAATTTTTTTTTGCAAAAAGATCGCTGTTTTGACCATTTTGTAAAATTGCAATATGACAACCCTAACGATATAATTTTTTATAAATTTAGTAGTACATATTTGAATAAAAACCATGCATTATTTATGTTTTGTGTGAAAACATAATAAAATTTTGGAATATTTTAGCTTTTGTGTATTAAAAAATTACATAGTTCGATCGGTAAGATTTTCAAAAATTATATTATGTATTTTCAAAATTATAACAATCAAAAATATAAAAGATTAGGCTTTTTTATATTTTTAAATAAAGTTTGAAAAAAGATCAAAAATTGGTTTTTTGAAATAATTATTTGGCAACTTTGGATAACAATCTTTTTATTCACGATTTTACACGCAAAAAAAACTGTGGGAATATTATCGAATTGCTTGATTAGTGCGTTGGACTGTTATACAGATGGTCCCGGGTTCGATCCCCGGCGACGATATCAATTTAGAAAAATAATATGTATGAGTTTTCTATCCTTTATACGTATCGGTGTTCCCATAGCACTTAACCCCACCGAAGTAAAATAATTAATCAGGGCTATGAACCAAAAAGCTTTAATAAAGTTCGCCAAATCTCAAACAGGTGGCGAGCAACAACTGTTCTAAGACTTATCTACTTGCGCAAAGCACTGACAAACTACACGGTGCGCTCGCGCCTGTTCGCACGATGTAGGTGTGCTCTGAGGGAGCTCATGGAGGCATTCACAGTGAGGCTGTGTTGGGTACCCGGACACTGCAAGGTGGATGGCAATGAGTTGGCGGACGAACTTGCGAGGGAGGGTTCGAATCTGGACTTGGCAGTAAGGGACGGGGGGTAAAGCCCCCATTATGTTACTACTTTGAGGTTATACGGAAGGGATTCCGCGAAACCGTTAACCAATCATGGAGGGCCAGAATGGATTGCAGGGTGTCTAGGGCGTTATGGCCCGCATTTTGGGACTGGACAGGGAAGGTCTCAGGACCCTTACGGGGTTCCTGACCGGTCATTGTTCTGTCAGGGCTTTCACAAGCAGATGGGACAGGGACATACCGGATTTTTGCAGGTTGTGCGAGGACGTTGAGGAACTGGAGACAGTTGAGCATATAATGTGCCACTGTCCTAGGTTGCAGGGTCTCAGACAGAAATGGCTAGGAGATAGATTTCACGACGAACTTGGGTGTGTCGCTGGATACAATCCAGTAGATTTGCTGAGATTTGTCAGGGAGATATGACGGCTGTTTCTAGCAAGGGGACGATAGGAGCTGGTTTCTGGGGAGTATATATTCTTTCTATCTTTCTTTATATCTATCTTTCAATCTATCTTTCTGTCTATTTCTATTCTTTCTTACCGTTTTTCTCTGAAGGGATTCACAATGGACCGTATTGGTCTCCGAGTGGAGTTGTGCCCCTGGGCACATAACCCTTCCTAACCTAACCAATCTACTTGCGCAATTAAAGTGTTGTCATACTTGAAGCCCTTCATCTTTCCGCACCATTCATGTCTCCACTATCCCCTTTCCAAAGAAAGCTACAAATTAACAAATATTAAGAATTTCCAAGGTGTTGCGTGTCTTTGAAACTAAGTGATCAACGGATTTGAATTCGGTAAAACTTTTTGAATTATATGGCTTATTTTCTATTAATGCAATATTAACTTGAATTTGGATATTACTCAATATACTCCAAATGTGACCCACTTTTTGGAGTATAACTCTTTACCTTCAAAAGTATTAAAAAAATCTGGTTACATAATCTGGACATTATGTTTTTAATATATACCCATTGTGGCTCCGCATACTCGGACACTTGTCAGCAATAGTCATTTTTCTTCTCCAAGATCCAATACTTTTTGAAAAAACGACTTTAAACAATCAATCTTAAAAAAAAAATCGAACTAAAAATAAAGTAATTACCATTATTAAAAAAAATATACCATGTTTCCACTTACGTGTTTTGAGCAAAACATTTGTTTGGAGAACAAAAAATGTATGGGAAAATATGTACCAAAATAAGTTATTTCAAAACACGTTCAGTGGAAACGTACTATTTTAACAAAATTTTTCCTTTATCTGACCTCTTAGAGGCCATTTAAACGGAGCAATTTGTTGCCTGCAACGTTGCCTGCAATTATTGTTTGTTGGCAAACGGGGTAGAGAAGCAAGCGGGGTAGCAAAAAATGCACGATTTTTCGTTTTCAAGATATTTTTTGACATTTCTTTTTGCTATCGTTCGTATTCTTGTTAATTTGCTTTATTCGTATTCGGCTTCTCAAGTGTTGTGTATCGAAAATATTTCGTAAAATAATAAATAAATAATGTGAAATAAAGAACTATTTATATATTATTTTAAATTATATTATTTTATATTATATATATTATTAAATTATATTATTTTTAATTATTACGAATAAATTAAATTTCAACGAATGAACAATTAAAGAAGATTGGAAAAATAAACGTCAAAAAAATTGCATGTAAAAACTCCTCGTTTAAATGTAAATGATTTTTAGAATCAACTTTAAAAGAGAATTCAAAAATTGCCTGCAATTAATTTCTTCGTAAATTATATTGTATACTTCATCTAAAAAAACGAGTAAACCTGAATTTAACGATCAAACTTGTCAACATTTCAGTTTTGTGCTGAAATTAAACAAAAACACGTTGTATGAAAGTGAAACCCTTCATAAATATTCTTGTTGTAACTCGATTTTTATGGTCGATATCTTAAATGAAGCTAAATGCCTTATTTATTCAACAAAAAAAAAACCGCACTAAAATATGATAACTCCTTGAAGAGTTCTCTGAAATGTGCCACTGTACGAGGTCGAACAGACCTAATGTCCCAAGAACATAACATGTTACATGTTATGTATTTGACAATTTGCTCCAGAGTCTAGACGTGTTGTATTTTTTAAAACTCACCACTAGTAATAACAGCTGTCATTACAATCAGTGTTGCCGTGTTTATTTTTTTTACAAATCCGCCCAAATTGCAAAGAAAACCCCAATATTTACTTTAGCGTCCAAACATTTATATTACAGAATTTTCCTAGTTCTTTTAACAAAAAAGCTATCAACGTTCGTTTAAAACAATGATTTTTAATTTGCGATGAATCTCTGCGAAATTGTCTTTAATTGTTTTCGCATCAATTTAACAGACTGTTTAAATGGTAGCAAAATATTAAATTTGGATTTATTTTCATTATGGATTTCTAAAGACTGTGAACAATTTTTACTTTTTTTTTAATTTTTTACTCCAGTTTTTAGACTTTAAACATAACGCGAACAAAATAATTGCTTTAAATAAAAAACACTTTAAATAATTTTAATTTTTATATAAAAATCAAAATTTAAGTCTTATTTGATATCAACAGCGCAATAGAAAGACGAAAAATATACCTCATTTTTACATTGTAAGACATTTTGCTTGTCAGCTATAAGAATTCATATGCAAATTTTCTGAAATAATTTTTCGTATGAGATCCCGGGAATTTCAAAAACATTTCCCCTCTTTCTCAGAAAATTTAAAAGTGCGCGATTTTGCATTCCCGCCAATTCTACTTAGAAAACCCCTAACTTGACCACACTGATTAGTTTGCAAAATTCAGCAGAATTCAACAAATTTAAAAAAAAATTCAAACAATTATTGCAATATTATTAATAAAATAACTAGTGAAATAATAAAAATAGTGTGAAAATCAAACAAAATTGATTCAAATAGTGATAAAAATGAAAAAAATTGTGAAAATGAACAGCCAACAACCAGCAAAGATGGATTACAAAAAGTGGAAAGTAAAACACGAGATGAAACCAGCCAAGACGACATCGAATTAGATATAGCCAGTGATTCCTTTAATCCCTTAAGAGCCCTATACTGTCCAGACTATAGAGTGACAGAAAAACAACCCAAAGTTATTTACCAAAATATGGCGGCATTTGAGACGGCTTTAAAAAATGTCGGCATCTGGGATCTAAATAAAAGGCCAAAAAATCCCCAGCAGGCTTCGGGTAGTAAAGCTAACAAAACACCAACATTGGTGGAAGAGGAAAAAACACAGCGAAGATTCCAAGAATATCAAATGGCCATTAAGACACAACCGAAATTGAAAAATAAACATCAACGAAATTTACTAATGCAAATGTCCCAGGCCGAAGGACCTCTCAAACAATTGCAACAATACGCCCAAGAAGGTAAACGTGTTAAGGTGGTTATACGACGTGAGCATGGCATTAAAGGCTTTGTAGAGGGAAAGCTCAAAATGTTTGATCGTCATTGGAATTTGCTGTTGGAAGATGTGGATGAATGTTTGAAGCAGCGTAAATTTAAATATGCTGAAGATAAAGTGGCTAACCAACAAGAGCCACAAGATTGCACAAAACTTTTGCTACAATTGGGCATAAACTTGCCACGGCAAAGTGTTAAAGTTTAAGTAGAAAACTTGTAGAGATTAGAAGACATTTGCCACAACTTTTTTTGCGTGGAGAACATATTGTGTTGGTGTCTTGTGATGTAAAGGCTACATAATATAAAATTTCAATACTAAACTAAATATGCCTTCTCCGATAAACAGGTAATTTTTATATATTTATAGTTATTCTTCTTATTTTAAATGAGCTTAAGATCATTTATTTATTTATTAATTATAATTATTTATTTCCAATATTTCGTCTCCACATTGGGTGACTTCTTCAGGGAACAATTGTAACAGTTTGATTGAAAAACTTGTTTTTTCAAAAAAAAAACATGTTAATTCTTCTTATTTTAAACGAGCTTAAGATCATTTTTTTTTAATTATAATTATTTCCAATATTTCGTTTCCACATTGGGTGACTTCTTCAGGGAAGGAAAGGAAATAATAAATAAATGATCTTAAGCTCGTTTATAATAAGAAGAATTAAATAACAGAAGATCAAAAATAAAAATCCAGTTTTTTAAAAAGCTTAAATGAAGTTTTCGTTAGAAACTTTTTAAGTCCTTAATACTTAAAACCAATTTTTATATCCTAAGTACTTAAAAGATATTCCAATTGGAATATGTTTCAAATAGTTTTTCAAGGATACGTATTAAAATTTTGTAAGTTTACTAAACAAAACATAAAAAATGTAGTTGATTAAAAAGTAATTATATATAGTCATAGTCATATATTTTACACAAACTAAAAATTTAACTATGCTTCGAATAAAACAAAATTTTGCTATTTTATGAATTAATTTGCAACAAAAAAAAAACTTCTCTATAGCAATCTTAAAATGTATACACTTCGTTAGTTAAAATTTTTTATAAATAAAATTGCTGATTGTTGACTAAAATCACAAAAGAAATCTATACCTCAGCTTTCAAAATTATTTACACAAATTTATTTTCTTTCAAAAACATTTCCACATCATTAAAACATATAAAACAACAAAAATAAGATTTTTTTGATTAGTAGCCGTATACATTTCCCTCAGCGTCTATGACAGCTTGTAGTCTAGCTGGAATAAAAATAAAATTTCGTACAAACCCAATTTCTAGGCCGTTCCACAAATTGTTGATTTCATCAATTGTTTCTTCTCGTTTTCGGTCTTCTTGTACAGTTCTCTTCCTTTTTATGAACGCCCATATATTCTCTATTATTTTATGATCGAAAATCATGGAGTGGGGTGTCCATGGAAGAACAGCTTGCCCAACTTTATTTACAAACGTTGTTGGTTACCATGCATTGTGCCAAAACTCCACTGGATGATGGATATACTCCATAGCAAACTCCAGCCGTTTTTTTTTTATTTTTTTCAGATATTTCTCACGAAATAGGACTTTACATCATGTGTTTAACCTTCTCCGAATTGTAGATTCACTTACACTTCACAATTTATATTGTTCAAACTTCAACGCTTTACTATTAATACTTAATGTCTCCTTTCTGCAAAATTTCATAAAAATCCGTCTATTAGTTTTTAAGTTAAGACGATGTCCTTTAGAGGAATCCTTTTTTTTTTTTTTTTTTTTTTATTGAAATGCTATTAAAGATAAATATATATACATTTCATTTAATTACACCTAGCATTACACTAATAAGTAATATTATTCTATTTAATAAGATTTAAGCAATAGTAGCCACCAAATCCTGTGGTTTGGTTCTCTTTAATCTTCTCGAGTAGATTTCATCTAGACGTAAAATATTAGCTTCTGGGTTTATGTGGCTCTGAAGTCTATCCGCATGTTTAGTTGCAAACAGCCTTATAACTTCGTCGTCGACTTTCATTATACCAAGATCTCTATGTAGATCGTCAATTCTAACATAGTATGGAGCATTAACAATGTTTTTTAATATTTTGTTCTGCATACGCTGAATAATTTCAATATGATTTTTAGCTGCACAACCCCACATCTGAACTCCATAAGTCCAAACAGGTTTTAGTATTTGATTATAAATAAGTAATTTGTTTTCTATTGATACCATAGAGTTTCTTCCAATTAACCATTTCAGCTTATTGAGTTTCAAATTAAGTTCTGTTTCTTTTATTTTGATATGAGCCGACTATCTAAGTTTCGCATCAAGCGTCATTCCAAGATATTTTGCGCAGTTGGCATATGGGACTGTAGAGTTTGATATTTTAATTGGTTTATAAGAAATTTGTTTATTGGTAAAATTAACATGGGCTGATTTACATTCATTTAATTTAATTTTCCATGTGTCTGTCCATTCAACTATTTTATCTACAGATGCTTGTAATTTAGAAGAAGATTCCTCTTCATTATCACCAATCGATAGTATACAGGTGTCGTCTGCAAATGTTGCTATTTTTACTGTTGTTTGGTAGAGGGGGTATATCTGCTGTATATAACAGGTATAAAATAGGACCAAGAATACTGCCTTGTGGGACTCCAGCTCCAATTTCTTTTATCTCTGAATATTGCTGCCTTTGTTTTACTCTGAAATAACGATCTTTCATATAGGAATCAAGCAAACATGTATATTGTAGGAATCCTGATAAAATCCTGTGAGTTCTTGGACTAAAGTAATGACATTATTAAAGATAAAGCTTCAATCTTACTTATATTTTATTATAAATAGTATGTAGTCAACTTAGATTGGTTTTTAGATTTTTGAAAACTATTTTTTTTTAAATAATTAGTTTTTGAAATTTTACGAAATTTTGATTTTGAAGCTTTCTATCATTTCTAAGTATAAAACGCTCATTTGACGCATTTGTGGTAAATTTTAAGAAGGCTGCCCTAAGGCAGCCCTTTTTGTTGGAGGGTTAACGGCGAAAGCGACGTGATTCGCTGATACCTAATTTTAAAGCCACTGTTATCATGCTTTTAAAATAGCGAAAACATAAATAAGCGAAAACATAATTTTTTTAAGGTAAAATGCATTTTTTTCCAAAATCCTCTGCTAAATGCATAAAACTGTTTTTTTAATTTTCAAAAAAAATATAAGTTAATTATAAGTTATTCCTCCCTCTATGCCGTTGCCAAATTCATTTGTGGAGCTCTTATGGGATTCAAACTTTAGATAAAAATCTAGTTTTGAATAAGTAGTTGCACATAATTGCCTCATCTTTTAACGGTTTAAGCTACAGTCATTTAAAGGTACATAAATCGTGATTTTCCTGGTTCACAAACATAATTCACTTTTTGACGGTAAAATTCATTTTTTTTTTCAAAATCCGTGGTTCAACCCGTTGTATTTCAAAAAACTGGTTTTCTAAAATTGTTAAAAAATATATATTTTTAATTACAAATTATTCTTCTATACCGTCACCAAATATCTAAGTGGTATTCCTGCATGTCTCTGAGTTATCGGCTGTTTAGTTACATTTTCACACATTTTTATTCATAACTCAGGATATCGTGAGAGCTCCACATAGGGATTTAACGGCATAGGGAAGTAATTTATATTTAATATATTTTTTAAAAATTTAAAAAAACTAGTTTTCTTAAAATACAGTTTTTTGAGCCGCGGTTTTTGAAAACAATGCGTTTTGTTGTGAAGAAGTGAATAATTTGTGTCATCTAGTAAAACCATACAACTTATGTAGCTTTGAAATGAGTTATCAATGACTCTAGTAGCTTAAGCCGTTAAAAAGATATGGAATATTATGTACTACTACTTTTTTTTAAATTTTCGAATATTTTTATATTTTGAAACGCTATATTTCAAGATCCGCTAGGATTAGCATCTACATTTGGACGAGCTTATAATTATATGAGTTCCATCTTCTATACCAAGTTTGGTTGAGATCCGAAAGGGTAGACAAAATCAAGTGGTTGATTTTATATATTTTCATTCTAAAACGAAAAAATCAATTGCATTTCAGTTTTTTCAATTGCTTTTCAAAAATTATCAATTGCAGTTTTAGAAAATGCACTTTGTGTGGGCATTGACCATCACGCGGTGATAGGTAAAAATTTTCCAGAAAAATGTTATTATCCTAGTAGGCATTCAAGTCGAAACTTGTTAATGCAACAACACGAAAAAAAAACAAAAGGTCTCAAAATTTGATAAAAATACTCTTGGACGAACCACTTTTGTACAAAAATTTTAATAATATATTTGAACCCATTGACTTATTTTTGAGCTTGTTTGCTGGCAGCTTATAGGGTCATTAAAGAAAGAAAAATATGCAACAAAAACTAATTAAAAAAGTTTTAATCACACTTATCATTCATAAATTAAACTACAATTGAAACAAATATTATATGTAATTACACATTAAGTTTGTTTTTATATCAAAAAAAAATATTTTATATTATTCAAAAAATGTACATACAAATTAAAAAGTTTGTAAAAAAAAATACAGAAATACGCCTGCGCCCACTTATTTTCTTCTTCCCAATTACTCTTGCTCCACATCGGCTATGTTGAAAATGCGTCGTACAGCCTCAAAGTTTTTAATATTATAAACCCGACATCTAGGAGGTTTTTCACCACCAAAAGCCAAAGTGAAAGGATCTTCTGGACATTGTTTCATACATTGCAAGCGGCCCATTTGGAAATCATGTGAATACACTGGTTTAATTTCGGATGTATTGAAATTCCATATTTTTAGGCAACCCTCAGTGGAAGTTGAGGTTAAAAGATTATTAACTTGGGAATTAAAACAAATGCCAGAGATTTCTTCTTCGTGAGCTTTATAGGACCATAAAAACTTCTTAGGTTGTCTTTTGTCAGCATAGTGTAAAAAGCCCTCATTAGAGCCAATA
Organism: Delia radicum; assembly: GCA_021234595.1. Taxonomy (NCBI): domain Eukaryota; kingdom Metazoa; phylum Arthropoda; class Insecta; order Diptera; family Anthomyiidae; genus Delia; species Delia radicum. The sequence goes on along the minus strand of CM037855.1, from coordinate 38,429,680 downwards.
ACAAAATAATTATTATCACAAGTATTCCATAATACTTTTTCCACTTCACCCGGTATCTGCCATTTAATAAAAGATGTATTAACCTGCTCCGGAGCCCGGCAATCAAATAAACGTACAATGCCATCGGCAGAACCAGCTAAAATACTTTGTGCCTCCTCCGGATGAAATTGTATAGACTGAACTTTTTCTTCGAATGCTGTTATCGTAGTGTGTGGTTGTCCCTCATCTAAATCCCATAGAATAAGTGTTTGATCTACTGAACCAGAAGCTAATATATGTTCATATTGTCGATTCCAGGATAAATCTAAAACAGCATCTTTATGACCAAAGGCTTCTTTATTCTTTTTGCGGCTACCCTTTGAACCCAACTTAAAAGTAGGTTCAATGGAGTCCTGTATATCTAAATCCCAGACTGTAATTACGGGATCCATACAACCAATGGCACACATATTGCCAGCTTTATCACTACCCGGATCATGATTCATCCATTCAATGCACAATGGAAAACTGGGGCAATAGAAAATCATGATGGGTATATAAACTTTCTTCCTCTTCATTGAATACCCATACCTCCATACTGGCGGCGTCATCTTGTACATGACCTACCAATAGTAAATTATCTGTTGGTTTTATAATTTCATCTTCAGCCTCAGAATCATCATCTTCGTCGGGTAGTTGATGGTCAGGATCAACGATATTACCAATATCGGCTACTCTAGGATTACCCTCATTTTCATAACGTTCAAATGCAAATTCATCATCGGGATTACGATTTTCATTTGTTTCCTCTGCCGCATCTTCATCATCGTCGTCATCTTCAACATCCATTTCATTTTCTTGCTGCTCTCCTTCTTCATTGTCGTCGTCGTCATCATCTTCTTCCTCATTTTCACTATCCAATCTATCTTTGGTATCTTTGATAACTCTGGCCAATTCTTCTTGAGTCAACACGATTTTGTCCGGTTTATCTTTGGCTATGCCTCGTGGTACAAAACATATGGCTGGTACAAAATCAATAGTTGCCTCAGCTTGCCCCTCTTCTTCCATTGTAGCTAATAGAATTTATTAAAAACTTTTGCAATTATTGGAGACAATGCGCTTTTATTTTATTTATTTTGGTAACAAAATGTACACGTGCTTGTCGGCTGTCAGTTTTATTTTTAATACAATACAATTAGCGATGGTAAAATGGGGTTAAATATATGACAGTTGTTCGATAACTAGCAGTGTTGTATATTAGTGTCCTATCGTACGGTCTATACTAGCAATAAATATGCGGAAATATATTGCAGTATATGTCAAAATGATGTTATCTCTAGTGTGGACCACTCTATTGCTTACATATTTATTGCCGTACATATATGTTGCAATAAGTTTTTGGCAATATTCGGCAACACTTATTGCCAACATATTACGTCAAAATTAGTTGTCATTTTAGTTTGACGTTTATAGAAAAGGAGAAAAGGAAATAATTATAAAATAATTTTTGGAAAAACACTTGTAACAATGTGTACACAGTTTTCTTGTAATTTAACAAACAAGATTCTTTAAAAAAAACTTAATTTTTTTCTTATTATTTATGAATACACAAAATGGCCACGCTCTTAATGTTTTGTTTTTATAACCTTTCTCTTTGAAATTTTCTAAAATATGAGTTACCATAAATACGTGTTCACCACCCTAAACATAAGCTTAGCAATAATAATTTTTTTACTGTTATTCTGCCGACGTATTTCGAATATTGTCAACATATTTATTGCTAGTATAGACCGTACGTATAATGGGGGGTTTTTTATTCAGCGCATCTAAAGAATTAAATCATTTAAATTTTAATTCTGATTGACTATAAAATGATCGAATTCTCTGACTAAAATTTGAAGTGCCTTATATATTTTCAATAAAATTTGTAAATTTTTGTTTAAATTAAAAAATTTGAAATGATTCGGATTTTTGTTTTTCAATTTCATATTGAAAAATGTGTATGCAATATTGAAATATTATTTGTTTTCGATTTTTTTTTGTTTTAAAATTATAAATTAAATAAAATCGAAAATTGCGTTATATTGGTTTTATAAAGTAGTTTTTGAAATATTTTTTAATTAAAATTTTTAAGCAATTTTACTATTTCAGCAATATCTTCTTTTAGGGTCAAGCTACTTTGGTCAGTCAAATTGCGAAACATATATAATTTAATGCGCATCATATCTTTTGAAAAGTGCTATTAAATCGGTTCAGTAGATTTGCACCTATGGGTCGAAATTACATCGAAAAAGCAAATATTAAGATATTTTAAAAAAATTTGGCACATTGACCTATTGATTTTAGGTAAAATCTGCACATTAGGGCTATGATTTTTGGAATTTTTTGCAAATATCAAAATTGCATGGCATAGCCGCACAAGCTTAAACAATATTAAGAACCATGGTATTACTTTTTTGCGGCCGTTAAAAAAGTTCCTGCATCAAACGCAATAAAATTTTGAATAAAATTTTTTAAATTTTTAAAAAAATTTAACATTTTACTTAAAATTTGTTATGTTCTTAGACTATCATTTCAACACATACATACTCATTGCTATATACTATTTAAAAATATTTAAAAAAAGGCTTTTAGAAATTAGCTTCGGTGCTGTAGGTTTTTGTTCCGAATTGACTTTTAAAAACGGGTTATAATAAAGAAATTAACGATTTCGGGGAGATATTTTAAGCAATCTTATTATACATATGTATATGTAGGTTGTTAAAAAAAATATTTTTTTGACATTTTTTCTTTAAAAATTTGCTAACTTGCTTGTTATTTAAATTTTTTTAGTAATTATTTATTTCCACATCTTCAAAAAAGACCTTGATGAGCATTCACATTTTCTATGCTTTAACTATAATTCTATGTAGTCCACAATATTCTTTCAAATTTAACAAAAATAGCATTAATTTATAACATACAAAATTCTAAACCCAAGACAAATTTCGTTACGCAGATGTAGTCAATTTTATACACCTAAAATGTAGTCAATATTATACACCTACAATTTTTTTTTTCAAAAATCGCCAAATTACTTGTGCATTAAAAATCGTTACCAAAACAACTGGTAAAATATCAACTTAAAAAGATAATTAGAAAAAATATGGAAAAATTTACCAATATAAATATATATTGTTAAATTTTTGCATTTTATCAGAATATGATATATGACAGATATGTATATATGTATATTCTGATAAAATGTTTAAAATTTTTGAATAATTTATGCTAAAAATCATATTCTGTTGATATATTTCTAGTTTTTTTTTGAAAAGATTTTATGTATAAAATCGCCAACTGCTTGAAAAATTGCCCGTCGACATTTTCAAAATTAATTCACAAAACTAGTTTGAACATCGCAACACTGATCGATAACAATAATGAAATCACTAAATAATCGGTTTTATGCACCAATATTTTCACACTACTAAATGCTGCTAAACTTTTTTATTGAACAACATATAGTTTAGCAACATGTGTATAATAACCCTTTATGGTGTCGAAAAAATGTTTTAATAATTCTTTTAGGAAAAATCTTGTTTTTACTATTTTTATGCAAATACTCTTCTTACAAAAGGGAGAGATACAGAGAGAGTTAAAAAAACACACACACAAAATAACACGAGCTCCCCCTTTACGAAAATATTTTAGTTGTTGTTATATGGGGATTGTTTCTTTTATTTTTTGTTGTTGTTGTGAGGTTGCATGTTTTGTTGTATAGAGAAATACGAAACGAACTCTACTTAATTTGAAAAATATACAAAAAAAAAAACTGACTAACTCAACTTTACTCTACTTCGTATTGTTCGTATGTGGCTGTTTGTAATATGTTTCTGCTTCTTCTTCTTCGTCATCGGTGTGTTTTAAACACATTTTTTGTTGTAGTTTTATTATATTTTCAATTCATACGGTTGGATGACGAACGGTTGGTTGGTCGGATTATTTTATAGCAGCAGCATATCGAGAGCTTAAGCTGGTGGTTTTCGGATAAATTTTTTTTTAAATATTTATTTGTATTAATTTCTACTTCTTTGTACGTTGTTCACGATGCGGTACGGTTTTTTTTTTTGTGTGTTAAAGATTAATAAAATTATAAAAAAAAGAAATGCTTAAAACAATTACAATAAATAACTTTTTTTTACAAATACCTATAATTTTTTTAATAAAGTGAGTGTGAAAAAATAATAATTAAAAATTGTGAAGATAATATACAAAAAAGGTTTAATAAAATATATTTGCGTTATTAAAAATATAAAAATAATTAAATATTTGTGTTCAAAGTTTATTAAGCTGATTCATTCCATTCATCGACAAAAAATGCAAATCAAATTTTCATATTCATTTGCCAGCAACAGTTGTTGTACATATATTGCATGTCAAATCTTGTTTTATTATTGTTGCTGTTGTAGCTGTTGTTCTTGTTGTTAATGCAGTTTTTCCTTAATGTTGTTGTTATTATTATAATAATCGTGGGTATTATAAGATTTTGTGTCGTCATCAAACCCCATAGCAAAACCAATTCAAAAAAGCATCTTTTTTTTTAACCAAGTTTCATAATATTGGATGAATACAACAAAAAAAAACGAGTTTTATTTAAAGAGAACAACAGCAAGACAAATCCTAATGTACCTATACTAAAATAAAAATGAAAAAAAAAATCTACCTATAAAGAAATACAATTTTGTAATAGATAAAACAAAAAATCTTAAGAAAATTATTTTAAAACTAAAAAAAAAAAAACTTAATAAATTAATAAAAAAAATATTATTTCGAACTTGTTAACCCTTCTGCCTAACTTTTTAGGTTACAAATCTTCCACAAACGCAAGTTTTATTAAAGAAAACGTTAAGAAAATTTTAATTTTTTAAAATTATAAAATTTTTTTTTCGATGAAACCAGCAATTCTACTTAATTAAAAAGTCCATCAATATCTAATAATGAAACAAAATAAATCTAAATCTAAAAAATCTAAATCTAAATTCGCTAGTCAAAAAATCAATTGAATAACAAAATTGGACATTTAGAAAGGTTGAGGTTAAGAAGAGGAATAAACGTTTTTCTCTAAAATTTATAAACACTATTAACCCTCTAACTGGCAAACGATGTTTTGCAACGAAATTCATATCATGTGCTCCACTAGAAAAACAAATAATAAGTTCTTTAACAAAATTGTTTATCGTTGCCTAATTAAGGCGATATGAGCCAAAATACTTTAGGATGCATTTTGGAAACTAAAGCATATAAAAGAGAAGTTTTGGACAAAAATTATTTCTCTTACCAATATATAACCACACTCGAAAAATAATTTTTTTCTGCTCCTAGTTAAGAAGATAACACTATTTTCGCTTTTTTTTAAAAGCGAAATTAGGCGAAAAAGTATCTAAACTTGAATTTATATTGTTCAAACTTCAACGCTTTGCTATTAATACTTAATGTCTTCCTTCTGCAAAATTTCATAAAAATCCGTCTATTAGTTTATAAGTTAAGATGATGTGCTTTAGAGGAATCCTGATAAAATCCTGTGAGTCCTTGGTCTAAAGTAAGGACTTATTATTAAAGATAAAGCTTCAATTTAACTTATATTTTATTATTAAGAGTTTTTAGTCAACTTAAATTGGGTTTTTTAGATTTTTGAACTCTATTTTTTTTTTTAAATAATTAGTTTTTGAAATCTTACGAAATTTTGATTTTGAAGCTTTCTAGTTTCCAAACCGTGGATGGCACACGAAAAATTTATTCGCAAAATATTTAGCAAATTTAGTTTTCTATCGGAATATATTAATTTCTAAGTATAAAACGCTCATTTGACGCATTTGTGGTAAATTTTATGAAGACTGCTCTTAGACAGCCTTACCCGTTAGAGGGTTAATTTTAAAATCAGACTTGCTTCTGCCTTTTTTAATGGACATCAGTGATTTTCCATTTGTATTATTATTTGTGTCTTAATTGTCAGCTTTATGACAAACACTCTAATTAAATGCTGTTGAATTTTACCCAACTTATAGCAAGAAACTATACTCCTACTATAAGTTGGATAAATTTACTACATGTGTGTAAATTGGTACACACAAAAATGTGTACAACAATGTATAGCAACATGGTTCATTACACATAATATGTGCGAATTTACTTACAATGTGCGTAATACATTTTTTAGTATTTATATATTCATATACATATTTTCATATGCAAAAAACAAACGTTTTCGCTCAAGATTTCTGTTTCCATAATTTGTCGCTATTTAGCTATTCTCTTAATTTGTTGGTCGATTTAACGTATATTTGTGACTTAGCTTATTTATTTATGCATTTTCAATTATTATTCCGAAAAACATCGGAAATATGTCGATTGTTTTCAATTTACAAAAAATATGTTTTTTTCAATTAATTTTCTTTTGTTATTTTCTATTTTTACAATTACTACTGTTTGTAGGTAAAAATGTTTATACATTTAAAAACATGTTTCCCATCCTGCAGATTACTATCATTTGTGTGTATTTTTGCAGACATAAATGTAGAAAATAGTTATTTAAGCATTTTGTGTGTCTATTTACTAATTTTATGTTATTTTACACAAAGTTTTACTCAATTTATAGCAGTAAATTTACATGATTTTTTTAGAGTGAACGTAACAATACCAAGTCATAACCCCTTAGCTATCACACCCAAGTATGGCCTCGAATGTAATGCAGTGCTAAAATGCAGTTTTCTTTCCTATAAGCTTTTCTGTTATTGTATATTATTACTTAAAAGTGACAAACACTAACCAACACAAATATTCTATTTTTAGATTTTTGTTTATTTTCTAATCTCTTCCGTCTTCGTTGACATGTTCGGACATGTTTTGAACGCTGGTATATGCGTCTCCGAAACCTCTTTAATTTGGTACCCTATTTGTCAATAATTTCATTAAAATAATACGAATAAAAAAAAAACTGAAGAAATGGATATAATTTTTGAACCTACATATGAGATTATTCTATATTTTCTCTGGAAGCCGAATATAAGAATTTCGTAAGATTTCAAAAAATAAATATTTTGAAATGAGTACAATTTTCAAAAATTTTGAAAATATATGTATGTTTACTAGAAACGGTTGATACTTAAGAGAAAGTAAGACTGAAGCTTGAACTTTTCAAAAAAGCTCTAATTTTGGTCTAAGGACATACAGGGTTCTAATAGTATGCTTTTTCAGGACATCGTCTTAACTTGAAAATGTATGGACGGATTTTTATGAACTTTGGCAGCAAGATTTCGCGTTTTTCGAAAAACGAAAATCGCCACCTCTTCTTAAGTAAAACCACAAAAAGGGTAGTTTTTGGACTGTATATATATCTTGGTAAGAAGAATAATTTATGCCTAAACTTATTCATTTTTATGGATTAGTTTTTGAGATTAGCTCTAAACCTATTTTATTCCATATCGCCCAAAATAGTCAACGCAAAAAAATTTCAAAGAACAACATATTGTTTATTTATCGTGCCGAACAAGTGGTATAAATTTCATTGCAAAAAAGTTTAGGCCGGTTTTAGGGTTAACATTTTAAAATTCGTCTAAATATAAAATTTCAGCATTTCAAAAAAACTAAAGAGGATAGTATACTTTGTACTCAACTTATTTCTTAGGTTTCCAAAAAAAAGTGTTCCAATCGACGGAAATATTGTATTATTTTCATACTAAATCACTTCGTCTTTAAGATCTATAATCCATTGCGAGATGGCCTGGAACCAACATTCGGTGTTCAAAAAAACGTTTAGGTTAAAGATATAGGGAGGTATTCCGACCTTAACCCGCAGATTTTTAGGAACTTTGGATATGTTGTAGAGGAGCTAAAAAAGAGGCACGTATTTTTTTAAACTGTCGTTTTTAAACATTTCTACCTTTTTAATTTCCTCAGTGCACGTTTAAGGGTTAACAAGTGGGGTGTAAAATGAATTTGTTTTCGTATAAAAACATGTCTTCAATTTATAAAAATTAGATTTGATTATACACTGGATTAAAGTACTTAAGAAAACAAAAATTTTGATACCCATATTGTTTATATGGTGGTGCCAGAGAGGTCACATTTTTGAATTATATGAAAAGTATGGAAATTCGGGAAAATTCGCATATAAAGTGAACGATTACGAATATCCACGCAGAGAACACAAATATGATTGAACATGATTGCGGACACGAAATTATCATATTAAAATCCTAATTGTCACACATATTATTCTGGCTGATCATTTTATGATTACGGAAGACGATTTCATCGTCATTTAGAATCGTAATATGATTGCTACGATCATATTATGATTGTTGGAAATTGTAATCATGAACATGATGATCTTAAACTACCATCATATGATGCTCTTTTCTCTGAGTGTATCAAAAAGCTCAGACACCTCCTCGATTAAATTAAATAGGCATTACTATGCATTATTTTTAGCTTAATCGAATTCCAATTTTTTTCGATAACAAGACGTTGTGGTGTAATGGTCAGCGCGTTGGACTGTTACACAGATGGTCCCCGTTTCGATCCCCTGCGACGACAACATAAATATAGAAAAATAATATGTATGAACCTTCTATCCCTTATATGTATCACAGCGTTATTATTATTTTACTTTGGTGCGGTTCCCATAGCATTAATTTTTCAAATTTTATGTTGTCGTCACCGGGAATCCAACCAAGGACCATCAGTGCAACAGTCCAACGCACTAACCATTACACCACAACGCGCCCAATGTAGAGCAATCCATTTAATAAATTAGTTTTTTCTATGCCTTTTCCAGATTTCGATTAGTATTTTTCATACGTCTAAAAGCTGGGTTAGTCAACCGTAGCTGTAATGTAATCTTAACGTACACGCACCGTTGGAATTTACTGCAATTATAGAACTTTAAAAACGTTGCATATGTTTTTCACACAAAAAAACAGAAAACAAGTAAACAAATCAAACTTTGCCATACTTATCAATCAGCTGTTTGCAAATGTCACGTAGATGTAACGTGGAATTTTGCTTTTACGGGTTCAGCTATTCCGTTTACGTGACATTTAAAATGGGTAATCGCTTTTATGGCTTTACAGTGTACACAGAACAATTTCAAACAGCTGATTCGTTAAGTTACGTTTACGTTAAGTTACGGTTGGCTAACCCAGCCTTAAAACTTAATAAAATTTAACATGGCTCCCAACTTTACTCTCTAGGAAAATATTTGTGTAAATAACTACACAATTAACCTTACTCCTTCATTAGCAATTGACCCCACAGTTAACGAGTTAAAGTAACAGTATAACAGTAACTGAAACATTTTCAAAACAAACAGAAGGGTTAACAGAAAAATCTCACTTATTTCTTTTTAATCTTATTCAACTCCCTTTTATTAAATGAGTTCTTATTAGATTTTTAAACAAAAGAGTTTGTTATTTTTCTAAGCTCTTGTTTGGTTTAGCTGCTGTTGTTGTTGTTGTTTCTCTAAAGTATTAATTTAAATCTAGTTCCCAAGTTAATGTTTTGGCGTTGTAGTTATTGTAGAAGTTTCTCATTAAAGAACCTGTCTGATTTTTAACAACCACAACAAATACAACAATAACAAAATATAAAAAAAATTATAAAATTTATAGTGTAGTGTTTTTATTTTTTATGCTCTGATTTATTTTTAGTGTTTCTTTTTTTCAAGTTTTTTTTTTTTTTTTAATTTTATTTCAATTTCATGCTGTTAAAGAATTGTGCAAAATAAAATATGAATTATAAAGTTCTTTAATAAAATATATAAAAATTAACAAAAGGGAAAATATTTAATTTAATTTTTAATTAATTCAAAAAAAAATAAAGTTTAAACGAAATAATGTGCAATTTACAATCTGAATAATACAAAAAATACATGTATTTGGAACAGCGAATTACGAGAACATACAATTTAAATTTGATGATTAGAAAATGGTAAGTGGTCTTTAAAAAAAATTTTAAATTTTACTAATTTAAGAAAATCTTAAAAAAATTATGCCATTAAAATATCTCAGTCTATAGCAAAATAAATATTTTATTCATCCGAATTAGATATTTTGCGAAAAATTACTTTTTAGGGTAAACTTTACACGCAAAGAAAAAAACATGGTTGAGGGAACCATATTCGAAGAACATCATACATTTTTGGATTTATGATTGTGGCAAAAATTTTACTATGGTTGTGACAATCATACTCTTATCTGCTTCTGTATCATTATATGATAATTAGATTACCGTATTATGATTCCCATATATATTCAATATTATCATATTATGGTTCTGGAAATTTGTATGAATTATCATAATATGAGCCCTTCAGTATTCACCCAGCATTCTGTTGAAGCTGGATTAAAAAGATATGCATGTTTTTTAATAGTATGTATATTTATTTAATAATTCACACATTTAAATAAACTTAGGTTTAAAATAATTAAAGTAATCAAATTGTTTTTGCGCTGAAGAATAAGCTTTGTGAAATATTGTGTCAGCTATACAAGCTATACATGTGATTACAGAATAAAGCACGCATAAAAATATTGTTAAGAATACAATTTCACAATATATTTATAATGCTGAAACCATGTTTGCAGCAATCATAATAATTGCATTATAACCATATTAGAGTCCTAGTTATCATATTATGATCATGGACAATACTTTCGTCATAATTTTTTACCATGTTATGATTATTGCAAATATATTATGATTATCTCGTACTACAGACTTAAAATCAAGTGCATTTTGTTTAAATTTTTCTTTCATATTTTTTTTTCTTTAACAATATTTTTTTGCGTAATTACAAACAATTAATAAATAAAGCACTTCCAGTGTAGACCCGGTTGAGACTACAACTTATTCCTTTCACAAAAGAAATCACCATTACAATTACCTCCACTACCTTGTTTGTGCGCGACAATTAAACTTTAGCCTAGATTTTTAGAGTAGACCGGGTTGAGACTACACAATTATTCCTTCTTCCGCAAAATAGATCACTATTACAAATATCACCATTTGTATATTTATAATGTCTTTTGGTTTAATATTAATTAATTTGTTGGGGCTGACTTTTTCTCACAACTTCTTTTCACAAAATCTCAAACAAGAATAAAACCAAAAGAGCGAAGAAGCTCATAAAAAAACCAACTAATTATCTCATAGTTGGCTCAACTATAATAAGGCTGTAGTTAGATATAGATAATAAATACTATATTATGATTGTAGACAATACAATCATATGATTTTTTTCTTTTAAAAGAGAAGCAACACTCAGGAAATTCTTCCTAATGTGTTGCTTTCTTTGGAAAGGGTATAGTGGGGAGATGAAAGGTGATGAAAGATGAAGGGCTTCAAACATGGCAACACTGTAATTGCGCGAGATGATAAGTCTTAGAACAGTTGTTGCTCGCCACCTGATGTAGAGTTGGCGAATTTATTGAAGCTTTTTGTTTCATAACCCTGATTCATTATATTACTTCGGTGGGGTTAAGTGCTATGGGAACACCGAAGGTGGGTGTAGCGACACATATAAGTGATAGAAAACTCATACATATTATTTTTATAAATTGATGTTGTCTTCACCGGGAATCGAACCCGGGACCATCCGTGTAACAGTCCAACGCGCTAACCATTACCCACAACGCCCATATTATTGGTGAACTATGGTTGCTACAATAATAGTTTAATTGAAACAACCATTTATGTCTGTAGGAAACGTAGTTTTGTGGCCACAATCATATTGCAACCTTATTTTTTCTCTGCGTGTAGCCCTATTAGATAATGTATGTCTGCGATGCGTACGACTTCTATGTTATGGAAGGTTACTTTATCTAAGGAGGGCTAAAAAGTCACTACTCTACGGTCTAGAATTAATCCTAATAATTTGAAAAATATACAATAGAGGTCGCAATTAGGATTTCTGATAAAATAAAGGGTGTTTTTCATAGAGGTCTATAACTTTGAAATGGAATAAAACAAAAACGATTTTTTTAAATTGACATGAAATTTACTTTATTCAAAAGGTAATCTTCTGGCATTATAATTTAATTATGACTTCTGGGTCTTAAATTTTGTTTGACTAATAAAGTTTGGCAAAATATTTCTTGTTCAAATCCACTGTAGTTATATGAATGCCTTTGGCCAAATGTTTGTATTTTGCCGACTAACTACAATTTTGGTTTAATAATTTTAACCCTTCATGAACTTATTGAACACAATAGAATCGAAATAACAATTCTTTGTTAACCTTTCACGAAAAATACCCTTAAGGTGTTGTTTAATGACTTAAAAGTTTTTACACTTTTTAAATAGAAAAACTGGTTTTTCTAAACAAAAAAAAAAAAATAACAAACCTCACCTTATTATTTCAAATCATTAAATACTACTACGTTTCCACTTACGTGTTTTGAGCACAACATGTGTTTTGGTGAGAAAAATTGTATGGGAAAACATGTACAAAACATATTTTATTTCAAAACACGTCCAAAGCACGTGGAAACGTTCAGTGGAAACGTAGAGGAAATTAATTACAATTTTTTTTTAAGATTTTATTGCTACATGTAAGTTTGCATAGGTATATTTCACCTTTTCAAGTAGAAAAAAAAAACAAATATTATATTATTGTATCGGTAAAATAAACGTATGCAGGCTTTAATAATCGTAACTGTTCTTCTAAAAAGGAAGGTATTCGAATAGATTATTTGAGATTTATAATGAATTCAAAACAAAATTTTTAAGAAAAATAATAACTCCTTTCAAAATATCTTGTTTGCTAATTACAAGGGCTTAAACTGAGGTATGTTTCTCAAATTGTATGGAAATTTCGAATTTTATATCCCTGTTCTGATACTATCCGAAAACTTTATTATGATGAAAACTGAAAGGGAGTTTAGACAGCGAAATTAATAGGAAGTTTAGACAGCGAAATTAATAATAATTGAATAAAGTTAATAAACCTTTTTCATCTTCCTCGTTAGCATATGCATTTTTTTGGCAATTAACAGATTAACATGCCGACGAAAAAAGTTCCGATATAATCATATATGATTATACAGAGGGATTCAGTCAGGACCCGCCGAATTTCATCAGCGTATTCCTTGCCTCATTTCATGAAAATATATCCACTACGACCATCCCCGAAAATTTTTAAAAATTTTGGATTGGGTGTAGTAGGGTAAAATTGCTAACTTCTGAACCAGTGATCGGATTTTTTTGTTTTTGGCCTTTTTGGAAAGTTCTTTGGAGACCTTTCAGAATTTAGCAATTTTACCCTCCGACCACCAATCCGAAAATTTTCAACCGCTGCCATTTCGCACACTTGCATTTTCGGGGATGGTCGTAGTGGACATATTTTCATGAAAAGAGCCAAGGAATACGCTGGTGAAATTCAGCGGGTCGTGACTGAATCACCCTGTACATTAGAGCGACTCACCAAAAAAAGTGCTCGATGTACCCTCCTAAAAATGAACATTGGACTTTTTTAAGATGACATTTAAAATATTTCGGCTCCAGCTTTGACCTCTCGTGAGCTGGACCATTTTGAAAATGGGTCTATTTTTGCATGTTTTGTTAATTTGAGAATCTGTTTCCTTACCAACATATACAATAAGGGTATCATAAGAAAGGTTTTTTTAAGGCGCGTCCAACTGTATATACAATTTGTCCAAGGACGATCATCCATGTTCTTTTTTTAAGGATATTCTGTAAAAAAAAACGGTTTTTGAATTTTTTGTTCGGGGTTGTTTGTAATAAAAATGCCAAATTAACATATTTTAATCTTTAGTCAATTTAATTAAATACGGGTCTCAGCTTTTTTTGAAATTCGTGCTAGTTTGCGTTTTGACAAAAATGCAATGGGGTGGTAACTCTTCGTTTTAAATAGGGCAATATGGGTATCAAATTTTTTCTTTTGCCAAGTACATCATCTTTGTATGTAAATAATTTAGATTTTTGCAAATTAGATGCATTTTATACGGTGCTCTTTAATATATATAAATGCAATTTTGTGGTAACTGTAATATGATAGCGGATTTAGTTTAGTTTCTAGATCATGTATGGATGAAAATAGGACTAAAGAAAGAAACAAAAAAAATGATCCACGACTTTTTGGCGGCATATTTTTTTTGCAAATTAAAAAAATTGAGCGATATATCTAAACATCACATCTCATCTGAAAAAATAGCATACATAAGCTGATCTCATGGGATCTAATCTCATATTGTTGGATCCGAAAAATGGGTCTATCAAATATGAGAAGTATTTATTTTTTAAATAAGCAACACTCAGGAAATTCTTCCTATTCATTAATGTGTTGCTTTCTTTGGAAAGGGGATAGTGGAGAGATGAAAGGTGGGGAAAAGTGAATGGCTTCAAACATGGCAACACTGTAATTGGGCGAGATCATAGCTCTTAGAACAGTTGTTGCTCGCCACCTGATTGAGAGTTGGCGAACTTATTTAAGCTTTTTGTTTCATTATTTTACTTCAGTGGGGTAAGTGCTATGTGCACACCGAAGCTAGGCGCTGCGATACATATTATGAACCTGAAGTTGGCACATGTAAAACGCAACATTGACCGAGGAAGAAAATAAAATTTTTGTTCGCAAAATTTTCAAGTATATCCTTGTTATACAAAATAATTGAAAATAGTAGATTAGATTAGATCAGAAGGCACTATGCACCACGACCAATGTAGGTCTTTTGTGCTGCCTAAGGTTACCTACAGATTCAAGCTACCTATAAAGCTAATTATCCTATTATGCAAAATGTTAGCGATGTCGGAAGGTGAAATGAAGCGATCACCTAGAAACCTAAGTCTCCTATCACAAAGCCTGGGACATTCGCAGAGAACATGCTCCGAGGTCTCAGACACCATCTCGCAAAACCTACACAAATCCGTGTCCGATTGACCCTTCTTGTGCAGATGGTATCTGAGATTACAGTGTCCAGTTAAGTACGACGGCAGGGTCCTCAAACCCCCCTTTCAAGCGACAAGAGTCGCCTCGACCCCCAACTGGAAAAAGAGATCAATCTTTTAGCCTGGCGCTGACCAGGAGAGTTTTCCCAGTAACCAGAGAATTCAGACTCTCTTCATGCCCTGAGCCTTTCCCTAACATACCCCGCAGGTATTCCACAGAATAAAGGGCTTTCGAGTCCCGCGGTTGGCAAGACAATTGAAAATATTAACTATACGTTCGGTATTATGGATCAATACGATTTTTTTATTATTAAGAAAAATCTCCCTATTTTGTGCTTCAGATATTTCAAATTATTCAAAACAACTATTTTGTTAAACACAAACAGGATCAGTGGTAAAAAGTATATTGCCTATACTAACTATATTATTTCATTTTTTAAATTGAAAATCTAGAATCCATTACGCATGTTATAAAGGTTGGGTATTTCATTTGTTTAAACACGCCGTGTGCAACGCTTTCTTCTAAAAACCTGGACTGGTTTTAATAGAGTTTCGAAATAAATGTCTAGTGTCCGACCGAAGTCACTTTTTTTGGCCGAAGCCGAAGCCGTAGCCGAACTTCGGCCAAATTTTTAATATTCGGCCGAAGCCGTAGCCGAAGCCGAACTTTTTAATTTTGTTTTATTTTTGAATAAAATTTAAATTTTCGTTGATTTTAACTACAAAAAGCATCATTAAAGTATATTAAAAAATATTCAAACATCAATAAATTTGTAAAAAAGCATATTTAGAATATTTTTTTCAAAAATATGATAAAGTCAGTTCAATTATTTTATTGAAGTTTTCAACAAAAATATGGAAATACCTGAACTTTATTATTTAATTAAAGTATATGACGAATTTAATTGAAAATTTTGTTTTTTACGTGAAATAAATCAAAAATGAACTGTTCTTCTTCAAATATACGGTATTCGGCCAAGTTCGGCCAAAATTTGGCCGAACACCGAACTTGGCCGAACATCACTTTTTGGCCGAACTCCGAAGCCGAAGCCGAACGTTCGGTCGGACACTATAAATGTCTTAACAGGCAGCGTCTTAACGTTAGTTTTTTTTCTGACTTTGCATGTAAGTTTTTAGCGTTGCCAACCGAAATTTATGAAATAGTAAGCAGAGGAACATTTTTGGATTAACTGTTAATCACAAAAATTTAAAAAAAGGTTTAATCGAATTGTTTAGTGCTTGATGAAGCAGTTAAACCCATTTTTAGCAGATTGACTTTTCTATGTAAATTCCCTACCAGAGTTGTATCTATGTAGATTCAAATTACTGTTAAGAATAAGAAATTTACTAATAATTTATTGGTTTTTAATAAAAACTTTTAAATTTTAAGTTTGCCTGTTTAACCCTGTACAATAATTTGGAATACATTCCTTGCTTAGTTGACCATAATTATTTCTTTAACCAGTTTTGTAGAGCAAAACCTCATAAATTGCATTTGTTTGTTTGTTTGTTTGTTTGTTTGTCGTTTTTTTGTACCTGAAATGGGGAAAAAAACAAACAGGAAATATATATGTTCCCTGTGTGCACTTAAAGTTCATTTAGTTGATAGTTTTTTCTCATTTCTTAATACTTGAATGATTTTAAAATAATATTGAAAAAAAAAACAATAAAATAAATTGTAAAAGGTTATGGCCAGTTTAAGATACAGCACACAGAAAAAATTAAAATCGACTTTCAATTAAAATATTTGTTGATGCAATTAAAAGTTCAATTGAATTCGGTCCTATTAAAAAAATTGTATTGAAATAATTTGTAACTTTTTAATTGATTTTATTTTCAATTACGGGTTTAATAATATCTAATAAAAATTTAATTGAATATTGTCTTTAATTTCAATCAAATTTTTAGTAGATACTATTAAAAATTTAATTAAAAAGTGCAAAAATAGATAAAATTTGGGGGAAATCGCTAAATTTAAAAACAATCGCCAAAAATAAATAAAAAACATTCAAATTGTAAAAAAATCGCCAAAATTAAAAAAAAATCAAGTATTAAAATTGGTTTTTACCGATTTTTTTATACCCTCCATCGTGTATATGTTACAAAAGCAAAAAAAAAAAAAAAAATATGAGAAAAACATTACTTACAGAGGTGAAAAAAAATCTTCTGAGGTGAAACACTTTTTTCGATGTAACAAAATATTTTTGTGGTGAAATAACATTTTAGGTGAATTTTAAATATTATTCACCTCTTAGCGTCTGGCGAAAATTGTACACGCTACTATGAAATTGTACTAACATACATATTATACACCAATTTGTATGGAAAATTTAGAGGTACTTCATGTTTTCACTCATAACTTTTGAACCGCTGAACCGATTCAGCTCATTTTCAATACCAAACTTTTGGAAAAAATGTACATCATTCTAGGTAAAAATGAGTAGTCTCTATTGGGATTCGCGCTGTGATTGCCATGTCAATAGAAGGACAACGCTAAATCGGCTTAAAATTCAATAAGGATTAATATTATATATACCTTATGCTGTCTTAGATCTATATTTCGATGAGTTACCCACGGCATGACAAACTTATATGTATATACCCTCATCACATAAAGACAAATTTGGAAAAAATCGCTAAAAATAGGACATTTTTCTTTTAAAACCTAAAAAAAATTCCCAAAAATTAAAAATCGGTAATATGTAAAATAAATTCCTAAAATGTTCAACAATCGTTTATATTTGAAAGAATTGTTAATATTTAAAAAAATTAATTAAATTGCAAATAATCGATAAACTAAAAAAAAACTACAAAATTAAACAAAATCGGTAAAATTTAAAAAATCACCTAAATAAAATTTAAAATGTCTATATCTCGAAAATATTTTTTATTTTTATATTTTTTGTAAGTTTGATGATTTTTTAAAATTTTGGTGATATTTTTATCTTTTGTTGATTTTTATTAAATTTTTAGCGATTAATTTCAATTCGGCGATTTTTTTAATTTTTACGTTTGTTTTTATCTGTTAATGATTTTTATTAAATTTTTAGCGATTCATTCCAATTTGGGAATTTTTTTCCATTTTGGCATTTTTTAAATTTAGAATTTTTTTTTAACAATTTTTAAAATTTTTAGGTTTTTTATTTTAACTTCTGGCGAATTTTTTAATTTTATCGATCTTTTTTAATTTTGGCACTTTTTTTAATTTCAGAAATTTTAGCAATTTTTTTAATTTTTACGTTTTTTATCTTTTGGTGATTTTATTCAATTTTTAGCGATTTATTTCAATTTAGCAATTTTTTTTCCAATTTTGGTAATTTTTCAAATTTTAGCAATTTTTTTTTTTAATTTTTAAAATTTTTTTTTTTAAATTTTAGCAATTTTTTAAATTTTTAAGTTTTTTTTTAAATTTTGGCGAATTTTACAATTTGATCGCTTTTTTAATTTTTGTCCATAAAATTATAAAATTTTAAAATATTTGCAACCGTCAAGGTTATTTACTTAGAAAAGGCTGATTTGAAACGAGTTGACTGATTTTGACTATATAAAATAAAAAAAAAAAAAATAATAATAATTGCTAGCTGTATGCCTGTAAGTTTTAGGACCCAATTTCATTAAATAAAGATTTAAAGAAGTAAATTTCTTTTAGTACATCTGTAAAATTTCAGTACAAACTAATTTGTTAGTTGCATTTGTTCTAAAAAGACGTTTTGGGGGGAAGTGAGAATAAAAAAGGACCGCAATTGATGTAAAACATATCTTTTTTTTTAAATTTTATACATAAATCTTTATTTAATGAAATTGGGAAGGATGATGATAAACTTGCATTTCTGAAGGTATACATTTTGAAATGTGATGTTATCATTATTTATTTTATTTTCTTTATTTTGACATTCTTTATTGATTCTACCAAATCATTTTTGTCTATGGCGGACTTGTTTTTGTGATGTATTTTCTCGGCATGTCTCTTAAATTAATAAAAAAAATTCACATTTACAAAATGTTCTACTAACAGAACATAAAAACGCTTTAATATTACTCAAATTACTATAAGTAGTTATTTCCAAAATACTACTAAAACATCATAATTAATTTCTCTCTTTTTCTTTAAAATACTTTTTAAACTTATCGGACATCTCAGTTTCTCTCGGGTAAATCGTATGCGCAGATTCATCGGATATTTTAAAATTCATTAAAACGGCCCATCTCGACAACTTCGACAACTTTTAGATTTTGAAAAACTAAAATTTTTCAATATCTTTGCGAATACAGGTACGTTTGAACTTTAAGTCAGGGTATTTCGACAGTTTGATGTGATTACGCTATTTAAACTTTTATAATTTTCATTATAAATCCTTCTCTTCTGTCGTTTTACAGATTTTTGTTTCATTAACAATCTCAATGGGATTCTTTAGTTTGTTAATAAATTAATTCTTGTTAGTTATCCACTGTAAAATTTACTCCCCAGGGTGCTGAAAAATGTATCAATCGATATAGAAATATATTATCAATAAATTAAGATACAAGATCATAAATAAGTATATAAAATAAAATTTAACATTGCTATTAAGTTTTGAAAAAAAATACTAAATTCAATAAGAAAAACAGTTGTCCCCTTTTTTTTGTTTATTTTGTCCCTATTGGAAATCAATTAAAATTAAAGATAACATTTTATAAAGTAATACAAAGTGTATTACGAGACAAAACTATGTAAATGTAAAGTAATTTTATACCCTGAAGAGTTAGGGACAAATTTAAAAAAATAACGATACTTTTTAAAGAAATAACAAAATAAGCAAAAAAACCCTTTAAACACTTTATACTCGTACATTAGAAGATAAATAAACAATACATAGTAGAAGAAAAACTACCCTCATGTTGAAAATGTATAGTAGAGTGGATCGGAATTCCAATGTTTTTGGAAAAAACTAAAAAATCAACATTCAATTAAAATATTTGTTGATTTAATTAAAAATTTAATTGAATTCGGTTCAATTATAGTAATTGTAGTAGAAATGAAAATAATTTGGAACTATTTAATTGAAATTAATTGAACTTAAGGTTTTAATCATATATATTAAAAATTTAATTCAATATTGTTTTTAATTTCTAACAAATTTTTATAGATACTATTAAAACTTTGATTAAAATTTTTCAAATAATCGCCAAAATTTGGGGGCAAATCGTTTAAATTACAAAAAAATCGCCAAAATTAAAAAAAAATCGTAATTAAAAAAAAAACAATATTAAAAAAATCGCTAAAAATAGAAAAACATTTTTTTTAATTTAAAAAATTCGATAAAATTGAAGAAAAAAAATCGTTAGAAATAAAAATCGCTAATGTTTGAAAAAATTTCAAAAACCGACAAAAAAACGGAAAAAATACGCCAATATTTAAAAAAACCGCCAAATTAAAAAAAAGTTTTTAGCCTTTTTAGGTTTTTTTTGGTTCCTCCTTTATTAACCAAGTTCTAAGAACACTGATGCGGACATCAATAATAAACAATAAAAATGATTTTAGCTTAAGTCGACTTAAGCGATTTTGTGAATATGACAGATTTTTTTTTTACTTTGGTATTTGAAGCATGTGGAAAATTAATTAAAATTGTAACCCTCAAACCGGCCTAAGATTTTTTGCTATGAAATTTATACCACATATATTTATACCATACATAAATAATTATAAATAAACAATAGTTCTTCTTCCAAATTTTTTTTCGTTGCCAATTTTAGACGATATGTCCCTAAATAGCTTTAGAGCGTATCTCAAAACTAATCGATACAAATGAATAAGTTTAGGCATCAATTTTGCCTCTTAGTAAGATATAACTACACTCGAAAAATTACCCTTTTTGTGTTTTACTTAAGAAGATAGGGAGATTTTCGTTTTTTCGAAAAACTCGAAATTGAGCGAAAACGCACCTAAACTTCAACATATATTAATTATACTTAAAGGTTTTGCCAAAACTACTTTTTGCCAAATTTCATCAAAATCCGTACATATGTTTTGAAGTTAAAACGATGTCCTTAACAGGCATGCTATTAGAATCCTGTATGTCCTTGGACTAAAATTAGAGCTTTTTTTGGAAAAGTTTAAGCTTCAATCTTACTTTGTATTAAGTATCAACCGTTTCTAGTAAACATACATATATTTTGAAGATTTTTGAAAATTTTACGAAATTATAGCTTTCACGCTTTCTCGCTTCCAAACCGTGACATGAACATAAAAAATTACATCAGAAAATATTTTGTAAATTTAGCTTTCTATCGAAATAGCTTAGTTTCTTAATATAAAACACACATTTGTAGCAATTATGACCAATTTAAAATACCCCGCCTGGAGGCGGACTTGCCGGTTAGAGGGTTTAAGTTCTTTTCTAAATATTTCAGGACATTTTCAATGGATTTTGCTATTTTAATAAATGATACAATTTTTAAATTTGTTAACATGCATAAAATTTATAAGGATAACACTAAAAAAGTAAAATTTTCAATTTCCTTTAATATACTGATGCAAACACCGACAATATTATTTTGTGTAGATTTGTGCCCCTGGGCACATAACCCTTCCTAACCTAACCTATATTCTTAAAAAAATTTCATGATTTTGCGATAAATAAAAAATTCTGTTAAAAAGATCTGTTTCACAGCCAGAGGACAAATTACGGCATTCGCGCTCGTAATTTTCCATTCAAAATTAATTTTCTATTTTCGAAAGTAAAACATTTTAACGAATGTTGTAGTTTATTATTAGTATTTTTGTAGTTACTCATTAAAAAACCAGTTTTCGAACGATATCACTCGATCACGAATGCCGTAATTTGGCCCCAGGTCTTTTTTGCCGTCGAGCAGTGTTATTGCTGAACAACATTATTTTTGAAATTTAATATTACATTTTTAAAATTCCATCCTCTAATTTAATGTTTAAACTTCGACAGTAAAGTGGTAAAAAAGTAAAAGAACAAGGAAAAGGAAAAGGAAAAGAACTAACAAAAGAATTAACATGTAATTTGATACAATTTTCTGCAAAAAAATGCAATTATATTTATTTTTAAAAACAAAAGAATCCGTATAAATGCGGGAATAGTGAAATATATTGAGAACATACAACAAATGATTAAGAAGGATAAGCAAAAAAAGGCAAGGAAATTGACAAGTAGTTTTGTAAATAGTAAAATAAAGTTTCAATCTGAAATTAAAGTGCTAAACAAACTAAATTTTAATAATGTGCGCCCCGGCAGGCTAGGTGGTAGCGTGCTGGCTTAGCAGTGCGGGGGTAGTTGGTTCGATTCCCACCAGATGCACTGTCTGTCTGTTTCGCTACAACGCGTCAACGGCCATAGTAGCTAGTGCTTGGTTAGGGTAATAGTATATAATTTGTAATTATATAATTATTAATTAATAAAAACAAAAAAATTTTAATAGTATAAAAAATATTTATCTCCTTAACCGCATAAAACTGCAAGTAATTCAGTCAAAAAAGTTTGTAAGTTGTGCATTTCCATTTTATTTCAACGACTTATTTTTCAGTGATCTTTGAATTTTATAAAATTTGGTGAACATGTTTGGCAGTGAATGCATATTTCTAAAAAAAATTATTTTAAATCAGAACCTTTAAGATATCGCAAAATTAGGGTTTGGGGCATCATTCAAAAGAACATGACTTTCGTTGTGTGAAAGATATTGAAACAGATATTCTTGCATAGGAATAGTGACCATTTTGGTTATTTTTTAAAGATGTTTTTTATTAAAAAAAAGAAATATTGCGTTTTTAAAAAAATTCCCACTTTTTTATAGTTTTTATACAAATAGGTAAACACTTGTTCTAAAAAACCCTAAATTTCGAAGTAGATTCTCTACTACTTCTTGAGATATCTGAAAAATGGTTAGTATGTCTCTGGAAAAAGTCTTGTTTTCTTTTTTAACAAAATCAGTTCAATTCTATTGACAAACTACATATTTTTTTAGGTATCTCCAAAAGTAGTAGAGACTCCACTCGGATATTTTTAGGGTGCTTAGAACAAGTGTTTAGCTTTTTGTAAAAAAATTATGTTATTATAATTAAATTTTTTATATAAAAAAATATTTAAAAAAATTTAAAAAAAAAAATCATAAAATATCTCAACCCCAAAATTGTTTACCATTGTTGTGTTCTAATATCTTTAATACAACAAAAGTTATGACGTGTTTAATGGTGGTCCAACCCTCATTTTTCGATATTTCAAAGCTCCACAGTTGTCAAAACAAAAAAAAACTAATATGCTATTGTTATATTAGATTTTATTTGTTGCTTTTCAAAAAGTTTGATAATTTTAATGACAGACAATACAATTGTTTCATGGGCATCACCCAAATCATCAGTTGTCCGCAAAATAAAACCATAATTGGCTTAAATCAAACCGAGACATTACATACAACAGACATAATCAGCTTTATGAGAATTTGTCTGTGCATAAACTGGCTGATTTGGTAAACCTAATAATAAAATCAAAACTATTTGAAAAGCCAACATTTTTTACATATCAATATGCTTTGTATATCATTATATGTAGCATGTGTGTTTGTTGTATTACAATTTGTAAAAATAACATAGATCCCAACAAACAGTCTTTGTATGAGAAGAGCCGGGGTATGCTAATTGTTCAAAAATGTTTTAATTTTTGTAATAAAAATACAAAAAACTGTTTTTTCGGACTTTCTATATTTTTATATATTTACGTAGTTAGAACATTGTTCTACCTCAAATCCAAAATTAAATATGATATTGTCATATTAGATTCTTTTTGTTACTTTTCAAAAAGTTTGCACATTTTCATGATAGACAATACAATTGTTTCATGGGCATCACCCAAATCATTAGTTGTCCGCAAAAGAAACGAAAATTGGCTTAACTGAAACCGAAATTACATTCAACAGACAAAATCAACTTTATGAGAATTTGTGTGCCTTATACTACGTTTCCACTGAGCGTGTTTTGGACGGGTTTTGAAATAAAACATCGATAGAAACTAAGAATTTTCATTTGAAATTAAATAATTGTAATTTGTTATATAGTTTTTTTTATTTAAAATTTTCAAACAAAACACAAATTGAAAGTCAGAATTTCTAATCAGCTGGTGTGTTCTAAATTTTGCTTGGAATTTTGTGCATATAAATTTAATTTTTAAAAAATATCAGTGGAAACGGTAATTCTTAACCTCAAATAATATTTTTAAATTATAAATGAAAATTCTTAACTTAATTTATTTATTTTGAATGCTAATACAAATTAATATCAATTGATATTTTCTTAATTTTAATTTGAAATTTTTAGTTTTAATTGACACATTCTGAATTACATTTGCAAAAATATTCGGTTTTAAAAATAATCTATTAAAAATAAATTTTCGCCATTGACTGTAGCATTTATTGTGTTTGTACTCTACATTTCATGAAAAGCTATGAAATTTCTTCATATTTATGAAATGAAGCTTGTCTTCAATTTGAACTTTTATAAAACAGCTTCATCATATTTATGAAGTGTTACATTGGACGAAAAATAATGAAGTTTTTCATTATATATATGAAGTTTTTCATAAATATTATGAATTTTTCGAAATTCGACATAGTTTGGGAGATACAGCCATTTTTGTGAAGCAATGTTTTTTGCCTAAATGAGTCATTCATTGTGTGCCAGAAAATTGATAGTGTCCGACCGAACAGTTCGGCCAAAAAACTATATTTGGTCGGTTTTTGGGTATCTAGAGGCAATGATTATACATTTTTGTATTGGAAACATGTTTGTTGAGCCAATTTAATTCGATTTGTGTATAAAATTTAAGCAAAAAGCCGAAGTTTAGCAATAAAGTTAAAAGTTCGGCCGCCGAACTATTTTCGATTTGGCCGAACTTTTGAAGGCCGAACAGTAAATTTATTGCTTAACTACGGACTTTTCTTTAAATTTGTCACTCAAAATCGTCTCTAATCAGCCCAATAAACATTCTTCCATTCGCCAAATTTGTCCATAATGTTTTTAAAATAGGGAATACAGACCAAATGCATTTTCTGGCTGAACTGTTCGGTCGGACACTAAAATTGAACTTAAAACTTAAACATGTTTTTCTCAAAACCACGTTTTTCAAACTGGTACGCAGGGTTTCACAAGTTCTACTGAACCGATTTTGATGATATAGGGCTTAATCGACGAATAATTAATGTGTTTACTATTTGTTTTTTACACTAGACTACAAAAATATCAAATGGCCAAATATGGAATATTAATTTCCCGTTTTGCTTTCAGATAACCGTAAGTCCCTGAAAGCGTACCAACACTCTTAAAAAAGCCTCATCATATATATGCCATGTTTCATCAAATTTCGTCCAATGTAACGTTTCATAGTATTTATAAAACATTTCATAAAAAATATCCATCAATTTCATCATATTATGAAATATTTCACTATATATATGAAGCATATTTTGTACTAGTAAGGATTTTATTATTTTTGTGTAGAAAGAATTCATGGTGATATGATCATTATAATACTTATTTTTTATGAAATGTTTTATAAATATTGATAAAATTGTAACATTGAAATCGATATAACTTGTTACTGGGTTTCTCTCTGTGAATAACACACCCTTTTTTGGTAGCATCCGTCCAAACAAGACCCCCTTAAGTAATACAATATTTTTTTTAGGATTTAAAAACTTAGGTAATTTTACCTTTTAAATTAGATGGTCGAAAATAAACTACAATTAAGTCCATTACAAAAGTATGCAAGTTTATGCAAGATTCTTAGGTATTTAATTTTTATCGTATTTAGAGGGAAGTCATTTACTAATTACATTAATATTGCTGAACTCCTTAAAAAAAAAAAATCGATGACAACATAATAGACAAAATGTGTATCCCATTACTCTAAAAATATACATACTACACTTGCTTCATACAGCACAAATTCCATTTCTAAAGACATCATCATCGTTTGGTTAAATACTTGACATGAAAATATTTCTGTGTCATATTTAAAGAACATGTTAAACATACAATAATTAAATTTTTTTTCTTTTTTTTTTTTTGAAGTACAAAATGATGTACCCAGTGTAGAAACGGACTTTTCGGACTACCAGTAATGACACCACCTTACTGTGTACATTACCTTAATACAAATAATAAGGACTCACTAATTAGTTAATTTTCCCATTATTTCAATACAAAAATTAAACGTTAAGTACTTATTTTGATCATTATTTTAAATATCAAGTAATGATCTAAAAAAATTTTGAAAATCTTTTTTTAGACTCAATATGTTTTTAACTGTAGTAAGTACATATGTAACTACTTATTTTCGATTTTTGTAAGCTGGAAGGTAATGAAATTTTGTGCAAGCAAGTTATTTATGTTTATATCTATTAAGTATAACATGTCGACATAGCTCAGCTAGTATAGCGGTTGACTGACAACCTGGAGTCCCAGGTTCGAATACCGTGTGGGCACATTTTATTAAAAAATTATTTCAATGAGAAAAATATATTTGTACTAAGTTCAGTTTTATTGAAAATTTATTTTTGAACTCATTGTTGTTGTCCATAGTAGTAAGCATATAGGTAAGCACATCTATATTGATTTTTCGTAAGTTGTTTAGTAATTATATGTCATTATTTTGCGCTACATACCCATATAAAAGTAATGAGATATGGAATGAGAACTGCAAGTACTTGCCATTACCATATATGTACTTTTGTAACCACTTAGATGGTAATGCCTTTCTACACTGGGTATATTTCAAACATAAAAATTACAACAGCATGAGTCAAATCATATTTAGCTAAAAATAACTAAAAATGTAATTATTCTATAAGTATTGGCCAAAAATTTGGAAAGAGAAAGAAATAGTTTTAAAAATAAATTGAAATTGGGGAAAAATAAGGAAATTGTTAAATTTGAAAGGAAAACAATTGTGACACCTACAAAAAAATATATTCAAGTATAAACTTAAACTTTTTTGCCTATAATATCCAAAAAATTAGGTAAAAAAGAATGTCTTATAAGCTCCTTTTAAAATATTCAAAACTTAGGCAAAATTTTGCATTTAGACTTTAGAATTAGTCAGTAGAAAAAAGCAACAAAAACAATGGAAGTTTGTACTGCAATAAAAAATATAAAAAGTAATTTTCGGTTTTTATTTTATTTTCTAACCTCAATATTCTGCCCATGGTCAAATATCCCTCCGACTTTCAGGCTGAGGTCTTCGCTATCTGTATCTGTGTGGAAGAGTGTCTGCAGAGGAGGACAAGGGGGGCCACGATCTACATTCTATCTGACAGCCAGGCGGCACTTGGTGCCTTGAGGCTCAAGATGTGTCGTCTGGTCTGGTTAAGGAATGTATCGACTCTCTAAATCGTCTAGGACTTAACAACTCCTTGACACTGGGCTGGGTTCCAGGCCATGAGGGGCATGAGGGCAACGAACGGGCTGACTGTTTAGCCAACTGCGGAGCTCGCCGACAATTCATTGGCCCGAAAACCTTCTGTGGCGTACCCAATAAGTATGTCAGAGAGAGACTCAGAAGATGGAGGGAGTCGGAGTTTGGGGGTCTATTGGGCCAGATCGCCCTGAGCAGCGACAAGCGAGGCTCTTTATAGCTCCCTCTGGGGAGAGATCGCGGAAACTCTTGTCTATGACGAGGAGCGAACAAAGGACCGTAACGGGTTACCTCACAGGACACTGTGGCCTTAGGTATCATTTGTACAAGATGGGACGATCCTCTACCGATACGTGCAGGTTTTGTGAATTGGAACCCGAGACCTCTGAGCATGTTCTCTGCAAATGTCCGAGGCTCTCCGACAGGAGGGTGCGTTATTTGGTGGTCGAATAGTGACGCCATCGGACGTTTGGAACTGTTCACCTGGTAGGATAGTTGGCTTCTTAGGGAGCCTGAACCTATAGGGTGTATTCTCTGGCAGCACAAAATACCAACTTCTGGTCGCGGTGCATAGTGTCACTATAATCTAATCTAAAACCACAATATTGCTAAGTGTACTTTATTTATGGTTATACTGTGCTTTGGCTTAAGTGTTTTTGAGCAAAACACGTGTTTTAGTAAAAGAAAATGTGTGTGAAAACGTGTACAAAACATGTTTTGTTCAAAACACGTACAAAACACCTTCTAAACCCTATTTACACGTAAAAAATTTTTGCCAAAATATTTCTTGAAAATTTTAATTTTTATAAGTTATGAAAAGACCTGGCAAAGTCCTTTTTATTTTGACCTAACCTATTAAAACGGAGTATGCCATTGGATTCTACGCCCCAAAATTAAGTTTACATGTCCCGTGGTTTTACTGTGTAATTGATAGATTTTATTAAAATACTACTAAAAAAAAATTTCTTCGTCGAAGTTGCCATATGGCAATTTTAAAAATGGTATGAAACCAATATCTTTTTCCATAAAATTTATAATTTTTCATATATTTTTAAATAAAGATTTTTTCACAAAATTAAACAAAATTGAAATTTTTAAAATATTTTCAACCGTCTAGGATTTATATGCTATCAAAGTTTCAACTTTGGTTACCAATATTTTCACTTGAGGGCGTTTTAAGGGAAACTTTCTTAATAACGCATGATTTTATATACATATTTGGAAAGTTTGGTTGAAAAACTGCCCAGCAGATCTATGACGTGTCATTAATGAGTTAATAGGAAATGTTAGTTTTTATCAAGCTTGGCCACCGATATCTTTTTAAACCGTTTGTCTTCTCTAATCTATGCCAACTAAGTAAATGGATGAAATTCAAATATAAATTACTGCTAAGTACACTAAAAAAAAAAAAATTTAGTAAAATCAGCAAAAAATTTTGCTGAGTCAGAAAAATTTGAGCCGGATGGGTGCTTCCAAAAAAATTGCTAATGTCAGCACAATCTTTTGCTGAAAATTGCAGAGCTGATTTTTAGCAACAAAATTAGTAGATTCAGCAAAAGTTTTGCTAACACTTAGTAGATTCAAAATAAAGAATCCTGTTAAAAGTTAATAAAACTATTGTAAAACACTGTAGTTTTACAAAAATGGTTATAGTTTTTAGTCTTAAATTAAATTTTATAAAATAAAAAAGCTTCAATTAAAAATTTGTAAATGTACAACATTTTTTTGTTAATATAAAATTATTTTAAAATTTTTACAGATCTATGTAATAGTTTTTAACTAAAAACTTGGTAACTTTAACAAATTTAAGTTTAGGCCGAAAGTTAAAAAAATTTAAATTTTAGCGTATTGGTTTCCATTTTAGCAAGTCGATCAAATCATAAGCTTTATAGTACTCAGTGTTGCCAGGTATGTTGAGCATAAAATCGTCCAATTTTCCAATAAAAGTCGTCAAAATCGTCATTATATTTTCAAAAATCGTCAAAAAATCGTCAAAACAAAAAATATTTGTTACAAGTGGGATAAAGTTTTTAATAAAAAAAAGAATAATAATGTAATTCACATTTCAAGTGCTCATGTACTATCGGTGTAATATAATACGATTTTTTACACTTTTCTGTAATTTAAACTTCGAAAATCATGATATTTTATAACGATAGCAATTTACCACTTTAAAGCACCACTTCAGTAGCACAATTTTTAAATCTTAAATTCTTTTACATAGTTTAGAAATTCTTTATTTTCTTTAATTATTAAATTTGGACTTCCATTAACGAATTAAAGTTTCAAATTGCATTACATGTGATGACATAATTCAATACAATAAATTGTGAAATTTTTGATTATTTCATATTATTCATTTTGGGTTGGTTTTTAATATTGCTTAAAATTATTTATATTATTATTTATTTTTATTTAAATATTGTTTATTACTGCATGTTTTTCCATTTTCAAATATAAATTGTGAATATCTGAAATTTCACTTTGGACACCACTTTATTTATTTTATTATTAGGCCTGTTTTTAAGCACCGGATTTATTTTTGGATTTATAAATGAGAATATTCGAACTCGATGTCTGTTTCGCAAAAAATTGGATGTTTCTTTTTTAATTTAAAAAATATTTTATTTTTTTTTCTCAATCTTACACTTATTAAACTTTACAAAAATATGAATATTAAAAAAAGCAGGGTTGGCATTTAATAACTTTTCATAATAACGATTGGCTATCACAGTACACTGATAGAAATTTGTGCGTAGTATTAATGAATTCCTTCATTAATCCAATGAATTTTTTCATAAAAAAGTCCCAAAGAAACGTTTCATTGAGTCAATGAAAGGTGTTTCATTAAATCATGTGGGCGTTGTAATAATGGTGTAATAGTTAGCGCTTTGGACTGTTACACAGATGTTCCCGGGTTCGATTCCCGGTGACGACATCATCAATTTAGAAAAATAATATGTATGAGTTTTCTATCACTTATATGTATCGCTGCGCCCACCTTCGGTGTTTCCATAGCACTTAACCCTACCGAAGTAAAATAATGAATTAGGGCTATGAAACAAAAAGCTCCAATAAATTCGCCTACTCTCATCAGGTGGCGAGCAACAACTGTTCTAAGACTTATCTACCCGCTCGTTTACAGTGTTGCCATGTTTGAAGCCCTTCATCTTTCACCACCTTTCATCTCTCCACTATCCCCTTTCCAAAGAAAGCAACACATTAATTAATAGGAAGAATTTCCTGAGTTGCTTCTCTTTAAAAAAAAAAAAAAATTTTTTTTTTCTTATTTCAAGTCAACATTTTTATTCAAAAAAATTTGAAAATTTTTCATTGATTTAATGATTTTTTTATGAAATTATGAAAAAATTCTAAAAAATTTTAATGAAAAAAATACCAATATTAATGATTTTTCATTCAGTTAATGAAGGTTTTCATTAAACCAATGAATCGATTTTAATGAAATCGTTTCATTAATACTATGAAGGAAAATTCTATCAGTGTAACACTAATAGCGGAATGGAAATTTAAAAAAAGCGATTCCATTAAAGACATTTTTCTTCTTATGTAAACGGTTTTAGTTTTCTATTCAATCTGTTTGATTTTGAAATATCTTGAACTAGTTTAAAGTCAAAATAACGCCTAAATACCGAAACGACGATTTATAACGTTATTTTGTTGATGTAGCAAAATGTAATGGGTAGAATTTTGAAATAAACCACTATTGGAATTGTAGCTTTAAACGTTCATAACGGCATTGGTGTGGCCGTGGCAGTCAACTGTCATTGTAATGAAAAGGTAGTGTTTGCCAACCATGAAAAAAGTAAGCACATACTCAGGGAACTTCTGCTGTAAATATTTGTCTTTGTTTCAGTTGTAATACAGTATCTTTATTTTTAAATGAAAAAACAGTCATTTGTAGAGGAAATTTCATTTTGACAATTGTAGTTCATTAAAAAACAAACTGACTGAACCACTCATTATAATACAATTGTAGTTAATTTTTTGCACAGTAAAAAACAAATGACTATGCTGAATTTACTAAAATCTAAGTCGTTATTTTTTCCAGTGAAATTTAATTTGTTTTTAGCTACATTTGCAGTGGTCTTTACCTTTATTAAGTGCAGAAAATAAATAAAAATAAACCTAACATAAATCCATAAAATAACTTTTTTGCTAAACTTTCAAGAAAAAATAGTTTTTAATTTTAACAAAATAATAAAAATCCAAAAATAGATCCGGTTATTTTTTAATAAAAGCAAATAAACATGTTTTGCTGAAATATTAAAAGTTTGTCAAAAAATCGTCATTTTGGAAGCAAAAATCGTCCAATCGTCATTTAGTAATTTAGGTACTAGAAATCGTCAATATGACGATAAATCGTCAAACCTGGCAACAGTGAAAGTACTACAATTTTTTTACTTTAGCCGCCGCTCTCAAATTTCTGTAAGTGTTTTTTTTTTAGGTTTGCCAAAATATCTATGTATAAATACGAAATTTTAATTATCAAATTTTTATTTTGAAGTAATAAAAATATTTGTTAACTGCAAGTAATTTGATGGAATAGCATTTGTTATATTTTTTCAACTCAATAAAAACAAAAGCTGATGAACATTTTTATATTTTTTTTATAGTTTTTTGTGGTTTTATTATTATTTTATTACTTTTTTCCATAGTTGTCTTGCACTAAATCGCAATTGTAACGCAACACTTGTAAGAAAAAATGCATACACATATTTTTTTTTTTTAAACAATAAATATAACTAAAAATGTTTATAAAAAAAATTATTAATGAAATCTTAAACATAAAGAAATACTTAGTAGCATGTACTACATATGCAAGTATCAAATAAATTATATAAAAAAAAACAATTAATAATGTTTTAATACGAGACTTTTTAAAATTCTATAGATGAAACGGAAAGAACGTATTAAATTAAAATACATTTAAATGTATAATACAGGAAAGATTTGAAAATATTAAGAATACTAACGAAATAGCATTACTTTGCTAAGTATTTACTTGAAATATACTGAGATCAATTTTGGCATAAAATATTTTAAAACTTAGGTAAATGTGGTACACAATTTGAAACATTTTACCAAGTTTTTGTATACACCCAAAATAACGTTGCTAGAAAAAGTAGTTTCAGGCATTTTTTTTTTGCATAGTTTATGCAAAAACTTGGGAAAATTAAATATATTTAAAAACAAATTTACGGTCACAAAATTAATAATTTATGTATATAAAAACTATGTATAAATTCATTGGTAAACTTTTTTGCCTGTACATGCTACAAGATCTTTTATGTTGTATATATTTCATTGGTCAATTGTATTATTATAAATATATTTCATTGGTCAATTGAAAAGAATTTTTGCAACTAAAGAGTTTAAAATTATAATAACTATTTTACCTAGCAATAGGATATTTTGCCTAAGTTTTTTTTTTTTTTTCGTTAGGCCAACACTCAGGAGATGCCCCCTATAATGCAATGCATTGTGTTGATATCAGGAAATTAGGTTATGGGAGGAGGAAAGCGGGAGTAGTGTTTGTGAATATTTGATTGAATTTCGCTACATTGTAAGTGACAGGGAAGACCTCCGCGGGGAGTTTATTCCACATACGGCTGATGAACGAATTTTCCCTGTAATGCGTTGTGCGGTTCACTGGACAATCGACTACAAACGGATGAGCTCTGCTAGATAAGCGAGTGTTTCGAATGAAAATACGGGCCCTGGGGATAAGTTCACTTATCTCAGCAGAACAATTTCCATGGTAATATCGATAGAACAATGTTACACAACCCACATTCCGACGATGCTCCAATGAGTCAATAGAGCTTGATACCCTCTCGTCATTGATGAGCGCCGACGCCCTCCTTTGCCACACGGTCCAGAAGCTCCAAAATAGACTTTGAAGCCCCTGCCCATATATGGGAGTTGT
The DNA here is from genome assembly GCA_021234595.1 of Delia radicum. NCBI lineage: Eukaryota > Metazoa > Arthropoda > Insecta > Diptera > Anthomyiidae > Delia > Delia radicum. Next base: position 38,396,401 of record CM037855.1, on the reverse strand, counting down.
ATTCCATTTTCGGTCGGGATATAGGTGGTATAAGTATTAAGTAAATCGGAAGGAGTGAAGTACTTCTTACACCGTCGCATTAAACCGAGACACTTGAATGCTTCTTTCGACACCTGGAAAACGTGCTTATTCCAACGGACATCAGACTAAATCCTCATGCCCAGAACATCAAGAGTATCCGATTCTTCAATATTAATACCACCCAATTGAACAGGTGACAGCGTTAAATCCACGGACCTATGGGTTAACATACAACATTGGGTCTTGTGCGCATTAAATTCCACCAAATTCGCACGACCCCACTCAGAGATTGTAGAAAGATCATAATTGAGTGTATCATTCATATTCTGCCTTTTGCCAATCTCCTCAAGGCTTGGCCTACGATCAAAGGAAAATGAATGACAAATGTTGCTGTCATCTGCAAAAGAGTAAATATGGTTGAAAGTTTGAACAAGAAGGTCATTTAGAAAAATGAGAAATAGTGAAGGAGAAAGAACGGAACCCTGAGGTACCCCTGAATTTAGCTGAAACTCGTCGGATGAGACCCCATCTATAACAACGCGTATAGTGCGATCTCTGAGAAGCTCGAAACAAAAGCGAGCGAAGTCGTTACCGACACCAAAAGCAATAAGCTTTGATATAAGCTACAACCGCAAACATATTCGCGCAAAGTATGCAAAAGCTTTGGTAAAGTGAAGCATCTTGGAACTTTATAAGATAAAATGTCATCAAATTTAATTACTTTTAACTTAAGTTTTTACATAGTTTTATAAAACTGTTTTTCCGATTAATTTTATGCAAGCCTTGGTAAATGTAAGTTTAAATATTTCTATATATGTAGAATCTTTTTGTTTGCAAAATTAAACTCTCTAAATTAAATTTCACTTTTTAATAAAAACGAATACTTATTAAGTTTTTTAGGGTTGCCACTTAGTAAATAGTTCAAAAAACCTTATACAAATCACCACGCATTTACTTACAAGTTAAAAAAAAAAAAAAAAAAATAGAAACCTAAAATTAATGATTGTTTTTTATGTTATTAATATTAATATTGAAATTAACAATATTAAGTCCCCTCAAAGCTACATACGCAGCAGCAGACAGACATATATGCCGACTGGCTGACAGACAAACACCTCATGTTGGTAACCGCTTAAACTGAACTTCTCTCATTAAATTATAATTTTGTTCGTCTTACTTTAAGGGGGGAGAAGAATTAACCACACATAATGAAGAAAAAATCATGTAGAAGATGTGAACGATTGTAAAACCAGCATTCAATACGTAAACGCGGCAAAATATCAGTGAAGCGTGTGAATAATAAAACACTGAAAAAAAAAACGAGTAACAAAATTATAATCGGTTCAATACCGACCCAGGAAATACACCACATTATTTTTTTGATTTAATAGACTTGGATACAACTGTAAAGTTTGGGGAGCATTTTTTAATATTCGAAAATCTAATATTTTAGAATTGCTACTGAATTAATAAGAGATTTGAAGTCTATTCAGGTTCCAACTTTTTTTTTTTTTTCAAAGAAAATAACTTGTTTTTTCTACATCATGAGATCATGATATATCACAAACGAAATTGACCGAGGGTCTTAAAGTTGGGTTAATTTTTTGTACACACATACTCCATGAAGCCTATAACACATACATCCACCATATCAGCTTTTCAAAAACTCTGAATTTGATAACGTTTTTAATTTCAAAAATATTCTTACAAAAAATCTGAAAAGTATGTAATTTTGAATAGTTCTATTTCCGAAAGTCGTTATTAGATTTTTTTGATTCAAAAAACATTCGAATTATATGGTTATCCTTTTTATCATATTTTTTGTTTAAATACATTTATTAGCATGTTGATCTATTGAAAAGAATCATTATATTCATAAACAGTTCATCAGGGCTAAACAGTGGCGATATTTATTAACAAGTTAGAGTTTTTACCTCCGAAAAAGTGGCGTTTTGTGTATCTCGTAAACTAGCCAAGCTAGAATCTTGAAATTTGGCACGTATCTTCATCTAATGATCAAAACAAAACCCACCAAATCATTTTTGGTTATTCGAATGTTTTTGATAAACCAACAACTTTATTAAATTTTTAAAATACCGTTTGCTAAAAAATAGCAAAAAAATATTAATTAATATTATAAATTTCCGTAATTAAAACTCGTTCTTAATTTTTCTGTTAAGATTAGGGACCTAGCCTACAATATGTCATTTTACTACTACCACTCATAAAAACTCCGTAAAAAAATAGTTGAAAATTCTGTTACAATAACAGAAAATACATAAGTAAAGGGTGATTTTTAAGAGCTTTCGGATTTGATTAAAAAAAAAACACATAAAATTTAGAGAAATGTATTAAATCTTTATTTGAGTCGACAGAACGATCTATATAATTCAATGTTTAAAGATATAAATGTTGACCGCGGCTACGCCTCAAATGGTTCATACGCTGAGTCCAAGTTTGGCATACTCTCTCCAACATATCGGCCGGTATCTCACTAATAAATTCTTCAATATTGGCTTCCAGTGCGTCAACCGTTGCGGGCTTGTCCCTATAGACATGAGCCTTAACATAGCTCTCAAAAAATAGTCCTAAAGGCGGTTTAAATCGCACGACATAGGCGGCCAAACGTGAAATAAAACTGTTCACCGAACTCACCTCTTCAATTGGGCCATTGTTTCGTGTGCTGTGTGGCAAGTGTCACCGCCTTGTTGAAACCACCAGTCACCTAAGTCCAGCTCTTCCCATTTGGGCAAACAAAAATTGTAATCATCGCCCGGTGGCGCTCGCCATGCACAGTAGCGTTCCCTTGCCTTCGTCGCCTTTGAAAAAGTACGGTCCAATGATGCCACCGGCCCATAATCTACACCAAACAGTGCATTTTTCGGGATGCATTGGCAGTAGTTCTTGCAATGCTTCTGGCTGCTCTTCACACCAAATACTGCAATTTTGCTTGTTCACGTATCCATCAACCAGAAATAAGCTTCGTCGCTGAACACAATTTTCCGATAAAAAGTGGATATTCATCCAACTTTGCCAGCTCCCATTCACCAAAAGTTAGCCGTTGTGGTAGGTCGTGTTGGCTTCAATTCTTGCACCAGCTGCATTTTAAAAAGTTTTACAACCCAATTCTTTCCGCAAAATTTTCCCCGTAGTGGAGTAACAGAGGCCCAATTGCTGCAACGGCGCCGAATCGATTATTCACGGTCATCAACAACATTGGCGGATACAGCTGCGATATTTTTCTCTATCCGCACTCTACGTATGCGTGTTGTTAATTTAATGTCCAATAATGTAAATTTGGTGCAAAATTTAGTCACAAGATTGCGAATAGCCGCATTAGAAGGTCGCTCTAAGTGACCATAAATTGGAAGAAGTGCACGATGCACTTTCTTAACCGAGCATGAATTTTGATAATATAATTCAATAATCTGCAACAGTTGTTCGATTGTAAGTCGATTAATGGTTAAATTATAGACCAAACTGAACATGTTTAACAGTAACATGTTACACGAAAACAGCTGAGCTGCCAAAAACAGTGTTGCCAAAAAGAAAGTTGCTAAAATATCACAATTTACTTACATTTTTTTAAATTCTTATATTTTAAATCCGAGATATAGCCTATTTATGATTATATAAGTAAGTGTAACTTAAATGCAGTAGTTTTTGTAGGTTATTTAAAAAAAAAACACAGTCAAACACATTTTCTGAAATTGTTTAAAAATCTATATAATCAGTTCAAATATAAAAAATCAGCACACTCATAGAAATAAACCTGTAAAAATAGCAGCAAAATCTACTAAAAATTAGTTAAAAATTACCTTGCGGAAAAAAATTGCTAAATTTAGCAATTTTTTTTTTTTTGCTAAATATTAATGAAATAAAACAGCAAAAATGAATCTGTTAAATTTACAAAATTTTAGTTATATTCAATGTGAATTTTAATTAATTAAAAATAGCATTTTACTCTGTACAATTAGCAAAAAATTTTACTAAATATTTGTAGACTCAAAATAGCAAACAAAAACTGTAATATTAACAAAAATTTTGCTATACACTCAAAGGAAAAGCTTCATCATATCTATGAAATCTTTCAGCAATTATCGTCCAATGTAACGTTTCATAGTATTTATGAAGCATTTTATATAAGCAAAATCCATTTCATCATAGTTATGATTTTTTTCTTTATATATATGAATTTTTTCTGTATATATATATATGAATGATATTCTGTATTTTAAAGATTTCATTATTTTTGTGCTGACCATGATATGGTCAATTCATTAAAAAACTAAAAAAAAAACTAAAAATTTCACATTTTTTAATGATTTTTTTTGTCTATTAATATTTAGTAATGTTTTTTTCTAATGATAATGAAATTATTCAAGGTTGTGGCCATACACTATATTTCTTTATTAGGATATTTGTCCTAACAAATAATCTATAGAGTTTTTTTTTTCAAATTTATTATTTGACCCTTTCAGGAATGTGTTGATAGATCTATTCCGGATTTTTTCTAGGTTCCCATTATCAGAACACGTTTTGAAAGCGGCACGTTTGCCAAACATCAAACATTCATATAACTAGTTTACTCACTACATGAGAACTAATATATGAGCTTGAAGTTAAAGATTATAATCATTGATCAAAAAATAAATTGAAAACGTGTTTTCTTTGATGATATTATTGTTATGGGCAAGGTCCACCTTTGGTGGATATTCAATACACGTTTATTG